>OX336389.2:189567349-190312349 GCA_946902985.2 Meconema thalassinum
AACCAAGTAACAAAAACAGTGCGGGAATCTTAAAGAGAAAGGAAATATAATGAAAAGAGGAGAGGGGAGGGGAGAGAGGAGAGGGTCCGCCCCAAAGGTAAGGGACAAAAGGGGAAAACGGACCCAGCTCAGGAATCCCTCGGGGTCGCCAACTCCCGAACTCACAAGCCGTGAGCCCCTGAGGGTGTAGCATTATCTAGGGTGCACCAGAAGGGGTGGGGCTACATACACCCGGCCTCCTTAACCCCGATATCCCTGACGTCCTTCCAGAAGGACGAACGAATAGTTCAAGTTCGGTGTGCTCTAGTGGTAATAAAAACTAGCTATCTCCACGCATGCGTGTATTTACAGTCCTGCCAATAACTTGCCATCAGTTTGTGACAGAATGCACAGCGGTGCAGACTTTTTGTTAGCAACAATAGCGTTAAAGGTGAACCGATGTTTCTGTGATGGGCGAATTGACTGACATCATTGTAGAAGGGTAAGTATTACGACCACAGGTATGCCTGGATGATTAAAAAACATTGTCACACGAACTCTATGGATGTTGTTCGACATATGTGATGATGTTTTTGTTCGCTGTACCAATATTAGTTGAAGTTATTGTTACCTAAAACTGCGGATCCTTCCAGAAGGACGTCAGGGAAATACGATGTATTTTTTGTTTTAGAAAGGTTCTTACTCTGAATGAACTCCTAGCGATCATTTAAAAGAATGACACCCCTGAACTTGAGTCATTTGACTCAGGGGCAGAAGTTTTTGCTACAATTGATCATTTTCCAGGTTTCCAACTGCAATCAGAAGCATTCCTCAGCATCTCAAATGCTCCCTCGCTAATCGAGATAATACCTGAACGTCAGTCTTTGTATATGCATAAAATACTAAATATTAAATATTTACATAGTAGGTATCAAGGGGGCTGCGTGGCGCAGTCGGTAGAGGCGGTGAGCTTCCAACTGAAGGGGAGTGGGTTCGATCCCCATCCAGGTAGTGGATTTTAGAAACAAAACTACTACTTTCGGAAACGCAAATAGCCCTGGGGTTCACTCAGTCTACACCAAAAATGAGTATCAGGGTAATTACTGGGAGCAAAGACGGTCGGGCGTGGCACGGATAACTCCATCCCATGTAGTGCCGATGTCACAAAAACTGGAAGTCTCTACCTTCCTCTACTCCCAGGGCCTCCATGGCCTGTACGGAGTTGGATTTGCTATATTTGGTATCACTTTATTCCATAAAGGATATAAATCACGTTCATTTCTTGTTTTAAGTTTGCCAATCTGCTCGAATCAAGAAAATCAGGGTAAATGTAAGAATTTAGGAGAACGCGCAAACGCCCCAATCCTGCGGAGTATAACTGGAGCAATAATGAGCTAAAAGCTATAAATGAAAACACCACTCGAATATTTCAAATTATTCTTTGATGAAGAAGTTGTGCAAACAATAATAATTTTTACCAATCAGTATGCTGCTAAGAAGAACAAAGTTCGTGATGTGTCTAATGCTGAAGTGTGGTCTTTCATCTGCATACTACTAACTTTGACAAGTTCAGTCCCTTGAGTAAGGTGTCCCGATTTTCCCGCCATCAGAGAACAATAATATCCGTACCTCAACCAGGCTTGCTTTCCCCTTATAACAACGAAATGGGTGGGATTGATCGAACTGATGAAAATGTGTTACGGTACTTTCAGAGTATCAATCAGAGGAAAAAAGTGGTATTTTCCCACAATAGCACATACTATAGACCTGGCAGAGCAAAATGCTTGGCAGTTGTATCGCTAGGAGGGTGGAAAACTTGACCACTTGCACTACAGGACTTGAGGAGTGTAACTAGATCTATCTTGGCATCCAATAGAAGAGTGAGCTCTGCCTAAGGACGTCCAAAACAAGGAAACAAGGAAAACTGATGTCCGTTACGAAGGAATACATCATTACGTCTGAGACCTTCCCACTGATGCCTACACAAACAAAAACTGCTCGAAAAAATGCACTTCAAGGTGCATAAAATGTGACTGTGCTTTGCATGTTTCTTGCTTTGTAGTATTTCATACAAAGTTGTAACCATTCAATAGTTGTTTCTTAAATAGTTCTAGTGTAAAATAAAGTTTTATTGTATTTTATGTAATAAAATATTTTACTCAATGAATATTATGATTTAATTCACATGGATTTAATTTTGATAGTGAATATCCCTGACGTCCTTCTGGAAGGATGTCTGATTTCCGGCAAACTAGGCATGGCACGTAATTAAAACCACTTTTTCTGGCCTCCTTACAACTTCAACAGAAGATCTTCATGGAACAAAAACAAATCTCAACGAAAAAAAAAATCAGGGTTATCTGGGTTAAGGGTCTTGAGCACAAGGCAGGAGGTGAAAGGAAAAGAAAAAGAAGGCTGACCCCTCACAGAAGGAGGGTATCAGGAAAGATGAGACAAGGGCCAATTAAGGCGGGAAAGTGAAAGACTCCCTAGGCCTCGGATAACCTAATACCGTTGGGGTCGAAGAGAACAAGAGTTGACCAAGTGAGGTCGACAGGAAAGAAGACGGAGAGGAGCCCGGCACAAGTAAGTGGAAGCAATGCCGGACTCAGCTGGGGTCCCATGGTCTCCAACCCACACTGCAAATGTACGAAAGATACTGATACAGAGTTTGATATTACCAATATTTGACTATGGATCTATAATTTACCATGATATGGGAGAGGTCCTCAATACAAAATTGCAAAGAATGCAAAATGCTTGCTTGCGGTTTGTTCTCAATGTACCAAGAGAGTCGCATATAACTCCATTTTACGTCCAGATTGGATGGCTTAAGTTAAAGGAACGAAGACAGTATGCCATGGCTCTGACTGTGATAAAAATTCTAAAATTCAAAATTCCGTCTTATATTTACTGCACACTAACTCCCATGCAATCAGTGCATAACCGTGCGAATAGACACACTGCACAAATGCTCCAGATACCTCATCACAGAACCGAAAAATGCAAAGGTTCATTCCGTATTTCAGCTAGTATTCTCTGGAATAAATATAAATTGCACCAGTATTCAGGACTAGCGATAAAACACTCCCTTCATTGTAATCTATCAGCTATACAATTATCATGTTCAAGGTGAACGGATGTATTAACAAGAACTTCTATTGTCAACTGTATGTATAGGTTAAGTTTTTTTTCTTTCTTCATTTATTCTATTGTATTTGACCGCCCTCTGAATGAAGAGAGCTGCATAAAGAGGCTTTGTAGCCTCAGTGGCCTGTATAAGAGAAACAATAAATTCAAATTTAACACAAATTGGAATTCTTACCTCCTCACTGGTATCCCGCAACGGAATTTTAATTGACCCAGACATTTTTCCGGTGTTGAATCGCACGCCTTCTATTCACGAAATTCTAAACATATACACAACTGTGCTCATATGTCCAACGCTTTAAGATTCGAGGCCGGATCCTAGCCAAAAGAGTCTTATCATGTCACGTACACTTTATACACAAGCTAATTCACAAATTATGCGGTAAACACGTATGATACTAATTACGGAAGAAGACAAGATACACCACGACATAGTAACACGAGTGGACGAGTTCATTCGTTACTTAACAAGTCTCCACAGCACTGACATTGTCGATTGATGTATCATTGTTAGCCACTTGAAAATGGCTCACGTTTCAGCATTTAAATATCTCACAAGGCGCTCAATATTTCACTGCATACATACAACTGTTCCGGCGTAGATTTATTACGTTGTATTTGTTTTACTCAAACATCTAATGTTGAAAATCTAGTTGAAAATGAATATTCTGATCTGGTTGTCCCATCATCTATTATCACTCAAACCAATGGAGTCTTGCAAGGAGATCCGTTAAGCCCACTACTCTTTAATGTAATCACTTCGGATATTGTTAAAATAATACCTCGGAACTCCCCCAGTAGTACTATACATGTATGCTGATATGGTTCTAGGAGGTAGTAATAAGAATTACAATCAACAGTAAATAAATTGGAGGAATGGGCAACAGAAAATGATTTTACTATTAACAAGAACAAGACTGTACAGATGGTTTTTAGAAAGGGAGGAAGACTAGCCAAATCAGATAACATACATATTGGAAAAGAAAAATTGGAAATTGTCAACCACTTCAAATATTTAGGAATAAGTCTACAATCCACCAGAACGTCATTTAGATTACATATAAAGGAAAGAGCAATATCAGCTATTAGTAGTATTCAAGATATCACCAAACCAGAACTACTGGATATTAAAACAGCTATGTTCCAAGGCTTCATAACATAACGAAAATGGTTGTTTGGGTAGATTATATAACAAAATGGGTCTTGGTCACATTGTGGTCGTTACGTATCATATCCGGACGTCATTTGTATCGCATGGTAACGTTATTGGTCCTTATAACGTTATTCTGATATTGGTTATCGTAGAAACGAAATAGTATTGTCCGACAGAAATAACGTTATTTGAATAAGTCTCTCGAAAAATATCTCCTAATACCGTTATTCGGACTAATAACGTTCATCGGATATCGGTTATCTCAGAAACGAAATACTAGTGCCCACCTGAAATAACGTTATCGGAATAGGCTACATATCTCGAAAAAAATCTCCTAATATTGTTATTTGGACTGATAACGTTATTCGAATATCGGTTAACGCAGTAACGAAATGGTAGTGCCCGCCTGAAATAACGTTATCGAAATACATATTTCGAAAAATATTCCCCCAATACCGTTATTAGGACTAATAACGTTATTCGGATATTGGTTATCTCAGGAACAAAATGGTAGTGCTCACTATAAATAACGTTATTTGAATAGATCTCTCCAAAAATATTGGCCCAATACCGTTATTCGGACTAATAACGTTATTCGGATATCGGTTATCGCAGGAACGAAATGGTAGTGCTCACTAGAAATACCGTTATATGAATACATCTCTCGAAAACTGTTCCCCCAATATCGTTATTCGGACTAATAACGTTATTCGGATATCGGTTATCGCAGGAACGAAATGGTAGTGCTCACTAGCAATAACGTTATTTGAATACATCTCTCGAAAAATATTCCCTCAATACGGTTATTCGGGCTAATAACGTTATTCGGATATCGTTTATATATTACAAACGGCATCATCGATTGAGAATGGCACCAGTTTGATACATTTTGCGTTGGAGAACTCCATAGAGTAAAAATAGTGGAAGTGTCACTTAGCGACCTACGTCGTGTTAGGTTCTGAGTTTAGCCGCGAGGTTAATAAATACTCGGAAGTGCTTACCGTGATAGGGTATTTTATTTTTAGCCTACTTTTCACATTTTGCAAAAATGAGGAAAAAGTAGACTTATGAGATCGATCTGGGCAAATGTCTGTCTGTCTGTCTGTCTGTGTATGCCCCCACCCTACCCCCTATCAACTCCTAAATGGCTGAAGTAATCAAAACCAAATTTGGTACGAGTAAAGATCTATACCTGAATATCTCAAGTCCATGTGTATCAAAATGATGTCAGTGCTACCAACTGCTGAAAAACCGCAATTGAAATTTGAGCTCCATGTTGCATATCTTGGAAGGTATGAATGGAAGCTGTTCCAAAATTGGCACATATATAGATAATAATATTTCAGTTTAATTTTCAGGAGGCCGTACATGACAATGTTGCCAAAATGATTCTAAGCCTGCTGATAGTTCAAATTTTTAAATTCATATAAGTTAACTTCTACACTATCGATTGGATTTCAACCAAATTTCGTATGTAGGCCTACTATGTGTACATAAACAGATATGACTCAGCGTATTCTTATGAGTCACCAGGGCTGCCAACTATTAATAAATGCTATCTCCATGTTTCTATCCAAATACTATATATCATAAAGTATGCAAGCCGACACCTTTATACTATGCACACGTATAGTACCTAACATTCTAGATCAATTTAGAGTAACTAATATACGTCAGTGCTACCAACATGATTCTAAGCCTACTGATAGGACCAATTTTTAAATTCATATAACTTCTACACTATCAATTGTATTCCAACCAAATTTCGTATGCACTATGCTTACATAAACAGATATGACTATGCGTATTCTTAAGAGCAACCAGGGCTGCCAACTGTTGATAATTGCTGTCTCTATTTTTTCACCCTAATATCAATATATCAGAAAGTATGCAAGCCAAAAACTCTAAACTTTGCACACGTATAGTACCTGACATTCTAGATTAATTTGGAGTAACGAATATATGTCAATGCTGCTAACATGATTGTAAGCCTGATGATAGTTTTAATTCTAAAATGCATGTAACTTCTATACAAACAAACGGATTCCATTCAAAATTGGCACAACAATGGATCATAATATTTCAAATTATTTCTGACCAACACATGCATGACATTGCTGCCAACATGATATCACGCGCGCTGATAGATCCAATATCTAACTGCATGTAACGTCCATGTTATCCATTGAACTTCAACCAAATTTTGTTTTCTGTACCTTAAGGGATGGAACAAAGAATATATTAAGTCACCTGGGCTGCCAACTGTAGTGCTCTAATAGGCTACATTATGCCAGGTATATTTCGAACTAATTAGAAATTTTGATATTACCAACTTAATTTCGTCATTAAATTAGATAGTTCCATATAGATTAATCATTGGCATGAATCTTAAAGTTAAGAAAAGTAGGCCCCCTAGGGGGGGCGTGAAGTGATTTCCGAATTAAGTTTTTTAACTCGAATATTACAATTTTGTAAAATAAACATTTTTAGAATCTCTCCAAGTGATTGACGCACCAAGTCAATCGTTCAAAAGCACTGGTAATTGCCAACTGTCGGCACACACCTCTGCGGAGCCGCGAGGTTGGATGTGAAATGAGGGATTTGCTGTGTTGTAAGGAGCAAAATCATACCAATTTTATCGTCTCGTTGGCATATCTTTGTGATTTCTTTAAAGCTTTGAACAGTTTGAACTTAAAGCTCCAAGGCAAAAACTCCAATATTATGCATTCCTGAAAAAAAAAATAAAAAATACAGTGTTATGGAAACGCCGGCTTCAGTTGAACAACTTCTCATCCTTTTACCGCCTTAATGAAATTTTGCCGGAAAATGAACGTGATCGTAATAAACTTAGGTGCAAATTCAGTCACATTTGGATTCCCTGGCACAAGAATTCAACTTCTACTTTCCTGATATCTCGTCGAAAGAATGGTCCTGGATGGTAACAAGAAATTCGTTTGCCATTGACATTGAAGCTCTGCGAGCACAGCTTCAAGAAGAAGCCATAGATCTGAAGTGTGAATCAAAGCTAAAAGATGATTCTAAAATATTAGGACTGGGTAACGTTTGGGTCAACTGTCTTGCAGTGTATCTTGTAATAACCAAATTTGCATTGCGTGTCATTGTCCCATTTTCAAAGACATATTTATGCGAGTCGTGGAACTTCTTGTTGAACTAGTGAAAATGGCGAATGTCCGGAAAAACACTATTAAATGCGCTTTTGAAGAAAGGAACAACAGACCGACACCACTTGAAATACATAGGCCTACTGTCGGGGAAATAAGTATAGATACTCGAGTTTAGAGGTCAATAAAACCTTTACCCTTAGTCTTACATAAGAACAACCTACACCAACATTTTCCTTGTTTTATTTGTCGTTTAACGATATAGAGTAAATATTTGCATTGTATCTCGTTAAAATTTTATAGCAGATTGAACAAAAAAAGTACCGGTTTTTCTTACCAAGTTCACGGAGCGCTCACTTAGAAGGATCATTACGTTAAAAAATATTGATTGGATCGTAACGAAACTCTAATACGTCTTAAAGGAACTTATTGTTAACGCGTATATGAAGTTTTAATCTGATCTGACGTTTCTTTAAATAGTTGTTGTGAATTTTGTAAAACTACTTTTTCTCGGGCCTTGGTGGTCATAGCAGTATGAAATATGGCTTGCTATGAGGCTCATAGCAATGCAAGCCTAAACGAAAAACTACATTTTATCTACTTTTGATAATTGCTTTTATATCGATTGATATTTAATCAGGTGGTTATGTGAGAAGAATGTATCGTACCAAGCGACGGGAACAATGCGCTCGGTCGAGGAAACTTGTGCGACGTCGCCCTGTGAAACATAATACGCGCGCGTTCCAAGCCGTAAGGTCTGTGAATTTCTGTTGTTGTTTTGTAATTTGTGTTAGGCCGGTATTACACTACCAAAGAAATTTGTCAAATACATTTTATCAAATATTTTATAAAACTGAACTTTTATCAAATTTATACAAAGCAATCATCACACCATTACACTACCTCAAATATTTTATGATAGTTCAGCAAAATGGATGAAGGACAGTTCCTTGTTCACTTAACTATATTATGGTAGTTGAAATTCTGTGGTGGCAATACCGGTATTTAAAAGAAACGGAAAGATAAAGTGAATGTCTATGGGTTAAACCATGGGTCACTCACGTGACAAGGAAGATATTGTTTTATACGAGTAAAATCTTGGTGAAGGAGCTGCAGTACGAGGACTTGAAAATTAACAATAATTAAAATAAATTAAAAACCCTAAGTGAAATTGACGAATTATAATACAAATATTATAATATATATTCGCCTCCGTGGTGTAGTGGTCAGCGTGCTTAGCTGCCACCCCGGAGGTCCGTGGTTCGATTCCCGGCTCTGCCACGAAATTTGAAAAGAGGTATGAAGATTGGAACGGGGTCTACTCAGCCTCGGGTGGTCCAAATGAGTAGAGGGGGGTTCGATTCCCACCTCAGCCATCCTCGAAGTGGTTTTCGTGGTTTCCCACTTCGTCTCCAGGCAAATGCCGGGATGATACCTAACGTAAGGCCACCTCATTCCCTCTTCCTTGCCTATCCCTCCCAATCTTCCGATCCCTCATAAGGTCCCTGTTCACTTTGCAGGTGAGGCCGCCTGGGCGAGGTGCTGGTCACACACCCCAGTTGTATCCCCGATACCGAAGTTTCAAAATGGAGGCGGTAAATGTGGGATCCATCGCTGAGTCCGAGGGTAGCCAACCATGGAGGGTAATACGACTAAGAAAAAATAAATTAAAAAAATACACTATCATTCACGTCTATTTAACTTAACTATTTAATTCTTCTTTATATCCTGAAATATGCGACCCTTATGTACAGCGCTAATATCCTCTGCTAGTTTTACCTACAAGTTAGAGAAACGTGTCTTATATCATTTCCGCAAGAAGTGAAACATTTCCCAACACCTTTTTTAATGAGGGCTTTGGACCTCCATTGGCAGGTTTAAAAATGGGGTGTCAGCTGAAAAGCTGTTATTATAAGATTAATTGTTTGAAGTAATTTACTCTTTGAGATTATAAGATTATAAAACTGCTCCCTTATTAACCGTCTGAAAAATCACTGCCCGATGAATCAGATGAACTGTCATTTAAGTTTATAACAAGTGGCTCAACAACGGGGACGTCTTCTGTTAGCCCATCCTTTTCCCAGTAATGTTTCTGTATTCTTTGGTGTGTTCGATGCATTTTTTCCATAGCTCCGGTGTTACGGACCTCAAGGCTTCTTTACAGAGATCTCGCATCACCTCCATTGACCTTCCTCTCTCCGCCTGGTTACTCATATTCACTTTAGCTATTTTATTTTTCACGTAGGACCAACCCAGCTCTATGGGGTTGAGCTTACAATGAGCAACTGGTAGCCAGACGAGTTCTACGTCAGGACGAACATTCTTGATTATCTGTTCCAGCTTCTTTTTAGGTGCCCTGAAGTGAGGTTTGGCGTGAACAATTAGCTCTGCTTTCGTCATACTTTCATACTTTTGGATTCTGGGAGGAAGAGGAATATCTTTCATTGCAGCGGCACAACTCTTCACCGTGGCTATCGACCTTCCAATACACTTGGATACTTTTTGCTAAACCCTCTTATCATTATTACTTTCTCTCTCGCTGCTAAAAAACATATTGCACTTAAAATCATGGCAAATTCTCCCTCCGTTTTTAACTGCGGTTTAGCTGGCATCTTGATCGATGTAGGTAATACAGACAGTGATAGTTGCTGCTTGTTGCTAATGACTCAACGAAGAACAAAGGTCAGAGTTTGGCGTGCGTATGAACGAGCGCGCAGCGAGTTCGAAATACGGTAGTCAACTGGCAGCATTTCCAGGGTGCTACGGTACTATCGCCGCCCACAATGGTCCGATTAAATGTCAATCCATATAAAATCTATAATCAAAAGTAGATAAAATGTAGTTTTACGTTAAGCCTTGCATTGCTATGAGCCTCATAAGCCATATTTCATACTGCTACGACCACCCAGGCCCGAGAAAAAGTTGTTTTACAAAATTCACAACAACTATTTTAAGAAACGTCAGATCAGATTAAAACTTCATATACGCGTTAACAATAAGTTCCTTTAAGACTTATTAAAGTTTCGTTACGATCTGATTAATACTTTTAACGTAATGATCTTTCTAAGTGAGCGCTCCGTAAACTTGGTAAGAAAAACCGGTACGTTTTTTGTTCAATCTGCTATAAAATTTTAACGAGATACAATGCAAATATTTACTCTACATCGTTAAACGCCAAATAAAACAAGGAAAATTTTGGTGTAGGTTATTCTTATGTAAGACTATGGGTAAAGGTTTTATTGACCTCTAAACTCGAGTATCTATACTTATTTCCCCGTCAGTAGGTGGGTAGCAAACGACCTGAAGCTTAATAGAGAACAAGTACTAGCGAATCAACTAGACAACGGGGAAAATTCAGTGTACATTAAATTAGTGCCACCTTACTTTATGAAAACATTATTATCTCGACATGAAGGTGTGAAATCCTTCCGGCTAGCTAGCGGTAACACCACAAAGATAACTATCACTGCTGCAGACTCTTTGACAAAACGTGTGCGTGTCTGTTTCATCTACCTCCCGAAGTCAACAACGAAAGGCTCTCCCGCGTGCTTTCTACGTATGGAGTTGTCAAGGATATACGGAACGAGTGCTAGAATGAAGTACAGTATACGAATTATCCGCTGTAAGTAATGGCATACGTATTGTAACAATTGAACTTAAATACCCCATTGACGGTCAATGATTATAAAGTTCTGTTAGCATATGAAGGACAAGCTAAGTATTGCTTTTATTGTAAAGAAACCTCCCACTTACAAATAGACTGTCCGAACAGAAGGAATCGCCCGGTACTTCATGTCAGACAACAAACCAACATCACGGTGCTGGGTGAGTCTGATGGGAGTAGTACGCTATGCAACACTACGGACATGGAAACTGCAGTACTTTCCCCTGAATATCCAACCATATCAGAGACCCTTCATAACAGGCCCCATTCTACAGACACATATAGCATTGCGGAAGTAATTCAACCATCAGATAACGTAGCTGAAACTACTTCACATAGCAATGAAGAGGGAACTGTGACGTCACGATCGGACAGCACGGGGAAGGGACACGCCAGCCAACACAGCAGTCTGTGCAGCAGCCAGATACTATTAAGGCTAAATGTCCCGATTTTTAGTTTGTAATTCTGACACCACGTAGCAGCACCAAAGTGAGACAATTTCTTTTTTAAGTAAAAATCACTATGTATACTAGAGTGCAATAGAATTCATTTAATTCAATGCATTTTCCAAAAAATGAAAAACAACAATGTTACTAGCAATTTTTTATATTTCTGCTTAAAATATGAAAAAAACTGGTAATACGAAAACGGGGATTTATTTCCTGATTCCAATGCATTTTTCATAAATAAAATCGGGTGAATGGAATCATCAGCATTAGTTTGGAAATTGTTTTGAAAAGGGAAAATGATGAACACGCCGAGTTGACGAATATTGTAGTTCGGCGAGTTACGTGTACAAGCGCCTAGGCGTGGAACAATATCTGAGCAATAAAAATATAGTAATGTCACGCTTATGTAACGTTGACACAATGTGTTTGTACATATACCTTTCTTACTTCCTCAAACATTCTTGTTGCTTTTCTTGTTGATAATAATACATTGTAGGGGCTTGGGACATCTTGGTCATCAGTCCCGTGTAGTTGACTATGTGTGTTACTGTATTAGAGTCAGGGACGGGGCAGGTGCCCTGAGTCTTCAAGTAAGGTACTATCTCAGGATTTACCTGGAGGGAGTGTGGAAAACCCTGGGAAACACAAGACACAACTGAACTTCAGGTGCAACCACAATGGTAGGTTGATTGACAGGTGTTGACCTAGTCAATGAGAGATGTTTGACTGATGACAGTTTCTTAGGAAGAAAATCATAAAATAAGAAGGAATTTCGGAATGGCAATAAACATCTGCTGTAAGAAACATTGTTTCAGTTCCTTACCTTTTCTTTCGTTCAATACGCCAATACACAAGCTCTGCTGGGACTTCTCTTCGATTTCTGTGGCGTACAAAGGAAGTGGATATTTATGCAGGACGCTTGCACCTAGAGAACATGGCTCTTGACTGTCGTCAGTATTTACGGAGACCAATTTTCCATTTTCACAATGGCTACGTCTTACTTTTCCACACAACGCATTGTTTCCATTTGAATTAAACTTGCTTCTCTGCAAAAAGTTGTCACTGAATAGTTCGTGATCTTGTACTCTTACACTTATATATTAGAAGTTTTAAAAAAGACTAAACCCGTGGCGCGACAGCCGTTGAAGGGCCTAGGACTACCAACCAACCGCTGTTCAGCCATGTAGCTTGCAGTTTGTGGGGTGACGTTTAGTCATCCAGCATGTACAGATAAAATATAAGTGAAATCAAAACTGCTCAGTACTTTACAGATTCTCTAATGCAAGCGTAAAGAAATATATAATTTCAAATATGAACTAGGAAAAAGAAACGTATGTGTGTGTAGAGTTTTTTTTAGGGCCCGGCTTCCTTTCCTTGGTACAGTACTTAGTCGCAACCCCCCATGGGATTTAGTGGTATGCCCTTGAATCAGGGCTGGCATGCGAAACGAAATGCATGGCTGTGGGGGCGAATATATTTGAATTTCGCCGTGAGCGCGATACTCGGGAGCGAAATGATAATGATTGTCGGCGGGAAATTAAATCAAAACGAAACGTAATTCGAAGCGAAATGACGTAGCGAAATCAACGCGAAACTTAATAGCAACGCGAAATTACATTGTGCAATTGAATAAAATGTCACTCACTGCGCGAAAAAAAAAATCGTTAAAATCTTTTAATTTCGCTCCAGGCGCGAAATACAATTCATTACAGACTTTTAATTTCACTCGCGGCGCAAAATAAAATTCGATACAGACTTTTAATTTCGCTTCCGGTGCGAAATAAAATTCGTTGCAGTCTTTTAATTTCACTCCCGGCACGAACTACAATTCATTACAGACTTTTAATTTTGCTCGCGGCGCAAAATAAAATTCAATACAGACTTTGAATTTCGCTTCCGGTGCGAAATCAAATTCGTTAGAGACTTCGAATTTCGCTCCCGGCGAGAAATAAACTCTGTTACAGACTTTTAATTTCGCTCCCTGCGCGAAATAAATTTCGCACCCGGTGTGAAATAAAATTCCCAAACGGTATTTAGTTTCACCCTCCGACGTGAATTTAAAATGCATGGAACATTTCATTTCGTTGTTGAAATTAAAATGTATTCGGTTCGAAAGTTAAATTATGTTCGGTGCGATGTTCAAAGTCCTGACGTTGGCAGTAGTAGCAGTCTTGCTGTACACCGCCTGCGCAATCTGCTGGGCTGCAACAGCAACGTGAGTCATACAATGGTCATCACTCCCAAAGTCAGTGCTATGGCATCAACATCACCATCGTCGTTGACTGCACCTCGTACTCGTGGCTGGCCCTTCCTGACGTTCATAACGCAGTACTTAGTGTACAATGGGGCAACATGTAGCCACCTCGACGTGTTCCATAGCGAACAAGAAGACGAATGTGCAGTGCGGCCAGACATTCAAGATAAGTGAAGAACTCCCATTACAATACAAACTGTCAGTTGTAGCTCTTCAGTCAGTCAACACTAATTTGCCCAATAACTGGGCGGGGCACAATGTATATACAGTAATATGTAAATAATACTCATGGAAAACATTACATGTATTAGTTTATGGTCACTATTATAATACAGCAATTTTAGTGATCTTAAATATAAAGCCGGACATACACGTTCCGGTAAGACTGTCAGTTACGACTGAACAATTCACCGGACGCTGTCCGCCGGTTGAACTGAAGACCCCATACACCATCAGTTGAAAATAGACCGGTATTAGCACTCGACGTCCATTTTGTAAGTTTTCTCAACCTAAATTGCATTTTGTAAGTGTTCTCAACCTAAATTGCATTTTGTAAGCATTTTGAATCTAAATTGCATTTTGTAAGTACTCGTATTTTGAATCTAACTTGCCTCTTTGTGAGTATTTTGAATAAGCGGCTTCGGTGGCGTAGTAGGTAGCATGCTGAGCTTCTAGGCCCAAGGTCGCGGGTTCAAATCCGACCGAAACCGTAGGATTCTTTTTAAGGGCGTTAAAAATCCCTCAGTAGCCTATGCCTTCCTTCGGAGGGGAGGTAAAGCCGGCGGTAAAGTCAGATTTATGGCCTGATAAAGAACCTTCCACTAATTAGACCTGTGTGAAGCTAAATTATAGGTTATCTTTGACTAACGCTCTTAGGTTCCAACGTTCGTCGCCAGGAGCCGACTGCGGTGGCATCTAGTAACAAAGTGCAGAACTAGTTGGTCGTTGACGGTGGCGTTTGGTAGCAAAAGTTGGAAATACTTGAAAATCGAATGTATGCAGTTCTTACTTGAATTAAAAACAGATAACACACACTAATACAGCCATCACAATTAACACCAGTTATCAGACAGATTCTACACACACCCAAAGTACACGGGGCTACATGACCCCGTTGTCGCAGCCCCTAAACTGAGGAGCCAACCAGTATTTTGAATCTCAATTCCATTTTTTGCGTATTTTCACTCTACATTCTATTTTGTAAGTCTTTTTTCCATCTAAATTTTCCTTTTGTGAGCATTTTCAATCTAAATTGCATTTTGTTAGCATTTTCGATCTTACTTGCATTTTGTAAGTATTTTCAATCTACAATGTATTTTGTAAGTACTTTGCATCGCGGGCGCCGACATTTTGTGATTGTTTTGAATTTCAATTGCATTTTGTAAGTTTTTTCAACCTCAATCGCATTTTGTAAATATTGTCAATCTACATGTCATTTTGTAAGTCTTTTGAATCTACATTGCATTTTGTGGGTATTTCGAATCTAACTTTCATTTTGTAAGTATTTTGAATCTAAATTCCACTTTGTCAGTATTTTTCCTTTAACTTGCCTTTTGTGAGTGCTTTCAGTCTAAGATACCTTTGGTAGGCTACATGTTTTCAGTCTACCATGGTTCCCATTTCATTGTCATTTTCGCTATCACCCAGACCATTAGGGGCCGATAACCTCGATGTTAGGCCCCTTAAAACAACAATTATCATCATCAACCTCTATACACTGATTTTCCTTTTCGCGTACAGGAAGAGCTCATTCCAACCCTGCAGAGGTCGCACGGCGTCTGACCCGTCATTTTATTTCGTCATTGCAGGAAATCCCGCAAGATCATTGAACTGAACTGTTATCTACCTTTCAAGTAACTACATTCATAATCAGCATAGTTGAGTATCAAAAAATTCTCTTTGAACGTATTATTGCAAGAGACTGTGTATTTGTTGTCGTAAATTCATCTAAGGGGCTTGAAACATGTAAGTTATCGGCCCCGTGTAGTTGGGTGTGTGTAGAGCTTGTCTGATAACAATCGTGTTGACCAACTGAAAAGCACCAAGCTTTCGTTTACTAAGGCAACAATGAAAATGGCTTCAAACACCATAATGATAACCGGTGTTAATTGCGATGGCTGTATTAGTGTGTGTTATCTGTTCAGGTAAGGACTGCAAACGATCAAGTTCTGGTAGTTCCTACTTTTGCTACCAAATGCTACCGTCAACGACACATAACTGCAAACTTGACTACTAGATGCCACCGCAACCAGCACCTGGCGACGAACGTTGGGTCGTAATAGAGCGTTAATCAAATCTAGCCTACAAATTTAGCTTCACACAATTGTATTTATATGATAAACATACAAATAAACACTGTTCACCACGTGGACAGGCTTCAGGCCGGTTGACTCTCTTCAGGTCAACCGGATGGACGATTGAGTTTTCGTTCGATCACCGGCCGCTTGTTCAGTCGGAACTAACAGGCCAGCCGGATCCCACACACGTTCCGGCCGGCATAATTTTTTTTTCAGCCCGAGCCTAGCCACAGTATGTAATTCTGAGCCGCTTATTGGCTGTTATGTCATGCCATTCTCCTGGTTCCGAATAGAGACGGTAGGTAGTAGCAGGGGTCACATCCGATCAAACATGGAGGAAAGTTATCGAGTGAGATGTGGATAATATTCGATGTTGAATTGCATTATTAGCGTGAAACAGGCATGAAACGTGCTTTAGATCAAGTTTAAAACAACCCACGCAGCAAATGAATGCGTTTCAATCAACATTTAAGGTCCAAGTGAAATCATTCGAAATTTATCCACATGTATTAAGACCTATGATAATATACTTCCTTTACCAGCGGAAATGTGCACGAGTGGTAACGTGCGTGCTTGGTAACTTTGTGTCTTGGGTTCAAGACTGCTCCAGGGCAGAAATTTTTATTTCTTTCGAATTATCTTATTATATCCTCCCTCCTTTTTACTGCATGTTTTATGCCTTGCTTTATTGAAATTATCTGTATGGGTGATTGAAATAATAAACATTGTTAGGCGGAATTCTTCCATGTTCTCACTTCAATTTATAATCCTCTCCTTACTGTTCAACGCGGCTAGCGTTCTTGGCTGTCTCCCCAGACGTCCGGGTTCGATTCCCAGCTCTGCCGATTTATTTATTTATTTATTTATTTACAAGTAGGTGGGCTCAATGACCACCATGTCCAATTTGCTCAAATAAACAAGAGCAACATCAGCGTCGACTTCTACAGTGGTCAAGCTGCTTGCCTCACCAAGGTGGACCGGGTTCGATTCCCAGCTCTGCCGATAAATTTCAATTCTGTTGTGAGGACTGCAACGAGGTACTGCCCCCGTAAATTGAATTATATTGAGACCACGATGGCTGTATTGGCAAATGTGAGTAAAGTTATGGATGTCATAGTTGTGACGTGTATATTCATGACGTAGGCACGGATGACGTAGACTTCATGCAAGTAGGCTGGTGGAGCTGAGATTCTTGGTGACGTCATGATTTTGTTCGAGAAAGATCTGAGATTTACGACGCAGTCGCAGGAAACAAGGTATTGTGCTAAGGAAGAAGTTACGCTATTGGAGGAAAGGCTCGAACCAATGAACGATAGTTTGGAAGGAAGACGGAGATTGCTGAAACTACGATATTTAATTACTTTTGGCATGCAGAATTGTGGAAAACTATTTTCAGTTATGGCATTGATTTGGAATTTTGAAGAAATTAATTTTGAGTTTTTGAAATTTGAAAATCCGTCAAGTATAACCAAAGTTAAAACTTCTAGCAATGACGGAGCAACAGGCTATGGAAGGGATGGATACGCCCCTTAAGAAGTTGATAAAAGGTCGTGCACAGGAGAGAGGAGCTCTCATACCGCTCATAACCACATATCTGATATATCATACCGCATATATATTTCAGATGTCATATAGTCATTTTCGAGTGAATAAGTGAAGCAAGTCGTCTTCAGCGTGTGGTTAAAGCCCGGCGCATCGAACGAACACGGAGCAGTTCCATTTTACGCTGTTCGAAACTAGGCGAAGTTGAAACGCTCACATTAACGTTTCTACCTGATAAAATATAAAGAGTTGACTTCTGCCTTTATTATAATTCAATTGGGCAGTACAACATTGAGGTGTGTAGAAGATTTGAACAATTTCACAGTTATAATTTGAAAGATATTGGTACTCGAAGACTGCAGACAAAAGTGATTTTCTCGCCACCTGAGAAGCACTTTTAAAATTCCACATTATACACTACGGCTGACACGTGGATTGCAACCGTGATATTGGAGAATACGTTTGACGATACAACGATACATTCTACTATGGAACATTATAATCTGGTAGTGCTTTCAATGATTATAACGGAAGTTGAGATGGAAGGCTAAGGCTTTAATGCAATTGGGACATATATCGATGGAGTGAAGTAACAGCATGGAACTTCGTTAATCGTCATTATACAAGAGCGAGCATGTAGTGAACATCCAACTACACTCATGCATCGTGAATCCATCGCTGAATTATATCAGATGGCAGTGGAAATATTTTCATACTCCACGATTATGAATATTTCTGCGGAAATAACTGCAATAAACTTCATGACGAATTGCGACCAGAACTTCAGGGAACTTTCAAGAGAGGCCAGGGTGGACCCGGCTCACAAAGAAGAGTTTTGCCAGAAGGATGTCTTTCGTATACATGGAGCAGTGCAATTTCCGGAGGAGGAAGCAGTTCGATTCTCCGAGGGCGCTGATTCCAGGTTCGAGGACGGAGCACATCTTCACGCTGGTGAAATGGAAACAACAGCAGTTTTCTTTGAAAACTTTCCTCTAGAACTTCAATCAACAGATAAGGTAGTCGTGAACGTTTCTTGTATTATTTGAGTCTTGTAGCGATATCTGAGCAACCATTTTTCCCATATTTTCTGTCCTATATTTTGCCCCATTTTCTTGCTAGATATTTCTGTACTCAGTACACTTCGATGATTTATGCCTTTTTCTTCGATTTGTTGAGACATTGTTATGTCATTGGCATAGTTAAATAATTTTGGATCAGTTGAGACTGATAATTTAGATTCTTTCAGTAATTTGCATATTTTTGTAGTCACGATTTAACTGTAAAGTTAACGATTTGCTATGGCAGATTTGAATTCAGACAGCGTGTCATTTTATTAAAGTAATTCTTTTCAGTACATTACTTTGACCAATTTTCTGTCATCCTCAAGAAAGAAGAATGATTAAAAGATTTTAGAGCGTTAAAATCTATTACGTTATCGACGATCTTTGAAATACTAGTCGTCTTATGAACATGATTGCAACATAGACATTTATCATTGCATTATAGACAATTTTATGCAATATGAACTTTGATTACGATTTATTGAATACACTATAGTAATGAACTTTTGATAGGAGTTTTTCTCAATTCTAGATTGGAACAATAATGTTTGCATTCCACAACCTAATTGTATTCTATTCGACTATTTATGCAGTTTAGATGAACTTTGATTGAAGATAGTATTTTTATACTGCGTTACTTTGATGATGTTAATCTCAATTTTGATAGACCAGGGAGGAGTGTCTAATCGTATTTGCTATTAAATTTATTTGTGATTGGCAAATTTTTACTTCATATCGATTCATGAATGAAACCCACGAAGGTTAAATAATAACAGTCATTAATACAATTGATGAATATAAGAATTTTTAAAGATGAACAATGGATGTATAATCGTTAGTTCAGTGGACGTGTAAAAGTCGCTGATGAATAATGCCCTTGAATAGTGAAGGAGGTTCCCACAGTAATATGGATGATGTCGTTGAATTTATAAGTGGAGGATTTTTGTATGTAGTGTGGAAGATTTTGATGCCATATATATGAAGATATATGATGAATTCTGGGCCAATTGTTGTGCAATTTTGTGCGTTTTGAGCGAAGTATTTTTCCGCTGAATGTATTGTTCTGGTTCTTTGAAAGTTATTCATATGAAGATACTGTTGAAATTAACAAGAGTGTTAAATAATTTGAGATGAAGATTTTGAATGGAGGTTACCGTCACAAATATTATAATTATTATTAAACCTTATTAAACCTGAATTTGACAGTTAAATATAACTAACCTTCATTGGTCGATTATATCACCATGATTTGAGTAATTATCAACCGGATAAACGTGTGGTTTAATGTATTTCTTGTATAAATAATATAAACAATTTAATATTGTAAATAATTTTGTAAATATCTTTGATAATAATTTGAAATGAAAGTGATTAATAGAGGCGTGTATAAAATTTTCAATTGTCGTTTGACATTGTTATAAACAATTTATTATTGTTATAAATAATTAATGAACTTTTGTTATTAACATTAAGAGTTTTGTTTTTATACTCTAAACAACGCTAATTAAATAAGTGGTTTGAACAATTAAACATGATTTGGGAGTATTAGAGTAATCCACTGGTGTTTGAATGGAGCATTTAAAGGATTTGCGTGATAATATTTCAGTTGAGAAGTGGACATTTAACGTGTTTTGAAAGAGAGCCAGGCTCTGATGTAACTCGCATATGCTAAGGTTCACTTGACGGTGCAGGTGTCTTGCAGCTGGCCGGACAACTGTATGATAGAGGCCAAGGACGTCTCCATAATAGCCTTGTGGCTATAAATAAAATGTGATGTGTATAAACACGCAAAACAATTGATATATGTCTCGTCCCAAATCCCGTTTCCATTCCAAGTGCATTATTAATTTTACGTTATTTTGAGCTTGAGAAAGCTAAACATTGTATGTAGAGTATACAAGTCCTACAGGAGGACATGGTTATATGGACGATGGCTTCTGATTGCCACGTGGATTTTGTTTTTTTATTTTGTTAAAATTTCATTCTTTATGTGAAATAAATTATTGTGCAGTTTAAAGTTTCTTGTCTTCGTTCTGGTTCATTTTAAATATCATGGTGGAGGTTATTGTGAGGGCATACTTTAAGTGATCCAGTTGACAACCCAGTCCCCGAGATAAATTTTAAAAGGTAAGTAAAGGTAAGTATGAACCCCCGTATATTTTGGTGTGTTCCACAATAATTTCTTGTTAACTACTGTGCTCTAATCTCGGTAGTATCTGTCAGTGCCATTTTCATTGATGTAGCTGTGCCGGTGCGTTTGATTATTGGCAATCCGATTGAGGGGGGCGGATATCTGACAGCCTACTATCCGGATATCGGGGACAGTACATTCAGCCTCGTGAGCCAAAACTGAGTAGAGGTTGATTCGATTCCCACCTCAGCGATCTTGGAAGTGATTTTCCATAGATTTCCACTTCTACTCCAGACAAATGCCGAAATTGTTCATATTAATGCCACGACCGCCTCCTTGCGAATCCTCACCTGAATATCAAATACTCACCATACTACATACACCACAATAACACAGGTTATCAGAGAAATGTATTTATTTATTTACAAGTAGGAGGGCTCATTGACCACCATGTCCAATTTGATCAAATTAACAAGAGCAACACCAGCGTCAACTTCTGCTTGCCTCTCCCCAAGGTGGACAGGGTTCGATTCCCGGTCAATTCACGTGAGATTTACGAAGGGAATAATCACGTTCTGAGGTTTGGTTTCTAACTAAATTGGAGGTTCCGTGTCTAATGATCGCGAGATTGTGTGTTTGAGTCTTCAGTCTTTTGACAGGTTTGATGCAGCTGTCCATGTCTCCCAGTCCTGAGTTAATCTTTTCATCTCTACATAGCTACCACACCCTACATCCGAGGCAATCTGTTTGACATATTCTAACCTTGGTCTACCCGTACAGTTCTCGACGCTTCCGTCTAACAATGTTTATTATTTCAATCACCCATTCAGATAATTTCAATAAAGCAAGGCATAGAACATGCAGTAAAAAGGAGGGAGGATATAATAAGATAATTCGAAAGAAATAAAAACTTCTGCCCTCGAGCAGTCTTGAACCCGAGACACTAAGTTACCAAGCTCGAACGTTACCACTCGTGCACATTTCCGCTGGTAAGGGGAGTATATTATCATAGGTCTTACTTAATACATGTGGATAAATCTCGAATGATTTCACTTGGACCTTAAATATTGATTGGAACGCATTCATTTGCTGCGTGGGTTGTTTTAAACTTGATCTAAAGCACGTTTCATGCCTGTTTCACGCTAATAATGCAATTCAACATCGAATATTATCCACATCTCACTCGATAACTTTCCTCCATGTTTGATCGGATGTGACCCCTGCTACTGCCTACCGTCTCTATTCGGAACCAGGAGAATGGCATGACATAACAGCCAAAAAGAGGCTCAGAATTACATACTGTGGCTAGGCTCGGGCTGAAAAAAAAAATTATGCTTCCGGCCGCCGGTTTAGTTTGGACTGTTCAGGCATAACTGACAGTTTGGCCGGTACGTGTATGGCCACCTTAATACATGTTTTTTTTTTCAAAAGTGTTACTTACATTTTATATACGTTGTACCCCACCCAGTTATCGGGCAAATTAGTGTTGACTGACAGAAGAGTTACAAATAACAGTAACTCGTGTTTTAGATCCCTTATTGGGGGGTGGTTGGATCTAAAACGGAAGAGTTGTTGTGCTAATTTATAAAGAGGTGCCTAAAAGGGGGTAGCTTCCCGTAGTCGGGCAAGCTGACCAGTGTAGAGTGTTGTTTAGCGTTAGGATACTAGGGGGTGCTCCTATGAAAGACGTAGGTGTATTTTAGGGGATGGAAATTAGTGCCCGGGTCAACGTGCTGGTCGTCCAGCTGGCTGACCAATTATATAACGGATGTGCACGCGTCAGCCTTATGGCTCGTGCTGTCTCTGGTAGTCGGGCCGCTGCGTGAACACAATGCTATCTGAGCTAGCAAGTGTCTGGCTACTGTGCGTCACGTCTAATCGTGACGGAGGAGTCAGGAAGGGAGTTAGGGCGTAAAGAAGCGTGTAAACAGTAATGCAGGTGTAATGTACTGACCAAGTGTTTATTGGTCAGTAATATGGAATTATGAGTCCCTTTTAAGGGATGTAGTGATGTTACAACGTATGTGTACAAACTTGTGGGTAAAGGTTACAAAGTACAGGATTCTGAACACTGCTGACTCACCTGATGATAACAGCGATAGCCTCTGGCCGATGCACTGTAAGACTGGTAATTGAGAGAGGGACTGCCCTAGTTAAGGCCTCCCTTTATAGTCCCCGGCGTTGTGCTGTCAGCATTGTGCTGAATAGATGTCCTAGTTAATTGTGTGTCGCTGTTTGTGGTAGTGATGCAATAATTGGGTAAGCTTTCCAGACTGGCTAGCTGCCCTTGCGTGTTAATAGATGTTGGTCTGGGCTTACAGGATTTGCCAGTTAGGGGTAGTTTGAATAGATGATGGGGGGATGGCCTCCAGGGGGTGCAGACCCCTGGGGGTTGTACAAGCCTCTTCCCCTATTTAGTTCGCGTCCCCGCGAACGGGAACGGAACTTGGGGTTGGGGATGTTGATGGAGCAGTTAGTTCTTGAAGTTCTTGAAGCCCCCTCGTATCTTCTGTTGGTGTCGTCCTTCATCGTCGTGTGGATGTGGTGATGTCGTGTAGATGTGTAGGTGTGAGATCAGCTCGTGTTCAGAGGGGTGGGTTATGGGATAGACATACATATATATAACATTTGACATTGGCCTTGCATTGCATGGGAAAAAAATCGAAATTGACATTTTGAAAGTTTGCATATAAAAAGTATAGTTCTGAGAGCTATTTGGTACATTTTTGTGCAGGGAGGAAAAAAAACAGGGCTGAACGGATGATTGCGTCGTCCGCCCTATCTTAGGGAAAAAGTGCTCCCTGCAAAGAGAGAAGAAATAGACAAAAATGGGTGTTCCAGGGTATAATTTAAGGGAAATATTCAAAGTGCATTTATTGATTTGGGATAAAACGGAACACCCTGACAAATGGGGAAGTTAGAAGAAAGAAAAATGAAAGAAAAACGAATCATGGACATTGTGTACATTGGTGGTCATGATAATGATAACAGATATGACCTGATAATAATAATAATAATCATTACATTTGTAATATTCCTGACGATTTATAAGTAAACATAGTAAACATAGTAATAATGATGAACATAGAAAAAATAATGGTTGCCATGTTGGTACCTTATATGTATAGGTATGTTGGTCACCCATGTGGAACCTTTTAATTGTGTGGTATGGCGAGAAAATACAAAATAATTTACAATTTACAATTATCAACTATCATATATACCTTGTAGAGCTCTTTTACGTGGCCAGTTATTGTATACCTCTTATGCTTTGTGCGCACCTTACCATCATGCCTTGACTACCGCTCTCTATTCGGCCGTTCCTGGTGCGGTTTAGTGGCTAATCCACTATTCCCTCCTTGTACTTATCGTATAACCTCGTGGTTTTCCGTCGTGGGTCGGAATTCCACCTTAGGGTCGAAGGTTCGGCACTTACAACCTCCGTGTCGCCCTTCGATCCTGAAGTAACGCTTCATTTGCGTATGCTGAATGTTTTTGCGTTCAGCGATGTTCATCATCCCACGTATGCTGTCCACCGCTGACCGCTGACGTTGTCACCTTTAAGGGTGCAACTAAAATCGATGAGTAGTGTGTTTGTGTGTGACATAGATGAAGGTATGTGTATTTTGGTGTGGGTAATATATTTACAACAGACATATTCATGCTCCTAGTTATCTGTAAATCAAAAAATGTATCAATGTAAAAATGTTCATCTCTTCGTTGCTCCGTGGTCTTCCTGTGTGGGTGAAAGGGGATTAGTGATTAATAAGACATTACAATACCTTGCAATACATTACATGTATATATATATAACATTACATTGGTAGCGCTTAATTTGTAAAACTAAGTGTGGCGCCACTGAAGTTTAACTTAATCTAGGTGGGCCTAGGTAGGTCTATTTTAGCCTAGTGTTGTGGGGCTTACCCTGGTAACGGATTTTTAGCCACCAGGTGCCGAGCGGCTTAATCTTAATCCTATTTATATTAATATGTTGCCGGGCTTACCCTATACGGTGCCGTAATGCCGTTTCTTAATGTGTTGTCGGTCTTACCCCGGTAGCGGAATTTTGGATACCGGGTGCCGATATATTCCACTTCAATTATACCTATTCTACTATATTATAATATACTATCCTGTATTATGGTGTATTGTCGGACTTACCCTGATGCCGGGTTTGGCGGTCATCAGGAGCCGAAATATTCTACCTTAATCTAAAAAAAAGAATTGCCTTAATTGTAAAACTATACTGTATATACAAGCCGAGTAGACCTTATTCTAAAGCCGAAATGTGCTGTGCCCAGTTTTAGCAACAGCGCTGGTTGAATTTGCTTACATCTAAGTGACCTTAAAAATGGCACTGTAACTTAGGTACTAAAATTTAGATAGAGGCTGTCCGTTCGATTTCTCTCGCGGTGGTTCCCTTGTAGTACATTGTTGAGACCGGAACCCAACAATGCCTCGTAGTCCCCTCCTTCTTAATCCTAATGTCGACGTCTATTCTAGGTCTTACTACTAGTACTAATCTAGTCACAGGCGGCTTACGGTGTCACAAAGCAAACCGTTTCGCGCGCTGTATTTATCAGCTCTTTACCTTTGCCTTTGCGTATGTAGTCGTAGTTGGGTCGCCCACTTGACCCCTGTGGGTTGCTCGCTATGCTACCCATTTAATGCCCTTAGGTTGCCCGATGCGTCGCCATTTATGTGGGCATTGGACATCGTCCAATGGCATAATATTATCTTCGCCTTCATTGGCAATCGTAGTCTGCTTTTCGCAGTATAAGAATCTCTTCGCCTTTGTCGGCCGCAGTAGTATGCTTTTCGCAGTAATATTTCTCTTCGCCTTTATCGGCCGCAGTAGTATGCTTTTCGCAGTAATATTTCTCTTCGCCTTTATCGGCCGCAGTAGTATGCTTTTCGCAGTAATATTTCACTCCAGCGCACAGGAGTCTTGCTTCCCGCTATAGAAGCCCTACTTACTTAAATTTAACTAGAAGTCTAGTCATAGTTTGGGTCGTCTCTAGGGTCATCCCCTGAGTCCGGCGCGGAGTGAGCTATTTCTCCCACCATCCTCAGAAAGTCTTCCCTGCAGGTCTTGGCTTCGATGACCGTGGCACATAGTGGGTGTAGCATCCCTTCTTCCTAGGGGCAGTTGAGGCGCACCTAGGATTCCAGAGCTTGCCCGGCCAGGCCGCGAGTGCCTCAAACTTACGTGGTTCGTCTGTTTAGTCTAGTCGTGAAGTGAACTAGGGTAGGCTCAACGTCGCCTTACCCGCTCTCAAAGTGTGGTGCCTTTGGCCTTCGGCCTGTGCCGCTATCATCAATCAGAGTGTCTCAGATTCCTTTTCACGTAAAAAAAATATGGGCGTAACCTTTGTAAATAAGTTAATTTGTGTAAAATGTAAACTATTTCAAGTGTTGTGGGGTTGTAGAGCTTCTAAGTGCATAGACTACTTCAGGTCTACTATTGCTACGTCGGCTGTCCAGCGATAATGCTCTGTTAACCCTTTATGGAGGTGTTAGTAGGGTCTATGACGTCAGGTACCCTGTTATTAGGATCTGGGGGTAGTTATTTGTAGAGTGGGCTGAAAGCATGGTTGGAAGAGGTTGCGCATCTTTGGGCTCAAATAATTGGTGGCCTTGAACCGGTAATGCTGCTAGGATTGTTCTTACAATGAGTGGACTGGGGCGGGTAATTCCCGGGATTGCAAAAATATAAAAATTCCATGCAGGTTTGATAGTAATATCCCTTGGCAAATGGATGGGATACTCATGCATGTATCTGGATATGAGGCATCTGCACTCATGTACGGATAGGTGTAGGGTGAGACGTAATAATAATGTATTCCTGTCATGCGGGAGTATTTAATTAACAAAAAATGGTTAATATATATAACTGTGGCCTCATCTCTCATTTGGAGATGCGCATTATGCTTATTTGATGTTTGCCGACCCACCCCTAATACTCAGGTGGTAGCAGCGTGATCCAAGGCGTAGTAAGCCTTCTCCTTAGACGCATGAAGTCTATCAACCCCTATGTATACTTTGTAATGTAGTGTAGGTGTTTTCATCGTGTTCATGTGTCTGCGTTGGTCATGTTGGACGTGGGAAGGTTATTGGAAAGGAGTAAGGTATTCAAAATGGTAGCCTTTAGGTGGTATGTCGGTAATCCCGCTGGGATTATCCACTTATGCTTCAGTTATTCTCCCTTTGTCCATGTCTGCTCGCTATCCGCTTCTTGGGATAGTAAAGCGTCGTGACGCTGTGACGTCACGCCTTAATCTGGTCTGCCATTTGTATTGTGAATGTGGCCAGTGGTCGTAGTGCGACTGGCCATGTCCTAATCGCCTGGAATGATTTCTTTTGGAAATAAAATCGCGAAAGGAAGTTGTTAGGGGGGGGAAGGTCTTGTTTTCTCAGAGCCCCTGTCTGTGTTCGCTCCTGATTAGTGAGCGCGTGTGTGTGTGACTATGTTCCGCTACACCACGCGGACGGTTGGTCTGTTATAGGGTAAGTCCTAATGTGTATCGCGTGTATGGGCAGGAGGTGCCCGTGGCCCGTCAACGCCTTTGAGAACGTGCTCCTATGGGCCCAAGATAATTTTGGTCTGTTACGTCTGTCCATTGCTAAATGTTTTTGCAGTGTTAAAAAAAATGTGTGGCATGAAGATTGTTTTGTGCTTGTAATTTCATGGTCAATGCCGATACAACAATAGTGTCTGTCACCAGCAGTATTGTGATGTGACGAAATCTACAAGTCAGCGGATTGTATGTGTAATGGCAGTCTCGGACGTTATGCATGTCAGCTGTCGGCACGTGCTTTCTTGCACGTATGCGAGTGTTGTCATTGTTCTAGATTCCTGGCGGACCATGTAGCAATTCGTACTATTTGCTAGTACTATTGTGTGGCCATTATTCCATAAGATATTTGTCTTATGAAATTTCTATGCCTGTGTCTGGGAAGTATATTTTCCACGTCAGGTGTAATTGAAATTTTATGCCTGGCCTTTGGCCGAAGGAAATGTGGTATTATCTGGTTTTGTAGTTGTATGGGCCAATTTTGGTGTGATTGAAAGCCTGGATAGCTGTTTTCCCTGGTGTCCAATTTTTGCTGGAATTTGGACCCGTGATCTATGTAATTCTCTGTGTTCTATGTCTGCGTTGTGTTTCAGGGATTGAGGTGTCCTCAGTGTGGTTTTTGCTTGTGTCTCTCGTACCAAAAATACCGTTGGATAGTTAGTTTTTGGTACGAGTGTGGTGTGTGATCATGGGTTCGGACCCGGGGTGCTGTAAAAGCTTGTTACGACGCTATCTGTGCCGTACATATGATGGCACATGCACCGTGTATTTGCAATGCGCAAATGAAAGTACGCATTCCTGTGGAGAGTTTGTGTGTTTTTGAATTCTCCTCGTAGTGTAATTTGGGGAGTTATGAGGTGTTTGGACTCGGCTTAAATGATGCCGTATGTTCTGCTCTGAGAGCTGCTAGCATATTGCTGTCTGTAAGCGTGCAGGTTACCCATGAGACTTGTGTTATCGCTGAGTGTGGCAGTATTGAATTACAATGTCGTGCGCGCTTGCTTGTTACTTGTTTTGATAATGCTCTGTGTCCGGCACATGTGTGTCTAATCGGCTTGCTCTCTGTGACTGTGAATAGTGCTTTCCGCACTGTGAAAGAACCTTTCAATAACTACATTCGTGTAAAAAGTGCAAGCAGGTCCCTATCCATTGTACAAAATGTCGTTATACACGAGTGTCTCCGGGCCGCTAGTCGCGTGTTTGGTGACTATGTGCCAGAGGCGATTTTGTTGTTTTTCATTTATGAGCCTCTGTCAGTGGAACTGTCCCAATCTATTTTAGCTTCCTACGTTTCTATCCTGCAACTGGATAGCTACCCGACTTGCCATTCCTGGTATTCAGAAGGTTGCGGGTTTTGGGACCGTCTTTACTCAGAGTAATCGTTTCTGGTGCCATTCTAGGCTGTGCCTCCGGGACAGTTCTGGTGAGTGTTAGGATCGTATCCCGGTGCGGTCAGTGAGGTCCGAAGGCTATTTCTTGGCCTTCTTTCCACGTCTGCCAGCGGGATCATTTCCTTTTCTTTTAGTAGTGTGCCTGCCTGTACGTGTAGGTGTGGGAGCTTGGCGTGTATGATATGCCTTCATACGGCGGGCGTGAATAGTGTCTTTAATGAGTTTTTCCCATGGCGCACGCTGACTATATAATTTAGGTCAGATACCTTCCTGCAGACTTTGAAGGGACCTGACCAGCGTGGTAGGAGGAACTCGGACACGTTTTTCTTACGGGCAGAATTGGAAACCATAACCAATTGCCTGGGTGTGTATTCCACGGTCTTCCTATGCCGATCGTACCGCTCTTTCTGTTTCTGCTGCGCCGCGGCTATGTTCTTTCTAGCGTTCATTCGTGCTATCTGTAAGTGCTCTAGCCGGGCAGCATTGTCAGTGTAGGTGTCCTGTGGGATACATATATTATCTATGGGACTTCTGGGTGTGTACCCGTGCAGTAGGAAGTGTGGAGAGTGTTTCGTAGCCGTGGATATAGAGGTATTATAACTAAAAGTGGTGGACTGCAGGTATTCATCCCAGTCTGTTCCTGCGTCCTCTGTAAATTAGCCAGCGCTATTCCGAGTATTTTATTCATACTCTCCGTGAGTCCGTTGGTTTGCGGGAAAAAACTCGTGGTAGTGTATGCCTTAATCCTGAGTATCTCCAAAAACTGTTGGAGCACTCTCGAGGTGAAAATAGTACCTCTGTCGGATAATAAGGTTTGGAATAGGCCGTATCGTGTAACTATATCAAATAGGAATTCGGCTATGCTGTTCGTGTCTGCTTTGGGAACAGCCTTTGTAATCATGTATCGTGTGAGATACTCGGTGGCCACCAGGATATATTTATTACCTTTCTGACTTGTCGTAATGGGGCCTTTCACATCTATCCCGACTCTGTGAAATAACTCTCCCACGGGAATTGGGTTGAGTAGTCCATGAGGCTTGCCAGGTCTTGTTTTGAATCGTTGGCAAGTGTGACATGTCTTTACAAAGGTATCTATGTCGGCCTTCATGTTTACCCAATAGTACTTGTCACGGATTCTAAGGTATGTTTTATGCGTACCTAAGTGGGCCCCTGCCAGTGGGCTATTGTGGTGTCCGATCATGATATTTTCTCTCAATGATTCCGGAACCGCTATAGGTGCGTTATCGTGCATGGCCGTGGGCTTAAATTTCAGTACCCCGTCTTTGTCTAGGAAAAATCGCCTAGATAGCCGTGCTGTCTTGGAGTCCACTTTATCCAAGTTTTCTAGTGCCAATAGAATCTGTTTCAAGTACGGATCACTTTCTTGCTCCTGTTTGATGTTAATCACTGTCAGGGCAAAAGTGGGCATATCGTCCCAGTCATGGTCCTTACTGTCATCCGGGAGATCGGCTACTGGCAGCCTAGACAACCCATCTGCGTCTAGGTGTGTAGCGCCTTTCTTGTGTTTGACCACGAAGTCATATTCATACAGGCGGAATATAAACCTGTTGAGCCGCGAATTTGGGTTTTTAAATTTGTCCCAAAAAAGCAAGCTCGCGTGGTCAGTCACTACCGTGAACTTGATACCATAGAGGTATACCCTGAAATAGTTCACTCCCCACGAAAATGCCAGCATTTCCCGCTCTGTGGCAGAGTATCTAGTCTCAACGGCCGTTAGCTTCCTGCTAGCGAAAGCGACGGGCCGTATGCGCCCTTCTGCGTCTTCCTGCAATAGGGCCGCACCCAGCCCGTACAGGCTGGCATCCACGTGTAAAAATGTGGGCCTATCACTGTGGAAGTGTTGCAGTAATGGTGGTGAGGTCAATAGTTGCTTCAATGTGTTGAAGGCATCTATGTGCTCCTGTTTAATGCTGAAGGGCGTCTTTTCCCGTGTGAGTTCAGTTAAGGGGTGGGCGATGTGCGCAAACCTGTAGATATACTTGCGGTAATACGAGGCCAGGCCAATAAAACTGCGCAATTGTTTCAAATTTGTGGGCATTGGGATGCCCGTTATTGCGTCAGTTTTTGCTGGGTCCGGAATAATGCCCTCTCTGTTTACAATGTGGCCCAATATGTTAATCTGCTGTCTGGCAAATTGGCATTTCGCAGGTTTAAGCCTTAACTTGGCCTCTCTGATCCTTGCGAAGGCCTCCTTCAAATGTACGATATGTTCCTCGAAGGTATTGGAAAAAACTGTTATGTCGTCCACGTATACTAATACGGAACGCCACTTAAGCCCTGAAAATGTCTTATCCACCAGCTTTTGGAAGGTTTGGCTGGCGTTACGGAGGCCCATGGGTAACCTTGTATAGGTATATAGCCCGTTCTCTGTAACGAACGCCAGCTTGTGCCTATCTGGTTCATAGACGGGGATTGAATAGAATCCACTATAGCAATCCATCGAACTGAACCAGCTAGCTCCGCCAAGGGCGTCCAAATAGGTGTCTGCCCTTGGTAGTGGATAACTATCATTTTCGACTAACTTATTGAGCCTCCTGTATTCAGTACAAAATCTGTGCGATCCGTCCCGTTTTTTGGTCAGCAGAACCGGCGAGCTGTAGTTTGAAATAACGGGAACAATGACCCCTGCCTCGAGCATCTCTGAGATCTGAGCGTCGATGGCGTGTCTCTCCTACTGGCTCACTCTGAAGGGAGGCTGGAGTACTGGCCGGTCACTAGTGAGTGTGACATGGTGTTCAATGAGGTCTGTCACAGCGAGATCCTTCATTGAATGGGCAAAAATATCCCTGTTGGTCTCCAGGAGCTCCGTGAGCCTTTCATTTTGCTCCGGAGTCAGGTCCTGCCTGTCGTTCTGGTTGGCCGTCTTATCTGTTTGTGTGTCTGTGTGCTGGCTGATAGTATGTAGTGCAGAGGCCTGGTGCTCGTGATTTTCTCGCTCCGCTCGAATCCCATCTGTGTTCCTGGTGTATATCATGGGATGTGTGGTGAGCCTCTGGTCGTGCTTTAAAAGCATCTGACCGCTAGCGAAATTTATGCTAGCCTCATATCTAGCGAGAAAATCCATGCCAATTATGGCTGACGCAGAAAGATGTTCTATAACGAACATGGGATGCGTTGTGGCAAAATGATCTATCCTAAGATGTATGTTTGCCACCCCCGCGTTTTCTAGCGTCTGAGCATTGGCCGCTACCAGCCGGATGTCACCCGTGACACCGTGTATTTGGGCTTCGGTAACGTGTCTCCTATTAACACAACTTACTGCTGCCCCGGTGTCAATTAGGGCCTGCACTCTGTGGCCATTTATGGTGGCGTGTATCGTGAGGGCCGATACCTGAAATCCACTGCCCTGCACCGATGTGTTATGTAAGATGTATGTAGTTGTTGTTGTTACCGGAGTGACATGTGTACTGGGAAGGCATGGAGCGGGCCGCTTATCGTATCGGGCACGCTTAGCCTCTAGGCCTGCTTCCTGTCCCGAGTGCTTTGCCTCAGTCAGCAAAGTGCGCTGCCAGCTCTCTTAATCGGCCTTGCTGTTAGAATAGAAGTTTGCTGGCGAACGTTTAACGTATTAATCGCTCCCCGCCTTCGTGTAGTTGTGTTGTTGTTGTTTCCTTCCTCTCGGGAAGGTGTGTCTGTGAACGTGACCCTGAGCTTGCCCTTGTTACCCCGTTTCTTGTTCCAGGCGGTCGCGAGTTCGACTCCTGTTGCTGGGTTCCCAGTGCCGAGCGAGCTTGCGTCCTGCGCCTGCGTGTGGCCAGTTCCTACCGTGCGTTGTGATGTAGGGGGTATGGCTTTCTGTTTGGAGGGTGCGGGTGTGTTCTCAGGTTGTTTGTGTGTAATTATGAGGGGTGTATAATGTCCCGCCCTAGGGTTCCCTGTAAAAAGAACATGCAGGTCCCTGTCGAATCCTGCAGTGGAAAATAGCGGGGGCAAGTGCACGTCAGTGTATACATGGATATTGGTTCGAAGCACCTTGCCGAGAGCGGTCACCTCTACGGCACTAGCATAGGTGCCGTCCCTATCCATGTATTTTCTGTAATCCTCCCCGGTCTGGAATGGGTTTTCCCGCTCGTCCGACACAAAGTCTCGGTACTCTTTCCAGTTGGCCAGGATATGTTTGACCGTTTCCTGCCTGTATTCCTTGTGATGGTCCTCGCTATGCCGAACCAGGAAGCTGATAGTCCTAAACAGGCAGTTGCCGTCTCCTTGTACGGGGTGTGTCTGGAAACGTCCCGGGGGCGGATTGTCAGCCTTAGCTTTAGCTGGCTGCTTCTTCCCCTTACTCTTGCGAGTTTGCTTGGGGGAAGGGCCTTTCTGTTGTTGTGTTGGGGGAGGAACATCAGCTGCTTCATCCGCTAGCCGACCCTCCCCGTCTAGGCGTTTTTTTGAAACGTAGGTGTACGCCTGCCTGTAATGTATGTGCGCCCCCCCTCGGGGTGGCTGCGCCAGCTCCCCGCCTGTGGTGTGTGGCTAGGCGTAGGGAGTATTGCCCCCCTGTCTGTCCTGTGGGGTGTCTCATCCCTGAACTCCCTCGGGTATTCGTCGGGGAGGGGGTAGTGTTCCGGGCCCTTCGTGTGTTTATCTACATTGTCCCGTCCTCTTGTGGGTTTTCTTCCCTGTCTGTTATTGCCCGGGGGTCTGTTTTCCTGTTTCCGCCAGGGTGGGGTGTATGTCTGATGCTGGGGGAGCGGGTTTTCCCGTCGGTTCCCCTTTTCCCTGTACTGGGCAGCTGCATACTCCTGTCTGGTCGGGGGTGGGTTTCCTCGCCTGTCCCTATTTCCCCTGTACTGTGGGGGTGTATAGCTTTGCCTGCGCGGGGGCGGGTTCTCCCGATATTCCCCATTTCCCCTATACTGCGGGGCTGCATAGCCCTGCCTGCGTGGGGGCGAGTTTTCCCGGTACTCCCTGTCTGCCCTGTATTGTGGGGCAGCGTAGGACTGTCTACTTGGTGGCGGGCTGTTTCGTCGGGGGATGTCGTGCTCGTACTCCTCAGGGTAGTACTCCTGTGTGTACGGGGATGGTGAACGCCGTGAGGGGTATGTCGGCTCTGTGTCCGTGTATGATACTGGTGAATGCCGAGGAGGGTAGTGTGGCCTATCCTGTGTGGGAGGTGTTGTTGGCCGCTGTGGAGGGTAGTAATTTTCCTCCCTCCCGTAGCGTCTCCTCTCTGTGTACCCCCTGTCCCTCTCAGGATAATAGCGTTCTTGTGTGTCTTCGTGCTCATCCCTTAGGGGTCTCCCGCCTGCTTGGATGGCAGCTATGGTCAGTTTCTCCATTCTGTCCACCATTTCATCCATTTTACTGTTGGTGTCGTCTTTTTGTGTTTGGAAGTGCAGATCCACGGCTTTTTCCGTAGCCTTTTCCGTGATCTTTCTCCCCTCCTCTATGGTCTTTATGTTATTTAACATATGTTGGACCGTGGGGTTGTTCATTATGCACAGCTTTTCCACTATGGCTGGTCTGAGGCCCTGCATTAACAGCTTGACTTTCTGTTTATTTGTCATGGCTGCATTGTACTTGTCGCACATTATCAACTTTACATTGATGTATGCCTGGGCGCTCTCTTTAGGTCCCTGTGACCTTTGTCTAATTTGGTCGTAGAGATCGTCATCGTCTGGTATGAGCTGGAATTCGCTCTTCAACATTAAAGCGGTTTCCTCCCATGTGGCAGCTTCTAGTGCGTCCTCATGGAGCTCATACCATGTCATGGCCGCCTTTGTGAGGTAAGCAGGAAGGAGCCGTTTCCTAACTTCCTCGCTCCAACCATTGATCCGGGCCGTTCTATTGAAAGCCTTGAGGTATTCCTCGGGATCCTGGCCTTCCCCCGTGAACTTTGTGGGGTGGATCATGGGGTACTCAGTGTGTCTGTTCATTTCGTTCTCGGCTGTGTCTCGTTGGCTGTGTAGTGATTCTGGTCTGTCTGTGCTGTTCGCACCGCTATCGTGTGCCGAGGTGTTTGGGCTATTTAGAGGGGAATTAGCCTCGCTTCCCGTGTACGACACCTGTGTTATGTTACCAGGTGGCTCGTCACCTGATATGTCTGTGCTGATGGATGGTGTGTTGTCGTACTGTGTGGATTTGACTATGTGTACGGTCCTGTCTAAATCCTGTTTTACTGTTTCCAGAATAGTGTGGATGTCAAGAACTGCTTCTGTCGTATGATTATTGGACTTGATAGTGTCTGTCTCTAGTAGCACTGTAATGCGCTCGAGCAGATTACTGGCTTTCTGCTCTGTGATTTGCAGTTGCTGCAATAATAGGGGATGGAGTGTTGGCAGGCAATCTACTTCACTAGCGCTGGATACTGGTGACTCTTGTGTGTGTTCACTGGCCTGGGACCGTGTAAAATGTATAACTTGTGCTGCGGCGGTAGGGTGTTGATCACGGATCTGTGATGTTTTGAATTCAAGGTCCCTGAGAAGTTGTACTGCGGTCTGGTCAGTTATCAAGTCACCGTTCTTAATTTTCAGTTTCGGCAGGAGTGGAGTCGTACTAGCCGACAAATGGTGCGCAAAGTCTCTTAGTGTAGTTCTAAATGTGGACATCTAATTTCCACCGAGTTTACACTGTGGGGCGAATGGGGGTTGGTATAATAATACAAACTCCTATATAAAAAAATGTGTGACGTAATATGAGGTAAAAAAAAAAATTCAGTCTCGCTTGGCTATGTGCGGTACGGGCCGTTTTGACCACGAAAACTCGTTGTATGAGTCCTATTTTACTGTGCGTGGTACCCGGCCTCCACCATCTGTTTTAGATCCCTTATTGGGGGGTGGTTGGATCTAAAACGGAAGAGTTGTTGTGCTAATTTATAAAGAGGTGCCTAAAAGGGGTAGCTTCCCGTAGTCGGGCAAGCTGACCAGTGTAGAGTGTTGTTTAGTGTTATGATACTAGGGGGTGCTCCTATGAAAGACGTAGGTGTATTTTAGGGGATGGAAATTAGTGCCCGGGTCAACGTGCTGGTCGTCCAGCTGGCTGACCAATTATATAACGGATGTGCACGCGTCAGCCTTATGGCTCGTGCTGTCTCTGGTAGTCGGGCCGCTGCGTGAACACAATGCTATCTGAGCTAGCAAGTGTCTGGCTACTGTGCGTCACGTCTAATCGTGACGGAGGAGTCAGGAAGGGAGTTAGGGCGTAAAGAAGCGTGTAAACAGTAATGCAGGTGTAATGTACTGACCAAGTGTTTATTGGTCAGTAATATGGAATTATGAGTCCCTTTTAAGGGATGTAGTGATGTTACAACGTATGTGTACAAACTTGTGGGTAAAGGTTACAAAGTACAGGATTCTGAACACTGCTGACTCACCTGATGATAACAGCGATAGCCTCTGGCCGATGCACTGTAAGACTGGTAATTGAGAGAGGGACTGCCCTAGTTAAGGCCTCCCTTTATAGTCCCCGGCGTTGTGCTGTCAGCATTGTGCTGAATAGATGTCCTAGTTAATTGTGTGTCGCTGTTTGTGGTAGTGATGCAATAATTGGGTAAGCTTTCCAGACTGGCTAGCTGCCCTTGCGTGTTAATAGATGTTGGTCTGGGCTTACAGGATTTGCCAGTTAGGGGTAGTTTGAATAGATGATGGGGGGATGGCCTCCAGGGGGTGCAGACCCCTGGGGGTTGTACACTCGTCTGTGGTAGTACTAGCGGCGTATATGGAGTTCTGTTTCGGAGGGGGGTTACTCGAACAACAGGGGTGAGGGGTCATTCCTCTCATTTCTACATTCTTTATTCTTTATCCAGAAATTTCAGGGGGGGGGGGGGGTTGGCATTCCTTACTACTTCCTTCTTACCCTCAGCGCATTTATACTGACCATGGCACGAAATCAAACCCCTGTGACACGTTCAGTATTTCCTTTCTCACTGCAATTAGTTTCGCGTCGCTTTTCACTATTGTTACGGCTGTGAGTTTGCTTCATCGCTCGCCGCATGAGTCACAACTGCCCCAGGGCTGGGCTGCTCTGCCTCAGTGAATTGCGTGCGCCTTATGCAACAGGACTACTAGGACAAAGGGATGGTCCAGAATATTCGTGACTCAGCCAGTGAAGGAAACCTCGAGAAGCCGTGAACCCTGGATGGGTCTAGAAGCATTTATTGAGTCACCGGCCTGCTATATAAGAGCAACCTGTCAAGCAGTTGTTGTTGTGTTTTTCGAGCTAGTGCGAGCGTTTATCCTGAGCGACAGAAGTGTGGTGACTTGCGAAACCCCTAGTGAAGCCGATTCTCTTGACAGCGAGGGAGGGAGAAGCATACAGGGGACTGCCTGTGTTTTGAGCGAGTGTGATCTCACTGAGTGACAGACGTATTGTGGCGAAGTGCCGTGCGAGTTACGAAATCCAGTGACATTGTTTCCTAGCTTGTGAACAGCGAAGCACCGTGTAGCAAGTTATCGTAAGTAACTGTAGTTTGTGTACATGAGGAAGAGGTGCAGGTAGTTTCTGTCAAGGCCACCTGACTCATTAGGACGGATTAACTTCTGTGGTTTGTTGACAAGTGAAAGGGGGCAAGAGCTCTCCATAAGGAAGAGACTTGAGGAAACTGCAGTAAGGCTCTAATTGCTTGTATTTGCTGTTGAGTGGTGTATCTTCTGGCCGCAATAAAGTTAATTATTTCATTTAAAGGAACAATCTGTGTTGTGCTTCAACCCACAATAATCCAGTTAACAAAAGTGCCACTAGGGGGGTGGCACGTAACAACTGGTGTCAGAAGTGGGATTACGAACTCAAACACAAGCACAACACCTGACGGTCCTGGTTTCAAAACCCGAGCAGGTCATTTTTTTATTTTAATTTTCCTGTGAGTGCATGCCCTTTACAAGACAAACATCTAAAATGGAAGCGCAATTTGCAGCATTGCTAGAAAAGTTAAGTGGCATGGAAGCCAAGATGGAAGACGGCCAGAAGAAGATGGAGGACGGCCAGAAGAAATTAGCCAAGGACCTGAAGGATGACCTGAAGAAGATGGAAGACGGCCAGAAGAAGATGGAGGACGGCCAGAAGAAGTTAGCCGAGGACCTAACTGCCAAATTAGAAGACGGCCAGAAGAAGATGGAAGACGGTCAAAATACGCTAGCGGAGGACCTGAAGAGGAGAGGACGGCCAGAAGAAGATGGAAGACGGTCAGAATAAGTTGACACAGGACCTGAAGAAATTAGAACTGGGTCTGCGTGAGGAAGTCACGGCAGTGGAAAAGAAGTTCGACGCCTTACAAGTGGAAGTTGCCGAGCTGCGCCAACGCCCGCTGATGGGGGTGGAGGAGAAATTCAACGCCTTACAAAAGGAAGTTGCCGAGCTGCGCCAACGCCCACTGACGGGGGTGGAAGAGAAATTCAACGCTCTACAAGAGGAAGTTGCCGAGCTGCGCCAACGCCCGCCCACCGTTACACCGGGAATATCAGGAGCGGGACATAGCAGAGTGACGCCCCCAACCTTCGACGGAAAGGTCCCGTGGAGCACCTACTTACGTCAGTTCGAGGCGGCCTGTTCCATAAATAACTGGAACAACACAGAAAAGGCTACAGCTCTCATTAAAGCGCTGAGAGGTGACGCCCTTAACGTCCTTCAGGCCATCCCGACTGGATTCCAGGACTACGCTTCACTGATCGCCCATATGGATTCCCGATATGGAGATAGCCATCTTCAGCGGGCCTATCAGATGCAGCTCCGGACCCGGGTACAGAAGAACGCGAAAACCCTGCAGGAGTTCGAGATGGACATCGCACGCCTCGTAAGGCTCGCCTATCCAACAGCGCCGGCCGACTTTCTGGAACAGATTGCGACGCAGACCTTCACCGACGGGCTACGGGACTCGGACACTCAACAGGCGCTGCGACTTGCGCGCAGTAAGACCCTGGCAGATGCGCTGAGCCACGCACATGAGTTCGAGACGGCAAAACAGGCATCTAGAATGCACGCGCGGGTGCGTCAAGTGGACGTCGACGAACCAGCAAAAACCAACGAGTCCAAGCCCCTGGCCGACGAATTGATGGAGGCACTAATCCGTTTCATCGATAGTCGCACCACTACCAGCAACGACACAGCTGGAAGACAACCGGAGAGGCGGCCCGGAAGAGGACTACCGACCTGCTGGACCTGCCGTAAGAGAGGCCACTTGAGCAAGGACTGCGGTGATCGCCGCCGCCAAGGGTTTCCGTCGGGACAGTCAGTCGTAGGGAAACCGCGCGGCCCAGGAAAGCAAGTATCAGCCAGCCTTGGGGGAGAAAGGTTGGCTTGTGACAGTCGTCAAGTCCCGGCAGTCCAAGTTCGTGTGACGCAGTTACGGAGGGATAATAGCAGCCTGATGGTCGACGGAGTCGTCAACGGAGAGAGCTGGCCCATGCTAATCGACACGGGAGCAGCGAGGACCATCGTCAGTCCCACCGTGATCCCGAAGTGGGGAGTGCAACCCACACAAAGGAACCTCCAGCTAATAACCGCGACCGGAGGGACCGCACCGGTACATGGCGAAGCATCACTGGAGTTCGTCATTGGTCGACGGGCGATAAAGCATCCAGTGCTTGTGGCAGACGTATCAAATGAAGTGATCATCGGACTGGACTTCCTGGATCAGAACAACATCATCTTGGATCTGAGTACCAACACTCTGCACTCCGGAAGTGAGGAACTTGCTTTGCAACCAGCACATGAGGCCGTTGCCGCACGACGAGTAAGGCTGAGAGAGGACGTCATCGTTCCCGCCAGGACGGAAGTCAGCGCTGCCGTAATTGTCGAAGGAACAGCTGAGGGAGCGGCGGCTGTCATCGAGCCAAAATATGAGGACATCCAGACAAAAGGATTGCTAGTTGCCAAGACTCTCATCAACACGACGTCTCGGCCGTACGTCCGCCTGTCCAACCTGAACGACTACGATATTACGGTTCACCGGGACACAAACCTAGGAGTCTGCGAGCCCGTTACCTGGATTGCCCGCATCACAGACACGACGGACGGACACCTGCAGACGGACAACCGAAGAAGACGCGCCCTGCCAGAAGAACTACACAAGCTGTACCAAGGATCCCAGGACCATTTAGACGAGGAACAATCACGCCAACTTCGGGACCTGCTACACGAATTCCAGGATGTCTTCTCCGTGGGGAGCAAAGACTTCGGCTGCACAAGCTTGGTCCAGCACAGAATCGACGTTGGGGACAGCGCACCGATTAGGGCCCCATTCCGACGTGTCCCGCTCGCCAAGCAAGCCGAAGTCGACCGGATGGTAGAAGAGATGAAGGAGCAAGGAGTGATCGAGCCATCACATAGTCCTTGGAGTTCTCCGGTCGTGCTAGTGAAGAAGAAGGACGGTTCCACCAGGTTCTGCGTGGATTACAGGCGGGTGAATGACGTCACGAAGAAGGACAGCTACCCTCTACCCCGGATCGACGACACCCTGGACACCATATCAGGGTCAAGATGGTTCTCCACCTTGGATTTGAAGAGTGGCTACTGGCAGGTGGAGGTCCACCCTAAGGATCGCGAGAAAACTGCGTTCTCTGTGGGCAGCGGGCTCTGGCATTTCACCGTCATGCCATTCGGTCTGTGCAACGCCCCTGCGACCTTCGAAAGGCTAATGGAGTCCATTCTGAGGGGACTACACTGGAAGACCTGCCTGGTCTACCTAGACGACGTCATCGTTCTGGGAAGAAGCTTCGAGGAGCACTACAGCAACCTGAAGGAGATCTTGATGAAGCTACGGGCTGCCCAGCTGAAGTTGAGCCCCAAGAAGTGTCAGCTCTTCCAGAAGCAGGTCCAGTACCTTGGGCATATCGTCTCCGAGGAAGGAGTGCGCACCGACCCAGAGAAGACCGCAGCTGTGAGGGAGTGGCCAGTTGCGAAGGACAAGTCCCAACTACGAAGCCTCCTGGGACTCTGCACTTATTACCGTCGCTTCGTGAGAGGATTCGCCGACATCGCCAAACCACTACATTGACTGACTGAGAAGGACCAACTCTTCACATGGACAGCAGAATGCCACAGTGCCTTCGAACAACTCAAGAAGGCTCTGTGCACCGCGCCTATTCTGGCCTACCCCAGACCTGGAACAAGGTTCATCGTCGATGCCGATGCCAGCGACTTTGGTATAGGGGGAATCCTGTCGCAAATAGTGGATGGCGAGGAGAGAGTAGTGGCGTACTACAGCAAAGCCTTGTCAAAGCCAGAGAGGAACTACTGCGTCACCAGGAAGGAACTGCTCGCCATCGTGAAGACCATCGAACACTTCCACAAGTACCTGTACGGGCAAGAATTTCTCATCAGGACCGACCATGCATCCCTGCGGTGGCTCCTGAACTTCAAACAGCCCGAGGGTCAACTCGCGCGGTGGTTAGAGAGGCTTCAACAGTACAACTTCGAGATCCAGCACAGGAAAGGCCAACTGCATTCTAATGCCGACGCCCTGTCACGAAGACCATGCCCCGAAGACTGCACCTTCTGTACTAGGAGGGAGGAGAACACCGGGATACAGTGCCGACGGACTACCGTGGAACTTCACGGGAACTGGTGCCGCGAATCTTTCACGCGGGCACAAGCAGAAGATGATGACCTGGGACTGATAGCCGAATGGAAGAGGGCCTGTGTCCCCAGACCCGGGTGGAACATTGTGAGTGACTGCAGCCCAAAGTTTAAGTCCTACTGGGCGCAGTGGGACTCGCTGATTGTAAGGGATGGCCTCATCTGCCGCGCCTGGGAGAGCACCGACGGGAAGACATCTCGGGAACAAGTCGTCGTTCCAAAGGCTATGACGAAGGAACTCCTGAAGGAAGTCCATGGAGGATCATCTGGTGGACACCTAGGGATAAAGAAGACCCTGGAGAAGCTGAGAGAGCGGTTCTACTGGATCGGATGCCGAACTGACGTGGAGAACCACTGCGCGAGGTGCCACGATTGCGCAGCCAGCAAGGGCCAGGACGAGGACGACGGGGTCCACTGAAGACCTACAACGTGGGCGGCCCCATTGAGAGAGTGGCCATCGATGTTGCTGGGCCATTCCCGTTAAGTGAGGCTGGGAACCGCTACATATTGGTCGTCAGCGACTACTTCACCAAATGGCCGGAGGCGTATGCGCTCCCTAACCAAGAAGCCGCGACGATCGCAGAGACCCTGGTGAAGGAATTTCGTCAGCCGGTACGGAGTACCCCTGGAGCTGCACTCCGACCAAGGGAGGAACTTCGAGTCGCAGGTGTTCCAGAACCTATGCCAGCTGCTGGGAATCCGGAAGACAAGGACAACGCCGCTACACCCTCAGTCCGACGGGATGGTAGAGCGATTCAATCGCACCATCGAGAACCAACTCCGAATAGTCGTCAGCGAGCACCAGAGGGATTGGGACAAACATCTTCCACTATTTCTCCTGGCCTACCGTGCCGCCGTGCATGAAGCCACCGGGTGCACACCAGCCCGGGACATGTTTGGGAGAGATTCCACGAGAACGACCTGGTCTGGCTCTTCAACCCATTACGGAAGAAAGGCCTGTCACCCAAACTGCAGAAGTCCTGGGAGGGCCCATACCGAGTCGTGAAACGGAGAAACGATGTCGTCTACAGGATCCAGCGGAGCCCGAGGGCGAAGATGAAGATCGTACATCGAGATCGCCTGGCGGCCTACGGAGGGACACAGACGGACCAATGATTGATCGGGCTATGGTAGTAAGGGCTATGGTTTTTCCAGTTGTGATGTACGGATGTGAGACCTGGACCATAAGAAAAGCTGAACGCCGTAGAATAGATTCCTTCGAATTATGGTGTTGGAGAAAAGTTCTTAGAGTTCCATGGACTGCGAAGAGAAGCAATAAGTCAGTTTTGCAGCAAATTAAACCAGTGTGTTCCTTGGAGGGCTTAATCCTGAAACAAAAACTGGGCTACTTTGGACACATCATGAGAAGACATAATTCATTAGAGAAGACCTTTAATGATGGGGAAGATAGAAGGCACAAGAAGAAGAGGGAGGCAAAGAATGAGATGGATGGATGGCATCACAGAAGCACTAAATTCCAGCTTGGAAAACCTTCGAGAGGCAGTGCAGGACAGAAGAAATTGGCGTAGTCTAGTACATGGGGTCACGGAGAGTCGGAATTGGCTAAACGAATAGAGAGAGAGATTGGATAGAGAAGAATGGAGGATACGAACTAATAGGGAAATAGATGAAATCCTCAAAACCGAAGACATTGTTCGATATATAAAATCACAAAGACTACGATGGCTGGGCCATATTGAAAGGATGGAAGACAAAAGAACACCAGAGATTATATATAAAGCCAGAATGGAAAGAAGACGACGCCCTGGTAGACCTAGGAATCAATGGAAAGAAAAAGTGGAGGTGGACTTGCAAACAATGAGCGTATAACCCTGGAGAACAGCTGTCCAAGATCGAGATCGATGGAAATCTGTGGTTGGGGAAGCCAAAGCTCACACCGGGCTGTAGTGCCAGATAAAGAAGAAGAAATCAAAAATATTGGAATGCAGCCGAAATAAATCAGAAACCTCTGTCAATGGACGTCAAATTGGCAGGTGAAAAGCTAAAGGATGTAGGAGACTTCTGTTACTTAGGAAGCAAAATAACCAGTGATGGACGAAGCAAAAAGGATATAAAAAGTAGGTTGTCTCAGGCAAGGAAAGCATGTCTACTGAAAATGAATCTGTTGACATAGAATATAGATTTAGGTATTAGGAAGTCATTTTTTAAAGCCTTTGTCTGGAACGTGGCACTCTATGGAAGTGAAACTTGGACTATTGGTGCAACAGAAAAGAGGAGAATTGAAGAATTGAAATGTGGTGTTACAGGAGAATGATGAAGATCAGGTGGGTAGATAGGGTTACAAATGAGGAGGTATTAAGACGGGTGGGAGAGGAGAGATGTTACTGGGCGACTGCTAATTAAGAGAAGAGATAGGTTGGTAGGACACATATTAAGACTCCCAGGAATAGCAAGCTTAGTTATGGAAGGAAGGTTGGAGGACAAGAACCATAGGAGTAGACCAAGGTTAGAATTTGTTAAACAGATTGCCTCGAATGTAGGGTGTGGTAGGTATGTAGAGGTGAAACGGTTAGCTCAGGACAGAGAGGCATGGAGACCTGCATCAAACCAGTTAAAAGACTGAAGACTCAAACAACAGTGTGGCATTTATGTTACTCCTGAATATTCCATTATTTTGGCTTAATGTCAGCTGGTTATTCTAAGGTTCTCAATGTTCCTCATTGTAGTGTTCCCTTCTGCATGTTTACTCAGCCATCTCAACTCCCATAATAATAACGAATGCTGTTCTTCGTGCCACAGTGATGCATTTCATTTTCAAAAATGAATTTGTAAAATCTTGGTGACATTTCCTTGTACTTCCGCTGAAATATTTTCGTCGTCGTAGAATATTTGCTTTGCAAAAAAGTATGCAAAATCGTGGAATCATTTGTTAATAGTTCGTAATTGTTGGAACTACCGTCGCTTGAAGATTAGGGATTTTAATGATAATCCCTCGTAGATAATATTGTCGAAGTTCTATAAATATTTTTCAAGAGCAAATTAAATAATGTTCGTATAGTATACCACATGTAATACAGCTCATAAATGTTCATTAACGTCGTTCACTTGATAATGCTTCACTATTGTAAAAATGTTTTTATAAAGACCACTTCTTAATTGTAGCAAATATCTTTGTAGTTAGAAAATACACTAGACCGCACTCTGCGTGATGGTAGTACATCTCTCTATTGTGCTTAGCTGAAGATGCGGCTGCATTTGCCGTCAAAAGTACTGTCGCCCGCACTAAGCTCGGGACTCGAAATGTGACATAGCTGACCGCTCAAACTGTCAAGGAAATGAAAGCCGTGCTGATAATCGCATGTTCTCCCACCTCGTGATTCTGATAGTGTTGTTTTCCAAAAGCGAAGGAACACTGGCGCTCATACTTCGTAAAATAATTCCTCTTGATGTACTGGATCCCTTAAATTAAATTTAAAAACAATGCCAATTATCCTTATAATATTCCGCTATTCTCAGTGTACACAAGTAACTTCTGTTTCTTCTGTAACAATTGTAATTGCCTTCATTCAATTTCCAAAATATTAATTGCAGATTCGGGTTACGTGGTCTGCTACCCCTTCTGTATCAATTCAGGCGCGCGCGCGCTCGTCTCGTGACAAAAGTCATACTTCTTTTGTACCTGGCCGCGCGTGTCTCCGCTTACGTTTTGAAACAAAACCTGTTCTCTTCACTCGAATGTCTAGCTCCCATTGTCTTTTTTATATGACTGTGTCAAAGAGTTGGCATGTTTTGTAACACTATGTCTCATTTCCAGCTCAATAAATCTCGACTATTTCAATGCTATTAAAATATTCAACTCCTTTATAATTTCATACAGCAAAATTCGGGGTCAGTATGTTGTTAAATGTATCACATGTACTATTAATAATTAACACATGTAACTCCCTAACAAAGAGTTTTTGAACCTATGTTCATATGAAGCTTTTTTTTTTTTGTAATGTTTTGGCATCATAAGTATGTCCCTACATTTGAGGATACCAATTTATATACACTTCTGAAGCTGTAGAAATAGCCTATTTATTCATCACCTATTTTCATCCCTTAGAAATGGAATTTCCTAAAATCCCATCTTATCCCTTGCCTATGAACTTAAAGGAATCTCCATGTAAAATTGTATAGTTACACATCCACAGGTTTCAGTGATATGGTGATGAGTGGAACGAGTGAGTAACATTTGATTTGCCTCTATTGAGAAAAGAGGGTGACTTGCCGTGGATTTTTTTAAACTGATTAGAATGCAGATATCTAAAATCATAGAACATATTTGGGTGATACTTTACCAAATGAGAACACAATGGGTTCGTAAAATACAGCTTAGCTCCAAAAATGTACTCCTACACCTGAGTTGCTTGGGCAGGCTTTTAGAATAATCACTTGAACACTTCTCTTCTGGAATGTTTCGGCTTTCAAGGCCAGAGTATTTAGTACAGAAAATTTTTCTAGGTACTGTATGTATTATGCTGTGTCTGTTGGGGGTTACACCCAATTGTATCAATTAGGTTCATAAGCAGATGTCAGTACAACTTGTCTAGACCCCTTGTGGGATAGCAACTACTTGCTACATTCCAGTGCTTGGCTAAAGGAGCTAGGAGCTTTCTGCTCCTTTAGCACTTCTTAGCTCCCTATGGAGACACCAAAAAGATGAAATGTTTTGGTTTCGCAGCCAGGGTAATTTAATGCAGCAAATTTTTGTAGGTATTGTGCCGTGTGTATTGGGATTATTTCACCCAGATGTACCGATTTGGCTCGTCGGTAGATGTTGCTACACCTTGTCTAAAAGAGCTGAAGGCCTGAAAGAATACTGCCCTAAGGCTGTAACCACTGGACTGGCCAAGATAGAACTTGTAATCTTAACTAGAACACTCAGCCCGACTTAAAACATAGACTGAATATTATAATGTAAGAAAGACATGTAGTCAAATTTGCTAAGTTGCTAATTAAAAATCTCAGTTGAGTTAAAAAAATAAAGCAGTTCAATTTTTATATTTAAAAAGAAAATGAATGCCCCCCCGAAAATCTAAATAGCTGATATAGGTGCAGATGTTACATATCATAACACAGGTTTACTATATTAACAATTGCTGATTGGTCTATATGACGAAAAGTAGATTTTTCATTTCTTTACTGAGATTCTTATTTAAATGTATGTAAATCCTCTGTGTAGGTAAATGTAATGTGATATATTTGGTTACAGGATTAGGAGTCTCTTAGACTGCCTTCGTTCTTCGTTCTTCGTTCTTCATGCTCAGTGTCAAAGTGGGAACATTCAGAACAGCTACCTAAGTCATTGATGAAACCACCGATTTTTTCTTTCCCTACTGAATTAAGCAGGTGGCCTGGATGTAGGATGTTTTGTTATTATTAGCAGAATATTTCCAGGGGGTATTAAAGAAAAAGAGTTCCATTGATTGGTATTATCACTATTGTTGGTGTTACCCAAGGCAGTAGCCCACAATTAATACTCTGGGAATACTGTACTTTTTAAAGACCAAGTATCTAAACATTTTAGTCTTTTGCAAAGAGCTGTCACACTTCTAGAACTGTTCAGGCAGTAGGAAGTTTCACTACATGACATCACAAGTAGGAAAAAAAAAGTTAAACTACACCTTGGTTTTCAGTTACCAACACTCAGAAAACTGGATGAAATTGTAAATCCAGTTTACTGTAATATATTTTGATATTGTTGTGAATGTATTTCTGTAATTAAATTTGATTTTTGTAAGTTGGCACCCTTGGGGCGTGGATGAGCAAGATGGAACAGGTCTTGAGTAACAGAATGTAATGGCTGGAATGTGATTCTCTTAGGGTACAAATAAAGTGATTGTGACAGACAGTTGGCAACAGTTATTTTTCTTTTTTTTTTGTGAGAAAAGAAGGACAAGGAACAGTGCATCCAAGATGGAGTCTTTTGAGTGTTATTTGTAATGTGTGTGCATTTTTCTTGTGAATAAATATCTTTTCATTTTCCCGAATAAGTACGAAGTGACGTTTCTGTTCGTAACATCTGGCGACCGTGACAGGACATAGAAAGGAAAATGAGCGATATTCGAAGTTTGATCAGAAAACGTGGTGTATACCGTGCATCGTTCACGAAAATTGTAGCTTCACTTCAAGTTTTGTTGGAGAAAGAAATAAAGGACATAGTCGCTATCCGAGGAGATTACGCCTTAGTGGAAGAGAAGGCTAACCTCATAAGTAATCTGGACCAGGAGATCTTCCAACACCTCATGGAAGATGCGGTGTCAGAAGAAGACCTGATCACAGAAGTAGACGGAGTAGATGACTATAAACGCAAGTTTCATATGTTAGCAGCGGCTGTTTCCTATGCTCTTGCAATGGAGAGAAAACGTGAAGACGAAGTCCAGTCAACAGTAAGCACCAGTAACACTCATAACCTCAAAAGTAAATATCGCCTTCCAAAGATCGAATTCCGAAAATATGGTGGAAATCTACGAGATTGGTTAGGTTTCTGGAATCAATTTCAAAAGATTGATGAAGATGAAGGGTTAGATAATGCCGATAAATACGAATATCTTATCCAAGCAACATTGCCAAACTCCAAAGCTCGCGACATCGTTGACAGTTTTCCAGCCACAAGTGGTAATTACCCTAAAGCAATACAGAAACTTAAATCACGTTTTGGCAAAGATTCTTTGTTGGTGGAAGTCTACACTAGAGAACTATTGACAATGATGAATTTTTGTAGTAGTCTTGACATCTCATTATTATATGACAGACTCGAAACTCAACTTGGTGCTTTGGAGAGCCTAGGTGTAACTTCCGAGAAATATGCAGCAATGTTATTTCCTATGATTGAATCATGCTTGTCTATAGATGTGTTACATGCCTGGCAGAGGAGTGGCGGTGGGAAGGAATGTGAACCTAGTGAACGTCTTAAAGGTTTGATGAAATTCCTGGAGAATGAAGTAGAGAGTGAGGAAAGGATCAAACTGGCCATCCCAAGTAAAGGTAACATCAATGTGAATCCTGACAAGTCAAAAGGTACGAAGAAAATTGACATTTACAGTGAATCGCCACCTACCGCAGCTGCACTTGTGGATTGTAATCTTAAACTAAACTGTATATTTTGTGATAGGTCCCATGCTAGTTCAAACTGCTCCGTGGCAAAGCAGATGGCTTTAAAGGAGAGAGTCTCAATTGTGAAGAATAAGAGAGCATGCTTTCTCTGTCTGAAGAAAGGACATGTTTCAAAGATGTGCAGAAGTCAGTTAAAATGTGATTCCTGTAGCAAGAAACATAACAGCCTAATATGTCTAGGCCCAACACATTCCTCTGAAGCAACCAATGAGAAACTTCAGTCTCATTCTTTGATTTCAAATGAAGAACGTAGTGGTGTGCAAGGTGTTATTTTGCAAACATTAAAGGTGAAGGTCATTGGAGAATCCTCTGCAATGGAGGTAAGGGCTCTACTGGATACTGGCAGTCAGAGATCTTATATGCTTGAATCAGTGGCACAGAAGTTAGGTTACAGCAGTCATCGCACAGAAATGCTACGCCATTCACTATTTGGTGGGGTAGTCACCGAAGAGAGCCAGCATATGTGCTATAGGATCTACATAGAGAGTTTAGGAAAGCCTTATGCCTGCAATTTTGAAGTATTGGGGCAACAAGTAATTACAGGGTACAATACTATGTTAAAGGGCCCATGGTTGCAAGAACTAAGAGCAAAAAGGATACAGATTTATGATACTGAAGGTCCCATTGAACTATTAATAGGCGCTGATGTAGCTGGAAAGTTAATGACTGGACAAACGTGTACACTAAGCAATGGTCTTGTATGTATTGAGACACTGCTGGGGTGGACTGTGATGGGTAAAGTAGTTTCTGGAGATCAATCAAGCATGACCAACCTTGTCACTTCTCTCTTTATCAGAGATGCTTCAGTTGAAAATCTGTGGGAACTGGACGTGCTAGGTATCAGCGATCCTGCCGTAAGGAAAACTAAAACTGAAGAAAACTTTGCAACAATGGAGCACTTTCAGTAAACCGTGTCTATTAATGGAGAATTTAGGTATGAAGTCCATTTACCCTGGAAAGAAAACAAATAATTTCTTGTATCTAATAGGGTCATGGCTGAGAAGAGGTTAGTCAACACAAGGAAGAAAGTGGAAAATTTTGGACTAGGCGAGACGTATGAAAATATTTTCACCGAGTGGGAAAGGAGTGGTGTTATTGAACCGGTTCAGGAGGATGAAAACTTCAGACACTATCTACCGCATCGAGCTGTTGTGAAGGAAAGTAGTTCAACGACACCTGTTCGTCCTGTATTTGACGCCTCAGCGAAGGAAGTGGGAACCCCTGCTTTGAACGATTGTTTGTATGATGGCCCCAACCTGATTGAGCTAATCCCTGCTATTCTTCTTAGATTCCGAGAGAGGAAAGTAGGAATTATTGCAGACATTGAGAAGGCCTTCCTTCAGATAAGCATACGGAAAGAAGATCGAAACTATATCTGCTTCCTGATGTGGCAGGACGTTGGGAATAATTACAAGATCTTCAAGCATGCCAGGCTGGTTTTCGGCTTAACTTGTAGTCCGTTTCTCCTGGTGGCTGTCTTGGAGTATCACCTGAAGAAGTACTTGGAAAACCCGCAATTCAATCCCCTATTCATCGAGAGACTTCTACAGAGCTTCTACGTGGACAACGTTGTCACTAGCCTTGACAGGGAATCGGAGGTGGGCGAGTTTATCAATCAAGCTGGTAGGGTATTATCAGAAGGCAGTTTTAATTTGAGGGGATGGCAGTTCTCTCAGGATGATGACCAGTCTGCTACCCTTTCATCTGTTTTGGGACTGTTATGGGATCGACAGGAGGATACACTTACTTTAAATTTGCATTGGTTGAATAGCCTTCAGGTGGGAGAAGTGACGAAAAGGACAATTCTGTCACTCGCACATCGAATTTTTGATCCAGTTGGTGTGACATGTCCTGTCACCCTTTGTGTTAAACTGTTGATTCAAAGGACCTGGAAGACTCATATAAGATGGGATAGTGCAGTTGATGAGAAGTCCAGAGACGAGTTTCTGGCCTGGGTAAAGGATCTACCTCACCTGGTAGAAATGAAGATTCCTCGATGGTTTGGAAGAAGTGACCATGTGCAAATTCATGTCTTCTGTGATGCCAGCCAACTTGCATACGCAGCAGTAGTCTTCATAAGATGCGATTCCAACAATCGAGTGAGTGTACAGTTATGTGATGCAAGATCTCGTGTGGCCCCCCTCAAGGAAGTGACAATCCCCAGATTGGAATTGCTGGCTGCTACAATTGGTGCACGGTTGCTTAAATGTGTGTTGGAATCTATTTCACTGGAAGTTCATGAGTTTTTTCTCTGGTCTGACTCGTCCACAGTTCTAGCATGGATCTGCAGGACTGAGAACTGGTCGGTGTTTGTCCGCAATCGTGTGAATGAGATCAGGAATTTGACCAATTTAAACTGCTGGCGACATGTTCCAGGTTCATTGAATCCAGCTGATTTACCGTCACGTGGCTGTTCTGCTTCGCAATTAGTAGCCTCTCGATGGTGGGAGGGACCTGCCTGGTTGTACGAATCTCCAGATTGTTGGCCTCAAACAAAAGTGGTGTATGACGAAGAGAGTATCGCAAAGGAAATGAAGAAAAATCCTGTGAATTCTATGACTGTAACCAATGAAGGTCCCCTTTGGTATGCCAGGTATTTTTCCAGCTATCACAGAATAGTTCATCTAATCGCATGGATTCTTCGTTTCTGTAAGAATTGTCTTAGACGTGAGAGGATCTCGCAAGAAAATCTGCAAGTTGAAGAGTTAGAAAGGGCTGAAATTAGACTCATTTCTATAATTCAACGAGAAAGCTTCCACGGATTAGTTGATAAACGTCTATCTTCACTACATCCATTCCTGGAAGATGGTGTTCTCAGGGTTAAAACGAGACTACTACTGCGAGAAGATTTGAAGCAATTCAGGTTCCCAATGATTCTCCCGGCGAACCATGTCATCACCTCTCGCTTGATTATGGATGAGCACGTGAAAGAAAATCACATTGGAGTACAACTTCTTCTTAATCATCTGAGACAACGCTTCTGGATCATCGGTGGAAGGAGGACAGTTAGAAAAATTATAAGAAAATGTGTCAAGTGCCGGAGGCATGATGGACAACATACCAAAATCGCTCAGGCCCCTCTGCCCCTGGACCGCAAACGGGAAGCCTGTGTATTTGAAGTGATAGGAGTGGACTTGGCAGGTCCGGTGTTCCTGAGGGATGAAAGTAAAGCTTGGATTGTAGTTTTCACATGTGCGGTGTATCGCGCTGTTCATCTCGAAATGGTTACTTCTCTCTCCACAGAGGCGTTTGTGCAAGTGTTCCGGCGGTTTGTAGCAAGAAGAGGACGCCCCTCTGTGATTTACTCAGACAATGGTACAAATTTCACGGGTACAGATAACGCGTTTCAAAGTGTTGACTGGGAGAATATTTCCAAACACCATTCGGTTGAACGTATTACTTGGAGATTTAATCCCCCTAGTGCTCCTTGGTGGGGAGGCTTCTGGGAAAGGTTAATACGTCTAATTAATCAGCTTCTGAAACGAGTTTTGGGTAAAGCCTGTCTAACTTACCAAGAAATGCTTACCCTTCTCTGCAGTGTAGAAGCCACCATAAATGCAAGACCGCTAACATATCTGACCGATGGATATGAAGATATAAGTCCACTCCCCCTGCCTGCTTTCTACAAGAAATTAAGACAACTGGAGTTCCAGAATGTGATGCATTGGATGCTATAACCCTGAATCAAAGAAATCGTCATCTTCTGAACCTAAGAATGGCATTGAAGAAAAGATTCCAGCAGGAATATCTGGGACTTTTGGCACTCGGTAAACCGAGTTGTAAACCAACTCTTTTGTTCAAGAGAGGTGACATTGTCCTAGTTGGATCAGATGGCACTAAGAGGATAGATTGGCCCCTTGGAAAAATTGTGGACTTGTTCCCTGGAACTGATGGTAATACAAGACTTGCAAGGGTTGTTACATCTAAAGGAGAACTCTTGAGACCGATACAGCGACTCTACCCACTAGAAGTACCTGATGAAGACAGCACACCTTTAAGGACTGGCTTGAATAAGAAAACGGCTACTGCTTTAGGAGAGCCGACTGGAACTGGTGTTCAACCCCCAAAGACTACACGTTCGGGTAGAACTGTCTCGAAATGTTCCTGCAAGATATGTGGAGTAGTTGAGGATGTCTTGTTGAGGATGTTTTTCCTCAACGGTGGGAGGATGTGACAGACAGTTGGCAACAGTTATTTTTCTTTTTTTGTGAGAAAAGAAGTACAAGGAACAGTGCATACAAGATGGAGTCTTTTGAGTGTTATTTGTAATGTGTGTGCATTTTTCTTGTGAATAAATATCTTTTCATGTTCCCGAATAAGTACGAAGTGACGTTTCTGTTCGTAACAGTGATTGTTCTTGAATTGTAGACATGAGTTGAAGAATTGATTTGTAACATTTTGGTGACCATTGACAGGATTGTTTTGAAAAAGTTGGTTTGGTAAACAATTTCCTTGTTTTGTTTTGAATTTGTTGCCTTGCAATGGCCACGATTGAGAAATTGAAAAAGAAGAGAAGTGCGTATCGGGCAAGTGCGACGAAAGCTATTGGAGCGGTCGGAGTTGAAGCCGATTTCCAAAAATTACGTGTGAAAATAAATACTCTCCGATCAATTGCGGATACCTTAAAAGAATTGGACGAAAGCATCTTGAACCAGTTGTTGAATGTTGACGGAAACAAGGATGCCTGTATCGAAGAAACAATGCACTGTGTTACCGTTCAAGAAGACTTTCTGCAAGCACGTCTTGAAGCCGAGGATAAAGTGGAAGGATTAAAACCTAGTGCTGCCAGTTGTGTTGATGAGGGAGATAATTTCAGCGTACAGAGCAACGTGGCTTCAGCGTCGTCATCCATGTCGTCAGAGAGGTTAAGGCTACCGAAAATCACGCTTGAGGTATTCGACTTGGGTCCAGGTAACTGGATAAATTTTTGTACACAATTTCAAAGGATTCATGAGGATTCTAACATTACGAATGTTGATAAGTTTAGTTACTTGAAAATGAGCCGTTGAGAGCCCAAGTGGTGTAACTCCTCTCGGAATTACAGGGAAGTCTAAACCTTATGGCAAGCAGGCATAGCTCAGGGCCAGTGTGTGTGAAGCATTGGAAGTGAGCATTGCGTCTGTCAGCCACAAAGGTTAGACTTGCCTGTTATTCCGAGAGGAGTTACACCACTTGGGCTTTCAACGGCTCAAATGTCAGTGAAGGGACAGGCTAAGAAGTTAGTTGACAGTTATCCACACACAAGTGAGGATTATGTTAAAGTTTTGGAACATTTAAAGAATCCTTTTGGTAAAGATGAGTTGACTATAAATTGTATGTATAAAAAAAAGGAAGGAAGCTTGTAGTTTAACGTGACCGTTAATCTCGAGATCATGAGTCACGGGTGTATGTATAAAGATTTGGTGCAATTGGTTCGCTCAGATTTATCTGTGACTGACCTGTATGATAATATAAGTACTAAGTTGAGATCCCTCGAAACATTAGGAATGAATTCTGATAGGGCAGCAAACTTAGTTCCACTCATTGAAGAATGTCTCCCCATTGACGTTTTGAAAATATGGGAAAGAAGAGCAGCAGATGAGGACGATGATGGTGGTAATAAAATTGATAAACTTTCGTGTTTTCTGGGTAAAGAAGCCGAGAGTGAACAAAGACTGCGTAATCATGCTAAGGTGAATGAGGTTGATAAATTCACTGGGCCCAGAACAGTGACAACAGCAGCAGCTCTCGTTTCTTTCACTTCTACTGTCAGGCAGAATCGGGTAAGTTATCAGCAAACAGGACGACCACACAAAGTAAACCCTAACCTGTTTGTTTTGTAATGAAAACCATCCCTCTTACAAGTGTTCTAAAGAAATGTCAGTTGAGGACCGTCGTAAAACTGTAAAAGAATAACGAGCTTGTTTTGCATGCTTGCAGGGAGGTCACTCGAGACAGCAGTGTAGGAAAAGAATAGATTGTGGTAAATGTAAAGGGAGGCACTATGATATCATGTGTGTTGGCGAACCCAGCAGATCAGCATCGTTATTTGCAGGGCCTAGTGGAACTGTCATTGCAAAAAACATTAGTAGCACAATTGCGTGGTGTCACTGTTTGAATATTACTTGATACTGCTTCACACCGCAGTTATATTTCGGAAGCTATCTGTGAAAAATTGGGTTTGATCGAATGTGGTCGTGAAAATATTTGTCATATGCTGTTTGGTGGGAGTGTGTCATCTGAAATATCACATCCAATTCATGAAATTGAACTAACTAGCTTACAGGGTGATAACAGTTTTGTTCTTAAGGCACTTAGGGAGAAGAAGATTTGTGGTTTGATACCACCTGTGGATGATCCGCATTTGTTATGGAAGGTGGCTGCACATGGTATTACATTGACAGATGATGGAGTTAACCGACCTATTGATGTGTTGTCAGGAGCGGATGTTATGGGTGAACTTGTTACAGGTGTGAAATGTATTGACTCTAAGCTGTTAGCATTTGAGACGAAGCTTGGATGGTGTCTCGTGGGTACCGCAGAGAGGCAAGAAGTAAGCAGTATTACAAACTTTGTGACCTCTTTGCTCAATTTACACCATCTTTTATGGGACTTAGAAGTTATTGGAATTGAGAAACAGACAGAAACAAAAAGGTCGGACGTAGATGATAGATGTTTGCGAAATTTTGAAGTCACAATTCGTTTCGAAGATGAAAATTGTCGGTATGTAGTAACATTGCCCTGGATTGATGAGCACCCCCCTCTTCCCACTAATCGTGAAATAGCTGAAAGTCGTCTGAAATCAACAGTAAGTCGTTTAGATAACAATGGACTCTATGATGCATATGATACTATTTTTAGCCTACTTTTCACATTTTGCAAAAAATGAGGAAAAAGTAGACTTATGAGATCGATCCGGGAAAATGTCTGTCTGTCTGTCTGGCTGGCTGTGTGTGTGTCCCCCCCCTATCAACTCCTAAATGGCTGCAGCAATCTAAACCAAATTTAGTATGAGTAAAGATGTGCACCGGAATATCTCACGTCCATATTTGAAAATGATGTCAGTGCTACCAACTGCTGAAAAAACGCACTAGAAATTTGAGCTCAATGTTGGATATCTTGCAAGGTATGCATGGGAGCTATTCCAAAATTGGCAAACATGTAGATAATATTATTTCAGTTTAATTTCCAGGAGGCCAACCATGAGAGTGTTGCCAAAATAATTTTAAGCCTTCTGATAGGTCCAATGTTTAAATGCATATAACTTCTACACTATCAATTGGATTTCAACCAAAATTTGTATGTAATATCTGTACATAAACAGATATGACTGAGCGTATTCTTAAGAGCCACCAGGGCTGCCAACTGTTAATAATTGCTCTCTATATTTGTTTTATCCAAATACCAATATATCAGAAAGTATGCAAGCCAACAGCTTTAAACTATGCACACGTATATTCTGACATTTTAGATTAATTTGGAGTAACTTATATACGTCAGTTCTACCAACATGATTATAAGCCTGCTGATAATACCAATTTTTAAATACATCTAACTTCTATACTATCAGTTGGATTTCAACCAAATTTCGTATGTGCTATGTGTACCATAACAGATATGACTATAAGTATTGTTAAGATCAATCAGGGCTGCCAACTGTTAATAAATGCTGTCTATATTTTTTTACCCTAATATCAATATATCAGAAAGTATGCAAGCCAACAGCTCTATACTTTGCACACGTATAGCACCTGACATTCTAGATTAATTTGGAGTAATTAATACAAGGCAGTGCTGCCAACATGATTCTATGCCTGCTGATATGTCCAATTTTAAAATACATGTAACTTCTATACTAACAAATGGATTTCATCCAAAATTGGCACAACAAGATATCATAATATTTCAGATTATTTCTGACCAGCACACGCATGGTATTGTTGGCAACATGCTTTTACGCCTGCTGATAGATCCAGTGTCTAACTGCATGTGACGTCCATTGGACTTCAACCAAATTTTGTATTCTGTACCTTAAGAGATGGAACTAAGAATATATTCAGTCACCAGGGCTGCCAACTGTAGTGCTCTATGAGGCTACATTATACCAGGTATATTTTGAACTAATTAGATATTTCGATATTACCAACTTAATTTCGTCATTATTCTAGATAGGTTCATATACTGTAGAATAATCATTGGCATGAAAAGTAGGCTGTATAGTTCTTCACGGAACTTCTTGTTAAACAATGGGAAACAGATGGGATTATTGAAATAACATCTGATGAAAACATAGGGCACTTTCTACCTCACAGACCAGTTATAAATTATGGGAAAACAACTAAAATCCGCCCAGTCTTTGATGCATCGGAGAAAAGTATTGGAAATGTCTCTCTAAATGATTGTTTAGCAACGGGACCCAACTTGATTGCTAGTATTGTACCTATCCTATTACGTTTCAGGTTACAGGAGGTCGGTGTTGTGGGAGACATAAAACAGGCTTTCTTAATGATTGGACTGAACCCTGAGGATTGAGAAATGTTAAAATTCTTGTGGTGGCGTGATGGGCATATTATAACGCAGCGTCACTGTCGTGTAGTTTTTGGAGTTGTGTGTAGCCTATTTTTGCTGAATGCCACCATCACTCATCATTTGAATACTCTAAGTGGTGACTTAGTTGAAAGACTAAAAACTTCCTTTTACTTGGATGATTGCCTTTGTTCATTTCAGTCCCTGGGTGATGCCAAGGAATTTGTGTCCGAAGCTACAAACGTCATGTCTCAAGCCAGTTTCCAACTCCGTAGGTGGGTTCTGTCAGGAGATGATGTGACACAAAATGTCTTCGGTGTCAAAACGCATGCTTTAGATGATCTGTTGGGATGCAACTTTAGCTTCGATCCAAAAGAGAAAATCAGTGAATTAACTAAGAAGAAATTGCTGTCGATTATAAGTAGGGTGTTTGATCCATTGGGTTTGTTATCAGCACCTTTACTCCATTTGAAAATTGCATTGCAAATGGCATTTAAGCTCAAACTACACTGGGACACACCCCTTCCAAAAGAAATTCAAATGAAGTGCTCACAGTGGCTTACTGAATTTGATTTGATTGACAGCATTGTGGTGCCTAGATGTTTAAGAGGTGTCTCTGACACAGCTTGTTTACATGTATTCAGTGATGCCAGTCTCCTTGGACTGGGCACTTGTGACTTTATGAGGTATAAAAACAAAGATGGCTTTAATGTTCGATTTGGTTTAACTAAGTCCTGAGTTGCACCAATGGAAGCCATGTCAATCCCTCGTAAAGAGCTTGTAGCGGCAACACTTGCAGCAAGGCTTGGTTCTGTTATTAGTAAATCGACTAATATTTCTAACATTGTGTACTGGTCTGATTCTATGATTGTTCTTTGCTGGATCAAGAAAGGTGAATGGAAGACCTTTGTTGGAAACCCGGTAAAGGAAATCCACCAGTTGACGTCACCCGAGCAGTGGCGATTTGTTCCTGGTGATTGTAATCCTGCTGATATACTCAGCCGAGGATGCTTGTTGTCAGAATTTGTTGCATCAAAATGGTGGGAGGGTCCTCAGTGGCTCCTAGAGAATGAGAACAAGTGGTTAACTGTGAAAATTGCCCCTGCGGAAGAGGAATCTAAGAAAACGGCTGTTAATTTGTGCAACACAGGCGATGCAAGAGAAAACATGTTCACACACTTTGCTTCTTTCTCGAAAAATGTGCGTGTTGTTGGTTGGATCTACCGATTTCTTGAGAAAGCTAGTGGGAAAAGTTCAAACTGTGGAGAGGAGTTGACAGTCAAAGAAGTACGACATGCTGAATTAAAATAAGTACGGTTGATTCAGAGTAGTTACCCTCTAGATGTAAATAATTTCAACATTAAAACTGATGATGATGGCTTGACTTGAGTTCGTACTAAAATATTATCTGTAGCGTTCACAACCATGTTCAAAGAACCCATTTTACTACCTCAGTGTGAACTAGTGGAGTCCATTGTGGTAGAATGTCATGAGAAAATGCCCCATGGTGGAGCAAGTACTGTGTTAGGAGCCCTGAGAGAAGTATACTGGATAGTCAGAGGTAGACGATTAGCCCAACGTGTTGTTAGTAAATGTGTTCGTTGTCTTAGGCACAAAGCCCAAACAATGAGAATGCCACCTGTCGGGTTACCTAATAACGGTGTAAATCTTGGAAATGTGTTCCAAGTATGTGGAGTCGATTTGGCTGGACCTCTTTTCATAAAAGATGGTACTAGGGTTTGGATTGCCTTGTTCACCTGTGCTGTATACCGTGCAGTCCATCTTGAAGTGGTAGAGTCGCTCTCTACAGAATCGTTTTTACATGCTCTTTGAAGAATGATCACCAGACGAGGCAGAATCACAACTATGTACAGTGATAACGGTACTAACTTTGTAGGAGCTTGGAATCTCATTAAGCAGACTACAGTTGAACGTGAATTGAAAATTCAGTGGCTATTTAATGTTCCCACAGGTGCTTGGTGGGGTGGATTTTTTGAGCGGCTTATTGGGGTGATGAAAAGACTGTTGAAAATACCCCTTGGTCGTGTGTTATTGAATCTTTGTGAACTAATGACCTTGATTACCGAGATTGAGGCTGTTATGAATGCGTGTCCCATTACCTACATGTCTGAAGATGCTAATGAGTTGAGACCAATAACGCCTGCTATGTTTTTGCAGGAGCAGTTTGAGACAAAGGTGCCTGATCTTGATGAAGTGGATGAAAAGGGTCTTTCTTGCTAGGGTGAAATATGTAGCTGAGATTAAGATAAACCTAAAAGAACGTTTTCGTCAGGAATACCTAGGGTCTCTGATGTTTAACACTGCGAAGTCTTCTAAGAATGTCAGGGTGGGAGATGTTGTATGGGTTGTGTCTGACCAAAAGAAAAGAATTGATTGGGAATTGGCTCGAGTGCTTGAGATCTTCCCTGGTAAAGATGGAGTAACTAGAGTGGCAAAGGTAAAAACAGTTAAGAGTGAGTTGTTGCGACCAGTCCAACGTTTATGCTTGATGGAGATTGGATCTCCTTATGAAAATAGTGATGGTTCTTTGTGTGGTCCCAATGCTGTTGACTTGGTGCCTGATTGTGACTCTAATAACCCCCCTCAAGTAGTTGAGAGTGAAGCTGTTGCTCTGACAAGAAGGGTCAGAGTTGTTAAAAGGCCAACCAAACTGAATTTGTAAATATTTGTTAATTCCATGTTTATTTCTATGATTTGTATTATTTTGTGCTTTTAGTTGAAACCTACCGTTTCAAGGTGGGAGAATGTTGTGAATGTATATATGTAGTTAAATTTGATTTTTGTAAGTTGGCACCCTTGGGGCGTTGATGAGCAAGATGGAACAGGTCTTGAGTAAGAGAATGTAATGGCTGGATAGTGATGCTCTTTGGGTACAAATAAAGTGATTGTTCTTGAATTGTAGACATGAGTTGAAGAATTGATTTGTAACAGATATCTCGATTTTTCTTTGCAGGTGCCTGCACCTTTGATGGTATCACCCAGGGTGGTCAGTCCCCTTCGCCCCTGCTTAGCAATGTCAATGCTTCTATTTTAAACATAGAATTAAACATAGAAATTGATACCTTGGTATTACAAAATTATAACACAGAATTTTATAACCAACTCTGATAAATTCAAATGCATCTTGCAAATAATGAAGAGATTCACAAAAGGGAGAATTGTCTCCCATCCTTTTTCTGGGCTTCAATGTATGCTGGATAACATGTTGTATGCGATTACAGTATTGTGGCATATTTACAACATATTTTGTTTTATGCTTAAGGTACTGAACTCTGTTTCCCTGGTTTTATTCACAAATGTCAGACTGTTGATTTATTTAGGGGCCGTGACATTGTGGTCATGTCAGACTTCTCAGATTATTGTTATTGTAGCTGGTCTTTGAAGAGTTATGAGTTGATTTTCTACATTGAGTTATATTTTCGGTTGTTTTAAAAATGAACATTGATGAGAAGGAAATAGTTCTTAATTTACTAGAAATTGGAAAAACATATGATGTTCATTGTGCAGTTAGATAGATATCTTGTCAGTGAATATTGTTTCAGCAATTGTGTTAGTAAAATATAATTTCATCTGTAATTGATCATAATTATTATACTACAAGATCTTTCACACAAAGTGGGGCCAGACACATGGCCTGCGTAGCGCCGCTGGTAGAAGGTCGAGCCGAAGGTCAGACGAGCACACGGCAACACAGAGCCGAGACAGTTGCGATGCATGATTTGCCGAGTAAAGTTGACTTCGTTTATAGTCTATTTTAAGTTACAAGAGTTAAGTTTATAACGTGTGTACGTGGTTATTGTTTAATTGTTATTACGTTTTTACATTTTGTAAAATGTTATTGCTAAGTGTTAAATCCTATTGCTTCAATTTTTATTGATGGGGAAAATTGAAAAATAAGATTTATGCCTCAAACCCTCACACTCTAGATGAACTCAAACAACCAAAAATATCATGAGAGAAATTGAGGTTATCTTGGTAGATGAACTAATGCGTGTGAATGAAAATTTCCTTAGACGATGCCAGAAATATGTAGATGCAGGTGAGGACATTTTCTACCTTCTGTGACAAGTTGAGTAATGATTTTACTTTGATTATGTGTTATTATGTGTGCTTGTTATTTACATGCGATTCGTACGGGCGCTCTCTTGACCCCAAACTCAGCGAGTTGCCATGTGCTTGTCCGACACTCCACGTGCCGCGTGGCCGGCCCCGCTTTGAGTGAAAGACCCTGTACTTTGTTAAATGTAAGATGATAATTTGTACCAGGTACCACCATCATCATCTTCTTCTACAGTTTCCAGCCCCTGGCTGGGTCTGCTTGGAACATAAGCCTCTCCATCGTTCTCTATCCTCCCACCACCTTTCACTCTTCACTCTGTCCCACTCCTCTCTACTTTTCTGCACTCCTTCCTTCACACCCACAATCCACCATCACTTGGCCTTCCACTTGGTTTCTAGCCCTCAATTTTTATCTCATGCATCCTCCTTGGTATTCTACCATCCTGCATTCTCCTAACATGTCCGTACCAACTCATTCTTGACTTCTCTATGCTCCCTTGTAAGGGTTTTTCTTCCACAATCGCTCTCTCTCATTTCTTACTCTTGTTATCCCTAATCTGCTTCCTTGAAATTTCATTTCACAAGCATGGATCCTGCTCACCTGTCTCTTCTTCATAACACACGTTTCTGATGCGTATGACCCGATAAAGTCACTACACTCCTACGACGCCAGCTGCTCTCACCATCTCGACAGTTACTTTATCCACTCCAGGTGCTTTTCCTCCTTTCATGGCCCTTATTGCTTCTTCCACTTCCTTTCATGTCAGTTCCTTTTCATCTTCCTTTACATTACATAAGTCATCATTATTCTCCACCATATTCCCATTTGGATTCAGTAACTCCTCAAATTATTCCTTCCACATCTCCTTCAGTTCTTGTATGCCCTCAATTTATTTTCCTTCTTTATTTATCATCCTGTCATTTTACATTGTGCCTCTCTTCTTTGCCTTGACCATTGTATACAGAACTTTCCTACTCCCCTCACTGTCTCTTTCGATCATTTTTGTCCACTCTTCCATCCATTTCCTCGTCTCCTCTGCTACAACTCTTTTTGCCTCTTTCTTCTTTTCCATATATTCCTTTCTTACTTCCTCTGTTCTCTCTTGGAACCATGTCCGGAAGTCTTTGTTCTTCATTGCAACCTTCTCCTTCACCCGCTCGTTCCACCAGGGTGTTTCCTTCCACCTTTCCTTACCACTAGTTCTTCCACACACTCTTTCTGCTGCTTCCACCATCGTTGTTTTTAACCTTTGCTATTCCTCCTCGACAGACTTCGTTTCATCTGTTGGTATGCTGCTCTTCACTGTTTTTTGGAATTCACCTCTGTACTTCTCTTCCTTCAGCTTCCATACTCATTTTCTTTTTTCCTGTCTTTCTATCCCCTTTCTCTCTTTAACTCCTCTAATAGTCACTACTAAAAGCCGATGATCTAAATCCAAGGCTTCAGATGGTATTACCTTGACATCTGAGATGGTTTCCTTTGTTTCCTGATCATATAGTTCACCACCGACTTTTTCAACAGATCATGACAGTACCATGTTATCTTGTGACTTTCCTTCTTCTTAAACCATGTATTTACAACTGCTTGTCCATTCCTTTTACAGAAATCCAACAGTTTTCTACCTTCCCCATTCCGACTTCCCTATCCCTCTGCTCCCATCGCTTCCTGATAGCATTGTCTTTCGTTTCCAACATGTGCATTCAGGTCTCCGATGAGTATGACCTTCTGTCCTTTGGTTGTCTCTGCATTTCATCTTCAAATTTATCCATTTCTTCCGCAGAGCAACCGACTTCTAGTGCATACACTTGTAGGATTTCCATGTCCTTACCCTCCATTCTGACTCTGACCTGCATCATCCTGTCCCATATTCCTTTCACCTCCTCTTTCCCCCTTCTCTCACAACCACTACCACTCCATCTCTCCCTTCATCCTCATTTCCACTCCAATACAGTTTATATCCATTTCTCAATTCCTTCATCCCTTCACCCCTCCATTTGGTTTCAAACAGTTCTAAAATAACCAGTTGTCTTCTGTCCATCAAGTCCACTACTTCCTCCCCCATCCCTCTCAACGTCTGTATATTTAGTGTTCCAAATCGTATTCCTTGAGAGTATCTAGGTCGTCTTCCATTTGATCCATACTTTTCGAGGCTTGTTCCCTGTTTGAAAGCAAATAAATCATCCACTACTGGCTTGCTGGGCCTATGGTAGCTTCACCAACCGTCACTTGTCAAGGTTCCTGTAGAGCCTTTACAGCTACCGTGGTGGTACCAGGGCCCTCAAAGTGCCCACTGTACTTCACCCCTACAGGTAATCCCCTACTTTGTGACGTTCCTAGTCTCCCACCGCAAGGAGGTGGGGGTTGGACTTATGGGAGACTGTACCAGGTACCATACATTTTAAATTGGATACACTGCATTTCTAGTTTAATATGACATAGTGTACTGAATGTTTTAGTGTACATTAAGTTTATCACCATGAAACTATTAGAAATATTTGAAATTTATTTCTAGTTACTGTATAAACTTGCATTATGTACTTGTATTACATGCAGTGAATTCTGTAGATATTTGTAAGATTTTATAAGATCACTTTTGAGTACCACTTATCAAAGTTGAAATTATCATCGTACAGTACGGTACAGTACTCAATTTAAGAACAACTTATGCTCATCTCACTGGTCGGTCTGGAAGCGAGGTGAGTAGGACCAATTAAGATATTGTTTTTAATGCATTCTAAGTGTATTATATTTATGATTCATTGAAGTCTTTCTTTGCAATTTTAGCATCTAGAGCTCTTCTATTGTATTTCTCTGCCATATTCTGTGAAATTGTGTTGGTATCGGAATTTTCGACGGTCTTGGTTTGGTTTGGTTTGAACTGTGCGCGAGGACTTGTGAGATCGCTCATGGCGTGTAACGTCACAAAGTGCAGTGTATGACCTCCACTTTACGAAGGCACTGCCAACTTGGTCGCAGCTGGAAGTTTCAGGAGATCCTGTTGAAGCCATGGTCAGTGCAATACGAATGGGAGGAGGGAACAATGATATGACTGACTCACGGACTGCTCAAAATGCCATAAGAGAATATTGAAATTTTGTCATATGATTTCAGCTGTAGGAGCTAATACTGCTCACAGCCAAGATCTGCAACTTCCCAGTAACTTATTGCCCATCCAAAATGAAGATTCAAGATCAACAGTCATCCTTCCTTAAGATGTCACTGTTGTACTTGAAAGAATTTGTGATCCCTTGGGTAGAAGTTTTGTGTCATTAAAAACATAGTCAGGTGTTAGTGTGTGTTTACCGTATCTAGTTTGGGTGATTGAAGAAAAAACTATCTGCAGTTCCTGCTTAGGCAATGTCCATTCCATTACTGGACTTACACACCATTTAGACACAGTGGGTGTACTATACTTATTGTGTCCACTGTACAACACAACTTACTTTGTTTCAGGTGCCAACTCCTATTCTGGGACATGTTTCGAACTTCCAAGCAGTCCATCAGCCTAGTTTAGCGAATTATAGTCTAAAATATTCACCTTGTTGATGATGGTCATGCGTGTTAGAGTACATAAATGGGGATGAAATGACACTGATTGGTGAATGAATAAAAGTTCTTTTAAAAGACGATTAATAGAAATTTAAAAGCCGGGTAAAAGTTTAAAATACGTCACTTTAGATGTCGGGTGTAGCTGAATTTGACGATGGGAAATTGTTCTGTAAAACAAATAAATTTCGTACTCAAGTTTTTTATTGGTTTTGGACACTTTGAGGTCTAAAAAGCTGATGGAATGTTCTTTTTCAGATTCCAAAGTGAATTTGATTTCGTCTACCTTGTTCAGATTTTCTAGTAGGCCTATCTGGTCCACTGTTATTATATTTTTATCTATTATGGCAAACACGTCATTCACATATCTACCCCCGTACTTTATGCCTTGAATATGGTTGATAATGCTGGTGGGTTCTACATAAATTCTGCTATGATGCCCGAAGCTGATGCACCCGTGGCCAAACCTTTGCTTTGTTGGTCTATGACCCCCATCGAATGTGAAATTGGTGTTCTCTAATGGCAATTTTATTAAAGACATGAACTCTTCTATTTCAAAATTGCTTAGATTGCCATATTTCTACAGGTAATTGTGGATGACTGATATTTCATCTATAGGAAACCTACTCAAACAGATGTAATTATAAAGCATAACTCCAATCATCTGGACAACCAAAAAAGGGCAGCCTTCTACAGTCTATTAAATAGAGCTATGAATATTCCATTAATAAAAGATAATTTCAACAAAGAACTACGAATCATACACGCATAAGCAAAGAAAAATGGATACAAACAAGAATACGTGGATAATATCAGAAACAAAATACAAAACAAATTCCAATCAACGCTAACCAAAGAAAATAAAAAGGATAAGGATAGATATGCTACTTTCACATATATCAACTCCAAAATGCATGCAGTCACTAACATCTATAAGAAACACAACTTAAAGATTGCATACCGGACCAACAACCACAATAGCAACATTTTCTTCAACTACAACTCGGTCAATAAAAAAGATATGTACAATGAGTCAGGTGTATATGAATTAAAATGAAAAGATTGGTGTTGTAACTAGATTGGACAGACAGGGAGGTCTTTAAAAATCAGACACGCAGAACACACTAACGCAATAAAGTACAAAATATTCTCTGCTATGAGAAGACATATGGAGGAAGAAAAAACACGAATTTGGCTCCATAGAGAACAACTTAGAAATGCTACATATACAGAACAAAGGCAAACTTCTCAATATATTGGAAAACATGGAAATACACGTCAACCAAAAATTGGATTCGGTAAAAAAATCTAATTGACATCACATTCTGTGACATTGTGTTATTTAACACAGTATCGAGGCTTAAAGACAAGTCGAGGACGTCGCACTCCGCTACGTCACAACATCTGCCAGTCACTCGCTAGAATTCGATCAGCGTGGACCTCCTCTCACTCAAGTAAGTCATAAAGACACGAACTTGACTCATGCAATTGGCACTCGCCCATCAGCTCATAACGGTGTCCTTGTTTTACAGAACAATTTCCCATCGCCAAATTCAGCAGCACCGGACATCTAGAGCGACGTATTTTAAACTTTCACCCGTCTTTTAAATTTCTTTGAATTGTCTTTTAAAAGACACCAATCAGTGTCACTTCATCATCATTTATGTATTTTAACACGTGTGACCATCACCGACAAGGTGAATATTTTAGACTATAATTTACTGAACTAGGCTGATGATGGACTGCTTGGAAGTCCAAAACATGTCCCTGAAGAGGAGTTAGCACCTCAAACAAAGTATGTTGTGTTGTACAGTGGACATAAGAAGTATAGTAGATATATAATGTCAACACGGAAAATGGTTATAAAAGACATTCACAGAGTGAGTCTTCGATACACAGAACCACAGTTTGTAAGTCTAATTACTTCCTTGCAACGATTTGTGGAATCACCTGTACCCCACTGTAAGAAGACTGCATGCCTGCTCCAAACAATGCTGAATCACATCGAGCCACCTTTGAGAAAATGTACAATTTTCAAGTGTTCTAATATTTCCAGTCACCAAGTGATTGTGGCAGAGCTAGTTTCAAGAAAATATGTAAGTCCAATGCTTGCTAATATAGGAAAGAAACTAACAGATAAAATATTTCAGTATGTATGGAATACAAAGCTACTTTCCAGGACATTCTACAATAAGCATCCGGAGAGGAAGTTGTGAACTCCCTGTACATTGTTACTGTATACATAAGGACCCTCAATTTCGGTAAATAAAAATTCTAAAAAGCGTTGTTTAAAGAGGTAAATAAAATTCAAACAAAGTCCCCGATTCTTGGATGCCACGGGTAATCTCGAGAACCACTGGATGGATTTTGATGCGGTTTTCACCATTCTGTAAAGGATATCTCGAGGAAGGTGTTTGTAGAACATAATTTATTTATGATCAAAGGAAGCCAAGCAGTAACAATTTCAGTGGAAAAGTGGAAATAAAACCTGGCGTCCGTGCACTTTTTAAGCTTATGCTGGGCAACCCGTTAAAAGTATCAATATACTATGAGTGTAAGAATTGTTCAGCATGATAAGTTCTACAAAAACGTCCGTGAGAGCAATACATCGCCCTCTATAAGGGTTTTTACGTTTTCATTTCTTCCAACAATCTCCATTCAATTTCTGAGGCGACAGTTTACGAGCTATCTAGGGGCGAGCCTATCACCCCAGTTAGAGCCTAGCTGGCGGGCGAGCCTATTACCCCAGATACAGCCAGCAGCAAACTGTCGAGTCAAGTTGAGTAAAGACTATAGAGAAGAGTGGTTGTGTTTGGAGTTTCCCTGGGAGTGCAACTCGGCTTTTCTTCATTTCGCCTGTGATCTTTTCGTTCCGGAAAATACACAGTCAAGTTAAGATTGGACGGAAGGGGGATTTGTGTTTCATACACCTCGCCATTCTTAAATTACGTCTGACAAAAATTCGTTGCACATGCATCTCCATGATAATATAATAGTCCAGTCAGAGATTTTAACCCATCATGCCGAGACGTAAAACGGATAAAGGTCGTAGTTCATTGACATCAAAGAAACAGCGCTTATCACGTAATGCATTCATAACTGTCCCCAGGCGAAGCCGCCGGTTTACTAGTCATATATATATTTATTTGAATTGATTAAAATGTAAATTTTTCTGTACACAATTTAAAAAGAGAACATTTAATGGACTGTTTTAGAAAGAAAACACAACAATATATGAATTATAAACAAGAAAGAATTATGTATACATCAATAACTATAGGGGCCGATAACCTAGATGTTAGGTCCCTTAAAACAACAATTATCATCATTAATATGTAAATAATAAAAGTAAGAAATTAATAAGTAAATTATAAACAACAAAATTATTAAATTGCTAAAAATCAAATAATAATGAACATTTAATACCAAATGAGTTGTTTCAGCTACCGTATTATGTTATATTGCGTACAACAAGCTATTATTACCTAGAGGTTGCTCTGCTCTCAGCCTCTTGACGAGATTTCCTTTTTCCTCGCGGTAGGGCACGGAGAAATATCACGACGTTATTTGAACGCCACCGCATTGTCTTCACGGTCAAGTACGGAGAGATTTCCAGATGTTGCACGAACGGCGCTGCTCTCGGCCGTTTGTCGAATCCCGTAGTCGTCACGGCAGAACACGGAGAAACATCATGATCTACGCAATCCGCGCCACCCTTGATCGTTTGACGAGATTTCCATTGTCTCTGAAGTAGGGCAGTGGAGAATACCGATTTGTTACGCAATAGAGGCCGCTCACTGTCAGTTTGACCAAAATCCCTTTGTCCTCATCGTCGTATGTGGAGAAATATCGCAATCGCTGCTGCTCTCAGCGTTTTGACGAATTACACGTCGGCCTCACAGTCGAACAAGGAGAAATATCGTGATGTTACGTAATTGGCGCCGCCCCTGGCTATTGAACGACATTCCTGCTGTCTTTGCAGCAGTCGCAAAATCGAGGCTGGGCAAGGTTTAAATTTGCGAACGGATATGCCCATGTTATATGGTCAGCGCCGCTCGTATACAGCAATTATTATCTGATGGCACATGCGTAAGGAACGAGTTCCTTATGTGGGCGAGTCCATGTGCTGCAGCCTAGTTAAGAGGGGAGGAACGTTCACTTCTCTCGTTGCTATGGAAATGTTCACATTAACTCTTACTGTAACAGTAGCAGTATTGCACATTAGTGTGCCTCCCACGAGTACAGCAGCAGTGACCCCCTCCACTACCTTCTCATCCTTTCCCCTCTCCGCTCTCGGGTTCGCGCATGTTTGAGCCATCAGGTATTAATTGCTGTCTATATGTGCGGTGACGTGATTCCCTCTGTCCCTATGCCGTGGTCGCGAGTTCGCGGTGGATCTCGCGGAGAATGAGTATCGCGATGCTGCGCAGTCCATGCCGTTTTGGAGTGTGTTGACACACTTCTCGATTTCAGTACGCATGGGGAAAAATCCACAGTAGGTTTCGTGATTGGCGCCCACTATCCTGGTCACAAGTTTGCGATCGGGCACGGAAAGCATGATTTTACGCAACCAGCACCCTCTGGGTCCATTTGACGGGATTCCCGCAAGCAAGTAGTACGGTCCGCCGATCGTTTTGAGGGTGTCATATTGACGGATGAATGTTCGCAGTAGGTAGGTATCGAATATTGCAAATTACTCGGGGATAAATATTCTCACGAAAAGGCGCATTTGTCTTTCGAAGTACGAATTATACAGGTTTTCGAGATAACCAGTTAATTTTTATATAGATTATATATCCGATGGAACCATAGTTCGAAGGAAAATTCGACATAGGCCTATAACAGAATTTTGAATTAAATATACTGTACGTGGGACGAAGGATGCCGCAAACTTACGAGACAGGGAAATTTAAATAATAGCCTATATACAGGGTCATTATCTATGTGCGCTCCGATAAACATGGCAAGCACACCTGACATCTTCTGAAGGGGGCATGGTGGCGCAGTGGTCAAGCTGTTGGTCTCTCACCACGGCGGACCGGGTTCGATTCCCGGTCAATGCATGTGAGAATTTCAAAGTGAAATGCCATGTCCTGTGGTTCGGATTCCACGTAAAAAGAGGTCCCGTGGCTCATGATCTCGAGATTAACGGTCACGTAAAACTGTAATCTTCCTTCCTTCATCTTCTGATGAAAGAATGTCTGTCAACTCTTTTATTATTTACGGAGCCAGTTTCCTTGAATTGTTTAGCGACCCTCCTAATTGTACTGGCATTAGGCACTGGTCTTCCTGGAAACTTGTTTCGAAATTTTCGTCTTGTTTCAGAACAAGTTGTTCTGCTTTTCATATACGAATCACGGATATACACACGTTCGCGCAATGTGAATTGGTGTCTAGGCATGACCAACAATCCCAGTAAACACAATACTCACTTAGCGTGCAACACTAACGTCGAAGCTTTGCAGATACACGTCCAAATGAATGACAAAACACGTGTGGACTAACGATATGAATCAGCGGAGCGCGCCACCACCGGCTGAACTGCAAACGCGCGTCCGTGATCTGCGCAAGTCACAGCCGATTTAGCTTGCCGTGTTTATCGGGGCGCACATAGATAATGACCCTGTATGTATACAGTACCGGTATTTCAGTGTTAGGTATTTCGCGAATAATTTTTCGAAAGAGTATTATTTCACGAATCGTGAAATAAAGTAATTTCGTTTTATTTCGTGACTTCAATTTGTGATGTCTTCCAAATTTAGTTGACAGTGGCGAAAATGACAGGCTTCTGTTGAATTTCATAAGATTTTGCCAATAAACGTCCCGTAAAACGTCAGGATCCTTATATATACAGTAGACCATATGAATTATTCTGCCAGGTCATTCTTTCCTTTTTTGAACTTATTTAGGTTGGTACAATTCTTCCGCTTTTACATTTCATACAGAGAGCTTTTTGTAGAATAAGCTAATTATTTTCTCAATTACATTCCATGAGACTTTCTTAAAATAGTTTATTAAGTTCATCTCCTGATTTATTTTAAATATTACATCGGCCTAGTTCCCACAGTAGGTGTGTGTGCTAGTTAAATAAAAAAATTGTCTTAGTTGTTTTATGATCATTGGCTGGGTTATTAATCTAGAATCTCACCACTAACAACGGTGTATAATACTGCAGTGTAAAATATTTCCTTGACTTTCAAAGCAAATATTAACCCTTCCCGAGCGGACGTTTTTATGGCTCTGAGCGGATTATTTTTTAAAATCTAAATATGTGGAAAAGCTCCGGGGATTTGATGGAGGACCTGACAACAAGCAAAATACAGAGTCTTTCATATAAAATAAGAACGCCAAGCGGCGGATTTGTTATCCGCAGCTGCGGTGACCTTGGCTGAGCTTGTGGCGCGCCACGGCCCCCTGCTGTATTATTGAAAGCTCGCGCATAGTACATACGAGGGCTGTTTTTTTTATTCGATGGACTGTATAAAAATAACAGATCGACATTACCAAACTTGACCTTGCAATAAGCGTGCAGGTGTTCAGTCGCCAGTCTAAACCTCAAGTGCTAACATGGTGAAAGAACAAGTGTATCGAACAAATCCTCACACATTGGAGGAACTGAAAGAAAACATTACGCTGGCAATCAGAAACATTACAGTGGCAGAACTCACTCGCGTCAGCCAGAATGTGGTTTCCAGATACAATGCCTGTATAACCCAGGAAGAACGACACTTCCAACAACTTTTATAAGGTAAGACTCAACGACTTTTTCGTTTTTGAATGATGAATTTTTGTTTTTCCGTAAATTTGAGTTATTTTTATAATTTTTATTCTTTTTATTTTTATTAATTTTCGGTCTTTCCACCTCTAAATTTTAAATTCCATTCCAAATTTGTATACTTTAATCTGTGTTAAGAGGGGCAGATGACCTCGTAGTTCCGCCCCTTAAAACAACAATAACTAACTAAAGTAAGTTTTCAGCACTGTACACACGCTAGCAAGCCCGCTGCATCTGTAGCATATCATATAGGATTGTACACCCGCTTAAAGCAGGAGGCCGTGGCGCGCCACAAGCTCGGCCAAGGTCACCGCACCAGCGGATGACAAAGCCGCCGCTTTGCGCTCTTATTTTATATGAAAGACCCTGTATGTCCGGTAACATATGGTGTATGTGCGTTCGATGCCGTGTTACGAACATTGTTTGTAGTGTGCATAGCACAGACGACGGCACGATGCTAGTTGGTCATTTGTGGAGGACACACAGGCCACTTGTACGTTTCGTCGCTATTCAAGTCTGTGTGCATTCCCAAACAAATTGATAAGACGTCAGGAACCGACACCGTGGCCTGCTTGTTCTCCCGATCACAACCCATTAGACTTCTACTTATGGGGTCATTTAAAGTCCATTGTGTATGCCACACCTATTCATAACGTGGACATGCTGCGTTAGCGAATGGAGCAAGGATGTCAGCAGATACGGCAGACGCTGGGAATATGGGAGAGTGTGAGACGTCAATGATGCGGCACATAGACACCTACATTACAGCTCGTAGTAGCCATTTTGAGCACCTTCTGTAGAGGACTGTAAGTAGTAACGTACACTTTATCAACACAAATGACCAACCTGCATAGTGAAGCGGTCTGTGTTACGTACACCACAAACAATGCTTGTAATACGGAAACGAAAGTAAATACACCATAATATGTTTACAGGACCTGTTTTGCTTGTTGTCAGGTCCTCTATCGAATCCCCGGAGCGTTCCCACATATTTAGTTACACCCTGTATAACAAGTATTTTGCTTGAATATAAAATGATGTAACTGAGAAGGTTTCAGAGGAGGAGCATCAATGTTATTTGCTATTTTTCAAAAAATTGTTTTAGGATATTTAGTATTTAATATGGTTTAGGATGACATTTCCCATGTGTGGTAGCATTTGACGGCTTCATAAATAATAATAATAACTTAATAATTATTATTAGTTTCATCGTCGTGTTGGGAGCCATTTTCAGTGTTGCCTTAGTAAACGAAATTTGAAATGTTTTTCAATAGGTCAACATGATTGTACCCAATTGTTATGCGTGTTATTCCTTATGCCTGCAAAAATTACGTACGAAAATAACACCCATTACGATGGGTACAATCGTGTTGACCGACTGAAAAGCATCTCAAATTTCGATTATTATTACTCAAGGTTTCTTTCCATGCCTCCCCTCCAGGGGCTTTAGTAGGACGTGGATTAGCGACCATGGACTCCAGCTGAGCTGAGTCTAGCGTTAATTCCACATACTTGTGCTGAGCTCCTCTCTTTTATCTTTCTTGTTGACCTCTCCTAGTCAACTCTTGTTTTCTTGTGACCCTGCATGGCTCAGCGGAATCGTTCTCGCCTGCTGCTACCAGGGTTGCAGTATCGAATCCCGGCGCAGTCAGATGGCATTTTAGGGTGCGCAAATACGAGGGAGCCATGTCAGTAGATTTACTGGCACATTAAAGTGACCCTCCGGGGGCAAAATTCCGGCACTCCGGCGTCTCTAAAAGCCACAATTGTTAAAAGGGACGTAAGACCAATGACATTATCTTCTGACCCTGACAGTATTAGGGTATCAGAGACCTAGGATGTCTTTCATTTTCCCACCTTTTTCTTTCCTGATGTCCACATAATTCGAGGGGTCTGACCTCTTTTTGTCTCTTTTCTGCCTTGTAAGAGGCCCTAAAGGACTAGCGCTTAAAGCACTGCCGGCTGGATCGCAACACTCCTGGTTGCTTTAAACTGCCTGCCCATTCGACGATTACAGCATTGGTTTGAGCGTACAACCTCGTTTCCAAATAAAGGCGCTAGGAAGCAGCACCAAGGCACTGTGGCAGACATAAGTTTTGTATTGATGTTAATGGAGCAGTTGTGTTTGGAATGTATTCTGAATGATTTTATAATGCTGTACTGCTGCGTGCCCTTTTGTAAATCAGAACAGGGCAAGTTAGAATACCGGGGAATCTCATTTCATGAGATACCATCGGACAATTCACTGCGTGGGATGTGGTTACTTGCAATTTCCAGAGAAGGTGACCCAGGGGAAGCAAATAAACAAATAAAGAAATAAATACATACCGGTACATGACTGAATGAGTAAATACGTGAGACAATAAATATGTAAGTAATTAAATAAATAATTTAAGAAATATGTAAGTAAATAAATAAGTGAATAAATAAGCAATAAATAAGTAAACAAATAAATAAGAAAATAAATGTATGTATGTCTACCCCTTATTATTCCCGTTTTCCAACGGGGTCGGGGATGAGATGCGATGGAAGTCTTTGTGGCAATGGTTTTTACGGCCGGATGCCCTTCCTGACGCCAAGCTCATGAGAGGAGTTAATGAGAGATGAAATGAATGATGGTGAATGAAACAGGGCAAGGATGTGGAAGGAAGCGGCCGTGGCCTGTCAGAAGGTTCCGTCCCAGCATTTGCCCGGTGTTGAAAATGGGAAACCACGGAAAACCATTTCAAGGACGGCCGACGGTGGGGCTCGAACCCACGCGTCTACCGAGTCAGCAGAGAGCTTGGCCCCATGACCTAATGCTGCGCTTTAGCCAGCGTAGCCACTACTGTCGGTAAATAAGAAAATAAATAATTAATTAAATAAATGTGTAAGTAAATAAGTAAATAAATACGTGACTAAATAAGAAAATAAGTAAATAAATAAGTATACAAATAAATAAGAAAATAAATAATTAAATAAATAAGTAAACAAATAAATAATTAAATAAATAAATGTGTAAGTAAATAAGTAAATAAATATGTAAGTAAATAAACAAATAAGTAAATAAATAAGTAAATCAATAGATAAGAAAATAAATAAGTTAATAAATAATTAAATAGATAAATACGTACCTAAGTAAATAAAGAAGTGAATAAAAATAAGTAAATAAATAATTAAATACATACATATGTAAATAAATGAGTAAATAAATATATACGTGAATAAATAAATAAGTAAACAAATAAATAAGAAAATAAATAATTAAATACATAAATATGTAAGTAAATAAACAAGTAAGTAAGTAAATAAGTAAGTAAATAAATAAGCAAATAAATAATAAGAAAATACATAATTAAATAAATAAACATGTAAGTAAGTAAACAAATAAGTAAATAAATACGTAAATAAATACGTAAATAAATAAATAAGCAAATAAATAAGCAAATAAATAAGTAAAAAAATAAGAAAATAAATAAATAAGTAAAAAATAAACAATCTGTCCAAAAAATCTGTAAAAATGTATAATACAGCCATCACAATAAGAAGGGTTATCAGACAAATTCACCTCACACCCAAGTACATGGGGCTACATGACCACGATGTCGCAAAGCCCCTAAATAAATCATCATCCCATTTTTCGGGGGCCGGAGGCATTTCTTTTCCCTGTCTTTTATTGTCCTCCTTATTCTTTTCTTTTCATCTCGCCAAGTATGTAAGTTAGATTTAAGTCAGTTAGAAGTAGTTATATTTTTATTATCGCCTGCATAATTACGGGAAAATGAGCTAGACATTTCGCCCCTTAAAAAACAATCGCCTCCACCACATGTATTTTTGCTTTCCTTTATACTGAAAATTTGCCCGTAAGTATGTGTCTGAATACTTTTAGATGTGAGAATAACAAAGGAATTAATTTAGTGTAATGTTCTCACGTCCGTCAGTCTCGATATTAAGCCTCCAAACATAACAATACTTCGTTTCAGGTATCTTCCCCTTTAAAAAGCCGCGGCAATCTCAGTGCCTTGGTTCTGCACCTAGCGGTGAATTAATACATATATCTTGTACGCCTGTGAGTGTCGAATGGGCAGGCAGTTTAAAGCAACCAGGAGTGTTGCGATCCAGCCGGCAGTGGCTTAAAGACAGCCCAGCGGGGCTAACGAAGCGACCCGAATACTCACGACTGCAACCGATCATCCATCCCCCTCGAGACAGACCAGCGGGGCAGTCAGCTGTTTCTCGTTGAGACAGACCAGCGCAGCGGGGCAATAAGAAAGTACCCGAAATGTAAATACATATTATTTCCCTTTGCGTCTACACAACTAAAAATGATAAATGTCCATTAACCTTAGCTATCATATAATTACTTTTTATTGTTACATATCTGATCATAATGACGTTTGTTTTACACATTTTTAATTTTTAATGTAAATTACATATTCTGTGTTTTTATTTTACATATTTGATCAAAATGATATTTTTTAAACATAATTTTACTTTATATACACACATCAAAAAAAGTTTTGCATCACCTCGGTTCCCAGATCTCCGGCATATAGACGTTGACTGTGTATATTGTATCCAAGATACAGTCCCTTTGACTGTTCATAGATGTCACTAAAACTGCTCAAAGATGTAAACAACCATGCATGAGCAGGGCCTATTAGACGGAGGGGGTACGACAGCCGATCAGTTCCAGTCATTCCACCAGGACGAAGGTACGCTGCTCATGTTGTCTGTAGTTCTACCATGCCTAGAAGGTCAATACCGCAGTTCGATCGCGTCCGCATTGTTACTTTGTGTCAAGAAGGGCTCTCAACAAGGGAAGTTTCCAGGCGTCTCAGAGTGAACCAAAGCGATGTTGTTCGGACATGGAGGAGGTACAGAGATACAGGAACTGTCGATGACAGGCCTCGCTCAGGCCGCCCAAGGGCTACTACTGTAGTGGATGACCGCTACTTACGGATTGCCGCTCGGAGGAACCCTGACAGCAATGCCACCATGTTGAATAATGCGTTTCGTTCAGCCACAGGACGTCGTGTTTCAACTCAAACTGTGCGCAATAGGCTGCATGATGCGCAACTTCACTCCCGACGTCCATGGCGAGGTCCAGCTTTGCAACCCCGACACCATGCAGCGCGGTACAGATGGGCCCAACAACATGCTGAATGGACCCCACGGAATTGGCATCACGTTCTCTTCACCGATGAGTGTCGCATATGCCTTCAACCAGACAATCGTCGGAGACGTGTTTGGAGGCACCCTGGTCAGGCTGAACGTCTTAGACACACTGTCCAGCGAGTGCAGCAAGGTGGTGGTTCCCTGATGTTTTGGGGTGGCATTATGTGGGGCCGACGTACGCCACTGGTGGTCATGGAAGGCTCCGAAACGGCTTTACGATACCTGAATGACATCCTCCGACCCATAGTGCAACCATATCGGCAGAATATTGGAGAGGCATTTGTCTTCATGGACGACAATTCTCGACCTCATCGTGCACATCTTGTGAATGCGTTCCTTCAAGATAACGACATCGCTCGACTACAGTGGCCAGCATGTTCGCCAGACATGAACCCTATCGAACATGCCTGGGATATGTTGAAAAGGGCTGTTTATGGACGTCTTGACCCACCAACCACTCGGAGAGATTTACGCCGAATTGTCGTTGTGGAGCGGGACAATTTGGACCAACAGTGTCTTGATGAACTTGTGGATAGTATGCCACGACGAATACAGGCATGCATCAATGCAAGAGGACGTGCTACTGGGTATTAGAGGTAGTGGTGTGTACTGCAATCTGGACCACAAATGCTGAAAGTCTAGCTGTATGATGGTACAACATGCAATGTGTGGGTCTCATGAGCAATAAAACGAGCTGAAATGTTGTTTGTGTTGATCTCTATTCCCTTTGTATTTAAAGGTTCCGGAACTCTTGGAACCGAGGTGATGCAAAACTTTTTTGATGTGTGTATTTAAAATTACATATTCTGTCTCTTACTGTAAAAAAAAAGAGTATTTCTTCGAAAGTGAAATATACGGTAATTCTAAACAGTCGGTAAATATTTGTTCATTAGAAACTCAGGTACATGAAACGAATTTTCCAAGCAATTCATAGCTGTTGAGAAAGGACAAGGGAAGAAATATATTCGTGGAGATAAGGGCATGGGAATTCACGTAGCACCCTATCGGAAACTCAGTGGCTGGACTTAAGTTTATTTCAGTTGTCCAGTGAGTGCCTGAGACTTTACTTTTCAACCTGTTAAACCTCCCACCCCGGACACAAAAAGTGCTCCAAACAATACTTTTTCTTGAGTTCGTACACATTTTCTCAGACACAATGAAATTTATTTATGTTTGCTATAATATGGACATGCTTAGTTAATTAATTATAGTACACCACTTTTGTTGTACTGTTATTGTTTTAAGGGGAGGAACAGCAAGGTTATCTGCCCCGTACCACACTTTATTTTTGCATAAAAATATAATGATTAAAACGAGGAATCTTCAAGCAATATCATGTGTAATACTGTATACTGTTTACCATTCACTTTTGGTTATAGAATTTCCGAGAGAGAACACCGCCTGAAGCTATGGATTTTACTGGCAAGTCTGGCAACATAAAAAGTAAAAAGCCATATGAATGTAGCCTTTATTACACGTAAATGAACAGTATGTTCTGCGATGAGTTATTGATTATTGATGAAAATAACACAAACATAACTGCGCCTTTCGCTAGGTGCTGAAATATACGTCCAGATAGGTAAAGAATACATTTTGATATATATCAATGTTGGCAATGGATTTGTCACGAAAGACACAGTTATGCCGTTCTAAAGCTTAATTCACCTCTAGGCTAATTAAAAATGCTCTCATACTCTACAGAATTGTTGGGATATTCGATGAATATAAAGAAAACTGTCCAAATGCACACACTACATTGCCATAACCTCACTTTTTGCCTAACATGCCCGCAGCCACCCACCCCTCCCCGTAGCCCTAAACCACAAATTTTATTGCAATGCAAAGGAGAATGGGTAAGAAAACAAACAAGAGATGAAATGCACACATTTATTCGCTATATATTTTTATTCGAGAGTAGTCCATATTGCCCACTAGTTTTTCACATGGTCAACACCAGGAAGATGAAAATTGCCGTATTGTTCTTACTATCATTATAATTCTTACATCCCGGTGCTTGGCAATTTTCCCTTCCTTGCAGTGGCATGATTGACTCTCAATTCAATTAAAATAAACAATCAAAATACTGAACAAATCAAAACAACCAACAACACCACGAGGAAAATCATTCAAAACAGACTATTCCCGCCTCCGCCAGTCGGTTTGATGTGAACGTTCATGAGTGCCAACTACGGAACCTTAGGGCTAAAATTAATTCTTCATTGGTTGGCAGAACAACCAGTACAGGGCCTTACCCCGACCCACGCGCTCCCAATGAACTGTCATCCCCCTGGTGGGGTGTGTGTTGTCCCACCACGCATGGTGTACCTTGGATATCGGTATACCATCATTGATGAAGGTAACTGTTGTTTTAAGGAGCCTAATATCTAGGTTATCGGTCCCTAATAGCTTGGGTGAAAATGAAAAATAATTGTGTAATGAAAACAACTAAAACTAACTACCGTACTGTACTCGTATTTATGAGTGAAATATTCTATCATTTGAAAGTTTTGGAAGCTAGCCCATGATATTTAAAACAGCGTCTGGAGAGAGGCCAATAACAGGTTTGTAACGTCTCGTTCAGCTAACTCGCGCGGCCAATCAGGTAATTTCTAGCTCTCACGTGACAAGCAGAGCGGATCGGGACAGAACCAAGCTTCGCTATCTTCGTGAAGCTAGCCGAGGACTTCCGAATCTAACAAGCAACCAGAGTTGGAACGCGCTCTAAGGAATTTTGATCGCGAGCCGAGGGGAGGCTATGACACGAGCCAATCGCGTGGCTGACACAACCAATGGGATGAGGCGTTATATTGAAGAAAGCAATTAGCGCAATTACCAGCAAGATATTAACACTTCAGAACATCAGAGGAGTTGTTAAACTATAAATAAGAATTATTTATTTATATTTGCAGCTAATTAAATGCTTAAATATGGAATAAAATTATATTCACTATTAACGCGCCATTAAGGCAAGTTTTTAATGAGGTGACGCCATCGGAGTGGGAGAAACGCGACCAAGATCGTGATTCTTATTACTCAAGTCTTCATTGGGAGTGGACGTGTCCACACACTACGCTATAATTAGGAAGACAAAGGTATAATATTTTGAAATTACACTGAAGAAGAAGAAGAAGAAGAAGTTATAACTACAATTATTATACAAGCATCGAGAATTACGGCATATTTTCTGCGTAATTAATATCTACAATTTTAAACTGCAACTACGATATTGAAGAAAGTACGGGAAAACTATTCGAAGCAGCGCTTAAGGGTGATTGAAAATTATTTTATACACTCATCACCATGTCGAATGAGCATAAGTTGCGAGGGGAACTAAACATTGTTGAATTTACAGAGAGTGGAATGTCTTACTAAGATGCTACAGGGAGCATAGCTATGACAACAACGATAATATACGAAATGACATAATATTAACGTCATGGGAAGTCGTACATCTAGTCTCTCCTGCATAAATCAAATCTACATCTACAAGAGTAATTTCATCGACTACTATGATGGATACACATATCTATCTGAACTGCGGCGAAGAAAACAGAAGAAATTCCAGCAAGGGCGCGGTTAGGGTAATCCCAGCGCGAATTAAGAGAGAAAGGGTTTCCCATCTCATTAAGATGATAGCCAAGCAGAATGGACGACTACACGATGATGTTAGAGTTGAAATCCAGTTCCTGGCAGTTTGGAGACTTCCGAAGGAGATCGAGGAGGGTCCCACATGACATCTTGAAGGGGCAATTTCTCAGAAACATTCCGTTTCTGATAAACAACGAGGGAAATCCACTTCTAGTCAACTATACGCAGCACCAGGTAGTCTAAAGACCGAAGTATCCCATTTTGTCGAATTGTAGAATCGTTTGAGAATATCCGACAACTTTTTGTATTAATGCCATTTTTCTACATCTTCGAATTATTTTAATATTTATAGATTTTATATTTTCATCGCTATGTTATGTAGAAGTTTCATTTTCGATTTTCATCGATTTTTAGATTTGCATGCGATTTTTCGACGATTTAGATTTGCTATTTGGAATTTAGAATTTTATACGATTTCGAATTTACTTAATGGACATCTCTTTTCATCAAACAAAAACATTTTACTTTTGCCAGCCTCCCACCCCTATTCATCTGTGACGTCATACCCAGTCTCAAGACAAGTCTAAACTTGTAGAACATGTCACGTGATAAGGTTAGGATAGGTGAAGTTAGGTTATGTTAGGTGAGCTGAGGTTAAGTTGGGTTATCTAGCTCTATCTCAGTCCTAGTCAATCATTAACCTTAAGGGGAGAGTCTGGTGAAAAATAAGATAAAATGATGAAATATGTGAAAAAAATATGTTTTTATTTTAATGACTTCACAACACTTGTTGTTCATAAGATGCTGTTATTTTTGACATTTGGAATATTTAAATGCCTTTGAGCGCCATTTTAAATCACCTTGCAAAGTGGAATTGGAGCTTCCGTTGTGACAAATTATTCATTAGTGCCCTTCTTTATGCAATATCATGATAATCATATTTGTATCAGATGTTGTATTTACATTATAAAACAATACTATGGTAGCATTGTCGTTTTATGCTATAGTCTCTCTGTTTTATGATATGTTATTGTTGTGTTGCTTGGCAGCAGCTTATGAGGAAACGGCCATTACTGCTGGGGAGTTTGACTGCTCTTACCATAAAGAAATTGACTTCCTACTACTATAGGGTGACCAGATCCAGTACTGTGAAATAGAGGACAACAAAGGAAAAATTTGAGGACATTATGGGAAAAAAGAGGACAAATCTAAAAGTAATGAAACCATATAAGGTACAATAAAAATTGTTATGAACTTCAAAATGTATTAATTACATTAATTAACTTAGTACATTGCCACTGAAAATTTATATTATTCTGAAATTAAAAACATGAAATTACACTTTATTTGCATTTGTATTAATCAGAGGATGATATTCCTGCCAACAGTTTTGGTCTGTCCAAATTCTTTTGGCCACTTCATAATAAATTGGTTCAATTTGGGTGTGCAGTCCATTGATCTGTAGGAGGACTGATGACGAACGGTATGGAATGCTAATGCTCCTTCCGCAGCTAAAGCGCGATTCGTTAATGCTGTAGTTGATGTGGAAAAATGCTTCTCTATAGTTTGCGAACTGCCACAGCCTTGTACACTTTTTGTGTGTTTATTTGAAGAAATGTGGCTATCCAAATTTTGAGAACCAACGAAATTAAAGGAAAATTTTATACAAATAACGCTGTTTTAATATTTGTAATTTATTAACTAAAACAATAAATTATAAAACTTACCATGATTTGCTACCGAGACGAAAGATGCAGTTGGGCAAAATCATTACGTCCAAGGTTGAAAGCAGGATATTTGGTTTTCAAAGCATCTGTAAACTTGCACTTTCTTTTAGGCATCTTGAATGCGATCAAATTTTAAACTGGCAAACTACACAACCACGCCGCAAGACTGCCATTCAACGGAGCACAAACACAGAAACACATTCCCAAACCCAGCGTAGACCGGAAACAAAGATAGTAGCACTGCACATCGGTCAAAAAGTAAACTATTGCCATGGCGCCAATATAAACTGCGAAAAACTAAAACATACATACATGCATACGATAATATAGTAAATTAATAAAAAGTAGGACATTTAGACAATTCTAAAAATTGTTCGCGGACAGAGGACAGAGACGTAAATTGGAGGACATGTCCGCGAAAAAGAGGACGTCTGGTCACCCTACTACTACAGGAATGCCCTGAAAAATAAATTGCGAAGAAAGAAAAGTCAGCAAGTCACAAATACATGAAATCCGAGTTAGAACCTGCAGTGGTAGTAAAAATTATGCCCGTTTACCAAAGGCTGGCAGAAGATGAAATTCTTACCAGGTGTGTTAGTGGAGGGACTCAGAATGCTAATGAGAGTCTTCACAGCACTGTGTGGTCAAAATACCCTAAAACAAAATTTGTGTCCAAGAAACGACTGGAATATGCTGTTGTATCAGCTGTAAGCCAGTTCAACATGGGGTGCGAAACTAGCTTGGAAGTCCGGAAAGTTGTCTCAGGAGGAGAAATAAGTGACATTGCAATGAACATCAGTGGACAACGGGACAGGCAACGTATCTACCTATCCAAAACTAGGTGCTCTGAACAGTCCAAAAAAGTGAGGAGGAAATTGGAACTTAAGAAAATAAGGGTAGAAGAGTTCCTGAAGAAGAAGGAAGGGTCTACATATGGTGCAGGAGAGTTTTAGGTAGATTCTAAGTGTTTTGGAACTTTAAACTGCATTTTCTCCAAAACTTTTTTCAATTTTTTTTTCGTGTTTAAATTGCTCCTTGCAGAACAGTTCTTAACCAATTGTCTTGTAAACTTGCACAGTTATTCCTTGATAGGTTATGTAAAGATTCAAAGAGGGATTTCAAGAAAAAGGAAAACAAAACCTAATTTTCATTAATCATAAATTATAAAGCTGAAACTTTTTGTGAAAAATTAAGTAACCCATATTAAATAATTAATATCTCTGTATGTATCATCATAATTTAAAAAAGCCTCTTTGAAATCCTTGCAAATATAAAGATGAACTTGTATTAAAAAACAAGTACCTACAATGAAAACTATAATGCAAGGAGCTTTTTAACTAGATTACCATTTTTGTGACAAATTTTAATGGAAAAATTAATTATCTGAAAAACTATTCAACATACTGGTTTCAAATTTTGTGTTGTAAGTAGGCTAAACCAACGTCAATAGTGTGCAAAGTTTCAAGTGTGTACTCAATGAAGTGTAGATTTTGGTATTTCCACCAGACTCTCCCCTTAAAGTACTCAAGAATTCTTGGAATCTGTTCATATAATTATTATTCATGACAGTACTTTGGAAATTCCACCTTGAAAAATAACAATCCACTTCAAATTTCTTTCACTCTTACTATTACTCAGGTGACTTTACTAAAATTTAATTCAAGTGTTTTGGTTGATATGAAAGTCCCAACAACCAGCCATGGTAAGCCATGTGCCTACTATAAAGGATATACATATATTGTAAAAAGCAACCAATAAAGATGGAACTGTTATTTGACGATACATAAAACAGAGGTCCTAATGTCCTGGGTTTGAATCCCAACTATGGATCTCAGCGATTCAGTTTCACTAGAGGAAACGTTTATTTTGTGTTCTGTTGCATGATAATTTGACCTTCTCGCAGTGTAGTGGCTAGTATACTTGGTTGTTACCCTTGAGGTCATTGGTTCAAACTCGACTATGCCCAGAATGTAATTTTGATCTGAGGGTTGGAAGGTTAGGTTCGGTGAAGTTAGGTTACGTTAGGTGAAGTTAGGTTAGGTTACGTTAGGTAAAGTTAGGTTAGTTTAGGTTTGGTTGGGTTATAACTAAGTTTGTTATTCCCAGTTGTTTTAGTAAAACACCACTTTTGCTCTCATATTTGCTTCCATATTTTCTTTGCACTTTAAACTACCTTGACTTGTGTATTCACTTTTGCTCCCATATTTGCTCCTACTTTTTGCTACCATATTTGCTCCCACGTTTGCTCTCATATTTGCTCCCACTTTTGCTCACATATTTGCTCCCACTTTTGCTCCCATATTTTCTCCCACTTTTTCTCCCGCTTTTGCTCCCACTTTTGCTTCCATATTTGCTCCCACTTTTGCTCCCACATTTGCTTCCACTTTTGCTCCCACATTTGCTCCCACTTTTGCTCTCATATTTGCTTCCACTTTTGTGCCCATATTTGCTCCTACTTTTGCTCTCATATTTGCTCCCACTTTTGCTCCCATATTTGCTCCCACATTTGCTCCTACGTTTGCTCCTACATATGCTCCCAATTTTGATCTCATATTTGTTTCCACTTTTGTGCCCATATTTGCTCCCACTTTTGCTCGCATATTTGTTCCCATATTTGCTCTCTCTTTTACCCCCACTCTTTGCTCCCATATTTGCTCCCACTTTTACCCTCACGCTTTGCACCCATATTTGCTCCCACATTAAACTATTATTCTTATTACCGAGTTAACTTTACTAGAGATTAGTTTATGCTTGACAGTTGATATGGAAGTATCAGCGACTAGGTATGGTAAGCCATATGCATACTATAAAGGATATTCATATATTGTAAAACGAACCGATAAAGATGGAACTGTTATTTGGCCTTGTTCAAAACAACGTTCAAAACGGTGTCGCGGTGACCTAAAAAGTAAAAATAGTGAGGTTTTAAGTGTCGGTGATCAAAAATGCGGTGTACTAGATGAAACACAGTTGCTGTCAACAAACAATCATGAAAATGCTAAAAAGAGAGTTCGAGAAAAATGTAGTGCATTGTTTGTTGAAAAGCATTTATCATCTCCTCAAAAAGTCATGTTAGGACAGTTGTCAATGTTCAAAAAACCCTTAACACTATCAAAAGCAACACAGACTTTGCAAAAGGTGGTATTGCAAAAGGATAAAAAAGGATTAGATAGTAATAGTGGTAATAATGGTGACGATGATGATGATGATGATGATGTTGGTGACAATGACTATAATGATTATGATAATAATAATAATAATAATTATAATAATAATAATAATAATAATAATAATAATAATAATAATGATGATGATGATGAGAAAGAAGAGGATGAGGTTTTTACGTCTATAAAACCATTGCTACTTCCCCAGATTTTAAGAACAACAGTGATTGGACAGAGTTATAAAAGGATCTACAAAAAGACTTATGTTTAAAAACTATAATAAGCTATCGTAAAGATAAATTGTTGTATTTGGTGTACACCTATTGTACAAATTAAATTAAATTAATAAAAATATTTTATGGGTATTGTCTGCTTTTCTTAATTTTACTATCCCCACGTCCCACTATTAATGCAATTGTTAACCATTGACACTCTCCAGCTATGTTCAGAAAGAGAGTGGCCTTAAACAATACACTCTATCTATGGTTTGAGTATCCAGTATCATAATAATACAGTGTCGCCAAGCAATGTTGAGGCAATAGTTATGTCGGGTTAGGGGTTTGAACCCTTGCTTCCTTGTACAGAAAATTTGAACTTAAGTCAAACGGCTTAACCACTCGGTCAACCCAATAATTAATAATTTACAATATAAAAACAAGTAAAACATTAAAGTTTTAAATATTCCCTAAAAATGGTAGTATGGCTAAAACACTTATTTCACCTAACCTAATGTGACATGTCATAACCTGACCTAACTTCACCTAACCTAATTTCATCTAACCTAACCTCAGCTCATCTAACCTAACCTAACATCATCTAACCTAAATCTTACTTATTTACCTATGCTATTATTATGTTATTATTTTTTTGAAAGTTAATCATAATGTAACTACTTACATAAAACCTAAGACAGCACTATAATCATGTATACTCTGCAATGTTAAATATTCTAACTTTGTATGAAATGAAACAGCATTGTAACATCATTTACATTTATTTACGAACTTTATATTGAGCCCGACATCACTTCTGGGATGTGACATCGATGGCTCATGTGAAGTCAATCTACCATGGATGAACTGAGGACTCCAAAGCAGCAGTATTTTCTCTTTGAGAGTAACCCTCATTTAATGCACCACAAGTTTCCGCGCCATTAACATTAATTGTTGCCATTTTATTTGTAGACTGTTTTTATTAAAGGATATGTGTAAATAATTGGAATCACTGATGAATTCTATGATTTTTGTTGATAAATGTAAATAAAGGTATAACCTCGCAGAATATGCGATGAACGTTCAATAGTTGCACCCTTGACTGGGGTGATACCATTGAAGCTTCCGGTATCTTGCCGAGGACACTTGTTTCAGGCGAGGTCCTGACCGGACGTGAATTTCATCGCCGTTAAAATCCACTAGTATAATTTACGCCAATTATCATCGAAGTGTGAATAATATTTAAATATATGCAGTAAAGCTGCCATTATAATTTGGAACTGTGATTTGGCTTAAATAAGTGACATTCGTAAAATTGGGTAAAAATCTGTGAACCCAGGACCGAACAACGTGGCGAGCACATGGTTGTAGGCCGAAGTGAAAAATTGCTAAAGTTTAAACAATTCGTCTTTTGCAGTTAAATGAGAATCTATATTTTGTTGTGTAACACTCACCAGTGCATAAAGGTGAATTTCTAGTGAGCGAATGGCTCCAGCGTAAATTATAGGAGTGTTTAAGTAACATAAAATTTGGAGTGAGTATAGTTGCACAAGCAACCATTCTAGCGTCTGCGAGCGGAGGATCACATGATCATTTTTGCAATAAGCCGCTATTTGTGTACATGTAGTGTATTTGAAAAACAAAACTACGATAATCTTAAACTCAGTGAAAACGCCGAATATTTGGTCAAGATGGAGCTCACATTATTAGTCCAACACCAAGTGGACATGATTATTCCTATTCTGATGGAAGCCGTTATGTAGTAGAACCCAGTATGGAGGGGTATAGCGATGGTTGATACTCACTGAAGGAAGGAGGACGATATGGCTACTCCAACCATGCCATCGCATTTGCCAATGGTATCAGGCAAAGTGCACACTCTGGAAATACTTAAGATGGTCACGTGAGTCCGACTGTCAAGTCGCAATCCTTTTATGTACGATCATGACACAGGAGGATTAATTACAGAGACCTTACTACAGCACATTATTTAGGTATGGTTCATGCTTTTATTTTCACGATTTTTTATGGTTATACGATGACGTACCATTTGCCAGAGCCTGGGGATAAAGCTCTTGCCACAATTTTTTTTGTAAATGCATTTTTCATGATTATAAAACAGTGCTTTAAAGTAAGCCCAGTTACGCAGTACGATTATGTAATATACTGTCAGAACCGCATTTCACTGGATACTGTTAGTCCAGTAAGCAGGTGTTTTGAAGGCCGAAGCCCGGCATGTTATTTCATTTATTCACTTATTACGAGCGCAAGGCGCTGTCTGTGTGAATAAATCTAGAAGGCTGTGAACTGCACTGCTAGCAGGCACCGTAAAAACTTGTTTGTGACGCTGCAGAAACATATGGGAGTGTTCTTTTGTTTTATTTTGTATAAATTTACATTCAGACGACTATGAAGGAACGCTATGATACTTAAGATGAGCCGAGCAGGCAGTCTTAGGTTCGATGTGAGGGGTCATATCATAACAATTAGGGAGCCCCAGAATGATTCTAATACATGTTTTTGACTGCACAATTCACTGAATGAGATATAATCGCAGTCCATCCACACTTTGTGTATATTAGAGAGTACATTTAAAACCCACAGCTGATTGTACAGCTTATGAATCTTTGTCCACAGGCTGGAAATTTTATAAAACTAGTGAACATCATTGTAATATTTTGAGGTTTACCACAATGGTAGGGTGCTATCCAAGTTGTGAGGTACTATTGTGTACTACCTAAGCTAGCGACGTGTACGTTTTTGTTTTGTTGACTAAGCAAACGGCCAACGGCTCGAGTGTTAATGAGAGCACTTAAGGGGTGCTGATGAAAGTTTGGAAAGAGTGTTTCTTCCCAATTGTTGGAGGTGATGTTGGTTGCCAATTTACACCAATTTTCACACTTTACGAATTTAGAATGGTCACTAAAGAAATACAGAGAAACTGGTAGGACTAAAATGATATTAATAAAACCTAATTATAATAATCAAGTGACAGGATTTTCTCTCTAAACGAAAAACCTAAACGAAGTGATAGGGCAGTATCTTTAAACATGATTAAAACCCTAAACATAATGAAACCTTGTTGACCAATGATTAGTTATTGCTCTGTCGCGACTTCTTTGATACAATTATAGGTATTCCTTATTTGGTGAAACGACGGTCGGTTAACTACGTGTAAACACGGTAGTTAACCTGACAAAGCAACCTTAGTCATGAACTTCCTCATGCCGTTGCTGACATAACTTTTTCTCTCCCACACACTTATGACCATACATTACAATGAGTGGAGATGTGTGCAGGCAGGTCAGTGGCGCCAATTGCGCAATTTTGAGGGGTAATAGTGTAAAATGTTTGTGTTGTATAATAGTTTAGCTTTTCCATTTAATAAGATAAGAACAGAATGTGCTTAGCTTTGTTTTTGAAATAAATTTTGGATTAAACGCTTCTCGTTTACATCGTTGCCAAACTTAACGTCAGATAGGAATTAGGTTAAATTACTGTAACCTTAAATGTTAGAGATGGCACCATCATAGCGTAGTCTTTAAACGTATTGTGGAGTAAATGTAACGAAATCTTTGCATTGAAAGCAAGTAAATATCTTTTTCCCCCCGTAAATTCGTGCCTGTGATATTATTATTATTGCAGTCTCCGAAGTAATTGTGTAGGGATGAACTACGTGTCATTCTCTTAGCCTTGCTTGTTGAATTCATAATATTTTAGTAGGACTTCGAGAGGCTTAATTTTTAGGATATTTCGTACGAAGATGAGTAAATTCATATTAGGACAGAGTAGCCGTTTTTCACCTCTCTGAAGTAGACTATGTGTCTGCCACCTTTTGAATAAAATGAGTGCGATTTAAATGTAAGCCTGGCCACTTTATTGTATTTTGTGTTTGTATTTTTCTGGACTGGTAGTTTTGATCTCTCATTATAACCGACACCCCCGAGTTAAGTTTCCTTGTGTATTCCCAGTCCAAGAATGCTTTCCTCCCCGTCCTATATGTCTTCTCGTTGGAGGGGGGTTTCAGAAGGGTCATTTAAGATCTGTGGCTCCCCGAAATCCTTGTCAAACGGGCACAATATTCATTTTTTTGGTTCATTTATGGTAATATATTTTTAAAGGCAATACTAAAAACTAAAACATTATGGTTTTATACACACATATTTTCTTTTTTCAGTATATTGTCATCACTTTCATTATTATTTTACATTTGTGTATTTTATTTCATTAAAATGTACAATACACGTGTTGTTTTTAAAACCTTTATAAATTAGGCGTACAGGATGTATAGCATTATTCACATCATCAAAAACACTCTCCGACATATCATTAAACCGTGGAGGAAGAAATGTCGCAAAATTCTCACAGTTCACGATCACCACATACCGTTTTCAATTTCTGAATTTTCATAATGCGGAATGGAATATTTGTTGGTAATTAACTTAGCTTTTTCCCCCCTCAAAACCGCTTAGCATTGCGAATATTCATTGTAGTAATCTATAAAGAATATAAAAGCGTATATACAGGGTGTATCTTATTTATACCGACAAAAAAATCAGGGTCGCTCTACGCGTTATGTAAAAGACGATGCCGCAATAAAATTGGCGGAGAAAATTTTTCCCTTCGAGAAAATGAGGTTACTTTGTTACTTCCGGGCGCGCGATTCAAATCCACGAACTCGCCGTATTTGCTACCCAGGGAGCAAGCCGCCGGCCACTGCTGTGCTTCAAGAAAGGGAAGGGAGTGTGATAGAAGGAGACAGAGATAATGCTGGCCGGCATGCGCAAGTTTCCTCGTTCACCTCGGCTTGCTGCATGCCCGCCAGCATTATCTCTATCTCCTTCTATCACACTCCCTTCCCTTTCTTGAAGCACAGCAGTGGCCGGCGGCTTGCTCCCTGGGTAGCAAATACGGCGAGTTCGTGGATTTGAATCGCGCGCCCGGAAGTAACAAAGTAACCTCATTTTCTCGAAGGGAAAAATTTTCTCCGCCAATCCGATTGTGGCATCGTCTTTTAAATAACACGCAGAGCGTCCCTGATTTCTTTGTCGGTATAATTAAGATACACCCTGTATTATACTCTAGAATAGCTTGTAATAATAATGTTGATATAGGTATTATTCATTGCACCATGTATTGTTAATAAATTATACTATTTAGGCAAGAAATGCCCTAACTGTAGCAGACACTACTTTTCTGCATATAGCACAAAGGTTAAGTGCTAATGCACACTTGACGCATGCTATCAAGTGTCCACAATGCAAAAATAAAACACCTAGTTATTCTTGATAACAAATTTTTCATAATTGCTGGTCACACTTTTGTATCTGATGGTGAGACAAGTCAATTTTTTTTAGACTGATGTATTTGTACCATCTGTTCTAGCTCTGAAGGCACTTTTATGTCTCGTGCTGCAATCACGTTTTCTTCACGAATAGTGTTCACAAATTCCTCACCTTTAAGCAACACAATGTATGTACAGTTAGGTAACCAGCGAATGTGTTTCACAAAAGGGTCATCTGTCATCTGCCAATCCTTTAAACCAAATCCACAATGAAAGCATATTGTTTTGTCACCTTCACCAGTATAAAATATCCAGCTTCACTTAGCTCTTTTGCAAGGTGTTTTAATATTAATGGCCAAACATTTTTATAAGATTCTAAACATTTTTCAACAGACCAGTACTCTGGATGTGCTAGCGCTTTAGTCTTGCGAACTCTAAATTTTTCAAAAGCAGATGCTAATTCAACACTGCCTATTCCATCGTGGACCGCATATATCAACACTACTGTTAGCTGGTAATACATCATGATTATTATTATTTATTTGTGATTGAGCAAAGTAAGTAGTAGCGGATAAACTTGTGGTTCGGTAAAATGGATACACTGGTATGTTACTCACTTTATTTCTAAGCTCGTAAGCACAAGAAGGAGACTATCGCAAATGGTCTCGAAAGGGATCATCCCCTTCTTCCCAGTGCGAAAGTTAAACACTACAAAACACACACCGTACAGCATCTTCTTGGTTCATATAATAAAAACTAGCTGCAGCAAGTTTATGTGCTGACAGAAAGCGTACAGTCCAAGATTCAAATGTCAACCAACGATCGTTTTCCGATTTCAAATTTAACCCAGGTGGTAAACCCACTTGCTCACTTCTTGTATTTGGTATTAAAGCCATGTGTTATAATGAAACGTTTTATTGTAAGCTATTAACGTTGCCCATGAGCACAGAGTACTTTAAAGCATAATGTATGCCCGTTCACTATGTTAGTAGCGCATTACCGCACCTAAAAACAAAATAACCAATCAATCAATGAATCAATCAATAAATACTTGTAAATAATACTTAAACGTTCATTAGGATTAAAAGACCAAAACACCATTAATAAACTTACTTAAAAATTTAACTGTATGTCGCCATTAACAGTAACCAAACTACTTAATTTTTTAATCAGGCACCAGTAATTCACATCCCCCTTTAACAAATATAAAAAATGAATGTCGTGTTGTTTTGGTTCTTTCGTAACATAAAGAGGACTCATAATTTCATCACCGTTAAGGCCATAAACCATAAAAGAATAGTAAGGATTATCCTGTTCACACCTGTGGATATTAGTTAAGTCCATAAACAATGACACGTAAGTCAAATTTTAAATTTTGTTTAAAAAATCAAACATGGTCTTGTGCTATTTTGGCTGACATCCATTATGGTCTTGTGCCAGTTGCAAATACACAGCCATTAATCAAGAAAGCAGTCATCACCCCAGTAATGTGCAGGTAATGAATTGTGTTCCCACGTTAAACTATTAACAGTGATAAAATGGGGACATCATTGTAAGTTAGTCTTACCTGAGTTTTCAATAGTTGACTGCCCGGAAATGGTTCCACTCTAGAGCGTCTCAGGTTTTCGGCGACTGTAGCAGTAAAATTATTTTTCCAACTTTCTAAAAATAAATAAACTTTCCTAAATACATATATTCAGGTTAATACATGCATTTAATAAAAAATGGTATTAAAAATCAAGCAGGTTATTAAAAAAGAAATCTCACCTTGGCTTGTAATGTCTTGCTTCTTCCTTCTCGTGGGCTCAAGGGTGTAATGGTCTCTCTCTCTCTCTCTGTCTCCGACATCACAGATATACAGGTTATCTGCAATCAAATAAATAAAAAAATCATTAATTACCTTATCAATTAATGATTCAATGAATAATTTTCAGTAAATATATATAAATAAATAAATAAATAGGTACATACCTCACAACTATTTCAAGTATTTTCCACCAACACGTAAAACACTGTTAAACGAGACCAAATGTTCGCACAACGCTGTAGCGTGTTCAAAAGTGGTCACATAAGTACAAGTGGAAATGTTTGAGACGTGTCTTTATATGCCACGTTGCATGTATCATCATTCGTTTCCCACGCATTAGCATCCTGTTATCATCCACTTGTAAGGCTAACTCCAGGGCTAACAACTGCGTCAAGTACAAATGTGCTGACTCTGGCTTAGCAACAGAGACACCCTCTGCATTCTTTGAAACACTCCTCAGCGGAAATGGTCGGTCAGATTACATTACATTTGCCATGTCGAAAGTGTGTACTGCAGTCAAGTCTAATAAACAAGTTTGAATGATCAAAGACTTGTCAGTCACCATACGTGTAGCCTACAATAATTCTTTCTGTGCCTAGCTATGTTTCATCACTCACCGTAAACATCTAACATTATGGGTTTGCAATATACTGGGGGAAACAAAGGTCCATGACCTTGTCGTTTTCAGTCTTTTGGGAAAATTCATAAGCCATGAAAATCAAAGAGCGCGTCACGTCAAGTCCTAGGACACGTCATAGGTATAAATCTCATTATTGGTTTATAAAATCTCAGGTCGACGACCTTGCCGTTTTGAGTGTTTTGCATAAGTTCATGTGCCATAGGAAAGGGGGTTTCGCACCGCGCAAAAAGACACTCTACATAGCCATGTATAATTATTAATTTATATAATCTAAGGTCGTTGACCTTGCTGTTTTGGGTCTTTTGAGTAAATGAGTGCGCCTTAGGAATGATCGGAAAAATACTCTCAAAACAAGTCGCCGCATGACCCTCTTCCATCAATGGTTTGTGAGATATCGATTAATCTATTGAGCACAGCCACCGTGGCCAGCGGCATGCTCGTTTTGACATAACCGGTACTGTCTCTCTCTCTACTTCAAATATTAAATAAAAAATGTAAAAGTAAAAAAAATAATTCTAAACGTGTCGTTAGGCCCTTTGTCAAAATTTGCAAAATAAATTCAAAAGGGGAACGTCACCCCAAGTCATTTTATACCCTACTTGTTGATTTCCGATTATTGGTTTATAAAATCTTAGGTCGATGACCTTGACGTTTTGGATCTTTTGGGTAAATTCATTGGCCATGGGAAAGGGGGTGTCACCCTGAGTCCTATGACACTTCATGTGTTCATATCCGATTATTGGTTGGCAACTTATTAAAAGTCGATGACCTATTCGTTTTGGGTCCTTTGGTTAAATTAGGAGGTCTATAGAAAAAAAGAGAGGATCACCTCAAATCCTAGGACATCTCATACAAGTCTTTAGCATTCTTGGTTAACGAGATATTAAATTAGGGGGCTATAAAAAGAGGGGGTATCACCCCAAGTCCTAGGACACCTCATACGAATCTTAAGCATTCTTGGTTAGTGAGATATTAAAATGCCGATGACTTATTAGTTTTGGGTTCTTTAATTAAATATAAAAGAATAACTCATCAATAAATAATTATTTCTAAAGCCCGCCATCTTACAAAAGCCCCAAGTGTGCATGCGTACAAAACAAAAAAATATTAATTCATAATAGTGTAAAGCCTTATTCCTGTAATTCATGCAATGCAGAATTTACTTAAAAGATTACCCCCGGGTAAGGGTAGGTTTTATATTGGGGTGGAAATAAGTTTTTTATAGGAAAGGGGGCGTCACCCTGAGTAATGTGATACCACATATGTCCAAATCAGACCATGCGTTTGCGAGATATCTTAATATCACATGGCTGAGGAAATGCAGTCGCGTTCAAGAAAATAGGTGACGCAGAATCTGTATTGCTCATCTACTAATATCATTAAGTAATAGCCTAATCAATAAGCACAGATAATCAAGAAAGACGATTCCTAAACGAAATTATTCACAGTACAATTATTATACTGTACATCGTAAACAAAACCACACAATATATAAACAAAACATGTAAACAATCAGCAGCCATGTTTCCTCGGCCCTGCTGCCAGTGTCAAGTCCGGTAGTTATAAGAGGTCCTGTTCCAAGCCAAAACCTTCTAATTCTAATATAATATATTATAAGTTACGAAATCGTTCATAACGGCTCACTAAACATATCCAATTTAATAAGACAGCCATTATTGTTTACCATAAATCAGTGGTGGCAAAGTGAAAACTTACTTTGTGTAATACCTGCATAGATAAATTGTGGTTAACGGTCACGTTAAACTACAAGCTTGCTTTGATAAATTGTGCTGTATCTTACAAGGGGAGGATACGATGCATGGGTCACCGATTCGAACCATCTTTAGTACACATGTAGGGCATGACTAGGCGTATACCAGGTGCAAGTAGTAAGGTGCGCTTCTCAGCCGATGCCGAGAAATTAATTATAAATTATTCGTAATTGTTGTACGGCGTTCATGTGCGCTGTACGTTATCATGAAGCCAAGGAGCGCGTGGTGCAGCGGTAAGAGCCTTGCTTCGTAAGCGTGGGATCACTGGATCTAATCCCACCGGCAAGCCTTTTTTTTAACATAGGCAATTCGTACAACTGTAGGTGTCGTGAATAATGCTCATTTTGCAGTCAATTGTAATAACGTGTTTTGTGAGCGGGAAAAGGGATTCTGAAACCATCGTATGGGGGATCAACGTTTGTGACATTACATACTGTACAGTATCGGCATTGCAAATGCATTGGTATTATACACGGTCAGGTGTATTCTATCATATGTATACATATATACGTTCCGTTCATTGCACGTCTGTAAACCATCAGACCACCCCGTGAGCAGTGACTCTTGCTATGGGTATTGGTTGGAAATTGACAATGGTTAAAAAAATAGACACACTGCAAAGGCTCACCAGTGGGATTCAATCCAGCGTTCCCGTGCTTACGAAGCAGCGCTCTTACAGCTGCACCACGCACTCATTGGATTCTTGCTAGCGTACAACGCACATAGACGCCGCACTGTAATTTCAATTAAATAATTACTCGGAAACGGCTGAGAAGCGCACCTTACTACTTACACCTGGTATACGCCTGGTCAAGCCCTACACGTGTACTAAAGATGGTTCGATTCGGTGATCCATGCTTCGTAGCTTCCCCTTGTTAGTGAAATATCGATTATTAGTCGAATATTTGGCTATATTGGACATTATTTACTCCTGAAAAATCAGTATCTTTTATAGGTTAGAGGTAAAAACAATTCACTAGATGTTGTTGTTGTTGTTGTTGTTGTTTGAGTCATCAGTCTTTTGACTGGTTTGATGCAGCGCTCCATGGCTCCCGGTCTTGAGATAATCGATTCATCTCTACATAGCTACCACACCCTACATCCGATGCAATCTGTTTAACATATTCTAACCTTGGTCTTCCCCTACAGGTCTTGTCCTCGACCCTTACTTCCATACCTAAGCTTGCTATTCCTGGGTGTCTTAGTAGGTGTCCTACCATCCTATCGCTTCTCTTCATTAGGAGACGCCAGAAACATCTCTCCTCTCCCACTCATCTCAATACCTCTTCGTTTGTAACCCTATCAACCCATATGATCTTCATCATTCTCCTGTTACACCACATTTCATTTCTTCAATTCTCCTCCTTTCTGCTGCACCAATAGTCCAAGTTTCACTTCCTTAGACTGCCACGCTCCGGACAAAGGCTTTCAAAAATGACTTCCTAATACCTATATCTATATTCGATGTCAACAGATTCCTTTTCTTTAGAAATGCTTTCCTTTCCTGGGCCAACCTACTTTTTATATCCTCTTTGCTTCGTCCATCACTGGTTATATTGCTTCCTAACTAACAGAAGTCTCCTATTTCCTTTAGTTTTTCACCTGCCAAATTGATGTCCATTGAGGTTTCTGATTTACTTCGGCTGCATTCCAATATTTTTGTTTTACATTTATTAATTTTCACCATGAATTCTTTCCTCAAGACGGAGTCCATACCATTCAAAAACTGATTCAAATCCTCAGGCGTGTCAGCCAAGATGACGATATCATCAGCAAATCTCAGAGTTGAAATTATTTCTCCTTGAATCTTCACTCCCATTTTAACTTTTTCTCTAATTTCCTTCATTGCGTGTTCAAAGTAAAGATTGAAAAGTATGGGTGATAAGTTGCAGACTTGCCTTACACCTTTCTGAATACCAGCTTCTCTCTCATGTCCTTCAGCTCGAATGACTGCTGTCTGGTTTCTATATAGATTGTAGATCACCCTCCTATCCCTGTACTTTATTCCAATCATTTTCAAAATGCCAAACAACGTTATCAATAGCCTTTTCAAAGTCTACAAATGCCATGAACGTTATCTTATATGTCCTTATTCTACCTTCCAAAATCAGCCTGAGACTTAGTACAGCTTCCCTTGTTCCTACATTTCTCCTGAAACCATACTGGTATCCACCCAATTCCGTTTCTATCTGGCTTTCCATCCTCTTGTAAATTATTCTAGACAGGATCTTTGAAGCATGAGTAATCAAGCTGATTGTACGGTAATCTTCACATCTGCCAGCTCCTCCTTTCTTCGGTATAGGGATGATAACATTCTTCTTGAAATCTCTCATAAATCCTACACACCAAGTGAAATAACCTGATCAGACCATCATCACCTATGCAACGTAGCAACTCAATCGGTATATCATCTATGCTTGGTGCTTTGTTCCTGCTTAAGTCTTCCAATGCTCTGTCAAATTCTGATCTTAATATTAAATCTCCTTTCACTTCCTCATCAATTTCCTCTTCCCTTTCCATTACATGATTGTCAATCTCCTTTCCCTTATACAAACACTCTATGTAAGCTTTCGATCTCTCAACCTTTTCTTCCCTAACTCTTAGAGGCTTTCCATCTGTGTCCTTAATATTACAGCACTTGGTCTTCTTTTCCCCAAAAGTATTCTTAATCCTCGATAAGCTGTGTCTCCTTTTCCTAATTTCAGACAAATTTCTATACTTGCACATTTCTCTTTCAACCATTCTTCTTTCGCTTCCTTGCACTTCTTGTTAACCTCATTTCTCAGACGTCTGTATTCTGCTTTCCCCTTTTTTATCTCCTATATTCTTGTGTTTCCGCCTTTCATCCATTAATTCTAGTATATCCTGAGTAATCCACAGTTTCCTACCTATTCTTTCTTTCCTACTAATGTTTCTTTAGCGGATTTTGTTATTTCATTCTTCAAAAGAGCCCATTCGTCTGCAATTGAAGTTTGAGTAGGGATTTTCATTTGTCCTTCCTTTATACTCCTCTTGAATCTTTCGTTTACATCCTTCTCTTTCAGTCTGTCTATTGCCCACCTTTTTGGCTCTTGACTTTTCTTCAGTTTCTTCAACTCTGATCTGCATTTCATAACAACCAGATTGTGGTCAGAGTTTATGTTTGCACCGTGATTTGTTTTTCAATCCAAAATCTGGTTTCGAAATCTCTGCTTAACCATAATGAAGTCAATTTGGAACGCCCTGTATCTCCTGGTCTCATCCATGTATATATTCTTCTATTGTGTTTATTGAACAGCGTGTTAGCTAAGACCAACTCATGCTCGGTGTAGAATTCCATCAGCCTGCTTCCTCGATCAATTCAAAATCTCCTACTATCTTCCCTTCTCTTCCTTCTCCTACCACAGCATTCCAATCTCCCATTACTATAAGATTTTCATCACCCTTGACATACTGTCCGTCCACCAGCTCATGATCTCAGGGGACTAAAGGGGAGTGGAGAGACATTCCAGCTGCGTTGATTGAGTGGACGTGCCGCTGCAGATATTGCCAACTTAGCACCTATGTTATTCACGCTATGCTTAATCACTGCTACTTGCGTTTAGTTTCAATTGTGAAATCGTACGAGTCAGTAGTGTTTTCTCGGAAGTGAAGAAGAAAAGAGTGATACATTCTGAGGGTAGGGAAATAATTAGAAAAGTGATTGAGGGATGTGATGAAGAAGTTAGGAACAAGTGTATTAAATTTCCACTGGGTCAGGCAACTGCAAGATCTGCAAGATCCGCATCCGCACGGCTGTTATCTGTATCCGCCCCACATCCGCACGACTGTTATCCGCATACGCCCCACATCCCCATGACTTTTATCCCAATTCGCACGTTTGTTATCCAAATCTACTGGCATTACAATAATATTTTCGTTCCATGTTTAAAATGAATGTTATACAGCCAGAATTGCAACCCTTTTCAGTTCGGAGTGTTAATTGTCCTTGACATAATTTTAATGATATTAGCGTAAATCATCATCTTACATTTGTCATGAGAAAAAAAAACATAATGGAAAAATCTGATATGTCATAAACATCCGGGTCTTAGTAATGATATTCAACAAATTCGGATTGTATTCTAAAAACTATCCGCAAATTTACTCCATGCATTGTCCGCAGCTTATCCGCTCTCCGCACATCCATGCAAATTATATCCGCATGGCGAAAACTTTTGCGGATATCCGTATCCACACAGGGCTTTAGTTGTAACCTAAACAGCATGAACTGAATAACGTTTAAGTTACACGATTTTCAGCGACCTCTTTGCTTTCATCTTTAATCTAAGCGTGAATACACATTCTAAACTAGTACGATAATATTACTTAGAAATCTCACTATGCTGTGTCAACACCATCCACTTAAAAAAAACGTGTTTGCCACACAGCCTGTGCTGAGTAGAGCGCATAAGTATCTGAGGTTGGCACCATTATCATTCGCGCCGAGGCCAGCTGTCTACTGCTGACTCGTTGCATTCCTGCCACGGATCTTAAGCTGGTTGACGGACAGTACCTCAGAATTTCATCTATTTCTTCATAGACCTTTTCAACATCCTCATCATCAGCTTGACTGGTAGGCATATATACTTGTACCACTGTGGTGCACGTAGGTTTTGTATTGACTTTAGCTAAAATAATCCGTTCACTATACAGTATTGCTCATAATATTCCATCCGCTTTCCAAGTTTCTTACTTAATATGAGACCTACCCTCGCATAGCCGTTGTTTGATTTAGAGCTAATGATCCTATGGTCTCCTGACCAAAAGTCCTATTCTTCTTGTCAGCGCATTTCACTAATCCTAACCAAATCCAACCCCAACCTATCCATTTCCCTTTCTAAGTTTTCTAACCTTCCACTTCCTAGCAGACTTCTAACATTCCACGCTCTGATCCGTAGAATGTCAGATTTCCTCTGTGTCATTTCTGTGATGTTAACCCCCTCTTGAGTTGTCCCCTCCCGGAGATCCGAACGGGGGACTAGTTTACCTCCAGATTGGAGGTGTTGGTGTTGATATGGTGTTGAATGTCAGAAGTTGGTACTCGCGATATTTCGATAGTTCTAACTTCTACCACCTACATGAACTGCTTATGCCGCAAAATTTCGTCTCCAGAATCATAGCCTAGTCGTGTGACGTCATATCCCCATGCTGAAGTTGGTTGTGTGGCATGGAGTATTAGAAGGTGTTGTCCAAGCCCGCTCTCGGAATCGACGGATCCATACAAGTTACACCCCCCTGGATCCGACCGCAGAAAAAGGTTATATCACATAAATTGGTTAACCTTGGTTGGGCGGGAAACCCTTCAACTCTGCGAGATCGCTTTCATATCATGTTGTAGTGCCAATAACGTACTACAGTTTCCAACACTGTTTGGATACAGAACAACTTTCTTGTCGCTGCATTTCTCACTCAGTTTGAGGGTTTGCTAGTGTTTTCTTCTGCGCTTGTCTTTAGAGCGATAGATCTGGACATATTTTTAAATGGAAACTTGTTATGATGCAGTATTAAAATTTAAAATATTCCACAGGTATCTGTGTTTCTTCATAAGAAAATTCATGACTGTAATCCCCATATTAGACTCCACAGATCTCTTCAAATATTAAAAAATAAGATTTTTTCCCTATTATTTTACACAATAAAAATTAATAAGTTCAAAATGAGGTGTGATAGTTTAATGCATATTTCAGCAAATGTTCCTCTGTAAAGTATCGCATGCCTGAGACTAAAAGTTCATGGACAGGAATGGAATTCATAAAATAAGCATTTGTCCTTTTGGTACCCGGCGGTTAGCTCTGCACCTGCCCATCCCCCTCCTCCTGCATACTAATGTAGCGTAAAACATTTGCCACGCTAAGCGGCACTGGTTTAGTCTGGTAATGTCCGAGGAAACATGCTACTGTCGCGCGCGTCAATGTTCTCAGCCAGGGAAGTATTCGTCACGATGCCTTACCGTTCCTCTTCCTCCGCTGAGCATAGCTGGTCGCTGGAATCTGTACATGAGAAATACACGGAATGAAGAAAAAATTATTGAGTACTTGAACTCTGCTGAAAATTCACTCAAATCTCACCCTACAACCAACATGAATAAGATAAATCAGAGGGATGAATAAATTGATTATCCATCAACGTCTAAAAATAAACAAAGCTATTGTGTTACACAACTTTCCAATTCATGTCCGCCTCGGTGCGTAGTGGCAAGCACTCTTGGCTGTCACCGCGGATGCCCAAGTTGGATTTCCGGCTCTGTCAAGAAATGTAATTCTGGTCTGAGGGCTGGAACGGGGTATCATCAGCCTCGTGAAGCAAAACTGAGAAGTGGCAGGTTCGATTCCCACCTCAGCCATCCTGGAAGTGGTTTCCCACTTTTACTCTAAGCGAACGCCGGGATGGTTCCTAAATTAAGGCCACGGCCTCCTCCTTACCAATCCTCATCTGAATTGCAACTACACATACTAATACAGCCATCACAATAATACAGATTATCAGACAAATTCCACACACACTCAAGTACATGGGGTACATGGCCATGATGTCGCAAAGCCCCTCAATGAATCAACAATAACAACTTTCCAGTTCATTAACTACACTCGCCACATCCCTGAGAATGAACCGAACTCTTTAATGGAAATAAGGTGTATAAAAGTGTATAATTTATCCAGGCCAGTAGATGTGATTGGAGAACTGTTACTCCCCGCCCAATTTAAATGGGCACATTATCGTGTTGACAGACTCAAGAACAACTCTTTCACTAGATTATGAACGCAACAGCGGAAATTATCTTCGAAAGTTGTTGTTTAAAGGGGTGAAACAGTGAGGTCCATTGTGTTATTAGAGTATTATCATTATTATTATTATTATTATTTAGTAAATGCTTGCACGGTTTAGGGAATGGGTTCTTTCCTATGTTGACTATCTGACCGTCCTAGTATTTTCTCTCATAATCCGCCACTGCGCGTGCTATAGGCAACAATGATAAAAAAAAAAATTATAGATAGAGCTTTAAAAGAATCTCGTGTGTAAAGTCCCGTTGAACCGGAATTTGCTCCCTTGCCACAGAGGTTATTTCAAATGATCCTTTACGCACACCATCTGGACTACAGCCGCGCCAACCACAAAGCACACTCACAACTCATGCTGGCAGATGATGACATCTGTGGAAGAGTTACATGTGTCATTTAACCTTGATAGTCCATGGCTGTTTCCTCGTTCATTAAGATACGGAATATTTCGGTGGTCGTTGATCACATTCTGCCATCCTTCGGTCAATATTTGTGCAAGTATTTAAGGGCCTCCACTTTGTCTGACCTGGTGGTATATTCCAGATGACTCATCAGGCCTATCCTTATCACTGGGTAGCGTTCGTCACTGGAGAGTCGTTCCATCGTGAGGAAATTCTGATTTTACCTTATTTTTTGATGGGTTATGCAAAGGTGTTTCATTTACAGGCTTGGTCATCGAGGTCATCAGTCTCGTGTACTATACTTGAGTGTATGTTTCAATTGTCTGATAATTTGTGTTATTGTGGTGTATGTACAGGGTCCCTTTTTATTAGTCTAGCAACGTAGCAGCGCAGCAATATATCTCTCAGCAATAACTCACCGGCTACGCATGCATTTTGCCGCTGTGCTACTTTGTTGCTAGACCGTTAGAAAGGACCCTGTAATAGCTTGTATACTGTATTTGTAACTGCGACTGGGATTGAGAAGGGGATGGCTGTGGTCTTTAATTAAGAGCCATCCAGGCGCATGCCCGGAGAAGAAGTGGGAAACCTCAGAAAACACCTTCTGGGTTGTTTGTGGTGGGAATCAAACCTAAGCTATCTCTTCTCTGTTTTCCCTCATGAGGCTGAGTGTACCCCGTTTCATTCTTGAGAATATAATTAAATTTATTGGCAGAGCCAGGAATCGAACCCGGACTTGAGGGGTGACAACAATATACCATCATTGTATATAAATAAAAACAAATATAATTAATGAACCATTTTGCTACCAGTTTCCAGCTTTCTCTCTGGATCAGTGGTAGAGTTTCTGACACAAAACCCAATATTGCGAGTTTGATTCCCGACAGTGGAAGTCAGATTTTTGAAAGGTGGAATAATGAAATAAAGGGTCTTTATATTTGCTTGGCTTGGACTTTCTAGCTCACGTGCTCCGCCAGTGACGCCTCAGTTGCCGGCTGCCGTGTGCTCGTATGTACGGCAGAATTGGCGCTTACAATCAGTATAATGCATTTTTACTCACCATGCTTACAGTAGATGCTGAAAATGTTCCCCATCTGCTGCCAAACATAATGGGCATCTACTTATGAAGTTTCCGGTTAATTTAGCTTCACTAAGGAAATAACGACCTTTACGTCTACTTTTATCGTTTACTGAACCTGTACGTTTGAATCTCTTAGCCAGTTCTTTTATTGTAAATGTGTATAGTACTGTAATGCCTTATGTGAAATATTCGTTACTTGAACGTGTATATCTGCACAATAAGTAAAATTGCAGGACATCGTGCGCTAGAACAAGAAAAAAGTTTCGAGTGAAATTTCCAGGGAGACCAATTCCTATAAATCAGACAATAAAACAACTGGCTAATTTGATATTCAAACGTACAGGTTCATTAAACAATAAAAATAGACGTTAAGGCTGTTATTTCTTTATTGAAGCTAAATTAACCGAATTAACCAGAAACGTCATAAGAAGATGCCGAATATGTTTGGCAGCGGATGGGGAACATTTTCAGCATCTACTGTAAACATAGTGAGCAAAAATGAATGATAGGTACTGATTTTAAGCACCGTATTCTGCCGAGTATACGCGCGCGCGGCAGCCGGCAACTGAGCTGTAACTGGCGGAGCGCGTGAGTGAGAATGTCCTAGCCAACCAAATATAAAGACCCTGTATCAGAAGTCATTTTTCAGTGTTGCCGAAGTAATCTATCAGTCGGTCAGCACGAGTGTGCCCAATTATATAGAGCGGGGAATTAAAATTAATTTCCTAGTATCTGAAATCAATTATGTGAATTATTTAAACTCACACAAGCCTCCGTGGCTTAGGCGGCAGCACGCTGGCCTCTCACCGCTGGGTCCGTGGTTCAAATCCCGGTCACTCCATGTGAGATCTGTGCTGGACAAAACGGAGGCAGACAGGTTTTTCTCCGGGTACTCCGGTTTTCCCTGTCACAATTTCATTCCAGCAACACTCTCCACTATCATTTCATTTCATCTGTCATTCATTTAATCATTGCCCCAGAGGAGTGCGTCAGGCCTCGGCAGCCGGCACAGTTCATATCCTCGCCGCTAGATGGGGGGCTTCATTCATTCCATTCCTGACCCGGTCGGAGACTGGAAGCAGGCAGTGTATTTTTAATTTAAACTCACACCTGCTGTTCCCAAGGTTGAAGGATCAAATCCTGCGATTCAGTTGGCATTTGAGGGTGCGAAAATGCGAGGGAGTCGTGTCAATAGATTTACTGGCACGTTAGAGATCCCCTTCGGGACAAAATTATTGCACCCCGGCGTCTTAATAAACCGCAGCAGTTATAAGGGACGTAAAACCAAAAACATATTAAAATATCTCTTAACACTTTCGTGGTGATACAGTTCATGTACACTAAATTTTTCGTATGATACTTCAGTATCTTACCGAAGTTTCCACTACTAGTTTCGCTACCATGTGGCATCTTTTTCAGGTGAACGGTTACGATTGCGTTCCGCGATGTGGTGGCTTCTTCTTACAGCGGACGTGACGTCACGGTCTCTCTCCTCACCGCGGTCTGGTGACCGTGGTTCGATCCCAGCGACATCCTCTGTTGGTTTGTTAGGTCTGTGTTGCACCAGTGTGTGGTCTCCCTGGTCGCCAAATATCACTCAAGTGATATCCATCAACCCTGTTCAAATTGACTGGATGGCACTGTAACACTACAGTTTCAGTCACAAGGCATGGCATATAAAGGACGGTAAAACGCAGGCTGAAAGGGCATGCTGGGTATATAAGGGACGAGAAACCTAATTAGGGTGTGGGCTAAACGAGTTTTCTTTTAGTCGATATGCCTTTAATTTAATTTGTTGTCTTTGGGGAAGTGGACCCATTTTCTATTTAATTATTTACCCGCTAACATTTTTACTATGTGGTTATTTGACATGGTAACGCAATATGCTCTCCGGGTAAAATATAACTTTTATTTCACGCCCAGAAGTTAAATGGGGCATTGGGGGCGGGGTTCTGGCGGTACAAAATAATTTTGGTCAATACAGTGCACAGCAAATCGTTGCAAAGTTTGACAGTGTACAGTATATACTTTATGTTACCATGTGCCAGAATATACTTTGCATGTGGGAGCGAGTGGAAAGGTATAACGGTTTTATCGCAAATATTTGAGCGATCAGTAGATACAGGGGCTCTAGGATACCGGAATATTGAGTTTGTATGACTTTGGTGTATCCTGTAACATAGTCATTCTCCTCATTCACATGCTTAATTCCAGCAACTCCGGGTTGAAAAGCTAGCTATAAAGAATTCTAATGGAACACCGAAAGGGGGAATATATCTCCTTCAGGGAACAGGCCCTTTGTTTATTTCCCATTAACCTCCAGTTATCCAATGCTATAAAATGAGGGCAAAAAATGATTAACCTACTTTGGTTATGAGTGCACTTGTTAGAAATGAGGTCTCCTGAAGAGCAACAGATTACCTGCCATATCTAATCTTTTGCTTCAATGAGACGAAACTTGAAACTATGCCTGGATATCTGACATATTTTCCATTAACTGATTGATAAAAGAAAATAGGGCATCCCATATATTTAGCCTACTTTTCACATTTTGCAAAAATGAGGAAAAAGTAGACTTATGAGATCGGGCAAATGTCTGTCTGTCTGTCTGTCTGTCTGTCCTTCTGTCTGTCTGGCTGTGTGTGCCCCCCCCCCTATCAACTCCTAAACGGCTGGAGCAATCGAAACAAAATTTGGTAGGAGTAAAGATCTATACCTGAATATCTCACGGCGATATTTGAAAAAGATGTCAGTGCTACCAACTACTGAAAAATCGCAATTGAAATTTGAGCTCCATGTTGGATATCTTGGAAGGTATGAATGGGAGCTATTTCAAAATTGGCACACGTATAGATAATAATATTGCAGTTTAATTTCCAGAAGGCCATACATGGCAGTGTTGCCAAAATGATTCTTAGCCTGCTGATAGGTCCAAATTTTAAATGCATATAACACTATCAATTGGATTTCAACCAAATTTCGTATGTGCTATGTGTACATAAACAGATATGACTGAGCATATTCTTAAGAGCCACCAGGGCTGCCAACTGTTAATAAATGCTCTCAATTTTTTTAAATCCAAATACCCTTATATCAGAAAGTATGCAAGCCGACAGCTTTAAACTATGCACACGTATAGTACCTGATATTCCATATTAATTTGGAGTAACTTATATACTTCAGTGCTACCAACATGATTCTAAGCCTGCTGAGAGGTCCAACTTTAAATACATGTAATTTCTATACTGTCATTTGGATTTCAACCAATTTTCGTGTGTGCTATGTGTACCATAACAGATATGACTATGCGTATTATTAAGAGCAACCAGGGCTGCCAACTGTTAATAAATTCTGTCTCTATTTTTGTTACCCAAATATCAATATATCAGAAATTATGCAAGCCAATAGCTCTAAACATTGCACACGTATAGTACCTGGCATTCTAGATTAATTTGGAATAACTAATATAGGCCTACGCCAGTGCTGCCAACATGATTCTAAGCCTGCTGATAAGTCCAATTTTAAAATGCATGTAACTTCTATACTAATTAATGGATTTCATTCAAAATTGGCACAACAATAGATCATATTATTTCAGATTATTTCTGACCAATACATGTATGTCATTATTGCCAACATGATTTTACGCGCGCTGTTAGATCCAATGTTTAACTGAATGTAACGTCCATGCTATCCATTGGACTTCAACCAAATTTTGTATTCTGTACCTTAAGAGATGGAGCTAAGAATATATTCAGTCACCAGGGCTGCCAACTGTAGTTCTCTATTAGGCTATGGTATGCCATGTATACAGTATTTCGAACCAATTAGAAATTTCGATATTACCAACTTAATTTCGTAATTATTCTAGATAGATCCATATAGATTAATTATTGGCATGAATCTTAAATTTTAAGAAAAGTAGGCTCTTTAGTTCGTCACGGAACTTCTTGTTTTTCAATGGGACTATTCCAGAAGTGTTCCATTCATGATACAGTATCTTTGATGAAGAAATTAAATGAATAAAAAAGTCTTCACCACAGAGGTCAAAATCCAGCGCAAATCAATCTATAAATCATGTAATACTAATTTACTGTATTCGAAAGCACGGTTAACGTAATAATATGGTATGTAGTCCACGTTTTGTTTTTATTTATGCTGTATCTAGTGACAAACTCTCATACCTTATTTCAATTGTGTTACACATCATTGGCAGCTGGGCTTACAGTATTACAACGATAGTAGTCCCTCACTGCAACTCCCACCACTATCCCAGTGGCCGGATGCTTTGTTTTAACGTTTAGCATAGATGGTCATATTCCCGGAAACGCATTATAATGAAATAGGCGTTGCACTAAAGAATGCGCCTTTAATAATGAAAAACACATTCAAATGTGTCCAGTAGTTTATGAGTTTAAGGCAATATATAAACAAATGGACATTAAAACTAAACACCCCATAGACCATTCTTATTTCATTCGAAAAGAATGATAATCAAAACATTTTGCTGGTGTAAACCATATACAAACACGCGATCGTCACACTTTTTGTTATAGGTAAAATCAGCGAAGTCAAAGTTTCTAAAACTCAGCAATTCTTCTAGGTTTGTGCCGTGTCTTGTGTGGGGTTTCGCCTAGGACACCAAGCTAGGCTCATCGGCGGGCTCTTGGTGTCCCCGCCCGGACCCCCACAGGAGTGACGAACTGCGCGCCACCTCCCTTTATATAAGGTGCAACTGCACCACTTGACTACGAGAACTAAAAGTTCAAGCAGCCTTAACCTCCCTATGAAGGCTTCCAAAAAGATGGTATATTGGCTTTCACGGCCGGTGAATTAAAACTCAGCAATTCTTCTAGGTTTGTGCCGTGTCTTGTGTGGGGTTTCGCCTAGGACACCAAGCTAGGCTCATCGGCGGGCTCTTGGTGTCCCCGCCCGGACCCCCACAGGAGTGACGAGCTGCGCGCCACCTCCCTTTATATAAGGTGCAACTGCACCACTTGACTACGAGAACTAAAAGTTCAAGCAGCCTTAACCTCCCTATGAAGGCTTCCAAAAAGATGGTATATTGGCTTTCACGGCCGGTGAATTAAAACTCAGCAATTCTTCTAGGTTTGTGCCGTGTCTTGTGTGGGGTTTCGCCTAGGACACCAAGCTAGGCTCATCGGCGGGCTCTTGGTGTCCCCGCCCGGACCCCCACAGGAGTGACGAACTGCGCGCCACCTCCCTTTATATAAGGTGCAACTGCACCACTTGACTACGAGAACTTAAAGTTCAAGCAGCCTTAACCTCCCTATGAAGGCTTCCAAAAAGATGGTATATTGGCTTTCACGGCCGGTGAATTAAAACTCAGCAATTCTTCTAGGTTTGTGCCGTGTCTTGTGTGGAGTTTCGCCTAGGACACCAAGCTAGGCTCATCGGCGGGCTCTTGGTGTCCCCGCCCGGACCCCCACAGGAGTGACGAACTGCGCGCCACCTCCCTTTATATAAGGTGCAACTGCACCACTTGACTACGAGAACTAAAAGTTCAAACAGCCTTAACCTCCCTATGAAGGCTTCCAAAAAGATGGTATATTGGCTTTCACGGCCGGTGAATTAAAACTCAGCAATTCTTCTAAGTTTGTGCCGTGTCTTGTGTGGGGTTTCGCCTAGGACACCAAGCTAGGCTCATCGGCGGGCTCTTGGTGTCCCCGCCCGGACCCCCACAGGAGTGACGAACTGCGCGCCACCTCCCTTTATATAAGGTGCAACTGCACCACTTGACTACGAGAACTAAAAGTTCAAGCAGCCTTAACCTCCCTATGAAGGCTTCCAAAAAGATGGTATATTGGCTTTCACGGCCGGTGAATTAAAACTCAGCAATTCTTCTAGGTTTGTGCCGTGTCTTGTGTGGGGTTTCGCCTAGGACACCAAGCTAGGCTCATCGGCGGGCTCTTGGTGTCCCCGCCCGGACCCCCACAGAAGTGACGAACTGCGCGCCACCTCCCTTTATATAAGGTGCAACTGCACCACTTGACTACGAGAACTAAAAGTTCAAGCAGCCTTAACCTCCCTATGAAGGCTTCCAAAAAGATGGTATATTGGCTTTCACGGCCGGTGAATTAAAACTCAGCAATTCTTCTAGGTTTGTGCCGTGTCTTGTGTGGGGTTTCGCCTAGGACACCAAGCTAGGCTCATCGGCGGGCTCTTGGTGTCCCCGCCCGGACCCCCACAGAAGTGACGAACTGCGCGCCACCTCCCTTTATATAAGGTGCAACTGCACCACTTGACTACGAGAACTAAAAGTTCAAGCAGCCTTAACCTCCCTATGAAGGCTTCCAAAAAGATGGTATATTGGCTTTCACGGCCGGTGAATTAAAACTCAGCAATTCTTCTAGGTTTGTGCCGTGTCTTGTGTGGGGTTCTCGTAGTTCTCGTAGTCAAGTGGTGCAGTTGCACCTTATATAAAGGGAGGTGGCGCGCAGTTCGTCACTCCTGTGGGGGTCCGGGCGGGGACACCAAGAGCCCGCCGATGAGCCTAGCTTGGTGTCCTAGGCGAAACCCCACACAAGACACGGCACAAACCTAGAAGAATTGCTGAGTTTTAATTCACCGGCCGTGAAAGCCAATATACCATCTTTTTGGAAGCCTTCATAGGGAGGTTAAGGCTGCTTGAACTTTTAGTTCTCGTAGTCAAGTGGTGCAGTTGCACCTTATATAAAGGGAGGTGGCGCGCAGTTCGTCACTCGCTCTGCTACTAAGTAAATCTCGGCCAGTCACTCTGCAGAATTATTAATTCGTGTGGTTTAATTTTTTCAGTGCTGTTCTTGTGGAAGTACATTCAGAAAACCAAGTGAACTCGTGTGCGCCAAAGTTTCAACCGCTTCATATCTCGGCCTTCTCTGACCACGTGTTACCGTGTGCGCCGCCATTTTGTGTTGTCGTATTGCCTGGCCCATTCAACATGTCGAGTGAGGAAAATACGCCCCCTCCCCCTCCGCTTGTGCTTACTCGAAGCATTTTCGAATCGCCTCCATCACCATCCATGGAAACACAGCAAATTAAGTGCCCTCGCCAAGCGGAGGATCTCGACCCTAACGCCGAAATACCCCGGAAACGTGTCTGTGGCCCACCATCTACTACGTCATCTGGATCTGTCTACACCACACAAACATCTTCAACGGCGACTTTGGGGGACTCGGTGAGTGGAATCTCATCTTTAATAGATCATCCTATTGTGGCACCCTCCACCTTGCCACCTCCCTCACAGCTCCCCCAACCTCTGCCAGCTCAGCCAGCCTACATTCCTGGTCCCGTGCGAAGTTACGCAGCCGCCGCCATGAACCCCGCCCTTCATCCGCAAGTCAGACAGAGGAGCATCGTCTCCCCCCTCCCCATTCCTCCTCCCCCATTCCACGTCATCAAGATGACAGGGATCGACCTTCAAAAAGCCAACCCCCGTTCCCTTTACACCATCCTGTCTTCCTTCACCCCCGACATCGCCTCCTACAAGCTCGAACTGCAGCGCACCCGCGAGGGATACAATATTAAAACTTGCAAGCCGTTCTACTCCCACCTCAAGAACGTCATAGGCTTGCAGCAGTTCGGGCCCCGAGCACGGGCCTCTATCCTTACTGTCTCCCAAACCCCCCGTCTCCCCACCCCCCCCTACCCGCCCCACCCCATCCTCTCAGTCGTCGCCTACGGCGTCGACCAGTTGTACACAGACGAAGAAATCGCTCAGCAACTCCAGCTACAGGGTTACATCATATTCAAGGTCACCCGCATTCGGAACGCCGCTGGTACCACTTCCCTTGTCCGCATCTTGAGTCGCGACACCGGCACCCTGGACTCTCTCCTGCGTGATGGCGCCGTACTCTATGCTCGTCGTCACCGAGTGGAACCATCCCGAGCCTCCGCCCCGCAGCGCATCCGATGTGACAAGTGCCAGCGGTACGACCACGCCCCGGGAGCCCCCTGCATCCAGCCGCAGGTATGTGGAATATGTAGCCGGGAGCACCCTACTTCTCTTTGTGAAAACCGTACTTCTCCCAAATGTATAAACTGTTCCCAGCCCCAGCCCGCCTTCAGCTTCAAATGCCGCAGCCGCCCCGCTCCCCTTCCCTCAGAACCTGAAACTGTCATTCCCGTCATATCTCATGATCCACCCACCCCCGCCCCTTCCTCTGTCCTCCCCTCACCTAGTACTGAAAACATCCTACGCTTCCTCACCATGGTTCTCCAAAATTGCCTCCCTTTCCAACGCCCCCTCATCACCCAGCACATCCAAACGGTCGCCCGGTTGGTGTTTAACACTCGTCTGGACATAGCCTATGCGGGCAATAGAATGCACTTTGCATTCTTCCCGCTAACCGCAGCTCCTCTCCACTAAACATGCAATAGCGTTTAAGTTATTCTATGACAACATTTGCTCTATCTATGCCAACCGGCCGACCCTAGACCTTGCCCTTCACCAACACTCCCCGGATGCTGTAGTACTTAACGAAACCTTTCTCCTTCCCACCCAACAGCTAGACCTACCTCCGTATACTCTTTATCGTGCTGACCGCCCTCACTTTGCAGCCCGAGGAGTTGTAGCTGTTGGCATCCACCGTAACCTTACAGTCACTCAACATCATTACAATTTTCCCAACCATTTCTCCGAATATTTAATTTTAGAAGTCTCCGCTCCCTCTAAAACCTTTACCATCGTTACTCTCTATCTCCCCCCTCGTACCCCTCCTCCCCTCGACTTTCTCACATACATTGATCATACTTTTCGTAACTATATTCTTGTCGCCGATATCAACATTCACTCTTATAACGTCGCTCAAACCCAAGCTTTTCACACCCTTCTTCGCAGCATCCGAGGAGCCAACATCCCCTTCCCTTCCCCCACTCGTCCCATTTCCAATACTACCCCTGATATTATCCTGATGTCTCCCACGCTCAGCGTTTCTCCTATCGTTCGCATCCTCCCTTCCATTGGCAGCGACCATTTACCAGCCCTCATCACCATTCCCCACATTTCCCCCACTCCACTGCCAAACCCCCACCTCCCCCCTCCCGCAGTTTCACTAACACCGATTGGCCCGCCTACCGTGCTAATATCACATCACTTCTCTCCCACCCTACTGTCCCACTTTCTCTTCCTAACCTTCAAGCCCTTATCCATGAAACTGAATCCGCTATTCTCACCGCCGATCGTCTCCATATACCACGCCAGTAGTAAGCGTTTGTTAGACTCTAAATATTGCATCATCATGACCAGAAATTGCGTAATCCTGATGACGTCATGGGATGACGTCATGGGTCCTTAGAGCGAGCACGTGGTCCAGGAGCGAGCATGTGCAGTGCACGTGTTAGCGTGGGAAGAGGTTGACCCTTTGGCTAGTTTGTGCGATGGTGATAAAAAGTTAATGGGTGTTGACGTCATGGAGGATGTTTATTAGGATGCTAACTGTCATCTGACACCCATGCGAGTGTGAGCACCAAAACAAAAGGTTATTCGCGGGTAGTGGGGTAGTGTATGTTCTCTTGCAAGTCGCGTGTGTGCTTGAATACGTATGGCTATGTTGGGAAATGTTTGGTGGCGGGCGAGGACTAGGGTTGAGTGAGGGTTCGTTTAAATGCTATTTTTCCCGCTCTATTTGATGGTGAGGTAATTTTTTAAAATGGGTGGAATTTGGAAACGCAATTTGAGGTAAACGTGCTTTTTTGACATTTTGGCGAATTTAATGAGCTTGTAAGGCTAGAACGATGCATATAGGGTGTCGTAGGACTTGTGGTGAACCACCCCTTGCTATGGACGGGAGTATATCCACCCCAAAATAAATCTACCCTTACCCGGAGGTTAAGTAGTGGTTATTTTTGTATGCATGCGCACTTGAGGGCTTTTGTAAGAGAGCGGAATTTTTAAAAGATTCTTTATAGATGAGGCTTTTTAAAAAATTTATTAAAAAAACAAAAAACTAATAGGTCATTCGATTTTTAGTATCTCGCTAACCAATAATGCGATGTAAACATATGGGGTGTCATAGGACTCGTAGTGAATTCTCCTTTTGTATGAATGAGGTATGTCAACCCCCAAAATAAAAACTACCCTTACCTGGGGTGAAAGAGCAATTTTTGTATGTATGCACACCGGTGGCTTTTGTCAAAAGGGTCTAACTACACATTTGTTAATATTTTCTGAACCCAGGATGGGATTTTCCCATAGGCAGTATCCTAGCACTTGGGGTGACACCTCGTTTTTGAAAGTATCATTCATTTATTTTCTTGTCAAAAGGGCCTAACTACACTTTTGTTAATATCTCGTGAACCAATCATGCTAGGGACTTGTATGAGGGGTCCTAGCACTTGGGGCGACGTCCCCCTTTATGGGGTGAAACTACCCCCCCAAAATTGAAAACTCAATATCTTGGAAACTATGAACCCTAAAATTAGGCGTTATAGCTTTAAAAATAGGTGATGACATAGGCTTTTACCTGGATTGGTCATTTCACCCCTAAAACAGTAAATAGTCATGTTATGGGAAAAAAACGTGTTAAACACCTAAAAATGATAAATGAAACTAAGATCTTTTGTTTTTGATGAAAAATAGCAGGGGGGTGAAAACTACCCCCAAATTGAAAAATCGATACCTTGGAAACTAAGAACCGTAAAATTATGTGTAATAGCTTAAAAAATTCGTTGTGACATAGGCTTTTACCCGGATAGATGATGTCACCCCTAAAACAGTAAATAGTGATTTTACAGTGGGGAAAAAGGTTTTAAACGGGTAAAAATGATAATTGAACCTAAGATCTTTTGTTTTTGATGAAAAATAGCAGGGGGGTGAAAACTACCCCAAAATTGAAAAATCGATACCTTGGAAACTAAGAACCGTAAAATTATGTGTAATAGCTTAAAAAATTCGTTGTGACATAGGCTTTTACCCGGATAGATGATGTCACCCCTAAAACAGTAAATAGTGATTTTACAGTGGGGAAAAAGGTTTTAAACGGGTAAAAATGATAATTGAACCTAAGATCTTTTGTTTTTGATGAAAAATAGCAGGGGGGTGAAAACTACCCCAAAATTGAAAAATCGATACCTTGGAAACTAAGAACCGTAAAATTATGTGTAATAGCTTAAAAAATTCGTTGTGACATAGGCTTTTACCCGGATAGATGATGTCACCCCTAAAACAGTAAATAGTGATTTTACAGTGGGGAAAAAGGTCTTAAACGGGTAAAAATGATAATTGAACCTAAGATCTTTTGTTTTTGATGAAAAATAGCAGGGGGGTGAAAACTACCCCCAAATTGAAAAATCGATACCTTGGAAACTAAGAACCGTAAAATTATGTGTAATAGCTTAAAAAATTCGTTGTGACATAGGCTTTTACCCGGATAGATGATGTCACCCCTAAAACAGTAAATAGTGATTTTACAGTGGGGAAAAAGGTTTTAAACGGGTAAAAATGATAATTGAACCTAAGATCTTTTGTTTTTGATGAAAAATAGCAGGGGGGTGAAAACCACCCCAAAATTGAAAAATCGATACCTTGGAAACTAAGAACCGTAAAATTATGTGTAATAGCTTAAAAAATTCGTTGTGACATAGGCTTTTACCCGGATAGATGATGTCACCCCTAAAACAGTAAATAGTGATTTTACAGTGGGGAAAAAGGTCTTAAACGGGTAAAAATGATAATTGAACCTAAGATCTTTTGTTTTTGATGAAAAATAGCAGGGGGGTGAAAACTACCCCGTATATGAAAGGAGTGTAGACTTATTGATGTTGCAGATTGGAAACAGTGAAAGTTATCACTTTTGTTTAATTAGAAATCTTGCTCGCCTTGTGCGTTCAAGCATCACTAGCACTCAGAGAAGGATTTATATATGTAGACGTTGTTTGTCATATTATCTTCTTGAGGATGAGTTAAATGTTCACTTTGCAGACTGTAAACAGTTTCCTGTTGCAAAAAGCATAATGCCGACTGATGAACAAAGATTTGTTAATTTTACAGAATTCCGAGTTAAAGATACAGTTCCATTTATAATATATGCAGACACTGAATGCGTTTTGTCTCCAATTTCCTCCTGTTTTCCAAATAGTGACATTCATAACTCTACTTTAACACATAAACATATTCCTTACAGCATTTCTTTATACCTTCATTGTAATTTCGATAGTGAATTGTGCAGTTTCAAGCTCTTTAGGGGAAATAATTGCATTGAATTGTTTGTAAAGGAACTTTATAGTATTGTGGATAAACTTCAAACATATTACTTATCGGTTAAGCCAATGTTAAAGATGACCGAAAATGAAGAAAGATTATTTTTGTCAAGTAAAATGTGTCACATTTGCGAGAAACCGATTGCAGTTAATGAACTCAAAGTACGCGATCATTGTCACTTAACTGGAAAATATAGAGGAAGCGCACACAATAGTTGTAATTTAAATTACAAAGTAACAAAGGTTTTGCCTATAGCATTTCATAATCTAACCGCCTATGATGGACATTTTATAATTAAAGAAATTTGCGAGAAACGTGATGGAGAGGTGTTACATAATCCTGGTCATATAAAATTGTTAGCGATGAATATGGAACGTTACAAAGGGTTTACAAAGTATGTACGGGCTAAGAATGGATTCATTCAGTTAAGATTTTTCGATACATATAATTTCTTGTCCTGTTCACTAGATCAATGTTCATCTTCGTTAAGCGAAGATTCAAAGCAAATAACACGACGTTATTTTAATGATGATGCACAGTTTCGACTTACTGCGAGAAAAGGTGTGTTTCCCTATGAATACTTCACGAGTATGGATGTTCTTAACGAAACTAAATTACCTGAAATATCCAAGTTTTATAGCAACCTTAATGATCAAACAATATCGAATGAAGAGTATGAGTTTGCTCAATCGGTGTGGGAAACGTTTTCCTGTCAAACATTAGGAGAATACGCAGATTTGTATTTAAAAGTTGACACACTTCTTTTGGCGGATGTCTTTGAAAATTTTAGATCGAATGGCATGGAAACTTATGGCATTGATGCAGCTCATTTTTTACACTGCTCCATCTATGTCTTGGTGTGCTATGAAAAAGATAACCAACGTTCAACTTGAATTGCTTCAAGATATTGATATGTTACACTTTTTTGAACGATCTATTCGAGGAGGAAATGTTCAGTGTATAACACGACATGCGATTGCTAATAATAAGTATATGAAAACTTATGATGAGAAAAAGCAAGAGTCCTACATAATGTACTTTGACGTTAATAATTTGTATGGATATGCGATGATGGAATATCTTCCAACGGGTGGCTTTAAATGGATTGCAAATGTTGAAGGCTTTGATGTTTTAACTATTGATGATACTTCAGAAATTGGATATATTTTGGAAGTAGATTTGACTTATCCTCAAGAGTTACATGACAAACATTCAGATTACCCTCTATGTCCAGAAAAGTTGACAAAGCTAATGGCTACCCTAGATAATAAAGAACGTTATGTTTTGCATTATAGATTGTTAAAGCAATGTATTCAACTAGGAATGAAATTAGATCGTATTCACAGAATAATTGAATTCAATCAGAGCCAATGGCTAAAACCATATATTGATGTGAACACAGAGAAACGAAAACAAGCCAAAAATGATTTTGAAAAGAATTTTTATAAATTGATGAATAATGCAATTTTTGGTCGTTCACTGATGAATGTGAGGAAGTTAAGGGACATCAAATGGGTCACCAAATGGCATGGAGCTCGTGGTGGTAGGTCTTTAATAGCTAAGGCTAATTTTAAACATAGAATTATATTCGATGAACAATGTATGGTCATCGAGATGAGTAGACTAAAGATTTTTCACAATCAACCAGTATATGTTGGTGCATCTATATTAGATTTGTCTAAATGTAAAATGAATGACTTTCATTACAATGTTATTTTAGCAAATCCTGAATCAAATGTGAGGTTGTTATACACAGACACCGATAGTTTTATGTATATATTCTATTATGATATTTATGAGTTCATGAAACAACATTCAAATTTGTTTGATACTGGAAACTATGAAACAAACAATCCTTTTGGCATTGTGAGACAAAATAAAGGTGAAATTGGTTTAATGAAAGATGAAAATGCTGGAAGGATTGTTGAAGAATTTGTGGGGTTACGACCCAAAATGTATGCAATAAAATTGTGTGATGAAATGAATAGCTTGTGTAAGGCTAAAGGCATTAAGAAGAGTGTGAGTAAAAGTATGAATATTGATGAGTATCGAAAGTGTCTTTATAACAGAGAAAAAGTCAACAAAGTTCAAGTTTGTATAATTTCAAAATCTCATTCTGTATTTACTGTTCGGCAAAATAAGTTGGCAATTTCATCAAACGAAGATAAAAGACACATAACTGAAAACGGAATTGATACTTTACCGTTTGGTCATTTTTCTCTGAAAAATGATTAGAAACAAATTGAGATTAAAGCAGTTCATCTCACTTACTTTATTTCTTTCACACACACACTTTTATGCTGGTAATAATACTAATTTTTGTGTGTTCCTTTGCTTATGAAATCCTAGACTAGGAGTTCCACATTCGACATGATAGCGGAGTTTCATCTCCCATAAACTCGTCTCTGAGGTGGGTGCCAGAAAAGGCATCCAGCTGTAAAAACCACACCCTCACATAGACTTTCATAACTTCTTACGTTGAGGTTCATAACACTACGTTGATTGATTTATCGGTTTCCTTTTCACAATTCCTGTCTATACATTCCTCTTGAAGGTTGCAAGATGCTTGCAAGGTTCCTAAAATGCAATTAAATTTAATAAATACCTTAAGATGGTTTGATTTGTTTAATGATATGGTGTTAATAGTATTTTTAGGTTTTGACTGGCTTTGCATTAAGAATTGACTAACCAAACATGAGTTACCTATCAGGGAAACATTTTGGCCACTATGTTGGCTATTGACCAGTGAGTTTAGCTGTTTATCATTTTTTTAAATCATAAACAACAGAGGGTTAAACGTATAGATAAACCGTGTGACCATGTTTGTTAAACAAGACATTATACCAGAGACAATTAGAATACTTATGTAGAGTTTACCAAAAATAATGTTGTGTAACAGTAAATGCTAGTCAACAGTTATACACTTCTAAAAAAAATCATCATACAATACCTGAGAGCTCTTCTAAAATTATTGATGTGTAACATGATTCCACTAACTTGCTATGTATTTTTTGGCTTGGGGGTGATTTTCAAGAAATGCAAATGGAACTGAAATGCAATACAAACAATGAGCGTGCCTGGTGGCTGAGATTGATACCACGACGTACTGTCGGTTATGTAGCTATGTGGAATGTATATCAAATATGGTTTACTTCAAGGTCTGGAGATCCCTACAATTCCTACAATAAATGATCTTGAAATGGTCATCCTATGGTGTGAAAATATTTATTAGGTATATATATTTACTGAAAACAATTATGATTTATTAAATGTTTATATGTTTACAGTATTGTTATTTAATGTAAGCACTTGAGGCACTACCGACCAATGGGAAGCAAAAAGTGGGAGCATATATGGGATGAAATGTGGGAGCAAAGCAAATATAAAAAGTGGGAGCAAATATGCTAACTTGAATTGTGTATATACTTTACTTTCAACTATCTTGAATTGTGTATATACTTTTGCCGGCATATTTGTTGACATATTTGTTAGCATATTTGCTCCCACTTTTTATATTTGCTTTGCTCCCACATTTCATCCCATATATGCTCCCACTTTTTGCTTCCCATTGGTCGGTAGTGCCTCAAGTGCTTACATTAAATAACAATACTGTAAACATATAAACATTTAATAAATCATAATTGTTTTCAGTAAATATATATACCTAATAAATATTTTCACACCATAGGATGACCATTTCAAGATCATTTATTGTAGGAATTGTAGGGATCTCCAGACCTTGAAGTAAACCATATTTGATATACATTCCACATAGCTACATAACCGACAGTACGTCGTGGTATCAATCTCAGCCACCAGGCACGCTCATTGTTTGTATTGCATTTCAGTTCCATTTGCATTTCTTGAAAATCACCCCCAAGCCAAAAAATACATAGCAAGTTAGTGGAATCATGTTACACATCAATAATTTTAGAAGAGCTCTCAGGTATTGTATGATGATTTTTTTTAGAAGTGTATAACTGTTGACTAGCATTTACTGTTACACAACATTATTTTTGGTAAACTCTACATAAGTATTCTAATTGTCTCTGGTATAATGTCTTGTTTAACAAACATGGTCACACGGTTTATCTATACGTTTAACCCTCTGTTGTTTATGATTTAAAAAAATGATAAACAGCTAAACTCACTGGTCAATAGCCAACATAGTGGCCAAAATGTTTCCCTGATAGGTAACTCATGTTTGGTTAGTCAATTCTTAATGCAAAGCCAGTCAAAACCTAAAAATACTATTAACACCATATCATTAAACAAATCAAACCATCTTAAGGTATTTATTAAATTTAATTGCATTTTAGGAACCTTGCAAGCATCTTGCAACCTTCAAGAGGAATGTATAGACAGGAATTGTGAAAAGGAAACCGATAAATCAATCAACGTAGTGTTATGAACCTCAACGTAAGAAGTTATGAAAGTCTATGTGAGGGTGTGGTTTTTACAGCTGGATGCCTTTTCTGGCACCCACCTCAGAGACGAGTTTATGGGAGATGAAACTCCGCTATCATGTCGAATGTGGAACTCCTAGTCTAGGATTTCATAAGCAAAGGAACACACAAAAATTAGTATTATTACCAGCATAAAAGTGTGTGTGTGAAAGAAATAAAGTAAGTGAGATGAACTGCTTTAATCTCAATTTGTTTCTAATCATTTTTCAGAGAAAAATGACCAAACGGTAAAGTATCAATTCCGTTTTCAGTTATGTGTCTTTTATCTTCGTTTGATGAAATTGCCAACTTATTTTGCCGAACAGTAAATACAGAATGAGATTTTGAAATTATACAAACTTGAACTTTGTTGACTTTTTCTCTGTTATAAAGACACTTTCGATACTCATCAATATTCATACTTTTACTCACACTCTTCTTAATGCCTTTAGCCTTACACAAGCTATTCATTTCATCACACAATTTTATTGCATACATTTTGGGTCGTAACCCCACAAATTCTTCAACAATCCTTCCAGCATTTTCATCTTTCATTAAACCAATTTCACCTTTATTTTGTCTCACAATGCCAAAAGGATTGTTTGTTTCATAGTTTCCAGTATCAAACAAATTTGAATGTTGTTTCATGAACTCATAAATATCATAATAGAATATATACATAAAACTATCGGTGTCTGTGTATAACAACCTCACATTTGATTCAGGATTTGCTAAAATAACATTGTAATGAAAGTCATTCATTTTACATTTAGACAAATCTAATATAGATGCACCAACATATACTGGTTGATTGTGAAAAATCTTTAGTCTACTCATCTCGATGACCATACATTGTTCATCGAATATAATTCTATGTTTAAAATTAGCCTTAGCTATTAAAGACCTACCACCACGAGCTCCATGCCATTTGGTGACCCATTTGATGTCCCTTAACTTCCTCACATTCATCAGTGAACGACCAAAAATTGCATTATTCATCAATTTATAAAAATTCTTTTCAAAATCATTTTTGGCTTGTTTTCGTTTCTCTGTGTTCACATCAATATATGGTTTTAGCCATTGGCTCTGATTGAATTCAATTATTCTGTGAATACGATCTAATTTCATTCCTAGTTGAATACATTGCTTTAACAATCTATAATGCAAAACATAACGTTCTTTATTATCTAGGGTAGCCATTAGCTTTGTCAACTTTTCTGGACATAGAGGGTAATCTGAATGTTTGTCATGTAACTCTTGAGGATAAGTCAAATCTACTTCCAAAATATATCCAATTTCTGAAGTATCATCAATAGTTAAAACATCAAAGCCTTCAACATTTGCAATCCATTTAAAGCCACCCGTTGGAAGATATTCCATCATCGCATATCCATACAAATTATTAACGTCAAAGTACATTATGTAGGACTCTTGCTTTTTCTCATCATAAGTTTTCATATACTTATTATTAGCAATCGCATGTCGTGTTATACACTGAACATTTCCTCCTCGAATAGATCGTTCAAAAAAGTGTAACATATCAATATCTTGAAGCAATTCAAGTTGAACGTTGGTTATCTTTTTCATAGCACACCAAGACATAGATGGAGCAGTGTAAAAAATGAGCTGCATCAATGCCATAAGTTTCCATGCCATTCGATCTAAAATTTTCAAAGACATCCGCCAAAAGAAGTGTGTCAACTTTTAAATACAAATCTGCGTATTCTCCTAATGTTTGACAGGAAAACGTTTCCCACACCGATTGAGCAAACTCATACTCTTCATTCGATATTGTTTGATCATTAAGGTTGCTATAAAACTTGGATATTTCAGGTAATTTAGTTTCGTTAAGAACATCCATACTCGTGACGTATTCATAGGGAAACACACCTTTTCTCGCAGTAAGTCGAAACTGTGCATCATCATTAAAATAACGTCGTGTTATTTGCTTTGAATCTTCGCTTAACGAAGATGAACATTGATCTAGTGAACAGGACAAGAAATTATATGTATCGAAAAATCTTAACTGAATGAATCCATTCTTAGCCCGTACATACTTTGTAAACCCTTTGTAACGTTCCATATTCATCGCTAACAATTTTATATGACCAGGATTATGTAACACCTCTCCATCACGTTTCTCGCAAATTTCTTTAATTATAAAATGTCCATCATAGGCGGTTAGATTATGAAATGCTATAGGCAAAACCTTTGTTACTTTGTAATTTAAATTACAACTATTGTGTGCGCTTCCTCTATATTTTCCAGTTAAGTGACAATGATCGCGTACTTTGAGTTCATTAACTGCAATCGGTTTCTCGCAAATGTGACACATTTTACTTGACAAAAATAATCTTTCTTCATTTTCGGTCATCTTTAACATTGGCTTAACCGATAAGTAATATGTTTGAAGTTTATCCACAATACTATAAAGTTCCTTTACAAACAATTCAATGCAATTATTTCCCCTAAAGAGCTTGAAACTGCACAATTCACTATCGAAATTACAATGAAGGTATAAAGAAATGCTGTAAGGAATATGTTTATGTGTTAAAGTAGAGTTATGAATGTCACTATTTGGAAAACAGGAGGAAATTGGAGACAAAACGCATTCAGTGTCTGCATATATTATAAATGGAACTGTATCTTTAACTCGGAATTCTGTAAAATTAACAAATCTTTGTTCATCAGTCGGCATTATGCTTTTTGCAACAGGAAACTGTTTACAGTCTGCAAAGTGAACATTTAACTCATCCTCAAGAAGATAATATGACAAACAACGTCTACATATATAAATCCTTCTCTGAGTGCTAGTGATGCTTGAACGCACAAGGCGAGCAAGATTTCTAATTAAACAAAAGTGATAACTTTCACTGTTTCCAATCTGCAACATCAATAAGTCTACACTCCTTTCATATACGGGGTAGTTTTCACCCCCCTGCTATTTTTCATCAAAAACAAAAGATCTTAGGTTCAATTATCATTTTTACCCGTTTAAGACCTTTTTCCCCACTGTAAAATCACTATTTACTGTTTTAGGGGTGACATCATCTATCCGGGTAAAAGCCTATGTCACAACGAATTTTTTAAGCTATTACACATAATTTTACGGTTCTTAGTTTCCAAGGTATCGATTTTTCAATTTTGGGGTGGTTTTCACCCCCCTGCTATTTTTCATCAAAAACAAAAGATCTTAGGTTCAATTATCATTTTTACCCGTTTAAAACCTTTTTCCCCACTGTAAAATCACTATTTACTGTTTTAGGGGTGACATCATCTATCCGGGTAAAAGCCTATGTCACAACGAATTTTTTAAGCTATTACACATAATTTTACGGTTCTTAGTTTCCAAGGTATCGATTTTTCAATTTGGGGGTAGTTTTCACCCCCCTGCTATTTTTCATCAAAAACAAAAGATCTTAGGTTCAATTATCATTTTTACCCGTTTAAGACCTTTTTCCCCACTGTAAAATCACTATTTACTGTTTTAGGGGTGACATCATCTATCCGGGTAAAAGCCTATGTCACAACGAATTTTTTAAGCTATTACACATAATTTTACGGTTCTTAGTTTCCAAGGTATCGATTTTTCAATTTTGGGGTAGTTTTCACCCCCCTGCTATTTTTCATCAAAAACAAAAGATCTTAGGTTCAATTATCATTTTTACCCGTTTAAAACCTTTTTCCCCACTGTAAAATCACTATTTACTGTTTTAGGGGTGACATCATCTATCCGGGTAAAAGCCTATGTCACAACGAATTTTTTAAGCTATTACACATAATTTTACGGTTCTTAGTTTCCAAGGTATCGATTTTTCAATTTTGGGGTAGTTTTCACCCCCCTGCTATTTTTCATCAAAAACAAAAGATCTTAGGTTCAATTATCATTTTTACCCGTTTAAAACCTTTTTCCCCACTGTAAAATCACTATTTACTGTTTTAGGGGTGACATCATCTATCCGGGTAAAAGCCTATGTCACAACGAATTTTTTAAGCTATTACACATAATTTTACGGTTCTTAGTTTCCAAGGTATCGATTTTTCAATTTGGGGGTAGTTTTCACCCCCCTGCTATTTTTCATCAAAAACAAAAGATCTTAGTTTCATTTATCATTTTTAGGTGTTTAACACGTTTTTTCCCCATAACATGACTATTTACTGTTTTAGGGGTGAAATGACCAATCCAGGTAAAAGCCTATGTCATCACCTATTTTTAAAGCTATAACGCCTAATTTTAGGGTTCATAGTTTCCAAGATATTGAGTTTTCAATTTTGGGGGGGGGTAGTTTCACCCCATAAAGGGGGACGTCGCCCCAAGTGCTAGGACCCCTTATACAAGTCCCTAGCATGATTGGTTCACGAGATATTAACAAAAGTGTAGTTAGGCCCTTTTGACAAGAAAATAAATGAATGATACTTTCAAAAACGAGGTGTCACCCCAAGTGCTAGGATACTGCCTATGGGAAAATCCCATCCTGGGTTCAGAAAATATTAACAAATGTGTAGTTAGACCCTTTTGACAAAAGCCACCGGTGTGCATACATACAAAAATTGCTCTTTCACCCCAGGTAAGGGTAGTTTTTATTTTGGGGGTTGACATACCTCATTCATACAAAAGGAGAATTCACTACGAGTCCTATGACACCCCATATGTTTACATCGCATTATTGGTTAGCGAGATACTAAAAATCGAATGACCTATTAGTTTTTTGTTTTTTTAATAAATTTTTTAAAAAGCCTCATCTATAAAGAATCTTTTAAAAATTCCGCTCTCTTACAAAAGCCCTCAAGTGCGCATGCATACAAAAATAACCACTACTTAACCTCCGGGTAAGGGTAGATTTATTTTGGGGTGGATATACTCCCGTCCATAGCAAGGGGTGGTTCACCACAAGTCCTACGACACCCTATATGCATCGTTCTAGCCTTACAAGCTCATTAAATTCGCCAAAATGTCAAAAAAGCACGTTTACCTCAAATTGCGTTTCCAAATTCCACCCATTTTAAAAAATTACCTCACCATCAAATAGAGCGGGAAAAATAGCATTTAAACGAACCCTCACTCAACCCTAGTCCTCGCCCGCCACCAAACATTTCCCAACATAGCCATACGTATTCAAGCACACACGCGACTTGCAAGAGAACATACACTACCCCACTACCCGCGAATAACCTTTTGTTTTGGTGCTCACACTCGCATGGGTGTCAGATGACAGTTAGCATCCTAATAAACATCCTCCATGACGTCAACACCCATTAACTTTTTATCACCATCGCACAAACAAGCCAAAGGGTCAACCTCTTCCCACGCTAACACGTGCACTGCACATGCTCGCTCCTGGACCACGTGCTCGCTCTAAGGACCCATGACGTCATCCCATGACGTCATCAGGATTACGCAATTTCTGGTCATGATGATGCAATATTTAGAGTCTAACAAACGCTTACTACTCACGCCGCTCCTTTCATCCTACTAAGCCTCCCATTCCACCCAAAGCCCTTCGTCTTCTTAACATCGCTCATGATTACTATCGTGCCTATGTCCGTACCCGTGATCCTAACTCTCTCCGCCAACACCGCCTTCACCTACGTCACGCCAAATCATACATCAAAGCCATCAAACGCTCCTATTGGCATACTGCCTGTACAAATCTCTCCCACACTCCTGACCCTTTTCAATTCTGGTCCACTTTTCGTCGCCTTACCAAAACCCAACCTCCCCGTCCCACTTACCCCGTTCGTACCCCTACCTTCGTCCCTACCACTGATCTTGCTAAAGCCGACCTCTTCGCCAATCATTATACCACCGTGTTCTCCCCCGTCCCCAACCCTCACTTCATTCACCCCGACTCTGCTCTCCTCCATCGCCTCAATGACCCCACTAACACCCCTTCCCTTCTTCCCTCTTTCGACCACTTCACCCATATCGATTACAATCACCCTCTCAACCGCCCTATCACGCCCGAAGAAATCTCTCTTGTCCTTCGCCATCGTAAACCCACCGCCCCGGGCGCTGACACCATTACATATCGCCACATCCAAGAAGCCCCGCCAGTCCTTCTCCACGCCCTCAGCGCCATTTATACCACCATTCTCTATACCGGTCATTACCCTTCTCACTGGTGCCACGCTTCCATTCTACTTTTCCTCAAACCAAAGAAACCCCCCTCTGATCCGCACTCTTATCGTCCCATCAGCCTTCTCCCCGTCTTATCGAAAATCCTCGAACTTATCCTCGCCAAACGTATCAGCTCCTACCTAGAATCTCTCCATCTTCTCCCTGAATCCCAAGCAGGTTTCCGTGCCCGACGTTCCACCCATGACCACCTCTTCCAACTCAGCTCTTCCCTTCTCTCCTATGTTAAACCTCGCTTTACCGCCGCTCTACTTTGTCTCGATGTCGAAAAAGCCTTTGACACCGTTTACCACCCCGTCCTCATGTATAAACTCCGTCATCTTCCCCTACCCCCTTCTTTTATTCGTCTTATCTTCCAATTCCTTCACCATCGTACTGCTTCCGTCCGTATTCGCAACACCTCCTCTTCCACCTTCTCTCTCCGTGCTGGTGTCCCTCAGGGATCACCTCTCTCCCCCCTCCTCTACCTCCTCTTCACTTATGACATTCCCCACCCACCACCACCTCTTCGTCTATACCAATTCGCCGATGACCTTGCCATTCTTGCCCTTGCCCGCTCTGCCCCTATGCTCACTCGTCTCATCCAATCCTATCTTTCAGACCTCGAATCATGGTTCCTTTCCTCCCATATCACCGTTAATGCTCGCAAAACCCAACTCGTCGTTTTCCGTAAAAAATCCCGTATCACCCGTCCCCGTAACAAAGTCACCCTCACCCTTCACGACGTTCCTATTTCCGAATCCACTACCGCCGTCTATTTAGGCATTACTTTCCAAAACAATCTTCACTGGCAACATCACCTCAACACCCTCTACCGCCGTGCCTACCAACGTATCACCGCTATCCGTTCCCTCACAGGACACACCTGGGGCCTTAAACCCCCCCAAATCATCAATATCTACAAAGTTTTTATTCGCCCTCTCCTTCTCTATGCCTCCCTCACCTGGATTACTGCCCCACAACCCCTTTATTTCAAGCTCCACCGCCTCGACCGTCATGCCATTCGCATTGCCTATCATCTCAAACTGGATACCCCTTCTGCCCTTTTTGCCCCCTACTATACCTTCCCAACTATTCTCAGCCATATTCACTCCCTTCGTTAAAAATACCTCACCCGCGCCCAAAGCTCTTCCCTACCATTTTTCACTGAAGCTCTTCCTCTCTCTCCTCTCGCTCAAGATATCCTTTATGACCGCCGCACACCCGCCAACTCTCATCTTTTCCCCCCACCCATTACTTGATAACTTCCACCCCACCCCCTAGCTTGCCCTCACCCCTGCCTTCTTCTTTTTCCTGATTCTCCTGAACGCTCGACTTCCAATTCGACCTCAGGGGTGTCGGCCCTTTATTTCAAGCTCCACCGCCTCGACCGTCATGCCATTCGCATTGCCTATCATCTCAAACTGGATACCCCTTCTGCCCTTTTTGCCCAACTCAGCCCCTATTGGCAGCGAGTTTATTTTAGGCGCATAGCCTGCTCCTGGCTACATTTCTCCAACTGCAGATCTCCGAATCCCTCTTCAGTGCACACCACCATCTTCGTTGACCCTCTACAAGTTCTCCGTCTTCGCCCCCCTTTGTTTTACAAGTGCTCCGTACCCATTTCTACTAATTAGTGCTCCGACACAGTGTCAATTCACACGTGCTTCTCTGTGCTCCCCAGTGCTTCGATTATTGACGTAAAACCGTCTATCTAGTGCACAATCATAGTGTCCATTACTCACAATTTTGTTTTTCTTCTACGAACTATATTTTGACTTTTCCTTCATTTTATGTTCATATATCTTGTTTTCTTTTCCCCCGTTCTAGGACGAACATTTTAAGAACATTTGAACTTTTATTTAACTGTGTAAAGAACCACACAGCCACTGTATATATTTATTTTGTATTTTACCCACCTTATATGTCTGTATATATTTTTACTTAATAAACGGGGATTATTTGGGGGGGGGGGGGTTCTCCTTGGTGGGGTGTGGTGGGGGGCCTTTTCCCTGGGGGGCTTCCTGGGTCGCGGTGACCTCTGCGCCAGCAACTTCACATATTTCTTTTATATACGTGTGCCATAGCACACTCCCTTCCCACTAAATTCTTTTTCTCACCATTTACTTTACCCTACGGCCAAAGGGCTACTTGTTTAACCGAAGGCCCGCCCTCGCCCCTATCGGGACGAGGGAATGAAATAACCATACATAGATAGATATATAGCAGTTCGTCATTCCTGTGGGGGTCCGGGCGGGGACACCAAGAGCCCGCCGATGAGCCTAGCTTGGTGTCCTAGGCGAAACCCCACACAAGACACGGCACAAACCTAGAAGAATTGCTGAGTTTTAATTCACCGGCCGTGAAAGCCAATATACCATCTTTTTGGAAGCCTTCATAGGGAGGTTAAGGCTGCTTGAACTTATAGTTCTCGTAGTCAAGTGGTGCAGTTGCACTTTATATAAAGGAAGGTGGCGCGCAGTTCGTCACTCCTGTGGGGGTCCGGGCGGGGACACCAAGAGCCCGCCGATGAGCCTAGATTGGTGTCCTAGGCGAAACCCCACACAAGACACGGCACACACCTAAAAGAATTGCTGAGTTTTAATTCACCGGCCGTGAAAGCCAATATACCATCTTTTTGGAAGCCTTCATAGGGAGGTTAAGGCTGCTTGAACTTTTAGTTCTCGTAGTCAAGTGGTGCAGTTGCACCTTATATAAAGGGAGGTGGCGCGCAGTTCGTCACTCCTGTGGGGGTCCGGGCGGGGACACCAAGAGCCCGTCGATGAGCCTAGCTTGGTGTCCTAGGCGAAACCCCACACAAGACACGGCACAAACCTAGAAGAATTGCTGAGTTTTAATTCACCGGCCGTGAAAGCCAATATACCATCTTTTTGGAAGCCTTCATAGGGAGGTTAAGGCTGCTTGAACTTTTAGTTCTCGTAGTCAAGTGGTGCAGTTGCACCTTATATAAAGGGTGGTGGCGCGCAGTTCGTCACTCCTTTGGGGGTCCGGGCGGGGACACCAAGCGCCCGCCGATGAGCCTAGCTTGGTGTCCTAGGCGAAACCCCACACAAGACACGGCACAAACCTAGAAGAATTGCTGAGTTTTAATTCACCGGCCGTGAAAGCCAATATACCATCTTTTTGGAAGCCTTCATAGGGAGGTTAAGGCTGCTTGAACTTTTAGTTCTCGTAGTCAAGTGGTGCAGTTGCACCTTATATAAAGGTAGGTGGCGCGCAGTTCGTCACTCCTGTGGGGGGTCCGGGCGGGGACACCAAGAGCCCGCCGATGAGCCTAGCTTGGTGTCCTAGGCGAAACCCCACACAAGACACGGCACAAACCTAGAAGAATTGCTGAGTTTTAATTCACCGGCCGTGAAAGCCAATATACCATCTTTTTGGAAGCCTTCATAGGGAGGTTAAGGCTGCTTGAACTTTTAGTTCTCGTAGTCAAGTGGTGCAGTTGCACTATATATAAAGGGAGGTGGCGCGCAGTTCGTCACTCCTGTGGGGGTCCGGGCGGGGACACCAAGAGCCCGCCGATGAGCCTAGCTTGGTGTCCTAGGCGAAACCCCACACAAGACACGGCACACACCTAGAAGAATTGCTGAGTTTTAATTCACCGGCCGTGAAAGCCAATATACCATCTTTTTGGAAGCCTTCATAGGGAGGTTAAGGCTGCTTGAACTTTTAGTTCTCGTAGTCAAGTGGTGCAGTTGCACCTTATATAAAGGGAGGTCGCGCGCAGTTCGTCACTCCTGTGGGGGTCCGGGCGGGGACACCAAGAGTCCGTCGATGAGCCTAGCTTGGTGTCCTAGGCGAAACCCCACACAAGACACGGCACAAACCTAGAAGAATTGCTGAGTTTTAATTCACCGGCCGTGAAAGCCAATGTACCATCTTTTTGGAAGCCTTCATAGGGAGGTTAAGGCTGCTTGAACTTTTAGTTCTCGTAGTCAAGTGGTGCAGTTGCACCTTATATAAAGGGTGGTGGCGCGCAGTTCGTCACTCCTGTGGGGGTCCGGGCGGGGATACCAAGCGCCCGCCGATGAGCCTAGCTTGGTGTCCTAGGCGAAACCCCACACAAGACACGGCACAAACCTAGAAGAATTGCTGAGTTTTAATTCACCGGCCGTGAAAGCCAATATACCATCTTTTTGGAAGCCTTCATAGGGAGGTTAAGGCTGCTTGAACTTTTAGTTCTCGTAGTCAAGTGGTGCAGTTGCACCTTATATAAAGGGAGGTGGCGCGCAGTTCGTCACTCCTGTGGGGGGTCCGGGCGGGGACACCAAGAGCCCGCCGATGAGCCTAGCTTGGTGTCCTAGGCGAAACCCCACACAAGACACGGCACAAAACTAGAAGAATTGCTGAGTTTTAATTCACCGGCCGTGAAAGCCAATATACCATCTTTTTGGAAGCCTTCATAGGGAGGTTAAGGCTGCTTGAACTTTTAGTTCTCGTAGTCAAGTGGTGCAGTTGCACCTTATATAAAGGGAGGTGGCGCGCAGTTCGTCACTCCTGTGGGGGTCCGGGCGGGGACACCAAGAGCCCGCCGATGAGCCTAGCTTGGTGTCCTAGGCGAAACCCCACACAAGACACGGCACAAACCTAGAAGAATTGCTGAGTTTTAATTCACCGGCCGTGAAAGCCAATATACCATCTTTTTGGAAGCCTTCATAGGGAGGTTAAGGCTGCTTGAACTTTTAGTTCTCGTAGTCAAGTGGTGCAGTTGCACCTTATATAAAGGGAGGTGGCGCGCAGTTCGTCACTCCTGTGGGGGGTCCGGGCGGGGACACCAAGAGCCCGCCGATGAGCCTAGCTTGGTGTCCTAGGCGAAACCCCACACAAGACACGGCACAAACCTAGAAGAATTGCTGAGTTTTAATTCACCGGCCGTGAAAGCCAATATACCATCTTTTTGGAAGCCTTCATAGGGAGGTTAAGGCTGCTTGAACTTTTAGTTCTCGTAGTCAAGTGGTGCAGTTGCACCTTATATAAAGGGAGGTGGCGCGCAGTTCGTCACTCCTGTGGGGGTCCGGGCGGGGTCACCAAGAGCCCGCCGATGAGCCTAGCTTGGTGTCCTAGGCGAAACCCCACACAAGACACGGCACAAACCTAGAAGAATTGCTGAGTTTTAATTCACCGGCCGTGAAAGCCAATATACCATCTTTTTGGAAGCCTTCATAGGGAGGTTAAGGCTGCTTGAACTTTAAGTTCTCGTAGTCAAGTGGTGCAGTTGCACCTTATATAAAGGGAGGTGGCGCGCAGTTCGTCACTCCTGTGGGGGTCCGGGCGGGGACACCAAGAGCCCGCCGATGAGCCTAGCTTGGTGTCCTAGGCGAAACCCCACACAAGACACGGCACAAACCTAGAAGAATTGCTGAGTTTTAATTCACCGGCCGTGAAAGCCAATATACCATCTTTCAAAGTTTCTATTTTTGCCACTGTTTCTGTACTAGTGCTTTTGTGTGTTGAGAATTGCTTGACGGAGCTTTCTATACCCCCTATACCGCGTTAATAGCTTCATCTCTGCCTATTGAACTCTATGTCCCAGGAACTTGGACCCTCCCCTAAACTCTCATCATATCTAAGTTACCAAATTCTAGGTGCCTTGAGCTACAGTATGCCCTACCAACCTACAGAATTCCTTCCCTCAATCAGATTTCATCACATCCTTAAACTCAGCAGTCTCAATGTACTTCACTATTACTTAATATACCACACTACATTTTAATAATTTTCCTGCAAAACCACATTTCAAATGCTTCTGCTTAAGTAATTCCACCCGCACGGTAGCCGCACGCGTTAAATCGCGCACCACGACCGCGTTGGGGAATTGCAGCAAGTTCGAAGATCAGGGGTTTGAATCCTCGCTCTGTCAGCGGCTATTCTGAGTGTGGTTTCCTCTTAGTAACCCAATTTCTTTCTGAGTTGTCGATTTTAATGTTCTAATAGTTCACGCAGCCGCCATCTTGAATGCATGGATTGTCTGTTCTTTTGCCTGGGCCATACAAGGCTTCATATAGATCCTACCTTGTCACTAATTTTCGTTACTGTAGCTCTTAAGTGTTATTTATATTTATATTTTATGGTTTCAAGATGGCGGTTGCGCATAATATTCACGGTTCAACACTCATAATTTGAAAACCGAGGGTAGTTATATAACATTATCTGAATGCCAAGTACTTTGAACAATGATTAATTGGATCATGTGTTATGGATTGTAATGCTTACAAGATTCGCTCAGCCGCCATCTTGAAATTGTTTGACTAATAACCTTGTAGTTTGGACGCAAGACGCTCCCTACATGAAGGTATGTCTGCCCAATGATGTTTTAGACAAATTTAGAGTAAATCGTCAATGTAAGTGCTACCAACACAATTCTATGTATGCGTATAATGTTCAACTGCATGCAACTGCCATACTAAATTATTGATTTATACCTAATTTTGCACGTTCCAGTTAATGTATTTTATGGTAGATGGATTTTTGTGTTAACAGGAATTTACATTATGGAATTTCCCATCATAATACATGGTAGTGTTGGAGTGGGAATCTGACAAGGTAATATCAATTGCCAACAGGATGGAATAGACTGATTTTAATAAGAAAGCAGGGAAGTAATAGACATATTTGAAAGTTAGCTGTAGAGGCACAAGAAAGTTTTGGAAGGATTGTAAGGAATTTATTAACCGGATTATGTCGATCAATTCTAGATTTCTTAAAAAAACATATTGGGCTAACGCGTGGTAAGCGCATCGAGTCCCCTTGGCCGTTAAAATCTTGGTTTTCGTGACCAGAGCGCTGCCTCACTGTCAGGCAGATACTCAATTGTCCTCACGAGGCTGACTGCACCCCGTTCCAGCCTTCACGTCAGTTTCTAATATCCCTGACGGAGCCGGGAATCGAACCCGGGGCCTCCGGGAGATAGGCATGCACGCTACCCCAACACCACGAGGCCAGCCCGATTCCTTATTAAGGCTGAGAATTTTATCAGATGTTGTTTTCAACAATTCATGTGATGGAATACGACAAAACAGATAGAAGTGGAGTGATTGTGAACGTTAAATGGACTCATTTTGAATGAGAGGAGAATTTATTCTTAACTAGATTTAGAACATGTGATTGTTGAAGAAAAGCAATCGCAATCATTATGTAAAATTCCGAATTTATTTCAAAGCTCTCTTAGAAATAGTTGATGAATAAATAAGATAGTTCGATATTTTAACGAATCAAAAGAAATGTATGAATAGGAAAAGGAGATTGAAGCTGATATACTAATTTTAATAAAAATGCGTTGACTAAGTCACCAGAAGAATTAGGATATCATGCTTTTACAGGAAAGTGACAGTGAATCATTTTGTTGTGTTTGGAGCAATGGACTTTTATTTCAGTGACGAGAAGAACACCCTGCCATTTTATATTATAATTTAATCCCCTTTATTAGATTTGACAACGGAACGGGAAATGCTCAGAACAATTGCAATTATTTCATCATAAAATGCTACGAACATTTAACAGCATAAATTATTGTCTTTGAGCATTCAGGAACGTTTAAATAGGTTCTAATTTGTATTTTTTAATACGAGAATAAACATGAATGATTTTCTTAGTGTTTTACAGAAAGCTGGAATCGTTAATTTTCGGATATTACCTGCCAGGCAACAGCAAGAGCAGATTTATGCTATGATGAATTATTTTGGAGGTAAACCAACCTCCCAACATGACCCACGATACCAAGATCTCGCTCCTACCGCACTAGTCATTATTATATTTCCATAGCATAAATCATTTCATTTTGTTGTCGGTGGTGTGTAATGTATTTTACAGGGTGGCGCACGAAATGTCATACATCGAAAATAGTTTATAAAATGTGTAAATCTGGGCTCACAACCATGTCCCTTCGTGAACAGAAACCTTATTTCGACAGACAGCGGCACATGTCGCGCATGCGTACCGGCTTCCAGTTATACAGCATGTCGGACAAAGGGAGGCTGACGCGCGAACAGAAGGTGAAAAGTGTTATTTTATGCGGAAACAAAGAGTGTGTAACTAGGACTTAGGAAAGGTTTCGTGTTCATTTCCGAACCCGGTGGGCTCCCTGCTGGCAGACGGTGTATAGACTGGCCAGCCAATTTGAAACAGAAGGCAATATACTGGAGAGAAAACGAACCCGTCTCATGCCAGTCCGCTCACCGGATAATATTGCTGCAGTGAGAGCGGCTGTGGCTCGGATCCCCTCCAAATCCACCAGAACTGCCTGTGTTCATCTGGACATCTCTCGTCAGTCGATTCAGAGAATACTGCAGTCTGAGCTAGACCAATTCCCATACAAAATGACAACAGGTTAGAAACTAACGGCGCTTGACAAGCAACGGCGAGTACAGTTTGCTGGGTGGTCTATTGCAGAACATGGTTCAGTGATGAGGCATACGTTTATCTCAATGTTGCTGTGAACAAACATGTCCGGTTTTGGGCGAAAGAACGGCCTACTATTGTGCACGAGGTTGAAAGTCATGGTGTGAAAGTGTGTGTGTGGGCAGCAATTTCCAGTCATGGAATTATTGAGCCAATCTTTATCAATGACACAGTCAACAGTGCGCGTTACATGACATGTTGAAAATCAGTTTCCTTCCACAACTCTTTGCATCACGACTACCAATAGAGACACAATGGTTCATGAAAGATGGAGCTCGTCTGCACACAGCAAATGTTGTTCTGTACTTCCTGCATGAACATTTCGGGCCCCGTGTGATGTCTCATCGATATCCCGAACGTTTTCAGAGCGACTCAATCTGGCCACCACATAGCCCCGATATTAATCCCTGCAACTTCTTCCTGTGGGGATATTTGAAGGAGACAATCTACCGCCAGAAACCAGAAAATATACTGAAATTGCAAGCGGCCATTGTGACTTTCTACCGAGGGTTGAGTGAGGACATGTGTCGTAGAGTGGTCACAAACATGCAGGTTCGTCTCGAAGCTGTTGTATGCCGAGAAGGTGGGCATATTGAACATGTCCTGCATACTGACTAATCATGCACATCCCAGTGAATGTTGTAATGCCATTCTTTATTAAATATGTTGTATATTAAATATTCTATAAACAATTTCCAGTGTATGACATTTCGTGCGCCACCCTGTAGCTGGTATCTTCTTAGACGATGGGTAGAGTATGGACGTTGCATGGGGTACATTAAACCTATTAGTACGCGTGGAATCATGTTTACAACAGTGTCATGTGTGGGTTGCTCAATATTAATCTGAAATATTATTATCTACAGTATATGTGTGCTAATTCTGGATCAAATCCATTCGTTAGAATGGAAGTTGCATGCAGTTAAACATTGGACCTTTCAAGACGTGTGAATAATTTTATTTTTGGCAGCACTTTCATGTATGGGCTACACAAAATTATTCTGAAATGTTTATGTTCTAAACGTGTGCAAAGTTTAGAATTGTTGGCTTGCACACTTTCTGATATATTGAGACTGGGGTTCAAAATTATTAAGAGCATTTATCAACAGTTGGCAGCCTTGGTGACTAATTTCAGCTCTTAGGATATGCAGTGCACGTATACAATTTGGTTGAAGTTAAATAGATAGTATGGATGTTATTTGCAGTTAACCAGTGAACTTATCAGTAAGTGTAGAAACGTGTTGGCAACACTGTCGTGTATGGGCTATTTAAATTAATTTTAAATATTGTGATCTATATATGTGCCAATTTTGGCAGAAATCCACTTATTATTATGGAAGTAACATGCAGTTAAACATATATCCTATCAGGGCGCATAGCATCAGGGCTTTAGCACTGTCATATACGGGCTACTGAAAATCAATTTTAAAATATTATGTTCTGTATGTGTGCCATTTTTGGAACGATTCTCATGCATACGTTCTGAGATATACAACTTAGAGTTCAAATGTCAATCATTATGTTTTAGTAGTTCGTAGCACTGACACCATTTAGAAATATGGTCTTGAGGTGTCCTGGTATAGATCTTCACTCATACCAAGTTTGGTTTCGACAGCTGATGCCGTTTAGGGATTGATAGGGGACACATCGATAGACAGACAGACAGACAGACAGACAGACAGACAGAAGGACCGGGACACACACATATCTGCCCGGGTGGTCTCATAAGTCTACTTTTCCATCATTTATGCAAAATGTGAAAAGTTCGCTAAAACAACAAAAGGCAACAGCACTTGGAGTGTAATAAAACATCCTAAAAGATGAAATTCAGCGTTTTTGGTTAGTCTTACGATATCATTGCAGATCGTGAGGAATCGTGAGGCAGATGGAAGAAATGTATTGAAAACTGACTACATGTACCTAGATTATATTAGGATCTCTCAAAAGTAATGTTTTTCTTTAAGTTTGGTGTTTTATAAGATAGAATTGGTTTTCTTTGGTTCACCAATGCTATTTACAGGAGGCCATAACGAAAATCGCGTATATTGCGAGAATGTATCAGTCGTCAGTAGTTGATACACAATCACAAATGGAATTACAAAGATGGAGGTTAGGGTCCTTCTAAAGCAATACTGGAAACAAAATTACTAAGCTGCTGCCGCGACTCAAAGAATATGTGAAATGGAAGGAGAAGGTGGCTATAGTGAGCGTCTGGCACAACTATGGTTCCAACGTTTCAACACTGGAGAAGAAAACGGGCGTGCAGTCAACAACTGGAACGAGTTCATGAAATTTTGAGACGGAGATACCAAGCATTAGTTAACCGAAATAGAGTTCTCTTGCAGCAGGACAATGCGGGACTTCATACTATACGAACGACCATGGCAATAATTCAAGAATTGGGAGGAGTCGAACTGCTACCACATCAAGCATACAATCCTGATCTTGCGCCTTCAGATTACCATGTTTTTCGATCCATGGCTCATTTATTGCGTGGAAGAAATTTCGAAAACATTGAAGCTTCGCATCAAAATTCAGAGACTGGTACCGTCGCGGGATAAGAAATCTCGTTGAAAGATGGCTCAAGACCATAGAATCTGATGATCTCTACTTCCAAGAATAGTTTAATTTCTTGTCAGAAAACTTTCCAAAGAAAATTTCTTATAAAAATGACATTACTTATGAGACATCCCCTGTATACCTGTCTGGTAATGTTTCAGAATTTGAAATTCAACGGTGGTGAATGAGGAATAGAACAGATTCATGGTAGTGGGAGTGATTCAGGATATCTAAATAGAAAGCAAGAGATAAGAGTCATGAATGCAGCGCGAATGATTGCTGGAACATACACATGAAATCGAAGGCAAGAAGCATGTGTGGTCGAAGAATTGCATTATTTCGGAGATGGATGTGCTAATATTGGAAGCTACCTTATGTATTTAAATTATTTTGTTGTTGTTGTTGTTGTAGTTGTTTATTCAGGGGATTGATCATCGTGGTCACCAGTCCCATGTACTTAGGTGTGCGTGAATTTCTGATAACCAGTGTTATAGTTTTGTCTTTGTTAGTATGTGTTTGTAACTAAGGCTAGGGTTAGAAAAGAAGAGGCTATGGCCTTCAGTTAGGAACAATTTCAGCATTTACCTGGAGTGGAAGCGGAAAACCAATTCTAGGTTGGCTGAGGAGAGAATCGAACCCATGTTTTACTCAGTTACCCTCACGAGGCTGAGTGGATCCTACTCCAGATCTCAGACCAGAATTACATTTCTTGGCAGTGCCGAACATCGAACTTGGGACCGCCGGTATAACAACATGTCTACAAGACTGTAAAATACAATAACAAAATCAGGAAACACTGCGTAGGAGTAGGCGGCGATGGTTCCCCGACGTCTCATCCCATTCTTCGACATATTTTCTTCTTGCTTCAGCATCAACCAATAATACTGTCTTCTTGAAGATATACTGTTGCGTAATGGGTGTTTTGGAGAGAAAAATAATCAGGTCTCTCCAGATGCAGAACCAATCACAAGCCAGCAAAATGGGGTAAATGAAGAGGAGTGTGGACGGGGTAGTTCTTCCAGCGTTCTATGTCCTACCATTTGATTGAGTTATTTAAGATTAAAAATAAATAAATAAATAAGTAATTAACATTATTTCAAATACTGTAAAAATTGCCTACATAATATTAGTATTAAGTTCTTTTCCTTAATTCTTTTTGACTGCCACTGGTAAGAGTGTACTCATAATGGAGTAATAAAGACTAGGTCATGTGATGCGAATGGATGAAGTGAGATTACCGAGCACATGGCTCTCAAGCTCAAATGCCTGCCGGCTGGCTGGGGGCAGCTTAATATTGAGAAGGCGGACTAGCTGCCCAGTCCGAGAGACATATCGTGCTGCGGAAGTAAGACGAACCTTCAGAGTGGACACCAATGAGAGTGAGCCAGTTCACCTGGCGAGACAAGGGAGTCAGCTGGAGGAGACAACGCAAAGCCAAGCACCGAGCCGTCAGTGGGCACATCCATTCCAAGGGCACGGATCGGAGACCTGTGATAAAGGAGACATATGAAGTCAGCTGTGGAGGATGAGAGAAGTATAGAGAGATCTAGAAGGCAGTGACTCGTTTCGGTGTTTAATGATTTCAAGTTGAAACATGTAGTTCCGTGAAGAACTAAATTACCTACTTTCATATATTCTACTTACGTTAATTGCATCTATCAACATACAGAATTTGAGTTTGATTGCTGTAATAGATTCGTAGATTTTGAGAACCGTCTAAATATTTCGGATGGTCGCCATGTTGGATTTTTATATACGTAGGCCATAAAGTAATGTAGTCTACTATCACATGAAGATTATTGCGTAGGTATATTATTCACACTTCAATCGTTTGATTAGGACAAGAAATAAAAACGAGATTTTAAAATTTCGCACAGACGCCATCTTGTGGTTATGAAATCAATTGAAATAAATTGGATGTCAGTGGATTACAATTTGTATAAGCATTTACCGTCCTAACTTTCAATGCGCTCGGATGGTAACATCGCGAGAAACGTCCATTTAAATATATAAATTTCGCATCGCCACCATGCTGAATTTGTGCTCACCAGGTTATTAAAAGTCCCATAGGTGAACAATTTTCCCTGTCAAAAATTTCATTCCAGCAACACTCTCCACTATCATTTCATTTAATCTTTCATTCATTTAATCATTGCCCCAGAGGAGTGTGACAGGCTTCGGCAGCCGGCACAGTCCATATCCTCGTCGCTAGATGGGGGCTTCATTCATTCCATTCCTGACCCGGTCGGAGACTGGAAGCAGGTTGTGGATTTTCATTTTTTCATCAACATACAAAATTTCAGTTTGATTGATGCCATAGATTAGTAGATATTGAGAACCGTCTAAATATTTTGGATGGTCGCCATGTTGGTTTTTTGTATATGTAGGCCATAGAATTATATTGTATTGGATGTCGATTATTGCGTAGGTTCATTATTCAAACGTTGACTTCGATCGCATGATTAGGACACAAGAAATAAAAACGTAATGTTGAAAATTCGTACAGCCGTCATCTTGAGGTTATGTAAACAACTGAACTAAATTAGATGTCAGTGCATTACAATGTGTATACACATTTGCTGTACCATGTTTCACTGCGCTCGGATGATTCAATCACGAGAAAAGTCTATTTAAATGTTTGAACTTCACTTGGCCCCCATGTTCGTTTTTTACCTAACAGGTTTTTGAATCTTACATAGGTGAACTTTTAGTAGTGCCCTTAATCACCGTATAAAATTTCATTGTGATGTCAGTAATAGTTTCGGAGATATAGAATGCCGGTGAAATATTTCGCACACCCGCCATGTTAGATTGGTGAGACGTAATAGAATTTGAAGGGCAGGGTCGGGGTGTGATGAATCTCATTGAAATCGCTCTAGCCGTTTATATTTTATTAGGGGGAAACAAATACGCACTTACACACACACACTCTCTCACACGCACACATAGGCCTACATACATACACACATAGCCTACACATACACACACGCACAAAAGGAAATCCCATAAGCCTATTTTTGCATAAATCAAAATAGGCTAAACAAGTAGTTCCGTGAAGAACTATATAGCCTATTCTCATATATCCCACTTATGTTAATTGCCTGTATCAATATACAAAATTTCAGTTTGATTGCTGTAATAGATTCGTAGATATTGAGAACCGTCTAAATATTTCGGATGTTCGCCATGTTGGATTCTTTATAATTATATAGGCCTTAGAGTTATGTACTATTACATGAAGATTATTGTGTTGGTGTTTTATTCAAACTTCAATCGCATGATTAGGACACAAGAAATTAAAGCAAGATTTTAAAATTTCTCTCGGCTGCCATGATGTGGTTATGAAAATAATTTAAATGAATTAGATGCAAGTGGATTAAAATTTATCCAAGCATATACCGTACCAAGATTCACTGGGCTCGGACGGTTGGATCAAGAGAAAGGTCCATTTGAATATTTAAATTTCTCGTCGCCGCCATGTTATATTTGTGCTCACCATGTTATTGAACGTCCCATAGGTGAACTTATGGTTATAGTCTCTATACACACACAAAATGTCAGATTGATTGCTTTCATAGATTAATAGATATTGAGAACCGTATAAATATTTCGGATGGTCGCCATGTTGGATTGTAATATATGTAGGCCATAGAGTTATGTACCATTAGATGAGGATTATTGTGTACGTTCATTATTCCAAAGTTGATTTCGATCTTATGATTAGAACACAAGAAATTAAAACTTAATTTTAAAATTTCGCACAGCCGCCATCGTGAGTTTAAAAAAAATTAACTAAATTAGATGTCAGTGAATTGCAATTGTATAGTCATTTGCTGCATCATTTTTCATTGCGATCGGATGGTTAAATCACGAGAAAAGTCTATTTAAATGTTTCAACTTCGCTTGGCCGTCATGTTCGTTTTATAGTTAACAGGTTTATGAAAGTCACATTGGTGAACGTCTAGTAGTGCCCTTTATCACCGTACAAAATTTCAGGGTAATATGAGTAAAAGTTTCGGAGATATAGAATGTCAGTGAAATATTTCACAGAGCCGCCATGTTGGATTGGTGAGAAAAAAATTTGAAGGGCACGGTTGGGGTCGCCCGAAATAGTACGTATGACCTTACCAAGTTTCATTGATATATCTCCAGCCGTCTATAAGTTATTAGGGGGGTGGGGGACGATCACACACACACATACACACACACGGACAAAAAGTTATCTCATAAGCCTATTTTTTTCATAAATGAAAATAGGCTAAAAACTGTAGATCCAGATGAGCTTGTGATGCCAACTACAACTAGATGGCCGTGAAATCTCGTCGTTGACTTACGGAGGCTTGCTGACTAGACTGAACGCTGAAAGATATAACAGCATGTAGTTATTTCTGATCTTCGTCTTTATCTGAATGGGAGAACAATTAGATCATTAAATTAGATCGATGAACTTGGTTTAATATTCCTCTTCAGTCGGCCAATACTTTATTAAGAGCTCAAGTACACATACTTGTAAAACATGAAGCATGCAGTACTCGAAGTCGAAATTTTAAATGATGGTACTTAAATAACAGCGCTGTAAAGAAAACACATGTCATTAGTCATTGAGTAATTACTGATTTATAATTACGAGTGCTTGTTCAAAATTCATGTTTCATTTCTGTTTCATAGTCAACAAATGTGTATTTTGTATTAATTTTCTTCGCCCAATACACAAATTAGGCTCATATTAACGTGTTGTCGGGCCACGTGGCTAAGTAGTTAGCATGCTAGGCTATAGCCTGATGATTCCCCCCAGGGGCTCACATCTAGTGGGACGTGGGTTGGCAACCACGGGGCCCCAGCTGAGTCCGGCATTGCTTCCACTTAATTGTGTCGGGCTCCCCACCGTCTTCTTTCCTGTCGACCTCACTTGGTCAACTCTTGTTCTCTTCCGACCCCAACGGTATTAGGGTATCCGAGGCCTAGGAAGTCTCTTCCTTTCCCGCCTTAATTGGCCCTTGTCTCATCTTTTCTGATACCCTCCTTCTGCGAGGGGTCAGCTTTCTCTTTCTTTTCCTGTTATCTCCTGCCTTCTGCTCAAGGCCCTCAAGGAAGCAGGGTGTATGCAGCCCCACCGCTTCTGGTGCACCCTAGATATTGCTACACTCTCAGGGGCTCACGGCTGGTGAGTTCGGGAGTTGGCGACCCCGAGGGATTCCTGAGCTGGGTCTGGTTTCCCCCCTTTTATCCACTACCTGTGGGGTGGACCCCCTCCTCTTTCACTTTCCTATCTGCCTTTCATGGCTCTCCTTCCTTCCAAGTCCCTCAATCCGCATTCTTCGAGGGTTGAGGGCATTTCTTTTCCTCCTGTCTTTTATTTGCCTTATTCTCCTTTTGTTTTCCATTTCTTCTTCTAGTATATAAGTTAGTAGTTAGTTTTAGTTATAGTTTACATTTCATTATCATCTTCACGATCAACCAAACCATTAGGGGCCGATAACCTAGATGTTAGGCCCCTTAACATCATCATCATCATGATTCCCGACCGGGCCTCGGGATTTTAATCTCCAATGGTTCATTCATCTGGCTCAGTGGCAGAGTGTTTTGATGTGTTAATCATTCATTTCATCCTCATCACGACCCGCTACCTGGAACTAGTGTAATCTTGAAAATGCATCACCAGGTCTCCCTGGAATCCACACGTGATTATTATTATTATTATTATTATTGTTATTATTATTATTATGATTAACAACCTGTTGACCGACTGAAGAGCAAGTTAATAAACAAATTGTAAACTGGGGGACGCAAAATATAATTTCTAAACTAGCACATTTGATGAATATTTTGTTGTGAAAGCATCGTACGACGGAGCATCATAATACACGTGTTCAAACACCCGACTTTGGTGTCAACTAACGCCTCACGTGACGCAGACTTGGATCACAACCAGTTCATTTTCACGAGGAATGTTTCTTATCATCTGAAGGCTATTATACTGTTTATTTATTCTAAGGAGGAGAGTGAGAAATACAGTTCAGTATCATGCGACTCTTGATGTGCTATAACTCGCAAACATGATTTATATCTTGGGAGATGTCCTTGAAGGGCTCATGGAAAAAATAATATCAGTGAAGGTGACATGAAATCAATTTTCAATCAAGTTTACGAAGTATTTCTAAATGGGATGGTACCGACAGTGGTGGCCACGCTCGCTAAAGCGCAGCGTTAGGTCATGGGGCCAAGCTCTCTGCTGACTCGGTAGACGCGTGGGTTCGAGCCCCACCGTCGGCTGTCCTTGAAATGGTTTTCCGTGGTTTCCCCATTTTCAATTCCAGGCAAATGCTGGGACGGTACCTTCTGACAGGCCACGGCCGCTTCCTTCCATATCCTTGTCCAGTTTCATTCACCATCATTCATTTAATCTCTCATTAACTCCTCTGATGAGGTTGGCGTCAGGAAGGGCATCCGGCCGTAAAATCCATTCGTCACAAAGACTTCCATCGCATCTCATCCCCGACCCCGTAGCAAAATGGGAGTAATAAGGGGTAGACATACATTTCTAAATGAGATGATAAATCATGTTCCTGCATAAATGAGAACTGTAATAACCTCTCAAACCTGCGTAATATTGCTGTTGTGGGAGTTTTGTTTAGGGTATTGAGACATTGTGTTCATCAGCTGTATGCAATTGGGTGTTTGTATAATTCGTCTGTGTAACTGTGATGACTGCAGCAATGTGTGTAACTCACTGATCTCTATACATGGATGGCTGGTAGCTAAGGCAGCAGTAAGCCGAATAGACGATGACAGGTATAGCAAGATGGCAGCGAGCGCACGGTGCAATATTGCGAATCCGGCTCTGTGATTGGTTACTGGTAGTTTGATGTTATACATGTATTTATACTGGCAGTAAATATTTTGTGTTTCTTGTAGTTGTAAAATGGGCTGAATTTGGTTATTTAAAGCGTAAAATCTTAGTTTTAAGTACCGGTTTGGTGACCCATCATCCCAGGCAAGCCGGTAATACCTTTACTTCTCAGGCAGATAGGCAGATAGGCAGAAGTTATTGTGAAGTTAAGTATACATATGCGGTGGTGCTGAAGCAGACGTGATCGGGCTAGGCTATTGCGTTTTTAAATTCGATCCCATTTCAGGGTTTTTCGGTTCTGGGTGAGAATAGTTCGCTAAATAGTTGTAAAATGGTGGGGAGAGTATATTTTGAGTAGGATTTTAGTTGTGTTAAGTTTTATGTGGAGATGAGGAGTGAAATTGGTTTGGCTTCAAGTGCATTTTTGGCTTTGATCTACTTTCCGTTATTATTAAGTTTATTGTGCTGCTAGCGTGATTAAAAGCTGTAGTATTTGATGTAGAGTGCTGGGATTACTTGGAGGAAGTGTTGGCTATTTCATGGAAACAGGAATTCATTACCAATTACCGATTACGATATGTCGAATCCGTCGAATCTAGGCCTGTAGTGAGCTACGTTTAGGCCTATAGGTACATCATTTGAAGAATGCATAATTTTGTGGCATATATACATGTATACCGTATATACAATTTACAAGAATGTTTCCAGAAATTGTTTTTCACTCGTTACTCTGTTGCTGATCGCTAATTGCGTGTACTCAGCACCTAAGTTGATATTTGTCAGCCGTTATTATACATTCATTTTTATTGATATTCCGGAGATTTACTGACCTCGGAATGACGTGTCAGTGATCCAAATGCTCTTATGCTATGAGTGAACATATCTCTATATTTTTATGTGCTCCAAAGCACCATTAATTACGATTTAAAATTGACTAGATTATCATTGCTTGCCCATAAGAAGGGCTCAAGAATGGGTAGACCAACATGGCGGACCGCGCGCTCAACCTGGCGTACTTTCTCGTGCAGCGGAGAGCTGCCATCAGCGATCCATGTATATAGATCAGTGGTGTAATTGTAGTTTTTACGATTTAGTATGGGGGTAGATGTCCTAGGACTTGGAATAAGACACCACTGCGGCATTTGCCTGCAGTGAGTGTGGAAAAACCCGGGAGGTTGGCAGCTGTCAGCGCCGGATTCCAACCTCGGATCTCTGAACTCCAGTCTTGGATTGTGTCTTAGAACACTCAGCTTGGCCGATTGGTTAAATATCAACAGTAGTAGTGAAGCCCTGATAATACGAGTACTCTTTGGCTGGGATTCGCCTGTTTTGTATTTATGTTGGATACTACCTACATATCGTCGCCGGGTTTGCATAATCAACTAGGCCTATGCGTTCTTTATAACTGCTTAATTGACAGATGGGCCAATGCAAGCACACCCAGTGAATTATTGTGGCCAAGAGAATCCCCCTCGTATTAGGACCACAGAGGCCGAGCTTGAACCAGCAACAAGTGCATCACTCAATTCCAGTCTCTCACACGCTGGCCATGAGCTACTGTATTGTATAATATACTTGCCAGTTCATGTGAAAAAATCCATTCTTTTTTATAAGATTGGTCTCGAAAGCCAGTCATAAATCACAGTAGAACAATTTATTGAGGTATATTTTGCCATGAATGAGTGCAGAAAGAAATGATCTTCATGGAATTGTTCTGTGGAAACATATCCGGATATGCCTTTCCCTACATTAGTGAGTTGAGGAGAATAACCTCCACGAGCGATTAGGGGACAGGTATTAAATTTAAATATTAATGTGAATATTTTAGCAGTTTATGTCCTCCCTTTTCTGTCCAGACCAATACTACATTCGCTTCACGGTGGTGACATAATGAATAATACTAATTACCTAAATAACCAATCGTTTATGCTTGGTCATCCGGTAGGCTATAACTTGCCTCTTACCTCCAGCCTTGATCGCTTCTTGTTAGTATTTTCTTCTGCGGGACAGTATATTCAAGTATGGCTAAGGGGTTATGAACGAACCAATGTTAGTTTTGCAGACACGATGATGATAATATGTCAATTACATAAGACAATCTGTTCATTTCGTCAATTTTTAATTTCACAGGTTGTGGGGACGGTGGTCTTCTCAAGGATATGATTGGTTCCTTGCCTACCCTAGTCTAGATTTTTTAAATAAATCGCACACTATCACAGATACTACAATAACACAGGTTATCAGAAATACTTCGCATTAGGAAGTTCATAGTGGATCTAAGGAGAATGTGGATAGCACCTAGCACCTGTTGGAACTATATTGTCTGATTATATATGTATTTCTATTGGTTTTGGATTTGCTGTCAGTTGGCATTTGAGGGTGCGAGGGAGCCGTAACTGTAGATTTACCGCACCGTTAAAGAAACCTCTCGGCGCAATATTCCGACTCCCCGGCGTCTCTAAGGCAGCAGCATGTAAAAGGGACGTAAAACCAATAACATTATTATTATTATTATTATTATTATTATTATCTGCGTTGCCTCTAACCCAGGTGTGTCAAACTCCACTTATATAAAGGGCCAACTTGACTTGATAAATTGAAGTCAAGACCACACGATGATATTAAAGAATAAATTACCTTTTGTTGTTAAAACATTGAATCGTGTATTTATAATTTACGATTTTACATTATACTTCCAGGAAGCAATTAACTAAGCGAGTTTGCGATGGAGTTATGTACCTATTGTGCTAGAGAAATAACTAGTCTACAAGTAGAAATAGGTGTGGATCCATAAGAGGGATATTATGACGACACTTTGTAACCCATTCATTCAGTGCATTAACCTTTAAATTAGTACATTATGCGACGAGCCTATAATGGCTATAATTAAGACACGAATATGTTTATAAAAGGAGGGTATGCGAGTTTTATAATTTCCATACGAGTGTCTTAATTACCATTATAGGCGAGTTGCATACGACTGTTTATGTTCGACGATAATTATTATAACTATTTTATGTTCAAAGATAAATATTCATAAATATCTGTCGAGATTTCACCAGTTTTATGTACTGAAAAGAGCGCATGAGACGCAGAGAATGCCTTGTATTTGACCATGGCCTTCTCGATTACCCCACTATGACACTAGGCAACGCAGTTCAGAAGGCCTTGGAACTCCACACAGGTGCGATGCTAACCTTATCTAATTGGTCAAACAACTGTTTCTTGAGCTGTGGTTGGTGGGAGAAACTGTTTCATAATGAAAAATAGTGTTATAATGACCATCATTATGATACAGTTTTCTAACACATAATAGTCAGGGTCGAACATAAACAAATTTGTATCTTTTCTTAGCAATCCAGTAAGTCTTACACAGGGTGTATCCGTGATGATGTTACAAACTATTAGGGATGATGGAGGAAGGCAAATGGATCAATGGGAGATAAGGAACCGTAGTACGGAAACGATCGAGTCACAAGTTATAAGCAAAATGCTACTCATTTAATACCGTTTACCTGCACACGTCGGTGGCGTTTACGGGTCCTTGTACGTGCCAACCCCATCTCGTTGGCTTTCGGCACGTTAAAGAACGCCTGCGGGACGAAATTCTGTTTCCGGACGATGGTTACTTATCTCAAATGGATCCATTTGCCTTCCTCCATCATCCCTGAAAGATTGTAACATCCACGGATACACCATGTATAGGCTTAAGCTCTATAGGCTACATTGTGAAACTTGACTCAGCTGCAAAGAAGTATTATATGAGATCTTTGTCTTCTGGCAACTCTTATTTTACATATTTTGTTGTTGTTGTTGTTGTTGTTTCATTTGAGGGGTTTGGGCATCGTGGTCATTTATCCCAGTGTACTCGGCTGTGTGGGGAATTTTTGGTCTAATAACCTGTGTTACTCTAATGGCTGCATTAGCGTATGTATTTGTAATTCAGGTGAGGATTGGGAATGAGACAGCCGTGGCTTTAAGTTAGGAACTAGGCTACTCCAACATTCACCTGGAGTAGAAATGGGAAACTACGAAAAACCACTTCCAGGACGGCTGAGGTGGGAATCGAACCTATCTCTTCTCAGTTTTGGCTCACGAGGCAGAGTGTACCCCAAGTCTAGCCCCCAGACCAGAGTTAAATTTCTTGGCAGAGCCGGCAACCGAACCTGGACCTCCGGGGGTGATGAATACTAGCAGTCACACTGGTCTTTTACATAGCCTATTCATTGTATAGCCAGTAAATAACCTAAAACTATAGAAGCCACATTTTCTTGCTGTGGCGGGCGCATTTTTGACACAGCTGGCCCCTACCTCGTTGCGTAGTGGCCATCATTTTTGGATGTCAAGTAGGAGGCCCGGGTTCGATTCCTACCTCAGCCATCCTGAAAGTGGTTTTCTGTGGTTTCCCACTTCTACTCCAGGCAAATGCCAGGATGGTACCAAACGTAAGGCGACGGCCGCTTCCTACCCAAATCCTACCTCCATTACAAATACACACAATAGTACAGACAAGAGTTCAGTGCTTTTCAGTCGGTCAACACGAATGTACCCAAAGGAGATGGGTTATACCCTAATCCTGAAATAAATTACATGAGATTAATAAAACACTAGGATGACCAGTTTCGATCGTCAAGCGATCATCATCAGATCCATTACACTTAGGCTATAAAATCTATGTTTGAAATACAGGTGAAAATATTTACAATATGTACAATTATTTAGTTACAGTATTGGTACTGCAACTGTCAGTGTATGCTAAATGCAGTATATATGATGTTAGGTGAAATGTTAAACGGTGATAGCTATCCGGAGTTTGTACTTTGGAGAGATTATATGGTTGTAAAAATCAACTATGGTTAAACTATAAAATTATAGGCTAACTACTTATCTGATTGTCTTCCTTACTACAGCTACTCGCAGTTTTCGTGCTCACTGTAACTCACGGTGCGGTCGACTGCGGTGGTTATCTTAACGACTGGTTTTTCCCTGCCTTCTCCCCCCTGCCCATATGTGCTGTGCGGAGTCATAGCGATGTGTTTATGTGAGGTGTTGCCAACCTAGATAAGATGTATGTTATTGAATGAGGTGGGTCTACAACTATTAAAGACCGTGGATTAGCCCTCGCCACGCGTGGACCATAAGCCATTTGAACTAAGCGTTGACGGTCTTATGATGACGTCCCGGCACCTTTAATACTGCCGCGAATATGGGCCTTGGTTTATTGCAGAAGAAAAGTACACCGTACACCTGATCCAGATAACATTTACCTATTAAAAACCCCCTAATCCCCCCCCCCCTTACCTTTTTTATCTAGCTTGGCTGTGTCGCTAAATTGTGTCTTGTTTCCGACAGGGTGTGTTTTTTTTAGTAGCGTGAAGAGGGGTGAGCTCTCCATGAACGTGTGTTCATTTAGATTGTTGGACATCACAGTGACACAGGTTATCAGACAAATTCCACACACACCCAAGGACACAGGGCTACGCGACTATGATGTCGCAAAGCCCCTGAAAGGATCAACAAGAACTCTGATAACGCTACAATGAAGCAATAAGAGAAAAAATTAACCAGAGTATTCCAATGTTAGGTAAAACAAAGAAACGTGCAACGAATACATCGTTTCTATTGATTAATCTCTCATGCAGAATACATGGCTGATAAGTCCTAATTAGTAAGGTTTGACGCTCAGGCTGACACATTGACTTCTCAGATAGGGTTCTCCTCATTAACACGCATCACGAATGGTTCACTGACTGAGCTGCTCCCAGAGGAACAAAAAGATATAGAACAACTCACGATAGTAGCCTACAGACAATACTAGGGTTCTTAAGTTGTGGTTCAGAAAGTTGTTAATGATTCATTTAGGGGCTTTGCGACAACGTGGTCATGTAGCCCCGTGTACTTTACTGTGTACGTGGAATGTGTCTGATAAGCTGTGTTATTGTGATGTATTTTTACTGCTCGGGTCTAAGCTGCGTGGACCTAAGAGGAATGTGCATCGCATACTAATAGTAGTAGTGGTGACGAGTGATGAGGTTTCTCGGTCCTTGCGTAGTAACAGAAGCAAATACATTAGTCGGTGACTCAGTCACTCATTCCCAACGCCACACTGGTTTCAGAAAAGACCCATGTTAGCAGTATTGGAATAGACGAGAATGTCAGGTAACACGGCGGGCTGTCGACAGGCTTCTAAATTCACGCCTGCTCCTACCCTGCCTCTGCCCTTCAACCCGCAAGTTCACAGAGCTTGGAACCGAGCAGTATGTGTACAGTATGTGTGTATGAGGGTCTCCCATAAGTCCAACCCCTCGTCCACGTCGTGGGAGACGGACAACGGCACAAAGAAGGGGATTGCCTATGGGGGCGAAGTACAGTGGGGACTTCGTGTGCCCCGGGACCGTTACAGTAGCTGTGAAGGTCCTACAGGAACCCTGAAAAGTGACGGCTAACGGGGCTCTGGTGAAGCTACGATAGGCCCAGCAAGCCAGTAGTGGATAAGACTTTTGCTTTCAAAAACGGAACAGGCCTCGAACAGGACGGATACAATGGACGACGACCTAGCTGTGTTCATGGACTAAGATTTGGAACTTTAAACATAAGAACGCTGACGGGGAAGGTGGAGGAGATAGTGGATATGATGGAAAGAAGGAAGTTGGATTTATTGGGATTGGCAGAAACAAAGTGGAAAGGGGAAGGAAGGAGAGAACTGAGAAAAGGCTATAGACTGTACTGGAGTGGGAATGAAGAGGGAAATATAATAATAATAATAATGTTATTGGTTTTACGTCCCTTTTAACTACACTGGCTTTTAGAGACGCCGGGGTGCCGGAATTTTGCCCCGAAGGGGATCTTTAACGTGTCAGTAAATCTACTGACACGGCTCCCTCGCATTCGCGCACCCTCAAATGCCAGCTGACTGCGCCAGGATACGAACCTGCAAAGAGGGAAATAGGAATGGAGTAGGAGTAGTAGTACGAGATGGTTTAAAAGAAGAAGTGAAGAGAATAAGTGATAGGATGATGAAATTGAAAGTAGCACTGAGGGGAGAGACCGTAGAAATAGTACAATTGTATTCTCCACAAGTAGGCTGCGCCTGTGAAGTGAAGGAGGAGTTTAAAGAGGAATCGCAGAAGCAGCTGGTAGGAAGGAATATTATTGTTATGGGGGATCTGAATGCCCATGTAGGAAGAGAAAGACAAGGGTATGAGAGTGTGCTTGGACCAGAGGGTTGGGGCGGAAGAAATGAGGAAGGAAAGAGACTGTTGGACTTCTGCCAAAGGAACAGCCTGCTAGTTGGGAACTCCTGGTTCAAGAAAAGAGAGAGCCACACAATCACATGGTACAGTGATGACTTGACCAGGAAGTCGCTGGTCGACTATATACTGTATGAGAAAGAACTAAATAAGAACATCACGGACATCAAGGTTATACCATCGGAGAACTTGGATAGCGACCATCGATTGCTGGTAATGAACCTGAGAGGGACTAAGGAGAAGAAAGGGACTGAGAACCAGGAAAGACGTATAAGGATATCGACACTGAAAGAAGGAGATAGAAGTGTTGAGTACCTCAAAATGGTAAAGGAAGGATTTCCAACAGATGAAGAAAGAGGGGTGGAAGAGGAATGGCTAGATTTAAGAAGACACTAGTAGGTGCAGCAGAAGCAGTATGTGGGAGGACAAGTAGGTAGAAGAGGTGGAAGGAAACACCATGGTGGAATGAGAAGACAAAAGATATAGTAAGGGAAAAGAATATAGCCTTTAGGAGGTGGTAACAAAATAGGACGGTAGAGACAAGGGAAGAGTATCAGGAAAGAAAGAAGGAGGCAAAGAAAGTAGTGGCTGAGGAGAGAAGAAAGTGGATGGAAGAGTGGACAAAGATGATGAAGGAGAATAGTGAAGGTAAAAAAAAAGGTCCTGTATGGGATGGTAAAAAATAAGAGGCGGAAGGACCCTACGGATTATGTTAGAACGGCGAACAAAAGGGGACACGTGATAGAAAATAGGGAAGAACTGAAGAAAATGTGGAAAGAATATTTTGAAGAACTTCTGAACCCAAATGGAAACCACGGCGATGAGGAAGAAATCGGGGAAGAGGAAGATAGACTGCAAAGAGAAAAGGACTTAACATGGAAAAAAAGTGGAAGATGCAGTGAGGAAGATGAAAGGAGGGAAGGCACCGGGTGTGGATGAGTTGAGCGTGGAGATGGTGAGAGCAGCAGGAGAGGTGGGGATACAATGGTTGTACCGAGTGATGAAGACAGCATGGAAGGAAAGGAAGACCCCAGAGGACTGGAAAAAGGGAATAATTGTCCCGGTCTTCAAGAAAGGTAGTAGAACAGAATGCAGAAACTATCGGGGAATAACACTGATGAGTCATTGTGCAAAGATGTTTGAGAAAGTTTTGGAAAGGAGAATTAGGACAAGGATAGAAGGAGGGATGAGGGAAGAACAACATGGCTACAGAGCAGGAAGGTCCACAGTGGATTTGATTTTTGCTGTAAGGCAGTTACAAGAACAGCACTATGAGTATGGAACAGATCTACTGATGGCCTTCCTGGACATTGAGAAAGCATATGACAGTGTATGCAGAAACAAAGTATGGAAGTCCCTGGAGGATAGAGGAGTAGAAAAATGGACTATAAGGAGGATAAATGAGATGTACAAGGGAAGCGTGAGCTGTGAGAAAGGGGGAGGAGAGAGATCGGACTGGTTGGAACAGAGAAACGGCCTGAAACAAGGAAGTGCACTGTCACCGTTACTTTTAATTGTCGTGATGGATGACATAATGACCCGAGTGGCACAAGTAATTGGGGAAGGAAAGCTGAAAGCAATGGTGTTTGCAGATGATTTGATGATTTGGGGAAACAAGGAGGAGGAGGTACAGGACCAGTTGGACGTGTGGGAAGGAATAATACAAGGATATGGGATGACATTTAGCATAAATAAGAGTGAGATGGTGATCACAACAAGGAAGAACGAAAGAACCACAACGGGAATAACAATAGGTGAGGAACAGCTGAAGAAAGTGGAGAGTTTCAAGTATCTGGGAAGCCTGATACAAGATAACGGAAGAAACGATAGAGAATTAAATGAGCGAGGGAGACAGGCAGAAGCATTCCGGAGGAGTGTGAGAAGCATGTTATGGAGCAAGGATGTCCCTCAGAACAGCAAAAAGATCATATATCGGACGTACAATGTCCCTTTCCGGACGTATGCCTCGGAGACCTGGGTTATGAAAGGAAGGGAGAAGAGCAAAATACAGGCCAGTGAGATAAGGTTCTTGAGAAGCAGTATTGGAGCTACAAAGATTGACAGAATAAGAAATGCTACCAGAGAGTTAATGAAGGAGGAGCCATTACAGGATGGTATAGAGAAGTCTAGACTTCGATGGTATGGTCATGTAAAACGAATGGAGGAGAAGAGGATACCCAGGAGGATACACAAGACGAAGTGGGAAGGAAAGAGACCGAGAGGAAGACCGAGAGACAGGTGGCTGAAGGGGGTGGAAGAAAGCGTGAAGAAGAGGGGAGAAGACTGGACAAGGGTGGAGGCTGAGAAATGGTGGGAAGACAGAAGACGTTGGAGAGGCTTGTGTTCCAAACAGACCCGGCCAGTGGCTGGAAACTGTGCAAGATGATGATGATGATGATGATGTGTGTATGAGGATTGGGAAGGAGACGGTCGTGGCCTTATTTTAGGAACCATCCCTGCATTCGCCTGGAGTAAAAATGGGAAACCAAGGAAAACCACTTCCAGGATGACTAGGTGAGAATCGAACCTGTCTCTTCTCAGTTTTGCCTCACGAGGGTGAGTGTATCCCGTTCCAGCCCTCAGACCAGAATTAAATTTCTTGACAGAGCCGGGAATCAATCCCGAACACCAAGCTGGCTCATTAGCGGGCTCTTGGTGTCCATGCCCGGACCCCCACGGGAGTAGCGAACTGCCCGCTACCTCCCTTTCAATGTTATGATGAGCCAACTTGGTGTTCCTAGGTGAAACCCCATACAAGACACGGCATACACCTAGAAAATAAAGGCTGAGTTTTAATTCACTGGCCGTGAAAGCCAACATACCATCTTTGTCAAGTAGTATATTTTTAGCCTACTTTTCACACTTTGCAAAAATGAGGAAAAAGTAGACTTATGAGATCGGGCAAATGTGTGTCTGTCTGTCTGTCCTGTCTGTCTGTCCTTCTGTCTGTCTGTCTGTCTGGCTGTGTGTGTGTGTCCCCCTATCAACTCCTAAACGGCTGGAGCAATCGAAACAAAATTTGGTAGGAGTAAAGATCTATACCTGAATATCTCACGGCCATATTTGAAAATGATGTCAGTGCTACCAACTGCTGAAAAATCGCAATTGAAATTTGAGCTCCATGTTGGATATCTTGGAAGGTATGAATGGGAGCAATTTCAAAATTGGCACACCTATAGATAATAATATTGCAGTTTAATTTCCACGAGGCCATACATGGCAGTGTTGCCAAAATGATTATAAGCCTGCTGACAGGTCCAATTTTTAAATGCATATAACATCTACACTATCAATTGGAATTCAACCAAATTTTGTATGTGCTATGTGTACATAAACTGATATGACTGAGCGTATTCTTAAGAGCCTCCAGGGCTGCCAACTGTTAATAAATGCTCTCATTTTTTTAATCCAATTACCCATATATCAGAAAGTATGCAAGCCGACAGCTTTAAACTATGCACAAATATAGTACCTGACATTCTATATTAATTTGGAGTAACTTATATACGCCAGTGCTGCCAACATGATTCTAAGCCTGCTGATAGGTCCAATTTTAAAATGCATGTAACTTCTATACTAACTAATGGATTTCATTCAAAATTGACACAACAATAGATCATATTATTTCAGATTATTTCTGACCAATACATGTATGTCATTGTTGCCAACATGATTTTACGCGCGCTGCGAAATCCAATGATTAACTGCATGTACCGTCCATGCTATCCATTGGACTTCAACCAAATTTTGTATTCTGTACTGTGGTCGTGCGGACTCCGGTCTAAACGGGCACACACAGTACCTTAAGAGATGGAACTAAGAAAATATTCAGTCACCAGGGCTGCGAAATGTAGTTCTCTATTAGGCTACATTATGCCAGGTATACAGTATTTTGAACTAATTAGAAATTTGGATATTACCAACTTAATAACGTCATTATTCTAGATAAATCCATATAGATTCATCATTGGCATGAATCTTAAATTTTAAGAAAAGTAGGCTCTTTAGTTCGTCACGGAACTTCTTGTTATTTATACTGTATTATTAGTTATTCTTGTAATGTGCTTTAACTTGCAAATGAGACCATTTATGACGATACTATCAATCTTTTTTATATTTTTCATAAACTCAAAATCACAAGACCGCAATTACTACCTGATGGCACATGCGTACTGTGCCCTTTTCACACCTAATTCCTAGGCTCCGAGAGTCTGTTGTCAAGGTCATGTAAGGAAAAAAGGAAGGAAGATTTTAGTTTTACGTGACCATTAATCATACGATCATGAGCAACGGGACCTCCTTTTTACGTGGAATCCGAACCACAGGACATGGCATTTCACTTCGAAAATAAGGTTCTTAAAATATTAATCTAGTTATAGGCCTAGTGAAAAATACAGCAGTTACTGTTCTATGAGTAAGCACACACAGCCTTCTACTAAAAATACCAATTTACTCAAACAAAGACATCCTAAATTACACACATAGCTAATATAAGCAAAATAAAATTAAACCCAAGAAACTACTATTAATAACGATAATAATGATGATAATTAGTCTATAATAACAGAAAATATTGGACAAAAATGAAATTAATAATAATAAAAATAAGTTAATAACAAATAAAATGAAGCCTAGATAAACCTTCCAGGAGATAGAAAACAATTAACTTAACCTGGCAAACAGCTGTTCTAAAACTAAAAGTCCGTTAGAGACTCTGTAAGGTCCATCAGCTGTGCCCAGATCCACAGATCTCACAAATAAGCCAACAACAACTTACATCTCCTGGATGCTTTTAAGGAAAACAAGATTAAACATATACGATCTATTCCTCACAGGAATAACCATAGACCATCTTCCACTTCAAATGAGCTCGGGAATGTTAAATTTAAATTGATTAATTGACTCTCATACATGATTGATAATAATAATAATAATCAAATATTCCTCACAAGACTTATTTGAGTTCAACAAGATAACCTTGAATCATAGAACTTGCACATGGATACCTCTCAAAAACATTATACTAGCATGATAGGACAAGCAGATAAAATTAAAATACACATAAACAAACCATTACATAGAAAAAAGAAAAAGAAAAAGAATCTTGCATAAAAATTTAGTGACATGACACATAAGCAACATCTTAACATCTGGACTTATCTGGTTGTCATCTGATCTGTTCGCATTTTCAGACATGATTAGGGGTTGGCTAGCTAGCCAAACAAACCCCCAGGTGGACATACCATACGCTTTTTCAGCTCGATATGTCCGGTAATGTGAGCGCAATGTAGTGGGTTTGACACTTCACAAAGAAAACTCGTGGCATTTAAATACAAAACACTTGAATCGCTCGGCAACGGAGGATAGGGTTCAGATCCAAACTAGGCTTCCGACCATTCATTCCAACCGCAATGGCGCTCTCGACATGAATCAAAACAACAAAACAACTAAAGGCACACAAAACCTATAAGCAAATGAACCAGCGGGCAAAAATATTACATTATATTCACTCATTGGGAACACATAGGTACTGATAGGATGGTCGCTCAAAATCTCGCCAGAGCCGAGATGGGGGAGTTGACGGCCAAGGTTAGAGGGTCATAAAACCTCTACGCTGCACAATGCAATCTTTCAGATGCGTGGAGACAAACTACCCGGCTTTGAAACACAAAACACATCGCTTGAAAAACAGTAACTAGCTTACATAGCGTGGTAAAACAAAACATTTAAGTCGTATAGATGAGTCGCCCAACGGGTCCCCACTTCGGCGCCTTTCATTTCGAATAGCATACAGCTCAGACCCGCCCAGCTTTATAAGGGTTCAGTGTCGGTTCCCTTTGCTTGGACAACAGATGTCTTCAGTATTTTCACGAGCTTTAAAGGGACTGCAGACACTGCCAATGCCATGGTTGCCACATTTTGCGACAATTTCAAAATATCAGCTTTATTTTTTTAATAAAATATAATTTAAAAGACTGATCATGGGCCACAACAAAACAACATATAAATAGATAAATAAGTATAAAATAAATGATGAATAAATAATATAAAATAAATAAATACATAAATATAACATAAATAAACCCCATATAAATAAATATAAAATAAATAATTAAATGAATTAATAAATATAAAATAAACAAATATAAGACAAATAAATAAATACTCAAACATAATAAACATAAATATAAAATTAACTAATAAATATAAAATTAACAAATAAATAAATATGAAATAAATAAATAAATAACAATTAATAGGTAAACAAAGAAATAAACAATCACATAATTATAACATAAACAATTACACAAATATTAAAAAATGAATAAATAAATGAATAAATAAACAAATAATTATAAAATATACAAACAAATATAACAGAAACAAATAAATATAAAATAAACAATTATTAAATAAACAAAAAATAAATAAGCAAACTAATATTAAATAAACAAATAAATATTAAGTAAACGAATATAACATAAACAAATAAATACAAAATAAACAAATACATTTAATAAATATAAACAAGCAAATACAACACAGTTAAACAAATAAATATAAAATAAACAAACAAACATAAAATAAACAAGCAAATATTAAATACACAAATACGTAATTTTATTATAACAATAAAATAAATATAAAATAAATAAACAAACAAATATTAAATAATAGTACATTATGCAACGAGCCTATAATGGCAATAATTAAGACACGAGTATGTTTATAAAAGGAGGGTATGCGAGTTTTATAATTTCCATACGAGTGTCTTAATCACCATTATAGGCGAGTTGCATACGACTGTTTATGTTCGACGATAATTATTATAACTATTTTATGTTCGAACATAAATATTCATAAATATCTGTCGAGATTTCGCCAGTTTTATGTACTGAACAGAGCGCATGGGACGCACAGAATGCCTTGTATTTGACCAAGGCCTCCTCGATTGCCCCACTATGACACTAGGCCAGGCATTGAAATTTAAATTAGAAGGCCTTGGAACTCAGCGCAAATGCGTTGCTATCCTCACCTGATTGGTCAAACAACTGTTTCTTGAGCTCTGATTGGTGGGAGAAACTGTTTCATAAAAAAAAAGATAGTGTTATAATGACCATCATTATGATACAGTTTTCTGACATATAATAGTCAGGGTCGAACATAAACAAATATAACATAACCAAATAAATATAGAATAAACAAACAAATATAACATAAAAATAAATATAAAATAAATAAATAAATTATAAACATAAAATAAACAAATATAAAACAAATAAATAAATAATCAAACAAACATAATATAAATACATATAAAATATACAAGTAAATAAATATAAAATTAGCAAAAATAAATAAATATAAAATAAATAAAAATAAATAGGTAATTAAAGAAATAAACCAACATTTAATATAACATAAACAATTAAAAACATATTTAAAAAATAAAAAAACAAAGCAAATAAATTATGGTGTTTGAAGCCATTTTTAGTGATGCCTTAGTAAACGAAGGTTTGATGCTTTTCAGTCGGTCAACACGATTCTACCCAAATGAGATGGGTTATTCACTAATCCTGAAAACAATAATTACATGAGATTAATAAATACACTTGGATGACCAGCTTCGATCGCCAAGCGATCATCATCAGGTCCATTACCCTTAGGCTACACAAATTTTCTGTCTGAAAGTAAGGGTGAAAATATTTACAATATGTACACATCTTTAGTATAGCCTCCGTGGCTTAGGCGGCAGCACGCCGGCCTCTCACCGCTGGGTCCGTGTTTCAAATCCCGGTCACCCCATGTGAGATCTGTGCTGGACAAAACGGAGGCAGACAGGTTTTTCTCCGGGTACTCCGGTTTTCCCTGTCAAAATTTCATTCCAGCAACACTCTCCACTATCATTTCATTTCATCTGTCATTCATTTAATCATTGCCCCAGAGGAGTGCGTCAGGCCTCGGCAGCCGGCACAGTTCATATCCTCGCCGCTAGTGGGGGCTTCATTCATTCAATTCCTGACCCGGTCGGAGACTGGAAGCAGGCTGTGGATTTTTTTCACACTTCTTTTGTTGCGGTATTAGTTGAGATAGTTCAACTCGTCATTATTTGTTAGTTATAGTCTGTGTGATGTTTTGTTAAAATACTGAACGTGGTGATTGACCTCCAAACTTGCTTGTTTAGAGTGAATATGTGATTGTAGTTAAATGGTCAATTTAGGTTGTATTGTACATGCTACTTATCTGATTGAGTCTTGCGTGTGATGGTGAGGGCAGTTGTCTTCGTCACTATCTACCAGGGACCCGGAACAGAACTGAAATGCGCTACGTACCGCTGTGTTCCACGTTACGTTTTGTATACCATACCGTGGCCCCGAGCTGGCTTGCGGTATCGTTCCGTAAGTGTAACTTGGAGCTCGGTATGAGAATGCGGAACGTTACAGCGCTGGAACGGTACAGCAGGATCTCGACTCCCAACTGTACCGAGCATCAAGAAACGTGTTAGCGGAACGTTCCGTCTGAAACGGCACATGACTGGAACGATTTCTCAGCGTTACCAGTAGGCAAGTTACTCTTCATGCCGTTCATGGTTCTCTAAATAGAATAACGTTTCCACCAGTCAGATGGTTACACTGTGTACCGTTACAGGTTCTACCAAGCAGACACCCGGTTTCTATGCGTATCGATCTAGGTTCTCAGATAAAAACACGTTCCAACGAAACGTGGAACGGTACAGAGCTGGGGCAGTACAGCAACATTTCCCAAAATGTATGTACAGACAATTACAGCACTATTACACAGTTATTACACTGTCTATAACCACCATTATGGCTATTACACCGAATTTTTACTTAGACTATTACGGCTATTATACAGTCCATTTAGTTACCATGGCAATTGTACCACAGCGTTTATTACGCTGTTATGCTGGTTATTACAAACTGTCACATAATACCCTAATTACACAATAACTACATGAAGTTACACACCTGTTATCTTATCTAGGGGCATTTATTTCAGTATATCGTAATACTCAATCTAGCCTAAGTGTATTTTTCAGTATCTACTGTCCTACCTAGAACTTTGATTAAAAAAAGATCCTTTTTTCTGCGTCATCAACTATCCCAGTTTGAACGATGCTGGACCATATGTAATTCCACTAATTCCAAGCAAATTATTTATTCAAACAATGGATAATTACTTCTTGAAATATGAATAACAATCAACATAGTGAATTCATTCCGAGTGCGTGCCTCCTTGCTCGTTTCGAACGCGGTCACACAGTCAGGCTCATACTGTAGCCTACGTTAGAAATATCTCTTAAATACAATACGATGGATCCCAAGTGATTCGACATATTTCTTGTTGCTTCATATAAGTTAGGGGTTTGGAACATAGCCTATTGTTCATCAGTCCCGTATAGTTGGGGTGTGTATGGAATTTGTCTGCTGAACTTTGTTATTGTGATGTCTGTAGTAGCGTGTGCATTTGTAATTAAGGCATGGCTTGGGAACGAGTTGGCCATGGCCTTGACTTAGGAACTATCCACGCTTTTTCCTGGTGTAGAAGTGGGAAACCACGGTAAACCACTCTAGGATGGCTAAGATGGGAATCGAACTCACCTTCTCGCAGTGTTGGCATATGAGGCACAGTGTAACCCATACACCAGCCTTTCGCTCCTTTGTGACCAATAATAGCATTTCTATCCTAAATCAAACGTCCCGTTCTTGCTTTTCGTTTACTTGTTAGCCTATTTTCATTTATGAAAAAAAAAATAGGCTTATGAGATCAAATTTAGTCCGTGTGTGTATGATTGTGTCTGTGTGTGTGTCCCACCCCCAAACCCCCACCCTGATAAAATCAAAACGGCTCGAGCGATTTTAACGAAACTAGGTAAGGTCATAGTACTATTTTGTCCGACCCCGAGCGTGCTCTTTAAATGTTATTACATCTCACCAATCCAACATGGCGACTGTGCGAAATATTTAACCGGCATTCTATATCTCCAAAACTATTACAGATATCACCCCAAAATTTTGGACGGTGATAAAAGGCACTACTAGAAGTGCACCTATGGGACTCTCAAAAATCTGTTAAGTACACAACGAACATGGTGGCCAAGCAAAGTTGAAACATTTAAATATACTTTTCTCGCGATTTACCCATCTGAGCGCAGTGACACTTGGTACAGCAAATGTTTATATACCTTGTAATGCACTGATATCTAATTTAGTTCAATTGTTTACATAACCTAAAGATGGCGGCTGTAAAAAATTATACAATAAATCCGGAATGGTCGCAATCAGGACACAACCGTTTCTTTTAGCCGTGTGACCAAAAGATTTCCCAATCCAGCTCATCTTCGGATTTTGGCAAATATTGTGGTAAAGGGCACAGTATCATGTTGCGACTTCCGGAAAATTTCGACATATCTTCGCGATCACATCCCATCCCATCGTCAGTTCAAAAGTTTATACATAATTTATAGAATTATATACCGTATGTATCACTTTCTTGTGGATACGATAACTACCGCCAATTTGCACAAATCACGTTACAATTTATACATGAAATATAACCGCTCAAAATATCGGTTGAGTTTGTTAAAGGGCAAATTCGCATCCAGTGGGATGAAAATTGGAGGCCTTTTTTGGAGAAGTGAAATATCGCTATGACGGTCTTAGTAACATTGTGAAAAATAAAATCCATTCAAAGATCGTGCTATTCTTAGGATAGACTAAGGGCCAAATTATTATGTCCGGAAAGTTCATGGATAGCACCAACCGTGGACCAAAGAGGTGGGAAAATGTAGTTTTGAGAGAAATAAATCATACCTCCCTCATTAGACACAATTTAAAACAGTTTTTAAACGTTGGTAGTTCTCTAAACAGTACCTAACACCTTTATCTGAATTAATTTATGAAATAACCCACCCTTAAGCAAAGAGCAAAACGTTTTCTCATGCTAAACATGTAGAATATTGTAGATATCCAACAATTGACAAATGTAGTGATTTCGATGTATTTTTCGTTGCCCGGTGAAATCTACCTCTGCTTTCCGGCGTGCCGAGAAGGATGTTTTGAAATAGAGCTCTACTATTTTCGGCCGTTAGCAGCATGGTTCAAATTATTGCAATTCCAGGTAAATAATTGATTCATACATAGGATAATAACATCTTGAAATATCAATATTAATCAACATAGTGATTTTAGTCTGAGCGCGTTCCCCATCACACAGCAGAAGGCAAAGTGCTTGTTACGATCGCTGTCACACATGCACATACTGTACGTTTAAAATATGTCTCGTAAATACTATATAATGGATTGCAATGATTACAAATGTTGGTTGTTGCTTCGTATAGGGTCTCGGAATATAGCCTATTGGTCATCAATCCCATACAGTTAGGTGTCTATTAAATTTGTCCCATACCTGGCAATCTGAGGCGACAGTATCATTGTGTAACTATAATAGGTTATTTGTACGGTCAAAAACTGAGTAGGTGGCTCTGACCTTGAGTTAATTCTATTAATTGTAAGAAGGAGTGTGCAAAGTCCCGATGAAAGAGCTCAGGATGGCCCCTGTCAGTGCCGATATCCGAACCTCTAATCATTGACCTTAGAGTGAAAATGAAAATCCACAGCCTGCTTCCAGTCTCCGACCGGGTCAGGAATGGAATGAATGAAGCCCCTATCTAGCGGCGAGGATATGAATTGTGCCGGCTGCCGAGGCCTGACGCACTCCTCTGGGGCAATGATTAAATGAATGACAGATGAAATGAAATGATAGTGGAGAGTGTTGCTGGAATGAAATTTGACAGGGAAAACCGGAGTACCCGGAGAAAAACCTGTCTGCCTCCGTTTTGTCCAGCACAAATCTCACATGGAGTGACCGGGATTTGAACCACGGGCCCAGCGGTGAGAGGCCGGCGTGCTGCCGTCTGAGCCACGGAGGCTTTGACCTTAGAGTAACCAATATAAATTATGGAGTGCTCATTAAAGTACTGTTGGAAATCGATATGATTGTCAAACAAGTACTTCCTTGAAGAACTGAATAGCCTATTTTCATATATCCTACTTATGTTAATTGCCTCTATCAACATACAAAATTTCAGTTTGATTGCTGTAATAGATTCGTAGATATTGAGAAGCGTTTAAATATTTTGGATGGTCGCCATGTTGCATTTCTATATACTATGTAGGCCATAGAGTTATGTAGGCCTTCTATTAGATGACGATTATTGCGAAGTCTCATTATTCAAACGTTGAAAATGATTATAAGCCTGCTGATAGGTCCAAATTTTAAATGCATATAACTTCTACACTATCCATTGGATTTCAACCAAATTTCGTATGTGCTATGTCTACATAAACAGATATGACTGAGCGTATTCTTTTGAGCCACCAGGGTTGCCAACTGTTAATAAATGCTCTCAATTTTTTTTAAATCCAAATACCCATATATCAGAAAGTATGCAAGCCGACAGCTTTAAACTTTGCACACGAATAGTACCTGACAGTCTACATTAATTTGGAGTAACTTATATACGTCAGTGCTACCAACATGATTCTAAGCCTGCTGATAGGTCTAATTTTAAAATGCATGTAACTTCTATACTAACTAATGGATTTCATTCAAAATTGACACAACAATAGATCATATTATTTCAGATTATTTCTGACCAATACATGTATGTCATTGTGCAACATGATTTTACGTGCGCTGCGAAATCCAATGTTTAACTGCATGTACCGTCCATGCTATCCATTGGACTTCAACCAAATTTTGTATTCTGTACCTTAAGAGATGGAACTAAGAAAATATTCAGTCACCAGGGCTGCGAAATGTAGTTCTCTATTAGGCTACATTATGCCAGGTATATTTCGATCTAATTAGAAATTTCGATATTACAAACTTAATTTCGTCATTATTCTAGATAGATCCATATAGATTAATCATTGGCATGAAACTAAAATTTTAAGAAAAGTAGGCTCTTTAGTTCGTCACGGAACTTCTTGTTTATTAATGTAGGGGAAAAATTAAAAACATAGGAAAAATAAATCAACCTGAAAATGTAATAGATCCAATGGCTTCAAATACGGTATTTTTACTTTCAACACACGAAAGCGAAGTGAAAAGGGTAATTGACTCCCTAAAATTTGAATCTTCAAGTGGAACGGATGGTTTACCTAGTAGTATATTAAAATTAGGTAAACACTAGATCCCCCCACCTGTAACTCACATAATAAATAGCTCTTTATCTTAAGGAGAATTCCCATCAGATCTAAGGAATCTAAAGAGGTCCTCGTGAAAACGTGCCGCGGCCTGAAGTTTGCCTTCTTTCACTCTTCTGTTTCCATGTTTCTGTTTACTTATTTATGAAACCACCCAACCATCAGAATATAATAAATAGGGACCGGATTTTGTTGGTTTTTAAGATTGTCGATTTAGGTTTTCAAAAACATGAAAATTGTTATTTTTTATTAGGTAGAATAGGATTTTACAACAGGTTCTTATGTTTAAAGGGTAGCAAAAGTTGACATAAATTACATAAAGCTTAAAATTAATGCCTCTTTGTTAGTAGACAATCTGATTGCAACGAGAGTGTAAATATTTTACAAAATGATACGTCGTTTATCAAATTATCACCGAGAACTTTACACTTTTAGGCAATCCAATAAAACCAAGGATGTCCGAGGTGATTTTTACACTCTATCTCGTTCAATTAATTTTGTTTATTTAGAATATAAGATTCTTGGTAATAATAAGAGATTTATTCGCACTTTCCTGGCTGTAAATAACCAAACAATGTTAAGCCGGAAAGTGCTGAAAATATTTGAATGTTAGTTAGTTAGTTACTGTTTTTTAGGGGGCGGAACTAACAGGTCATCTGCCCCTTATTTGAATTTTCCGGTAGGTAGGATTGCATTCAATCTACTGGAGCTAGGATTAAACACTATCTTCACATTTACTTTTAACAATATGGACTAAAATACAAATATACTACAATATATCGAACAAAACTGCAATTAGTTATTGCAGGTACTCGCGTATCATTTAGGTTATTTTTAAGTACTGCGGAATTCATAAGTAAGGCTCTTTTGAGTGTGATTTGGAAAATCATTTTGAAGTATGAAAAAAATAGGTAAGAACCTAAGAATCCGGTCATTAATAATAGCTATGTGGAATTTGTTTTGCCCCGACGGTAATAGGTAGTTTCTCTGTTGCTTGAAAGCGAATGTTTGTACAAAATCAATTGTCTACAATAATAAAAAAATATAATAATATTAGCATTGATGCGTGCCACCCCCCTAGTGGCACTTTTTGTTAACTTGATTACGGTGGGTTGAAGCACAACACAGATTGTTCATTTAAATGAAATAATTAACTTTATTGCGGCCAGACAGATACAGCACTCATCAGTAAATACAAGAAATTATTACCTTACTCCAGTTTCCTCACGGCGAGAACACTTCCCCTTTCACTTGTCAGTAAGCCGCAGAAGTTAATCCTTCGTAATGAGGTGGCCCCGTGCGTTGGCTGGAAATATCTGCACTCAGCCTGTCACCGTACTACACACTGTTTCACAATGCGCCACAATCACTTCTGTCGCACTGAAAAAAAAACCCACACTCGTTCAAGACACAGTTCTTCTGTAGGCTTCTCACTTCCTCGCTGTCAAGAGAATCAGCTTCACTAGGGGTTTCGCAAGTCACCACACTTCTGTCGCTCAGGATAAACGCTCGCACTAGCTCATAAAATACACAACAACAACAAATGCTTGACAGGTCACTCTTATAAAGCAGGCCGGTGACTCAATAAATGCTTCTAGACCCATCCAGGGTCCACGGCTTCTCGAGGATTCCAACACTGGCTGGGTCACGAATATTCTGGACCATCCCTTTCACTTCGCAGCCCGTTGCGTAACGCGCACGTAATACACTGAGGCAGAGCACACACAGCCCAACCCTGGGGCAGTTGTGACTCATGCGGTGAGCGATGACACAAACTCACAACCGTAACACCACCCCCTTCCTAAAAGGCTGATCGTCCCGATCAATCATTGGTCCGTCTGTGTCCCTCCGTAGGCTGCCAGGCGATCTCGATGCACGATCTTCATCTTCGCCCTCGGGCTCCGCTGGATCCTGTAGACGACATCGTTGATCCGTTTCACGACTCGGTACGGGCCCTCCCAGGACTTCTGCAGTTTGGGTGACAGGCCTTTCTTCCGTAATGGGTTGAAGAGCCAGACAAGGTCGTCCTCGTGGAATCCGCCGGCATCCGTCTGTTGGTCGTATCGGGTCTTCATTCGGTCGGTTTCAATCCGCAGTTTCCTCCTCGCGAACGCGTGCACGTCCTCCAGTTGGTCGACCAGTTCTTGACAATACTGGCTTACCGGGACCGGATCATTCCCAGGTCGGCCGAAGGCAAGATCGACAGGTAGACGGAGCTCCCTTCCAAACATGGCCCGGGCTGGTGTGCACCCGGTGGCTTCATGCACGGCGGCGCGGTAGGCCAGGAGAAATAGTGGAAGATGTTCGTCCCAATCCCTCTGGTGCTCGCTGACGACTATTTGGAGATGGTTCTCGATGGTGCGATTGAATCGCTCTACCATCCCGTCGGACTGAGGGTGTAGCGGCGTTGTCCTTGTCTTCCGGATTCCCAGCAGCTGGCATAGGTTCTGGAAAACCTGCGACTCGAAGTTCCTCCCTTGGTCGGAGTGCAGCTCCAGGGGTACTCCGTACCGGCTGACGAATTCCTTCACCAGGGTCTCTGCGATCGTCGCGGCTTCTTGGTTAGGGAGCGCATACGCCTCCGGCAATTTGGTGAAGTAGTCGCTGACGACCAATATGTAGCGGTTCCCTGCCTCGCTTAACGGGAATGGCCCAGCGACTTCGATGGCCACACTCTCCATGGGGCCGCCCACGTTGTAGGTCTTCAGTGGACCCCGTCGTCTTCGTCCTGGGCCCTTGCTGGCTGCGCAATCGTGGCACCTCGCGCAGTGGTTCCCCACGTCAGTTCGGCATCCGGTCCAGTAGAACCGCTCTCTCAGCTTCTCCAGGGTCTTCTTTATCCCTAGGTGTCCACCAGATGATCCTCCATGGACTTTCTTCAGGACTTCCTCCGTCATAGCCTTTGGAACGACGACTTGCTCCCGAGATGTCTTCCCGTCGGTGCTCTCCCAGGTACGGCAGATGAGGCCATCCCTTACAACCAGCGAGTCCCATTGCGCCCAGTAGGACTTAAACTTTGGGCTGCAGTCACTAACAATGTTCCACCCGGGTCTGGGGACACAGGCCCTCTTCCATTCGGCTATCAGTCCCAGGTCATCATCTTCCGCTTGCGCCAGCGCGAAAGATTCGCGGCTCCAGCTCCCTTGAAGTTCCACGGTAGTCCTTCGGCACTGTATCCCGGTGTTCTCCTCCCTCCAAGTACAGAAGGTGCAGTCTTCGGGGCACGGTCTTCGTGACAGGGCGTCGGCATTAGAATGCAGTTGGCCTTTCCTGTGCTGGATCTCGAAGTTGTACTGTTGACGCCTCACTAACCACCGCGCGAGTTGACCCTCGGGCTGTTTGAAGTTCAGGAGCCACCGCAGGGATGCATGGTCGGTCCTGATGAGAAATTCTTGCCCGTACAGGTACTTGTGGAAGTGTTCGATGGTCTTCACGATGGCGAGCAGTTCCTTCCTGGTGACGCAGTAGTTCCTCTCTGGCTTTGACAAGGCTTTGCTGAAGTAGGCCACTACTCTCTACTCGCCGTCCACTATTTGCGATAGGATTCCCCCTATACCAAAGTCGCTGGCGTCGGTATCGACGATGAACCTTGATCCAGGTCTGGGGTAGGCCAGAATTGGAGCGGTGCACAGAGCCTGCTTGAGTTGTTCGAAGGCACTATGGCATTCTGCTGTCCATGTGAAGAGTTGGTCCTTCTCAGTCAGTCGATGCAGTGGTTTGGCGATGTCGGCGAATCCTCTCACGAAGCGACGGTAATAAGTGCAGAGTCCCAGGAAGCTTCGTAGTTGGGACTTGTCCTTCGGAACTGGCCACTCCCTCACAGCTGCGGTCTTCTCTGGGTCGGTGCGCACCCCTTCCTCGGAGACGATATGCCCAAGGTACTGGACCTGCTTCTGGAAGAGCTGACACTTCTTGGGGCTCAACTTCAGCTGGGCAGCCCGTAGCTTCATCAAGATCTCCTTCAGGTTGCTGTAGTGCTCCTCGAAGCTTTTTCCCAGAACGATGACGTCGTCTAGGTAGACCAGGCAGGTCTTCCAGTGTAGTGCCCTCAGAATGGACTCCATTAGCCTTTCGAAGGTCGCAGGGGCGTTGCACAGACCGAATGGCATGACGGTGAACTGCCAGAGCCCGCTGCCCACAGAGAACGCCGTTTTCTCGCGGTCCTTAGGGTGGACCTCCACCTGCCAGTAGCCACTCTTCAAATCCAAGGTGGAGAAGCATCTTGATCCTGATATGGTGTCCAGCGTGTCGTCGATCCGGGGTAGAGGGTAGCTGTCCTTCTTCGTGACGTCGTACACCCGCCTGTAGTGCACGCAGAACCTAGTGGATCCGTCCTTCTTCTTCACTAGCCCGACCGGAGAACTCCAAGGACTATGTGATGGCTCGATCACCCCTTGCTCCTTCATCTCTTCTACCATCCGGTCGACTTCGGCTTGCTTGGCGAGCGGGACACGTCGGAATGGGGCCCTAATCGGTGTGCTGTCCCCAACGTCGATTCTGTGCTGGACCAAGCTTGTCCTACCGAAGTCTTTGCAACCCACGGAGAAGACATCCTGGAATTCGCGTAGCAGGTCCTGAAGTTGGCGTGATTGCTCCTCGTCTAAATGGTCCTGGGATCCTTGGTACAGCTTCTGTAGTTCTTCTGGCAGGGCGCGTCTTCTTGGGTTGTTCGTCTGCAGGTGTCCGTCCGTCGTGTCTGTGATGCGGGAAATCCAGGTAACGGGCTCGCAGACTCCTAGGTTGGTGTCCCGGTGAACCGTAATGTCGTAGTCGTTCAGGTTGGACAGGCGGACGTACGGCCGAGGCGTCGTATTGATGAGGGTCTTGGCAACTAGCAATCATTTTGTCAGGATGTCCTCATATTTTCGCTCGATGACAGCCGCCACTCCCTCAGCAGTTCCGTCGACTATTACGGCGGCGCTGAACTCCGTCCTGGCAGGAACGATGACGTCCTCTCTCAGCCTTACTTGTCGTGCGGTAACGGCCTCGTGTGCTGGTTGCAAAGCAAGTTCCTCACCTCCGAAGTGCAGAGTGTTGGTACTCAAGTCCAAGATGATGTTGTTCTGGTCCAGGAAGTCCAGTCCGATGATCACTTCGTTTGATACTTCAGCCACAAGCACTGGATGCTTCACCACCCGTCGACCAATGACGAGCTCCAGTGATGCTTCGCCATGTACCGGTGCGGTCTCTCCGGTCGCGGTTATTAGCTGGAGGTTCCTTTGTGTGGGTTGCACTCTGCACTTCGGGATCACGGTGGGATTGAGGATGGTCCTCCACGCTCCCGTGTCGATCAGCATGGGCCAGCTCACTCCGTTGACGACTCCGTCGACCATCAGGCTGCTATTGTCCCTCCGTAACTTCGTCACACGCACTTGGACTGCCGGGGCTTGACGACTGTCACAAGCCAACCTTTGCCCCCCAAGGCTGGCTAATACTCGTTTCCCTGGGCCGCGCGGTTTTCAGACGACTGATTTCCCGTCGGATACCCTCGGCGGCGGCGATCACCGCAGTCCTTGCTCAGGTGGCCTCTCTTACCGCAGGCCCAGCAGGTCGGTAGTCCTCTTCCGGGTCACCTCTCCGGTTGTCTTCCTGCTGTGTCGTTGCTGGTGGTGCCGCGACTATCGAAGAAACGGCTTAGCGCCTCCATCAATTCGTCGGCCAGGGGCTTGGTCTCGTTGGTTTTTGCTGGTTCGTCGACGTCCACTTGACGCACCCGCGCGTTCATTCTAGGTGCCTGTTTCGCCGTCTCGAACTCAAGTGCGTGGCTCAGCGCGTTTGCCAGGGTCTTATTTCGCGCGAGTCGCAGCGCCTGTTGAGTGTCCGAGTCCCGTAGCCCGTCGGTGAAGGTCTGCGTCGCAATCTATTCCAGAAAGTCTGCCGGCGCTCTTGGGTAGGCGAGCCTTACGAGGCGTGCGATGTCCATCTCGAACTCCTGCAGGGTTTCCGCGTTCTTTTGTACCCGGGTCCAGAGCTGCATTTGGTAGGCGTGCTGAAGATGGCTATCCCCATATCGGGACTCCATATGGGCGATCAGTGAAGCGTAGTCCTGGGATCCAGTCGGGATGGCCTGAAGGACGTTAAGGGCGTCACCTCTCAGCGCTACAATGAGAGCTGTAGCCTTTTCCGTGCTGTTCCAGTTGTTTATGGAACAGGCTGCCTCGAACTGACGTAAATAGGTGCTCCACGGGACCTTTCCGTCGAAGGTTTGGGGCGTCACTCTGCTCTGTCCCGTTCCTGATGTCCCCGGTGTACCTGTGGGCGGGCGTCGGCGCAGCTCGGCAACTTCCTCTTGAAGAGCGTTGAATTTCTCTTCCACCCCTTTGAGTGGGTGTTGGCGCAGTTCGGCAACTTCCTCTTGTAGGGCTTTGACTCTCTCATCCACCCCGGTCGGCGGGCGTCGGCGCAGCTCAGCGACTTTCTCTTTTAGGGCTTTGAATTTATCTTCCATCCCTGTCGGCGGGTGTCGGCGCAGCTCAGCAAATTCCTTTTGTAGAGCGTTGAATCTCTCTTCCACCCCCGTCAGCGGGCGTCGGCGTAGCTCGGCAACTTCTTCTTTTAAGGCGACGAACTTCTTTTCCACTGCCGTGACTTCGTCACGCAGACCCAGTTCTAATTTCTTCAGGTCCTGTGCTAACTTATTCTGCCCGTCTTCCATCTTCTTCTGGCCGTCCTCTATCTTCTTGGTTAAATTCTTCTGGCCATCTTCTAATTTAGCAGGTAGGTCCTCGGCTAACTTCTTCTGGCCGTCCTCCATCTTCTTCAGGTCCTCCGCTAACTTATTTTGACCGTCTTCCATCTTCTTCTGGCCGTCTTCTAATTTGGCAGTTAGGTCCTTGGTTAAATTCTTCTGGCCGTCTTCCATCTTCTTCTGGCTGTCTTCCATCTTGGTTTCCATGCCCCTTAACTTTTCTAGCAATGCTGCGAATTTCTCTTCCATTTTAGATGTTTGTCTTGTAAGGGACATGCGCTCACAGGAAAATTTAAAAAAATGACCTGCTCGGGTTTTGGAACCAGGACCGTCAGGTGTTGTGCTTGTGCTTGAGTTCGTAATCCGGCTTCTGACACCAGTTGTTACGTGCCACCCCCCTAGTGGCACTTTTCTTAACTGGATTACAGTGGGTTGAAGCACAACACAGATTGTTCCTTTAAATGAAATAATTAACTTTATTGCGGCCAGAAAGATACAGCACTCATCAGTAAATACAAGCAATTATTACCTTACTCCTCACGGCGAGAACACTTCCCCTTTCACTTGTCAGTAAGCCGCAGAAGTTAATCCCTCGTAATGAGGTGCGTTGGCTGGAAATATCTGCACTCAGCCTGTCACCGTACTACACACTGTTTCACAATGCACCACAATCACTTCTGTCGCACTGAAAAAAAACACACTCGTTCAAGACACAGTTCCTCTGTAGGCCGTCAAGAGAATCAGCTTCACTAGGGGTTTCGCAAGTCACCACACTTCTGTCGCTCAGGATAAACGCTCGCACTAGCTCATAAAAACACAACAACAACAAATGCTTGACAGGTCGCTCTTATATAGCAGGCCGGTGACTCAATAAATGCTTCTAGACTCATCCAGGGTCCACGGATTCTCGAGGATTCCAACACTGGCTGGGTCACGAATATTCTGGACCATCCCTTTCACTTCGCAGCCCGTTGCGTAACGCGCACGTAATACACTGAGGCAGAGCACACACAGCCCAACCCTGGGGCAGTTGTGACTCATGCGAGCGATGACACAAACTCACAGCCGTAACAGTATACTAATAATGACCATTATATACTAATAATTATGAAAATAATAGTATAACAGTCTAATAATAATAATAACATTAGTCTAATTATACGTTTTTCGCTGTCCTCTTGGAGTGACGATGTGGGTAGTTATAATATTACCTTATTCAGGGTACATTAGCTGAAACAGAAGGCCGGCGTGGCGTGAGATGAGCGAGAAAATGGGATTGTGTGGTGGGAAGAAAGGAGTGAGTAAATGTATGCGCCGTGTTTGGATGTGATTTGACCACTAACGCTGTCGTTCCAATAAAAATAAGATCTACATCGCACGTCTCCTAACTGACCTTGAGACGTCATAATGCAGCCTTGTAACAAAGCAAACCACTCCGTTCCGTCTGTTTTGTTCCGTTATTATAAGTAGACCGTTCCGAACTGTAACATACCGGATATTCCTCTGTTCATTTCGGTACGGGACAACGTAACGTTCCGCCCGGCTCCAATCTGCTGTATCAGTACAGGCTCAACTAACGTTCCACTGTTCCAGATACCGGGTATGGTTTCAGACTCCGTTCCGTTCCAGGACAGATAAGGTACGCATTGGAACAGACAGCGGTAACGTTACAACTTGGAAATAACCTTGGAGATAACGGAATTTCGCCGTTCCACATACACAAGAGTTTCGTTCCACGTTACGTTCTGTTCCGGGTTCCTTCTATCTACACTCAACTGGGAGAGCTTCCTGTGGGCCAGGGTCTCTTATATACCTGGGTATTTCTGAGTTAGATCTTGTCACAAGAAGTTCAGCGTGAGTGTTATTCTGTTTGTGTTTCTGTTTGGAGGCCGTCATTAAGTATCTAACGGTATTTTAAATACTAATTACGTAGACCTACAATTATTGTATTGCAATATATATTTCGAGCATTATGAATACTCCTCGAGGGAGAGGGAGGCCCAGAACTCGTCCACCTCATGAAAAAAATACCGCCGGTCATGGTGTGACAATTCATCACCAAGGAAGAGAAATTATATGTGCCGCAAGGGAATTCTTTGAAGAGGAGGCTAAGAGCTTTCGGAAAGGAATGTTCCTTTAATTCCATTCCAGAGAGTTCAAGAACGCACTGCGAAAGCTCTTAGAGTTAGTAAAAGTACTGTGACAAGAGTTACGATGGAGAAATATAACAACTCAGAAGAGGGTTCATCTAAACTGTCCATGCCTGGGAAGAAGCGGCCTAGAACCTCCAGAATTACAAATCTGGATCCGTTTAAAGACGATGCTATTCGCCGGCACATATATTCTTAAACATCCAACAATTCAAAAACTGTTATTTACACTTCCGAACGACTTATTTAAAGGCAGTTACTCTACCTTACTGAAAGTGGTTCATAACCTTGGTTTTCAATATAAAGCTATCAACGGAAGGAAGCTGCTGATGGAGAGAGGTGACGGACTGAGCCAGGATCGAACCTGCCAAGTTGAGCTCAGAAAGCCAGCGCTCTACTGTCTGAGCTTTTCAGCCCGACCTCTGTTAAAGAAAACCGAACATAAGACCAAGTCAGTCATGGTCTGGCCAGGTAGTCTACAAGAAAACACAGCGGTCAGAATGAACGAACAAGCCAGCCGGAAGTGAGAAGGGTAGGGTATGGAATGCAGGAATGTGGCAACCGCGTGAAATGGCACGTGCAATGCTCCTCCCTCCAGAACTAGCTGTCAGACGTCAACTCTAAGTATTACGACCATAGCAATTAACTCAAATATCTATAGTAGGCCGGGTGATACCGAGCTCCGCTAATGAGTTCTCTCCATGGGGGTCAGTTAGGAAAATCTTAACAGGGGAAGTTGCCTGAGGAGTGTATCACTGCCTCCCACTCCAAACTGGAAGTGGTAGTAAATATTGTCGTCAACCTGCCCTGATCTTCACTATCTACTCTTGTTATCTCAAACACGTATTTCATACTACTCATTAGAAATTTTAGGTATTATTCCAGATTTGCAATAATTTTCTTTGTGTTTCAGAGTTACTATACATATCAATATGCACATTTTAATTTGTATGTTGTAGCTTCGTAAAAATGTTATCGTATGAAAGTTATAACCTGCACTATGAGCATTAAAACGATATCGTGGGAACCAAATGCTTATATGTATTCTGCTGCAGATAAAAGCTTTACTTCCACTGACAGTTCATGGAGTTAATGTTAAATCTTTGTAAATAAATGGGCAGAACATACCTTGTTTTAACACCTCCACTTTTGGCCCCGTGTTGACAACTCACACTTATGAAATTTATAGTTTCCTATAATTCTCAATTCTGCACCTCTTTGACTGTACATGGATAACGTGTTAGCTGCACTGATTATATCTACGGAAACTCTAGGGGGTCCAGCTGTCAGTCAACTCATGGCTTAACCAACATTTCAGGGGAGGTTGGCTACCCCCACTCTCTTCCCAAACCCATTAGCGTGAGCTGACAGGACTGTTTGGGTTTAATCTAATTAGCGGAGTTCGACCATCCCGGCAGCATCGGCTAACGACACCCGTCCTTCCCTGAAGCGCTTGTGCCACGCTTTGACCCTTGCAAGGGACATGCAGTATTCACCGTACACTTGAGACATTTGGCGATGAATGTCCGTTCCCCCTACTTCTTTCGCTGTCAGAAACCAAACAACACCTCTTTGCTCTTCGTTTGACGCCTCCATGTCACTGTTTGCAATGTGACTGGCAGCGTTGGACGATTGATGCATGCTGCTGCTCGCTTTGTGTCGTCACGTGACGTGCACGCGTGCTCTCTAGCGACGGGATGTGACCTTCCACGCTCTGGTCGGAACCACACCTCGTTACACACACCACGATTGGCCGATGTCGTCACCAGTTTGCGCATTACAGCCTCCAGCTCGTTACTTTTTGAACGCACCTTATATTATATTTGGAACTCAATATTGATTTGCCTTCAGTTGACATTCTATACGCATCGAATTTGAAGAATAACTAGTTGATAATACGATACATTTTAATTTTAAACCGCTTGTAACAACCAATTTTGTTGTGGGGTTTTGAAACCAATTTTTTCAGTGCTGCCTTAGTAAACAAGAGTTTAGTGTTTTTCAGTCGATCAACACGAATGTACCCAAAAGAGCTGGGTTATGCCCTAATCCTGAAATAAATTACATGAGATTAATAAATACACTAGGATGGCCAGTTTCGATCGTCAAGCGATCATCATCAGATCCATAACACTTACTGTCGACCAAAGTATTATGTGCACTCGAGTTTGAAGGTTGTTTGTGAAGTAACCAATAGACCTACATAAAATCCAATAACATCATCATTTTCGTCGTTCTATTGCACGTTAGTTCATGTAGGTTTGGAATTTTTAATTTATATTTTAATATTTCTTGTCGCAGTTGGAGCACAAAAAGTGCACGTTTTTAAGCGTGTTTCAACCATGCGTCACATTTAAGAATTATTATCTCAAAAACCCGTCATCAGATTGAATCCAAATTTTAACACAATATATATTGGAATGTTGTATAACATTGTATAAGTGCCCATCACTTCCGAGCGAGGCACGTCATGATGAGTGTTGGGCTCTATTTCGGCAACGCTGTACAGCTTTTCTGGGAGCGGGTAGCTGGTGAACGAAGTGTTATTTCCGCCTACAAATACAAACCGATATAAAATAAGTGAGTTAATTTACCTATTTCACAGTCATACAGCTTAACTTTTTGATGTATAAGAATTACATCGCGACCAAGAACTACATTTTCCATCCACCCTGAGCCGAGAAAAAGTTACCTTACAAAAATGATAACAACTTTTTTTCTTGGACACGCAAAATTTTGAAATTATTAAACCAGTTATACAACATTCCAGTGTATAATGTGATAAAATTTGGATTCGATCAGATGACGAGTTTTTGAGATAATAATTCTTAAATGTGACGCATGGTTGAAACACGCTTAAAAACGTGCACTTTTTGTGTTCCAACTGCGACAAAAAATATTAAAATATAAACTAAAAATTCCAAACCTACATGAACTAACGTACAATAGAACGACGGAAATGATGATGTTATTGGATTTTATGTAGATTTATTGGTTACTTCACAAACAAGCTTCAAACTCGAGTACACATAATACTTTGGTCGACAGTAGGCTACACAATCTATGTTTACATTTTTTGTTGAACCAAATTGAATTGTCTAAGTTCATGAGTTTAAGCCTGAGTGATTTGAATCTCTTGGCTTCACGATTTGCCTGATTGCCCGTGAACATTGTTCACTAAGGCAACACTGGAAAATTGGATTCAAACCCCACAATGTTCTCGGCCAGTCAGGCAAATCGTGAAGCCAAGAGATTCAAATCACTCAGGCTTAAACTCATGAACTTAGACATGTCAATTTCGTTCATCAAAAAATGTAAACATAGATTTTATAGCCTAAGAGTAATGGATCTGATGATGATCGCTTGACGATCGAAACTGGTCATCCTAGTGTATTTATTAATCTCATGTAATTTATTTCAGGATTAGGGCATAACCCAGCTCTTTTGGGTACATTCGTGTTGACCGACTGAAAAGCCTGAACTCTTATTAACCTATTTTGTGTTATTTGACCAAAATAACAAATTGAACCAACATAGTACCTGTGCGCTATCTGTTGGAGCTACTTCAGGATAAACAATGTTTCAAAGTCTTGGGGATCGTTATTGGGTATATATCAAATGCTGAGCCCACACAATTCCCAAGAAGAAGAATTCAACCAACAGAATCTCGCTCGTTTTATGAACATGCTCGTGTCTTAATTATTGCCATTATAGGCTCGTTGCATAATGCACTATTAAAGCTTATAAAAAAGATTACAACGTTAATAGTGATAGCTATCCGTTATTTTTGACGGAGGTCCGTGTTTGATTCCCGGCTCTCCCAAGAAATTTAAATCTGGTCCATGGGTTGGAACGGGGTACACTCAGCCTCACGAGGAAACAGAGAAAATATGGGTTCAATTCCCACCTCAGCCATCCAGGAAGTGGTTTTCTGTGGTTTCCCCCAATTCTACTCAAAGCAAATGCTGGGAGGATCCTAACTTAAGGCCACGGCCACCTCCTTCCCAAATCCTCCAGTCTAGTCTGCAAGCCTCTGTTTATGAACAAGTCGCCTTCATGATCCCCTATTAGCAGTTAGCACTGCTTCACCTCTACGTTGAAGTCGTTCAACACTGAATCTAACCATTGCCTCTTAGTTCTACCTCTGCTTCTCTTACCCTCTACAGTCGAACTCATTAACCTCTTAGGTATTCTCTCCTCCCCCACTGTCTTAACATGACCCCACCATCTGAGTCAGCTCATACGAACAGCTTCATCTAGTGTGTTCATTTCTTAGTATTTATCTCTTCATTTACATACAACAATACTTGAATGTTACGTCCATAGAAATAGTTTCTATTTTACACAAGTATTTCAAATTTGATGCAGTAGAAAACATAATAATGTTATTCTCTCTATCTTTTACCAAAAGCATAGCCTATTTTATTCTAGCCGACCCCGCTGTGTTGGGGTAGCGCGCCTACATCTCACCCGGATGCCCCGGGTTTGATTCCCAGCTCCGTCAGGGATTTTAGAAACTGATGTTAGGGCTGGAACGGGGGACACTCAGCCTCGTGAGGACAATTGAGTGGCTGCCTGACAGTGAGGCAGCGCCCCAAACACGAAAACCAAGATTAACGGCCGAGGGGACCCGATGCGCTGATCACGCGTCACCCCAATATCCGCAGGCCAAATGGCTGGGCAATGGTCGCTTGTAGGCCTAGGCCCTTCACGGACTGCAGTGCCTGGGGTTATTATTATATTTTCTTCTAAGTTCGATGGAATGTCCATAATGGCTAGACGCTAGAGCATCTTGAACTTCTTGCTTATTTTGAGGCAGAGGTAGTAAGTTTCTCCGTTTCTCGGCAGCAATAATTTTTAAATTCTTCTCTAAGTCATTTGATATTAAATTATCAGACAAGTGCTTAGAGGCAGCAAGTATGTCCTTTCTCATCAACTTCGATGTCCGTTCACATATCTCGTCACGTATCTTTCTTTTTACACTGTTCGAAATAAATTCTTGATTAATCGTCGTACATGGCTCGTGATTGTGATACCCACATAACAGAAAGTTACCACCATTTGTAAATAAATGAGCAGAACATTCCCTGTTTGAACACCTCCACACTTGGCCCCGTTTTGACAACTCACACTTCTGAAATTTATAGTTTCCTATAATTCTCAATTCTCCACCTCTTCGACTGTACATGGATAACATGTTAGCTGCACTGATTATATCTACGGGAACTCCAGGGGGTTCAAGTGTACGTAGCTGTAAGTCAACTCATGGCTTAACCAACATTTCAGGAGAGGTTACTACCCCCACTCCCTCCCTAAACCTATTAGCGTGAGCTGACAGGACTGTTTGGGTTTAAACTAATTAGCGGAGTTCGACCATCCCGACTACTACTACCAATCCCGGGATTGGTAAAATACTTTTACCCGCCTGTGCGACGACAATATTTTGGTATATCATCTTTGTTTTACACCCTTCAGCGCTACTTCCCAAGTCGAGCTGCTACGTGTTCTATTGACCTTCGGAGGCTAAGGGCACACAACACACGAAACACGAATCTTCACACCGGATTTGAAAGACCTGCCGCAATCGGGAAAGAAACTCGAGCCTCCGGGTGAAAGACAAGCTCGTCACACCTGCAAAAATGAGTAACATAATAATAATAATAATAATAATTATAATGAAATGAAAATCCACAGTTCGCTTCCAGTCTCCGACCGGGTCAGGAATGGAATGAATGAAGCCCCCAACTAGTGGCGAGGATATGAACTGTGCTGGCTGCCGAAGCCTGTCGCACTCCTCTGGGGCAATGATTAAATGAATGACAGATGAAATGAAATGATGTGGAGAGTGTTGTTGGAATGAAATTTTGACAGGGAAAACCGGAGTACCCGGAGAAAAACCTGTCTGCCTCCGTTTTGTCCAGCACAGATCTCCCTTGGAGTGACCGGGATTTGAACCACGGACCCAGTGGTGAGAGGCCGGCGTGCTGCCGCCTAAGCCACGGAGGCTCAATAATAATGATAATAATAATAATAATAATAATAATAATACAGAAATAATAAAAATAATATGAATATTGCCTTCTGTGTCCATGGTTACGGGACCGATTCCGAAGTCAGTTAGCATTCAACGGTGTTAGAATCCACGATACCCATGCCAGCTAATTGATTCCACGTAGAGAGTACTGGCACCCCTGAATCTAACCCTGCATATAATTATCATAAATATTTCTATTTCTATTATTATATTAGCGGCTTTGGGGGCGTAGTCGGTAGCATGCTGAATGGCTATGCCCAAGATCACGGGTTCAAGCCCGGCCAAAGTCGTCAGATTTTTAAGAGCGTTAAAATCCTTCAGTATGCCTTTCTTCGGAGGGTAAGTTAAGTCGGCGGGCTCCAGTGGCATGCCGACGGGGGAGCTTAGGGTTTAACCCCCCCCCCCCCCCAGGAACATATCTTTACTTGAACCTTTATATTGTCCCATCTAAACTCCTGTATATAGTTTAAAAGTGATTAAGTTCGTCACTTGGTAAATGTTCTGCACTCTACTCGCAGCGAGACGACTCCTTAAGAGTTGGAGCTAGCCATGGGTCTGTTTTGCTGTTGAAGTGTGCAATCGGTAAGCTATTTCACGTCGTTTCGGGTTGCTTTAATCTCCGTTTCGTAAAAGATAATTCGCTACACGAAGAGTTTCAGAAATATATTTCTATCAACGATGCTGATAAAGCCATCAAGATGGCCGATTTTGAGAGTCAGTTGCAACCTAATGGCAGCAAGACCACGGAGAACAAAACATTATTTTTCTCTCACATAATATCAATATTATAAGCAGTCACGTATGGTCATGACTGATGATGATATCACTGATTCATTTCAGTCTTAATATTTAGTTACTGTTTTCCATATTAAAAGTGTTTTTCTTTTCATTTTTTATTGTGCGAAAAAGATAATCAGGCCTAAAATAGTTTTCATGCAAAGAAAGAACGAAGATTGCAGTTTGACGTGACCGTTAATCGCACGATCATGAGCCACGGGACCTCCTTTTTACGTGGAATCCGAACCACAGGACATAGCATTTCACTTCGAAAATCTCACATGCATTAACCGGGAATCGACCATGATCCGCCTTGGTGAGAGACAAACAGCTTGACCGCTGAGCCACCACGCCCCTTTCATGTAAAATATAGTTTATTTCATTATTGTTTTTATGAATATTAATCGAAATACTGTATCATTTTAATAATGTATTGAGCCCGAAATCACATCTGCCATGTGACCTCTATGGCTCATGAGGAATTTACCATCCTTGAGAGAAGCGAAGACTTCCAAGGAGAAGGCATGAGTAGCGCTCATTTGATTTATATGAGTTGCCGCGCCGCTGATGTACATAATTATTTTTGTATTTTCATGAGACGGTACAGGGTCATCGAAAAATAATGCCAACATTTCAAAAAATTATTTATGTTAAACGTGTAATTCTTTCACTGAACGCCAGATGGTTAAAGTAAGTTTTGTTTGGAGGGGACCTGACCTTGCTATGCGCACACCAGATGCGCAGTAGCCAAGGTCGGCCGGGGGCGCGTGCGCCAATGACTGCACCGCCCGACAAACTGCACCTGATTACAAAGCTGTCATTCGATGGTTTAATCAGTTTAAGGAAACAGGGACTGTAGAGAAAAAATCCAGGCCAGTCCGACCACCAGCATCAGCATTGAACGCAAGTAGTGGGATGGTAGGGGTTCTAACGCACTCCAGAACCCTCCTTGCCCCACTACTAAGCCTCAGCCATGTTAAATATCTCTCGAACGCATGGTCGGATGTTGACAAATGAGGTGTCGTTGGACTCCGGCTGACGTCCTCTTTCCTATGGACCATGTATTACATTTTTCAAAAAAAAAAAAAAATGAAATTTTTCGTTTTCGAAAATAGGCGATAGTTTGAAAACCAAACATGATAGAACGTTGTGCTATGGATCAAACGAATGGTCTTCATGACTTTTATTTTTTGTAATAAAACTTTTTTATTTTTTATGTTTCTTTGAAAACACTCGAATTTTGAAGATTCTATATTTTGGAAACTAGGAATTATACAAAAAAGTTTGTTTGACATAAATGAAAGGTCCCTATGCCCCCTCTAGGATGAAAAGCTGACAGTAGTGCTAGGACAGGGTTTCTGTCTACTAACTTATTGAACCCTCCTCGTATTTGCCTCGAACCTGATATCTCACTAACCAATCATGGGATTTGAACATACAGGTGTCGTAGCACTCGTAGTGACGCCCCCTACTTTCCTATAGCCTCTTTATTTTATTAAAAGACCAAAACAAATAGGTCATTCGCTGTTAATATTTCCTAAACCCATGGTTGGATTTGAGCATATGGGGTGTCCTAGGAATCATGGTGAACCCCCCTTTCGTAGGGACGTTTTATTTCCACTCTAAAATAGTGCTAGGTTGTAGGTTCAGCTCTACTTAGGAAGTTGTGAGTCCCTGCAACCTTGGAATGGAAGGAGTCATGCTAGGAGGTCGTGCTTGGACTCGTTTTTTTTCGACTCGTTGTGCTCTTTACGGGAATGTCGGTGTCGAAAAGGTGAAATGCTGGAAACATGTTTTGGGGGGGGGGGCATAAACGTGATTTTAGACTTTTTGCTCTATCTCGCAAACCCATAACGCTACAGACGTGTACGAGGTGTTCTAGGACTCGGGATAACGCCCCCTTTCAAATGTGGTAGATATTGTTTCCAAAAATAATTCACAAAGGGCCTAACGCCATACATGTTGAAAAAACTTTTTTTCTTTATCTATTTATAATGTTCATGAAGCGTGGTGGTTGAGAGAGACGATACTGCTGGGTGTGTGTGTTTCAACGAACCTGTCGCTAACCACAAGGACCATGCTTAATGGAACAATCGCTATTTCGGCGGGTCGGTGTATGGCAGAGCGAGGGTTCGTTTTTCTGATATTTTACCTTTAACGTGTAAACGGTGACGAGAACTTGGTTCTATGTTGGTCGAAGCGAGTAGAGAAAATAAACTTGCCAAGGAGCAGACGAGCAGGAGGTGAATGTCATTTGAGCTTATTGGAATGCGCCGATCTGACTTGACGACAGGTGCAGTGGAAAATGACAGAGACGCAGAGGACCCTTGAAGGTGAAATAATCTGACCATCGTGGTGGCAGGGGAGTGCGAAAGGCATGTGAACACTTGTGAGATGACATGTATGCTAAACCAGTTACATCCTGTTTTGCTTCGTACGTGACAAAATGCAAGTTCATGTGAAATATGATACAACACACGTGTTCAACTGGGACGTTAGCTGTCCACGTGCACGATAAGAGAATGTTCATAGCGTGGGAAAAAAAAAAGATCATACATGGAAGGTAACATATATAAAGACATGTCGTTATCATTTCCACTCTCACTGCATTGCGTGAAACACTTGGTCTTGTTTAACAGTTTTGGTGTTGGTGGAAAATACTTAACCTTGTTGTGAGGTAGGTGTTTATTCATTCATTTATATATTTATTGATTTATATATATATATACAGGGTGTAAAAAAGTCCTGCACCAAACTTAGACTCCGCATGGGGGTGGGGGCAGGGAGTAATTTGAGATAGAGAACCCATGTCCGGAACGCAACCGTAACGCCCCTATGAGCGATTTGAAATATGAGTACATCTGGCAACGTCGCGTGCTATCCACGGCAGAGGACAAGTCTACCTAGCTTCAGTCCCACTTCCTGGCTCAGTGGTAAAGCGCTCGACCCTCAGGCGTAGGTGACTACACGCTGGGGTTCGAATCCTTCTTCCAATCCTAACTGTTTTTTTTTCCTCCGAGTGAATTGATGATGGAGCAACTCAATTACCGTAAGCATGATGTTTTCAGGTAGAAGTTTCAAGAACGTTTTAAGAATCTTAATTAAATGTTTACGCTTATCCTAATAGCCACGTGTTCGGTAACGGTTCAAACTTCAGCAATATTGCGACTGTGTCTTTTCTTAAGATGCTATGGCAGTTCTCTTTTTCATTTAATTTACGTATTTATCTTTTTATTGTTGTTGCAGAGGGAGGTCTGTAATAAAAAAAAACAAAAAATTCTCGTTTTGAAAATCAGACAATTTATCAGTTTTAATTCAAATTGTTTTTCATTTTCAATACATAAGATATCTTTCCAGAAAAGTAGACTTGGAAGAAATGAACAATAGCAAACTAAATAATCTTTACTTTGGGAGAGTTATACAAATGATTTTTCATTAAAGCAGTTGCTCAAAATTGCCTCCTTGCACATCGCCACGAAGGCAAAAATTAAAACGGTTTAAAGTGATTTGCGGACTCGTCCAAAAATTTCTTTTGCTCTTTCCCGAACGACGCCGGCTGCTATTGCTATTCTTCCGACTAGCTCTTCTTGACTGTCGATTTCTATCCCATCGTATATCAGGTCCTTTATGTATCCCTAAAAGAAAAAAATCAAGTGGCGTCAAATCAGGAGAGCGAGGAAACCACTGAACTGGACCTCCTCTGCCGATCCATCTTTCGGGAAACTCTTCGTCCAAAATGTCCCCAACTGCTCGGAGCCAGTGAGCTGGGGCGCCGTCATGCTGGAAGACCATTTCAGCCCTTGTCTCCAGCGGGACATCCTCCAGAAGTTCTGGGAGAACTTCTTGAATAAACCGCAGATAAACGCGTCCTTTGTGTCTGGCTGGTAAAATGTAAGACCCGATTAGATGGTCCCAATAATACCCGCCCAAACGTTCACAACAAATTTTTCTTGATTTCCCTGCCCGACTGTCTTTTGAGGATTTTCCTGACTCCACGTGTGATTGTTGTGGATGTTGAAGCAACCATCCCTGGTGAACGTCGCTTCGTCGGTGAATACAATTTTCGACAAGAAATCAGGGCCCTTCCCCAAGCGATCGATCATTTGATTGGCGAAATCCATCCGGACTGGAAGATCCTCAGGCTTTACTTTTTGAACTTTTTGAAAATGATACGGATACAGGCCATCATCTTGTATCACGCTGTGAGCAGTGGTATGCGTTAACCCTTCCGCACGTCCGATCGCACGCGTGCTTGTGGAAGGATTGTTGCGTACACGCTCCAAAACCCTTTCTTCCATTTCTGGAGTTCTCCTCCCCCGCGGTCTTCCCGGTCGGGGGTTGTGAGCCTGTGTAATGAAAAAGAACTTAATGAAACAATGTGAATTAAACCGTTCTTCTTTGTTCCCACTAAACGATAACTTTAAAAATCCAACCTAAAATTCAGATTAAAAACAAAGCAGAACAGAAAGCACCGTTCGTAAAGAAAATCTTCTTTCGAAACTGATACCTCTAATAGGAAAGGTACTCAGAAAAATCACCGACGGATACCCTTAATCATAACAAAATGAACTCTATGAATCACTAAAATTAAATTATTTTCAGGGAGTGTTAAGTTTATTTTCTCATCCAAAAACCCTGAATCCGCCTTGAAATTTTAAGGCTTCACAATCGAAGAACATACGGTCGGAAACCCACCGTTTGCCGTCCAGGCGCTTTCAAACGTTGGGTATCGGTACCCGCCATTCAGACTGGGCACTGTTTTCTCTACAAATACAATATTGGAGTTGAATAAGGTGTGTTTTATTTTTTAAAGTAACTTTCATATCTGATATCTTTGACCTATTTGGAACGGTTTGGGTTTTAGGAGCCAAAAGCGAGATGCGAAAGTGTTACGTTCGATGGGAGAATGTTGACATTCTCTTCCCTGCTTCTAGTACCTACACCTTTCCATTTTTAAATTGTTTAAAACACTAAGACGTAGCTATTATTTTATCACATTTACAGGGAAACAAAAGACGAATAGGAAGAGATACACATTGACAGATATGGTACTTACCTGAATCGATCCTGTTGCTCGCAAACGATTGTGAATTCGCGTAAAGAATTGGAAGTGTGGGATATGGCGCATGGGAAACCTCTCTTGGTAGATGCGCTGGGCCTGGCGACTATTCCCGTCGGCCAATCCATAGACGTAGTGGATGTCTGCGAGGTGTTCGTTAGGATATCCGTCCATTGCGAATTTTCAGGAAAGCTACGGTTTAGAAGACTCTCGCGGAAGATGTGATAACGCATCGTTGTTCTTGAGGGCTTTTATACCCTGACAGAATTTTCTAGACTTTACAGAAACCGGAAACACCGAAATTTCCTGAAGTTCCAATACCTGTAGTTACTGGGATTCGAACCGGGAACGCCCGATTCGTAGGCCAGCACGCAGACCAAAGGCTACCTCACTTTGATTGAAGTTACGTGTAACAATAAGGCTTGGGAGCAACAAAACAACGGTTAGAACATTCGGAGTTTTATTAACATACAATAATTAGGAAATCTAAGAAAAGCGACACAGAGAAGTGATCTTACGCACAATTCAATAAAATAATTGATAAGCATTAAAGTTCCTCAGTTCCAACGATCGCTGAATCTTCACTGTAACATTTTTGAACTCGCTATCTTTTGCTTGTAAAGTAACCGCCTATGACCTTTACCTCAAATTGCGATCTTAAAGATACCATTGCGAAACAATCATACAGCAATATTTGTGTCCAAACAAAATCCTACCGCGAAGAAATAAATCGGCAACGAACAGAACCAATTTGTTTTTCTTTTAAAACGCAAAATTGCGGCGTATAATTTAGCTCCTTTTAAAACGAAATTAGAAACAAAAAGGATCTAATCCAGCCCTATGTAGTAATTAATTGATGCAAATCCAAACGACTCAAAGAAAAAAAATCAGCAATGTCGGAAGGGGAATTCGAACCCGGTCACCTCGCGTGTGAGAGTCTAACGCCTTGCCACCGAGCCACGATGTGGGTTTATAGCTAGATTGACTTGTGAGCCGTAATCGGTCCTCTGCCGTGGGTAGCACGCGACGTTGCAAATGTACTCATAATTAAAATCGCTCATAGGGGCGTAACGGTTGAGTTCCGCACATCGGTTCCCTATCTCAAATTACTCCCCGCCCCCACCCGCATGCGGAGTTTAAGTTTGGTGCAGGACTTTTTTTACAGCCTGTATATATTTACATGCAATTATTTATTGATTGTTAAAGTTACAATTAAATGTTTATTTATTTGTTTGCAGATAACGTATATAGCCTACCTGTTGTGTATTTGTGGGAAAGAGATTAAAAAAGAGAGAAAAACGGACAACTAGAGACGGATACCATTTCAACACTAGCCCACGAGACGGGAATAAAGCAAAGCATTACACGTCAAGGTGAGATTTGTTCTTTTATATATATAACCTGTTTGATTTTGTTTTGTTTATGACGTGCATAAACTATATGGAATGGATATACTTATGGTGGTTTATTTTATTTCTTTTTAGAGTGTTGGAAAACGCTTGACCTCTGTTGATAAACTGGAACGCGTGTGTTTGAGACCATTGTCAAGCAGTCTACAGCTGAAAACTCAGGTGACAGTGTTCTTTCAAAATAATGTCTTTTGCCACTGCTACCGATAGCCTAACTTGGGAACCCCTAAACAGTTGTTTCAAATCGCGTGTGTGCTCTGGTCCGGTGGTCAATGTTAGAAAAAGTTTGATTCCCAAAGAATTTTTACAATCTTGTTTTGAAATTTTTAAAATTGAAATTTGTACAGCGCAAAGGTTGCATACAGGTTTAAAGGTGAATACAGAACTAGTGTGCGATTTCATATATAAAAAGAAGGACGTAGAGCATAAAGAGACATTCTATATTTGCAGTAAAATGCAAGAGCTTTTGATAGCCGATAATCTGAACGAGTGGTATCAAAGCCATGTGGTGAATGCCTTGCTATCAAAATTTGATAAACTGCAACAAGGACCCAGTGGTTTAGCGTTAGACAAAATTTATCATTTGCAAATCAACATTTGTCAATTCAACCCGTTGAATGCTGGTTCTAGCTATATTAAAACACCACCAGCAATAGCTTTGAAAAAGGCTGTGGTCAATATAAAGAATCGTGACAATGATTGCTTTCTGTGGTCTGTGGCTGCGTTTTTGCAACCAGCACAACGTGACAGTTGTCGACCAGGAAGGTACAAGGCCAAGTTTGATGAATTAAAACAAACTTTAAATTTAACTCGAGTGTCGTTCCCTATGGACTTAACCGAGATCCATAGGTTTGAACAAGACAACCAGCACTTTTCGTTCATGATGTATGGCCTTGATGGTGATGAGATTGTGGGTCCTCTTTATGCCACAAAAAACCGAAACGACACCACATTCATCTTTTATATCTATCTGTAGGAGAGGTGAATCACTATTGCCTGATTAAAAGCCTGAGTAGATTGCAAAGCAGTCAAATGACTAAATATAAATGTAAAAAACATATTTGTGATCGTTGCTTACAATATTTTACAACCCCTACGCTTTTGGAACGTCATAGGGTAGATTGCGTTTCTCAGGAAGCGGTGAGACTGATATTGCCACAAGGGGACAAGACTGTGTTGAAATTTAACAACATTCATAAGCGTGACACTGTTCCCTATGTGGTATACGCAGATTTTGAAGCTCTCACTACATCCATGGCGGGATGTGAACCAGATCCCACCATCAGCTCAACCACACCCATTCAAAAACATGAACCCTTTGCCATAGGATTTAATGTGGTGTGTGCCTATGACCCCACACAATCCGTTTACAAATACCGCGAGGGGCCAGATTGTGCCAAATGGTTCTTGGATGAACTTGTCAAGTTGGCTCATGATGTACAGGAATTACTGGACCACCCAGTACCCATGAGTCTATCTCCAGAACAGCAGCAGCAGTATGAGCATGCCACGACATGCCATATTTGCGAAAAGCCTATTTTAAGTGGAGAGGAAAAAGTCAGAGACCACTCGCACTTTACGGGGGAGTTTCGTGGAGCTGCGCATAGTAAATGCAATTTGAACTTTTCAGCTCCTTGTTTCATTAGTGTCTTTTTCCACAATCTGGCAAATTATGACATTCAGTTTTTGATTCGTGGATTGGGTCATGTCAACAAGGGCTCGTTTACCATTATTCCCCAAAACCATGAGCGTTTTACAGCCCTGACATGGAGGTTGAGCGACATTAGCATTCGATTTTTGGATTCCTTTAAGTTTATGGCATCCTCGCTAGACAGCCTTGTGAATGGCTTGAATGAGGAGGAATTAAAAAATACTAGAATGCATTTTAATGATCCTGAGCAATTTCAATTGTGCATTCGGAAAGGTATATTCCCGTATGATTTCTGCAACAGCTGGGACGTGTTAAAGCAAAGAAAACTCCCACCACAAGATAAATTTTACTCGAAACTAACACGCAGTACCGTTTCCGATGAAGACTATGCACATGCATGTCAAGTTTGGCGAGTGTTTGGCATGAACACGCTAAGTGAATATGCTTTGCATTACCTAAAACAGGATGTGTTTCAAAAATTCCGTGAGTTGTGTCAACATATTTACGGTCTTGACCCGGCTCACTATTATACGAGTCCTGGGCTCTCGTTCGATGCGGCTTTGAAATACACTCAAGTGGAATTGGATTTACTCACTGATGTAGACATGGTTCTATTTTTTGAAAAGGGCATTCGTGGCGGATTTGTGTCGCTTAACCACCGCCATGCCGAAGTGAACAATGTCTATATGCCAGATTATTGAACAGACAAACCAGAATCATACTTAATGTACTATGACGTGAATTATTTGTACGGTTACGCCATGAGTCAGCCTTTGCCATATGGGAAGTTTGCATGGCTGACAGACAAACAAGTGTTAAAATTTGATGTGATCAAGGCTAGCCAAGAAACAGGCCGTGGATATGTGCTAGAAGTGGATATTGAATATCCATCATCCTTGTATGATGAACATGCCGATATCCCATTCAGCCTTGAGCAAATGGTTCCCCCTGACAGTAAAGTGAAAATTGAAAAACTCATGGGCACACTTTACAACAAAAATCGGTATGTGCTACATATCAAAATGTTGGTGCAATGCCTCGCCCAAGGCTTGGTGTTGAAGAAAATCCGCAGTGGTATTTCTTTTGCTCAAAAAGCATGGCTTGAGCCATACATGCAACTCAACACAGAGCACCGACAAATGGCAACACAGCAGTTAGAAATTAATTTTTTTAAATTAATGAACAACTGCACCTATGGCAAGTCCATGGAAAATATCCGCAAATACCGTGACATTAAATTAGTGAATGTCTGGGAGGGGCAGTGGGGTGCCCGGCGGTACATTGCCAAGCCAAATTTCAAATCGATCAAAATTATCGATGAGGATTTGGCTACTATTGAAATGAGTAAGACCATCGTGACCATGGATAAACCCATTTACTTGGGTCAAGTCATTTTAGACTTTTCTAAATCGGTCATGTATCGATTTCACTATGAGTTTGCCAAACGCCATTTTGAGAACGCCTCTCTTTTGTATATGGACACGGACTCATTCATTTACCACATTCGCCACTGCAACCCCTATGACGTCATGAGGCAGCATAGTGGCTGGTTCGACACCTCTTGCTATAGCGCTGACAACGTGTTTCAGCAGCCCATAAAAACAAGAAGGTAATGGGCGTTTTAAAAGATGAATGCGGTGATTCCATTATGACGGAATTCGTAGGTTTAGCCTCAAAAATGTATGCTTACCGCACACTAGACTGTAAGGAAGCCAAAAGAGCAAAAGGTGTAGGTAGGGCAGTGGTAAAATCGCTACGTGTTGATGACTATCTAGCGGTTTTACGCACTGGCAAAGCTATGTCACCTACACAGTGTAGGATACAATCCAGCAACCATCATTTGTATCTTGTGGAACAGAGAAAACGCACCCTCGCCTCCATGGATAACAAACGTGTGTGGGCTGATGATCTGCTCACCAGCCTGCCCTGGGGTTAGGATCACAAGGAGGAGGATGTGTGATTTCACTGTTTAATCGTTTATGGGACATAGTTTTATGTAACTTGTAGATTTAGTATTTTGTAAATATTGGTTTCTGCCATTGTAAATAGTAGATTTTGTAAATAGTGGCAACCCACTTGGACCTTTTGCTCTTAAAAAAAGTTCTATGCAACCTTTTTTTTTTAAATTTGACTGGTAAATAGTTTGATTCTTTTAAAGCTGTACAAAGTTGTAGTTTCTTTGTAAATATGAAATAAGTAATATTTTTTTAGTAACTTTAATGACTAGTTTTTTTTTATGTAAATGGTAAACTAAAAAAGTTCTTTTGGGATGAGTGTGCATGTCGAGAATGTGCTTTTGGGAATAAATAAAGTGGTTGTGTTTGTTCCCAAAGACAGGTGTGAATGTATGAGTGGAGAGAGAAAGTTGGTGTGTATGGTTGACCAGAGCAAACACGGTGAGGTAGGGTGGGTGGGAGGGGGTAAATGGTCACTTATATACTCATTTTGTTTTCAATAGTTTTGTTTTCTTTGAAATGTGGCAGACAATAGACATTATTTTTGTAAATACAGTCTTACCTGCAGTAGTCGTAGACCTTGACGTTTCCGCAATCCCATAAACTCACTGCACCATTGCCATGGTCATGCACTTGCATCAACATCATTGTCAAATCTCAACTTTCGACATACACCAAATGGAAAAATGTGAAAACAGCAAAATGGAAAATCCATGTTTCCATATCACCAAAAACGCAAAACTTAAAACGGACATTTTTAAAAACTGGAAATGGCCATATGTGAAATTTGAAACTTCAAAAAACTTCGAACGGACATTGTTTAAAAAGTGTCATCAACAAACTGGAAAAATCCATATCATCAAAAACGCAAAACTTGAAACGAACTTTTTAAAATCTGTAAATTGCAAAATGACAAATGGCAGTGTGTGAATTCATCATGTGTGAAATGTGTAAAATGAAACATAAGCCATCAACATCATGATTTCTTAAAATTAAAAATAACAAAACATCGTGCTCTGGTAAACCTTTGTTTTTATTTCATAGTCATAGTGAATTGACAAAAGAAAAATAGAATACAAACAAATTCCAATTCCTCACTCCTCAATTCCTCAATGTTTATGTCCATGCATCATCAACTTTCCTTTCATAGCACTCATGACAATCAGGGCTGCCATCCTTTCACCCACTGAAGCATCACTGGATGTGAAACGTTGTTTAGCTTTCTTCAATAACAATTTATCGGCCACATGTCTTAAACCAGGATGACTATAGTGATAAGAAAGGTCATGTTCTTTGCATGCTTGATCCAAAAGATTAATGGGTACATCACCACGCTGCAAACGTTTTTCAAGACGAGTTCCAGTGCCACAAAAACGATAACCTGGAAGATGGATTTCGAAAGGTAAGTATTGAATCACTTTGTCAATGACGCCATTGCCAGTACAGGTCTGGCATATCCTTTTCTATTGATGGTAAAAAGGTTTGGTCTTCCTCCTCCTCTGTGGACGATGTTTGTGTTTGTTGTTGTTGTTGTTGTTGCTTTTTCTCGCCATGACACCCGTGGAATGATTCAACAAAGTCTTTACACGGACTTTTATGGCCGTGATACAGTTTCACTAGCTGGCAAGTCGCACACTGACGCATAGACGGTATTTTTGCCATGGCCACTTGCTTATGGTGATCGTAATCCGTACAGGGTTGCAATTCACTCAACACAGGGTCTTGAGTCCATGATTTTGGTACATGTTGCCAGATTTCTTTGACCGCGTTGGCGGCCACATAATAAATGAACGACTTGGGGAGCGCCAAGAGTTCCTCTTTGGTAAAACTGTCTAGTTTCTTTTTGCACACAATGAACTTGCCGATGGCTTTGTCCGTAGCATTGCCTTTCTCCATGGTATCACGTGCTGTAGATGTTTACACGTCGCTTGTAGAAATCTCACTGGCGTCATTCACAGGTAAATCTTGAGTTATAATTTTGTTCAACAACTCCCAGCAGGCATGGGATGTTAACCAATGAAAGAGATGCCACGCATGCGATAGGGCTGTATGGGTAATGTTGCCACAGGAACAAGTATCCATGAGCGTTTGCAGGGAGAGGCAGCCCAACTCCATGAGGTCGATACATTGGCAGTAAGACGCCAAAAATGGTTGCAACCTTTGACGTTTTTCATTACCTTTCACAAATACCACATTGGCCGAGGACAAGTGTGCTTTCATGACCACGTCCAAATATTTATAGGAAATGGTTCCCTGATTCCAGTCTAGTTGCCTATGATTTTCAATCCACTGGGTTTGTTTACGATCTTTTTCACACAACAAATCAAAAGCATGGGGTGGTTTAAATAGCAAATGCGTAGCTTGCGATATCCAAAACGTGGTACAATCGATAATGGCCACTTGTTTAAATATAAATTTGTTGTCACCAATTTTAAACCCTTGGCAATCCACAATGAGTGTGCGCAACATGTTGACGCTTGCCTGGACCAAGTACAACTGACGACTGACTGACGATCGACCACTAAAGTGTGATCATGACATGGACTTACCTGCCATGCTAGTTTCAAATCGAGGTTAGGGTAGGACAGGGGGGCATGCAAAAATAAGAATTTAAGTATTACATCATTTTATTATCATAACACGTCTTACAGGCTTTTGTCATTTTGGGATAAGGACGATACCAACTGATACAACAATATAGTCTCTTGTGCTTGTAACGTCCATAACACCGATGATGTCCCAATGTCTCTAAACTATGTGTTATTGATGGTGAGCTGCTCACCGAAGCCCCATGGACACCATACGGTCCACACGTATCGTAACTTGTTTTTTCATTACCTAGAGACACAAGTGAGGGATAGCTTGAATGACAGGGTATATTTCCCACTTTCATTCTGCACAGGTAGGGGCAGGTGGGTGACCAGCGCTGATGTTCCTGCATGGGTTCATCGCCCTCCTGCCATTGGTCTATGATGATGAGACAAGAGGCACATTTCACTTCATCTCTTGTTTTTAAATAGTAGAATCCAGCGGCCGCCAAGGCTTGAGGGTTTATGAAGGGCACTGGCCATGTGGCAAAAGTCTTGAAACGTTGTTCCTCAGAGTTTAAATTCATGGATTTGACGTCTCTTGAGGCTTTAAAGCAAGACATGACTGAGCGGCTTGACGTGGGTTGACCTGTTATTTATACACTCGTCACTTGGTTGGACAGTGGATATTAGTTGACTTGTTTGTGATGGATAATCAAACAGTAGGCCGTCGTATTGGCTGGCACATTGTCATGCGTTTCAAAATCTAGTCGAATGTCAATATTGGATGGATTGACAGACACTTCCAGGTAAGAACAGTCAAAGACAATCAGTGGTATTCTTGCCTTAAACGCTTGGGGTAGCAGCATGGGGCCGTTCTCTTTTTGATAATACGACCATCGAAATTTAGAAAACAAGTCGTACAGGGGGCCAAACTTATTTTTTGAAAAATCCAAATCCAGTCCTTCATAGGGAAACACAGCTCCGTTGAGGAAAAGACGTGCATTTCTCAATTGCAGGTGATCAAATTGCGTGGCATCTTTAGTTTGTTGATACTTGCGATTCGTTTGAAAACCCACGATCAGGTAGAGAGGTCTCTCTGTATAGCGAGCTGTTTTTACAGACCACCTGTGTGTGTTGGTGGTGGGCAATAGCAGATACTCATGGAGTGCCCAGCTTCTAAATTCCATGGGTAGAGGCATATCTCTCTTTACCATTTTGAGTATGTCCAGTTTTTTGCTATCGTCAAGGGTCACATGAGGCACTTTCCATAGCAAGCGTTGTAGTTGAATTTTTGAATCTATGGGGGCATTGTCAGCTCCCTTGAGTGCATTATTATCACTCCTCTCTCTCACTAGATAAAGCACTTGCCTTGCGTTGACCACAAAGCGTTGGTGATCTTCGGCAAAGCCTAAAATCAGTTTAAGAGGTAAATATCCAGTAAAGTTCCCATCGGTGTGTACCATCCAGTCATTGGTCGAATCAGGACACCAACCTGCCATGCAAAGTGTTTTACCTTCTTCCTCACTATAAGAGGGGTATAGTTTCATGACACTGGAAATGGCCACATTTCGAGTGCTATCCACCACGATATCGTTAATCACGTAACGTACTTCAGAAAACAGAAAGGCCAAACCATGGTTGGCCAACTTGGATGTGGTGGGTGTAGAGCCATCGGCTTTGGTGAGTCGACCTTCAATCTGAATGACACTTTCATGTGGTAGGGTGTAAATATCTTGGTTGTTGATTACAAATTGAATTTCATCATTGTTATTGAGACCAGGTGTTTGAGCTTGATAGGAATAGAGATCAATTCTTACCACTCCTGGTTGCTCCTCGATGCGGTTCGCTATCTCTAGGATAGAATTCATTATGAGGGTTGACGTGGTAACCCAAATGCTGTAAAATCTGCTTGCCTTGAGATGTTAACGTGTATTCACGTGGCAAACAACTAACACCATTCCTAGACGGTGTTGTTGCTTTATACACAAACTTCATAGTGGCTTTAGCACCAACTTGTAAGTCGCCGGTGTGGTAGAATCTAGATCAATGAGTTGTTGATCTCTATTGATCAGTCTTAATGTTATATTACTAATACTATCGACAGCCACAGAATGAAAAAGGACCACTGGAGGGTTTTCACGAATAATATACCCATTGGGCGATGTCACAATAAAGTCATAAAGCGAATGCGATGGTTCTTGATTGGTGTACACTTGGCTAATAATATTACATGTCACCGACACATGATGGTCCTCAATGAATTTCACTTCAAGGTCTGATTCACGTTTTTTGTTGGGCTCCAACACACGTGGTTTAAATCCTAGTAATGGGCCAATGGAATCGGGGCGTGTTTTAAAGTAAATGTTGAATGTGGAGAAAATACTGCAGCGATGAGTGTTGGTATTTCCTACAAGTTCAAACTTGTGCGTTCCGTCGAGAAATGACTTTAAACCATATTGATTGATCAACACCACATAAATGTGTTCATAAATATCATCGTTCGTGTATCCACCAGAGTTCAGGGTGAGCACAGAATCATCATAGTAAAACTTGTTGTTCACATTTTCACGTATGTTGTATATTCGATTGTACGTTTCAAGAGAAACAAGTCCTAAACCATAGGGTTTTTCACTCAATTCGATAGGCGGGTAAAAGTCTAGGCTGATTTCAGGTCCACGTCCATGCAGTGTAAACGTTTTACTTTCTGCCGACATACTGTTGGCGGTTTAGCTTATGATACGTCTTATATAAAAAAAATAAACACAAACGTCCACACTGTTGGCTGTTAAACGTTTGCTCACGTTTCACATTATAATATATCTTGATCCTGTTTCCAAAATAGGTCACTAGTTCCATGGGCGGGGGCAAATTCCCAAAACTGTCAAAGTACCATACAATGGATCCCTCTTGGACATAAGCTACATAATGTGTTCCTGGTCCTCGGTGATCATCCAAATTGACAACAGCACATTCCTGTTTCTAGGGTCGTGGGGGGTAATTGGTATCGCATAAACACACCTCGAAAATGAGAAAGCTTTAGTTGTTTAGCATAGCTTTCCACTTGTTGATGCGTCAGGGCATGTCTTGCTATGGCTGGGGTTATTTTTTTTTATATTTCGAAATGGTGAAATCCCAAATTCTTGTTGATAAAAGGCTGGCTTTAAATTGGCATTTCTAGCCCCCATGGCAATGCTTCCATCGTTTCATTATGTCGTTGACTTTCTTTGAGTTGTTGCTTGCCCTGCTGCGCGGCTTTAATGGTTTTCGCCACTGCCCTGGCACCGCCCAAAAGTGAACCTAGAGCAGCAAGACCGGCAAATAAAGCAGGTAAAAATCCGGCTCGTTTGGGGACGAGAATCACTCGCCCTTGTTTTGAACCCTGTCGCCGACGTTTTGGAATAACATGTCTCTGTGCTGCTCGAACAGCTTTCCTTATGGTCAATACATTATTTTTTCTTTTTTTCTTTCGCAAGGGCTTGTCCACGAATGTCGTAAGCCCAGGCTTTGCCAAGGACAAAGTCCTTTTTTAGTCTTTCTCACCGCATACCTTTGTTTCACCATGATGATAATGACCAACAACCTTTCACAAGAAAGTTTCAATCACAACTAACGTCAGATGGTTATTTCATGGCTGTATATTACAATTCCACACAAAGTGGGAAATCGTTTATGGTTTTTCCCGCTTGCTTTTCATCGCATGTCAACATGAGATGAAAGGATAATTCGTCACCTGCATTGACCATTTCATGGTTATGGACCAACATCCTATGACCGTTTATCTTTATTTGTAAATGGTTCTCACCAGGTATGGCATATTTGATGTGAATGGTTCCATCATAGTGTAATCGATAGTGGCTTAATCCTGAAGCAAACACATAGGTCAAGTGCTGATCATGGACTAGCGGTATATGGTTTCTCTCATTCAAAGGTTTTTCATTTGTCAGATACACTAAAAATACAGATGGAATATATTTATAAAGCCTTTTCATTTCATAGGTCACGTAACGCTTGGTACATACATTGTCTTCTTCTTGCGGGTCTTCCACGTGAATAATCCGATGGTGATTAGCGTTATAGCCATTCACCGTAAGCTGGGGCACTTTGTCATAAAACTCATACACTTTGTTATCCACATACTTTTTCGTAGTAACGTCTGTAGACACTTGAGGACGTTTTACATGGGTTAACCGCTTTCCCTTAAAGTCATAATCTCCCTGTTTTGTGCGTGGAACTACTCACCTATCCACATAGTGTTTATTAGCAGGATCTGTTTCTTGTTTAGGATCATGTATGGGGACAGACCTAGCTTTGGCCATCAACGCACGTCCAAAGACATCCATCGTCAACCTGTAGTACCAGTCTACTGTTTCTATGACAAGGCTCGGTGTCCTGTATATAGACAACCTGCTAGCCTGTCTAAGCCTTAGTTGAAATGAAGATTATTAAGCAGCAAGAGTCATTCCTCGTGGGGGACATGGTTTCCCATCTCTGTCCCACATCACGTGAACAACGCCATGGTTCACTGTTTCCATCTTCCATTCGCTGCATCATTGTGGGGCCTTCCGGCTGTGGAAAGACTAATCTTTTGCTAACGCTCATCACAGCGCCCAATGGTTTGCGTTTTCAAAATATTTATATTTTTGCAAAATCTCCCTACGAACCCCTCTACGTGTTTCTGGATCAAGTCATGTCTGGATTACAAAAAGAGAATATGGGTTATTTTACATTTTCCATGCAAGAAAATGTGATTTCACCGAATGAGGTAAAGCCAGATTCACTCATGATTTTCGATGATGTATCCACTGAACGTCAAGGCATCATTCTAAGCTATTTCAGCATGGGTCGTCACAAACATATCGAGTGCTTCTATCTTGGACAAACGTATTCAAAAATGTCCAAACAGTTGATTCGTGACAATGCCAACGTCATTGTTTTATTTCGCCAGGATGAAAGGAACAGTCGTCACATTTATAATGAACATGTGAATCCGGATATGACCTTTCAAATGTTTACAGAATTGTGTGCCAAGTGCTGGAACACTCAACGTCATGCCTGTTTAGTGATTGACAAACAGAGTGAACTCAACCAAGGACGGTATCGCTTAGGGTTTGATCATTTTATTGCTATTTAAGGCCCTGTCTCATTCCCCGTCAAGTCATTTGTCAAGACACCATGGCGTTAGCAGAGAGTCAATTGAAAAAGCATATTATTAGAGCAAAAAATACTATTCGCCAAAAGTTTCGTCAATTGAAACGATCACGTGCAAATCATGCTTTGTTTATTCAACAACATTTAGCACCTCCGCTAAAAGCTATGTTGAAACCCTCTTTCAAGCCATCTGAAACGCTACCCACCGTTTCACAAGCCACGCAGACGCTGCACGAGGACCCTGAGGAAGAGGAAGAGGAACAGGAACAGGAAAATTTGACTAGTGTTAGTGAAGTTGAGGATGAGGAGGAACAAGTGTATACGCCTCAAAAAAAGGCCGCACCCCTTGCAGAGTTTTTGAGAAAAAAGAAATCCTTGGCCATGGTCGAAACACCTTGCCCTTCTAGGGCGTCTCCGTTTTCACAACTCTTGGCCACCCCTCAACACAAAGCTCAACTGAAAACCATTTTAATAAAATATTATGGATCAACATTGGAACCCTATTTCACCGATCTATTTATTGGAAACACAGATACCACGTATGGTGTTCGCGATGAGAATGATAGTTTTAAAATTGGCGATTCATCCATTAAATTTGCTCGTACTAAAGCTGTCATTAAAAACATCAACTATAAATTAACCCCAGGACTGTTAAAGCTGCTCTTTTCTCGGATCCCCTCTTCCCATGATTATACGTCAGAGGATCTTGTCAAATATAAAACCATTTTATTGGATACCCATGCCCACAAAAGACAGTATGGTCCCTCTCAACAAGTGAATGCCAATATATCTCAAAAATATAAAACCATAATTGCAAAAATGTTTCCCACCAGTCAAAGTACTCGTCGTAAAGTGTCCGCTTCGGGAGTGACATTTAAACCATTAAAACCCCTTGTGGATGTTACCTACTGGCACAATCCCAATAAGCTCGTCCAGCGGCTACAGTTGTCACATGCCTCACGTCAAGCTGGCCATACCGGTCACGATTGGGAAATTCAAGAAATTGAACAAGAACTTCGAAATGCCAAAATTATTGTTTAAGCCCTCACTCATTAAAATGGGTATTGCTCACGAGTTGCATCGCCCAGCTAGGCGTCACTATCCGCGACTCAAGGTGATTTCACGAGGTGTGGATGAACTTTGGCAGGCTGACTTGGTTGAAATGATACCCTATGCTAGCGTTAACGCCGGTGTACGCTATATGTTGACCGTCAGTGATGTCTATTCCAAAATGGCCTTTGTTGAACCTGTCCGTCGCAAGTCTGGTCCACTATTTGCCAAGGCCTTTCAACATATTATTCAACACTCCAAACGTCAACCTCAGCTGCTACAAACTGACCAGGGGAAAGAATTTTTCAACAAGGATTTCTCCAGTTTTCTCAGATCTAAGGATATTCACCATTACACCACATACAGCAATCTCAAGGCCAGTGTGGTCGAGCGGTTCAACCGAACATTGAAAACCCATATGTGGAAAGCGTTTACCGCTCAGGGCACGTATCGCTGGTTGGACATGTTACCAGAGCTAGTATCACGTTACAATGACACCAAACATAGAACGATTGGGACCAAGCCACGCCTCGTGACCAAAAATATTCAGCGATTGGATAAACTGTTTAACCCCATAAAAACAGCCAATCCTAAACGTCACCGACTGAAAATTGGGGATTTTGTTCGTGTGAGCAAATTTAAGTCTGCCTTCAATAAGGGCTACACGCCTCAGTGGGGGACTGAACTATTTCGAATTCGTCAAGTCAACTTGGACAGTCCAGTCACCTATTTACTCGAGGACCTCAACCATCAACCCATAAAAGGTAGATTTTATCTCCATGAACTTCAGAAAACAGCATTTCCTCAGCATTATCTTGTGGAAAAAGTGTTGAAACAAAAAGGAAATAAACTATATGTCAAATGGTTGGGATTTAACTCTATGTTTAATTCTTGGATCAATTAATTACATGTTGTGTGAACCTGTGTACTTTTTATTTATTCACACATGTTGTACACCCCCTATAGCTCTGTGAGTACAGTCCTCAGCTCCACATATTTCTTTCTCTTTCCACCTGTGTTCTCTCATACATTACCCCTCCCCCTCTCCTCCTTCACCTCCCACCACTGCTGTTCGCAGCTCTTGCCTATCTATTGGTTGTGACATCATTCCCACAAGTTGCATCATACTTTTTACTGATTCAGCGATTCCCACGCTTCGAACATTCTGTTATCGGACACGTGGACAGATAACATCCAAGGTGAACTCCTGTGACAGATCAAATTTCACGTCAACTTGCATTTTGTCACGTACGAAGCAAAACAGGATGTGACTTGTTAACAGTTATCGTGCACGTGGACAGCTAACGTCCCAGGTGAACACCTGTGTTGTATCATATTTCACATGAACTTGCATATTGTCACGTACGAAGCAAAACAGGATGTAACTGGTTTAGCATACATGTCATCTCACACGGGTTCACATGCCTTTCGCACTCCCCTGCCACCACGATGGTCAGATTATTTCACCTTCAAGGATCCTCTGCGTCTCTGTCATTTTCCATTGCACCTGTTGTCAAGTCAGATCACCGCATTCCAATAAGCTCAAATGACATTCACCTCCTGCTTGTCTGCTCCTTGGCAAGTTTGTTTTCTCTACTCGCTTCGACCACCATAGAACCAAGTTCTCATCACCGTTTACACGTTAAAGGTAAAATATCAGAAAAACGAACCCTCGCTCTGTCATACACCGACCCGCCGAAATAGCAATTGTTCTATTAAGCATGGTCCTTGTGGTTAGCGACAGGTTCGTTGAAACACACACACCCAGCAGTATCGTCTCTCTCAACCACCACGCTTCATGAACATTATAAATAGGTAAAGAAAAAAAAGTTTTTTCAACATGTATGCGTTAGGCCCTTTGTGAATTATTTTTTTGGAAAAAATATCTACCACATTTGAAAGGGGGCGTTTGCCCGATTCCTAGGACACCTCGTACACATCTATAGCGTTATGGGTTTGCGAGGTAGAGCAAAAAGTCTAAAATCACGTTTTTGCCCCCAAAAAACCCATGTTTCCAGCATTTCACCTTTTCGACACCGACATTCCCGTAAAGAGCACAACGAGACAAAAAAACGAGTCCAAGCACGACCTCCTAGCATGACTCCTTCCATTCCAAGGTCGCAGGGACTCACAACTTCCTAAGTAGAGCTGAACCTACAACCTAGCACTATTTTAGAGTGGAAATAAAACGTCCCTACGAAAGGGGGGTTCACCACGATTCCTAGGACACCCCATATGCTCAAATCCAACCATGGGTTTAGGAAATATTAAAAGCGAATGACCTATTAGTTTTGGTCTTTTAATTAAATAAAGAGGCTATAGGAAAGTAGGGGGCGTCACTACGAGTGCTACGACACCCTGTATGTTCAAATCCCATGATTGGTTAGCGAGATATCAGGTTCGAGGCAAATACGAGGAGGGTTCAATAAGTTAGTAGACAGAAACCCTGTCCTAGCACTACTGTCAGTTTTTCATGCTAGAGACTTGAAATTTATTTTGGGGGTAGGGGGCATAGGGACCTTTCATTTATGTCAAACAACCTTTTTTGTATAATTCCTAGTTTCCAAAATATAGAATCTTCAAAATTCGAGTGTTTTCAAAGAAACATAAAAATAAAAAAGTTTTATTACAAAAAATAAAAGTCATAAAGACCATTCGTTTGAGCCATAGCACAACGTTCTATCATGTTTGGTTTTCAAACTATCGCCTATTTTCAAAAACGAAAAATTTCATTTTTTTTGAAAAATATAATACATGGTCCATAGGAAAGAGGACGTCAGCCGGAGTCCAACGACACCTCCTTTGTCAACATCCGACCATGAGTTCGAGAGATATTTAACATGGCTGAGGCTTAGTAGTGGGGCAAGGAGGGTTCTGGAGTGCGTTAGAACCCCTACCATCCCCCTACTAACGCACGCTTTCCCAACGGCTGGATTGGTACGTGCAATCATTTCAGGGGTAACTGTCAAGATGGTGGCAGAAATTCGCTCCCGCAGGTGATCCAAATCCAGAATTTTTCTGCATACACAATGTTTTTAATGTACCCCCCCCAAAAAAAAATCCAAAGGGATGAGGTCAGGACTTCATTGGCGCGCGCGTCCCCGGCCGACCTTGGCTACTGCGCATCTAGTGTTCGCATAGCAAGGTCACGTCCCCTACAAAACAAAACTTACTTTAACCAGATGGCGTTCAGTGAAAGAATTACACGTTTAACATAAAGGGTTTCGGTGCTATATTTTTTTGAAATGTTGGCATTATTTTTCGATGACCATGTATTACTAACTCTTATTGTACATATTTTCGATGCACAAGAGGATGATTTGATTTATAATGTGAAGGAAACATGAAGACGAGAACCCGCAGATCATGCCATAGACATTTCACAGTCGCACATTTGACTGATAGCTAGATAGCGCATCCGGCATCTTGCTAACCACCACTCTTACTGCAGGCATGGTCCTGACATAACGTGAAAATTTGTGATCGTCAAAATCGACGAATATCTAGTGAATTAAACTTAATCCGACGAACAGTGATGTGCTTTAGCGCGCAGCAAGGCTGGTGAGTGAATGTGAAATTATTATTGAAGGCAAATTCGGAATATTTGCGATATTATAGTATTTTTGTCCACGCCGACATCGAACACGCTGCCTAGCACGTTTTTCCAAAGTGTAGCTAAAGTGTTACGATATTACCAGGTAAATGGTACAGTGCAACATGTTAATGAACGAATCACGTGTGATTTAATTCACCTAGTTTTCAGTGAGTATAGTAGCAAAAGCTGCTAAAATTAAAATCTGTGAGCAGAGAAAAATCCATGGTCATTATTTCTTACCCGCTAATACAAGTGTAGCTTCAGTGAGAAATTGAAACTTATAATTTAATAATAGATTCAGTGCAAACCTACAAATACGACTTCATCATGGCATTAATTACACACGTTCTATATGCCGAAGAAATGCTAATTATTCCCATTATGACGGAGTTGGAAATGGAATAAAAACCTCATGATGGCGGGGTTCAGTTATGGCTGGATAATACTATGAAGGCAGGACCGAGTATCCTAGGCATCTTACCACCATGCCTTACTTGCAACCTAAACCAGGCAAGTCATTTCACGAAGGAAATGTGAAGCACACATGTAAGTCTGGCTAGAAGCCGAAACACCTTTTTATGTACGATCTCGTTATGGGGATTAGATATAGTAAGACCTTACGCCGCACATTCTTAGGTAGGGCCCTTAATTAACATGTTTTCCTAGTGGTGAGGTAACCACAATCTTTGTCGTATCATTTGCAAAAGCTTGGGACAAACGCTTTTGCCAACATTTTTGTAAATAAACATTTTCTAGTTCGACAGTGCATCGAACCCACACTCTTTAACGTGTAGGTATTTTTGTTAAATAATAATGTCTGAATAACTGCAACCTTACTGGGACAGTAAAAACCCAGCAATCACCTGTTGGCCGTGAAACAAGCCAATGTCACATTTTTTATTGACCTTGTAAACGCGACACCAGCGCACTCTTTTCTTGAGATATTATTTAGAAGGCTGTGAGTGGAGTGAACACTAGCCAATACTGCATAAAACCTGTTTACGATATGTGGAGAAGTGGGAGTGTAAATTTATTGAATTCGACTTTCAGATGACTATGATACAAGCTATGAACTATATATTTTTTATGATGAGCCACGCAGGCTATTTTGAGTTCGAAGTGAGGGGTCATTTTAGGACTGTAAACGAAAGACCCTGGTTTATTAATACAAGTTTTCCCAGACTGTAGATGCCTGATATATGAGCACATAATGCACACTTTCTATATGTTCAGAATGCACAGCTGTCATCACAGCAGAATAAAATCTTGTCCACGAGCTGGAACTGTATAAATTTAGTAGAACCATTGTTATGTTAGCACTACAGAGGTAGGATATGATTACCCTTAGTTGCCCAGTACAAGATTTGGTACTATATGAGCTGATAACGTGAACGACTTTTGTCTCGTTATTGCAGCAGATGATCGATGGATCAGTGATATTGATCAGCACACAGAGGTGCTAGTTGAAGTTTGGAAATGATTTTTCTTCCAATGATGAGTTTGATATTGGATGCTTTTACACCAATTTTTCACACTTTACGAAGTTAACATGGTCACTAAACAATACAATGAAACTGATAGGACAGAACTAATCTGATAAATAAGAAAGTAATAATCAAATATCAGGATTTTCTACTTAATAATGAACATAAACAAAGAATTAGGAAGTCTAATAAAACGTAAATAAACCAATAAACTTAAAGGAACCTTGATGACCAGTACTTAGATTTGATTCTTCGACACATCTAAATACAAATATAGCTATTCCTATTGTGAGACGACAATCAGTTAGTTACGTGTTTAAACACGGTAGCTAACCTGATAATGCGACATTAGACATGTTTTACTCATGCAGTCGCCGACCTAAATTTTCTCTCCCATACAAATCATGACCCAACTTCACAAACAGTGAAGCTGCGATGTAGGTAGGCAGGAACAGTGGCGCCCATTGCGCAGTATTAAAAGGGTTACATGTTACTTATTTGTGTTGTAAATTAGAATAGATTTTCATGCGTTCTGTTAGGTTAAGAATGTGCATAGATTTTGCTTGGAAATAAATTTTGGATGAAACGCTTCTCGTTTACATCATTGTTACTATTAACGTACGATAGGTATTAGATTAAATGACAATAACGATAAATGTTGGAGATGACACCATCATAGCGTAGCTTTAAACTTATTGTGCTGTAAATGTAACGAATACCTTGCATTGTAAACAAGTAAATAACTTTCTTTACTGTAGAGTCATGCTTGTATTATCATTATTATTGAATCTCCGAAGTAATTGTATAGGGTAGAACTACGTGTCATTCTCTTAGATTGCATTTTGTGACTTTACATTTTTGCGTAGGACTTCGAGAGGCTTAAGTTATTAGGATTTTCGCACGGAGACGAGTTAAATTATTATCACCATTGTCTAGCACGGATTAGCCGTTTTCACCTCTCTGAAGTAGTTAGGGGTCTGCCACTTTTTTGAACAAACTGAGTGCGATTTAAATGTAAGCCTTGCCTCTTTATTGTATTTTTTTGAGTTTGTATTCCTCTGGACTGGTTGTTTCACCTCTCATTACACCCGACACCCCCGAGTACAGTTTCTTTAGTGCTTTCCCAGTTCAAGAATGCATTCCTTCCCGTCCTATATGTCTTCCTGGGAGATGGGGGTTTCGGAAGGGTCATTTAAGGTCTGTGGCTCCCCGAAATTCTCGTCAAACGGGCAAAGTATGATGACTGTCGTTTTAAGGAAGGAAGATTGTAGTTTTACGTGACCGTAAATCGCGAGATCATAAGCCACGGGACCTCCTTTTTACGTGGAATCCGAACCACAGGACATGGCATTTCACCTTGAAAAACTCACAGGCATTGACCGGGAATCGACCCCGGTCTGTCGTGGTGAGAGGCCAACAGCTTGACCGCTACGCAACCACACTCTCCACGTCGTTTTAAGGGGTGGAACAGCAAGGTCATCTGCCCCTTTTATAATGTACACAATTACCCTACTATATTAATGACCCCCCCCCCCCCCCAGAAGGAATTCCTGCGTACACCACTGGTAGACCCTTGTCATAGATTTATGGCATGAAAAAGAACTTATCACTACAATTGGTAGTGTGTAGCTAAATTTGTAGGTTATTTGGATAGAAGCGCTCTATAAAGTTCCAACGTTCACCGCTGGGTGTCAGTGACAGTGGCTTCTGGTACTTCAGTTGGAAAAACTTGAAATTGAACTTGCCCAGTTTCATTCATCTTCATTCACTTCATCTCTCATTAACTCTTCTCATGAGGTTGGCGTCAGGAAGGGCATCATGCCTTAGAAACCATCCGCCACATAGAATTTCATCGCATCTCAACCCCGACCCCGTTGGAAACGGGATTAATAAGGGGTAGACATACACATTATTATTATACAGTGAAACGTGGCTAATTCGAACTTCTATAATTCGAAATCTTCTTTAATTCGAATTTTTCTCTTGGTCTCTAGCATTTTATATACAATCAACGTTAAAAATCGTGGTTAATTCGAATTATATTTTGGATAATTCGAAGTTTTTACGTGTAAAAAGCCAATCGGACGAAAATGTCGCAGTTAGTGGTAAACTGACCGACGCACAAATCATCGCCGCTTTACCGAACTCCGGAAAACAAGATGGTGACGACGCATCTGGCGATGAACTCGTGGAGGAAGTTCCCAAAAAAACTGTTCCGGTTGCAGCTCAATTAACAAACCACATCACAGAACTTAGGCGTATTCTTTTTGAAAGTAGAAATGACGTAAGTTATTCTGTTTTCTGCTCCTTAAATTTCTTTCGATTCTTTTGTGTTGGCCGAGAGACTTAATTGTAGGAAACAGGTAAAAATCTCAAACTTTTTTGAAAATCAGTAGATTTTTCTAAGACTTAACTAGATTGCTGGATGACTACTACCGTTAAATAGGTGAATAGTACATTTTGGTTTTATTTTATCATTTGAAACTTTTGAGGTTATTCACGATACAGTCATTATACTGTTACGGCTGTGAGTTTGTGTCATCACTCGCCGCATGAGTCACAACTGCCCCAGGGCTGGGCTGTGGCCTGCCTCCTGTATTGCGCGGGCCTTATCCAACAGGGCTACTACAGACAAAGGGATAGTCCAGAAGATTCGTGACTGGACCAGCGATGGAAACCTCGAGAAGCCGTGGACCCTGGATGGATCTAGAACCATTTATTGAGTCACCGGCCTGCTATATAAGAGTGACCCGTGAAGCAGTTGTTGTTGTTGTGTTTTACGAGCTAGTGCGAGCGATTATCTTGTGCGACAAAAGTGTGGTGACGAAGTGCTGTGCGAGTTACGAAATCCAGTGACATTGTTTCTCCAGCTTGTGGACAGCGAAATAGCCTGCAGCAAGTGATCCTTAAGTAATTTTGGTCGGTGAACATACAGGAGAGGAGCAGGTAGTTTCTGTCAAGGCCACCGTACTCATTAGGATGGATTAACTTCTGTGATCTGTTGACAAGTGGAAGGGCCAAGAGCGCTCAAGGAAGAGACTTGAGGAAACTGGAATAAGGCTCCTAATTGTTTGTATTTGCTGACTAGTGTAATTTTCTGGCCACAATAAAGTTAATTATTTCTTTAAGCAGTAATTGGTGTTGTGCTTTGTACCCCCACCGTAATCCAGTTAACAAAAGTGCCACTAGGGGGTGGCACGTAACAACTGGTGTCAGAAGCCGGATTACGAACTCAAGCACAACACCTGACGGTCCTGGTTTCAAAACCCGAGCAGGTCATTTTCTCTAATTTTCCTGTGAGTGCATGCCCTTTACAAGGCAAACAACTAAAATGGAGGCGCAATTGGCAGCATTGCTAGAAAAGTTAAATGGCATAGAAGGCGGCCAGAAGAATTTAACCAAGGACCTAACTGCCAAATTAGAAGACGGCCAGGAGAAGATGGAAGACAGCCAGAAAAGTTTAGCCGAGGACCTAACTTCCAAATTAGAAGTAGGTCAGAATAAGCTAGCAGAGGACCTGAAGGACGGCCAGAATAAGTTAGCAGAGGACCTAACCGCCAAATTTCTGGATGGCCAGAAAAATCTGGAAGAGTGTCTGCTGACGAAATTAGAGGAGAGCCAAAGGAAATTAGAACAGGGCCTTCGTGAGGAAGTCGCAGCAGTGGAAAAGAAGTTCGACGCCTTACAAGTGGAAGTTGCCGAGCTGCGTCAACGCCCGCTGATGGGGGTGGAGGAGAAGTTCAACGCCTTGCAAGTGGAAGTTGCCAAGCTGTGCCAACGACCGCTGATGGGGGTGGAGGAGAAATTCAACGCCTTACAAGTGGAAGTTGCCGAGCTGCGCCAACGCCCACTGACGGGGGTGGAAGAGAAATTCAACGCTCTACGAGAGGAAGTTGCCGAGCTGCGCCAACGCCCGCCCACCGTTACACCGGGAATATCAGGAACGGGACATAGCAGAGTGACGCCCCCAACCTTCGACGGAAAGGTCCCGTGGAGCACCTACTTACGTCAGTTCGAGGCGGCCTGTTCCATAAATAACTGGAACAACACTGAAAAGGCTACAGCTCTCATCGTAGCGCTGAGAGGTGACGCCCTTAACGTCCTTCAGGCCATCCCGACTGGATCCCAGGACTACGCTTCACTGATCGCCCATATGGAGTCCCGATATGGAGATAGCCATCTTCAGCAGGCCTACCAGATGCAGCTCCGGACCCGGGTACAGAGGAACGCGGAAACCCTGCAGGAGTTCGAGATGGACATCGCACGTCTCGTAAGGCTCGCCTACCCAACAGCGCCGGCCGACTTTCTGGAGCAGATAGCGACGCAGACTTTCACCGACGGGCTAAGGGACTCGGACACTCAACAGGCGCTGCGACTCGCGCGCAATAAGACCCTGGCAGATGCGCTGAGCCACGCACTTGAGTTCGAGACGGCAAAACAGGCATACAGAATGCACGCGCGGGTGCGTCAAGTGGACGTCGACGAACCAGTAAAAACCAACGAGACCAAGCCCCTGGCCGACGAATTGATGGAGGCGCTAAGCCGTTTCTTCAAGAATCGCAGTACCACCAACAAAAACGTAGTCGAAGGACATCCGGAGAGGCGGCCCGGAAGAGGACTACCGACCTGCTGGACCTGCCGTAAGAGAGGCCACCTGAGCAAGGACTGCGGTGATCGCCGCCGCCAAGGGTTTCCGTCGGGACAGTCAGTCGTAGGGAAACCGCGCGGCCCAGGAAAGCAAGTATCAGCCAGCCTAGGGGGGCAAAGGTTAGCTTGTGACAGTCGTCAAGCCCCGGCAGTCCAAGTTCGTGTGACGCAGTTACGGAGGGATAATAGCAGCCTGATGGTCGACGGAGTCGTCAACGGAGAGAGCTGGCCCATGCTAATCGACACGGGAGCATCGAGGACCATCGTCAGTCCCACCGTGATCCCGAAGTGGAGAGTGCAACCCACACAAAGGAACCTCCAGCTAATAACCGCGACCGGAGAGACCGCACCGGTACATGGCGAAGCATCACTGGAGTTCGTCATTGGTCGACGGGCGATAAAGCATCCAGTGCTTGTGGCTGACGTATCAAATGAAGTGATGATCGGACTGGACTTCCTGGACCAGAACAACATCATCTTGGATCTGAGTACCAACACTCTGCACATCGGAGGTGAGAACTTGCTTTGCAACCTGCGCACGAGACCATCACCGCACGACGAGTAAGGCTGTGAGAAGACGTCATCGTTCCCGCCAGGACGGAGGTCAGTGCTGCCGTAATTGTCGACGGAACTGCTGAGGGAGTGGCGGCTGTCATCGAGCCAAAATATGAGGACATCCAGACAAAAGGATTGCTAGTTGCCAAGACTCTCATCAACACGACGTCTCGGCCGTACGTACGCCTGTCCAACCTGAACGACTACGACAGTACGGTTCACCGGGACACCAACCTAGGAGTCTGCGAGCCCGTTACCTGGATTGCCCGCATCACAGATACGACAGACGGACACCTGCAGACGGACAACCGAAGAAGACGCACACTGCCAGAAGAACTACAGAAGCTGTACCAAGGATCCCAGGACCATTTAGACAAGGAACAATCACGCCAACTTCAGGACCTGCTACGCGAATTCCAGGACGTCTTCTCCGAGGGGAGCAAAGACTTCGGCAGGACAAGCTTGGTTCAGCACAGAATCGACGTTGGGGACAGCGCGCTGATTAGGGCCCCATTCCGACGTGTCCCGCTCGCCAAGCAAGCCGAAGTCGACCGGATGGTAGAAGAGATGAAGGAGCAAGGGGTGATCGAGCCATCACATAGTCCTTGGAGTTCTCCGGTCGTGCTAGTGAAGAAGAAGGACGGTTCCACCAGGTTCTGCGTGGATTACAGGCGGGTGAATGACGTCACGAAGAAGGACAGCTACCCTCTACCCCGGATCGACGACACCCTGGACACCATATCAGGGTCGAGATGGTTCTGCACCTTGGATTTGAAGAGTGGCTACTGGCAGGTGGAGGTCCACCCTAAGGACCTCGAGAAAACGGCGTTCTCTGTGGGCAGCGGGCTCTGGCAGTTCACCGTCATGCCATTCGGTCTGTGCAACGCCCCTGCGACCTTCGAAAGGCTAATGGAGTCCATTCTGAGGGGACTACACTGGAAGACCTGCCTGGTCTACCTAGACGACGTCATCGTTCTGGGAAAAAGCTTCGAGGAGCACTACTGAAACCTGAAGGAGATCTTGATGAAGCTACGGGCTGCCCAGCTGAAGTTGAGCCCCAAGAAGTGTCAGCTCTTCCAGAAGCAGGTCCAGTACCTTGGGCATATCGTCTCCGAAGAAGGGGTGCGCACCGACCCAGAGAAGACCGCAGCTGTGAGGGAGTGGCCAGTTCCGAAGGACAAGTCCCAACTACGAAGCTTCCTGGGACTCTGCACTTATTACCGTCGCTTCGTGAGAGGATTCGCCGACATCGCCAAACCTTTACATCGACTGACTGAGAAGGACCAACTCTTCACGTGGACAGCAGAATGCCACAGTGCCTTCGAACAACTCAAGCAGGCTCTGTGCACCGCGCCTATTTTGGCCTACCCCAGACCTGGATCAAGGTTCATCGTCGATACCGATGCCAGCGACTTTGGCATAGGGGGAATCCTGTCGCAAGTAGTGGACGGCGAGGAAAGAGTAGTGGCCTACTTCAGCAAGGCCTTGTCAAAGCCAGAAAGGAACTACTCCGTCACCAGGAAGGAGCTGCTCGCCATCGTGAAGACCATTGAACACTTCCACAAGTACCTGTACGGGCAAGAGTTTCTCATCAGGACCGACCATGCATCCCTGCGGTGGCTCCTGAACTTCAAGCAGCCCGAGGGTCAACTCGCGCGGTGGTTAGAGAGGCTTCAACAGTACAACATTGAGATTCAGCACAGGAAAGGGCAACTGCATTCTAACGCCGACGCCTTGTCACGAAGACCGTGCCCCGAAGACTGCACCTTCTGTACTAGGAGGGAGGAGAACACCGGGATACAGTGCCGAAGGACTACCGTGGAAATTCAAGGGAGCTGGAGCCGCGAATCTTTCACGTGGGCACAAGCAGAAGATGATGACCTGGGACTGATAGCCGAATGGAAGAGGGCCTGTGTCCCCTGACCCGGGTGGAACATTGTGAGTGACTGCAGCCCAAAGTTTAAGTCCTACTGGGCGCAGTGGGACTCGCTGATTGTAAGGGATGGCCTCATCTGCCGCGCCTGGGAGAGCACCGACGGGAAGACATCTCGGGAACAAGTCGTCGTTCCAAAGGCTATGACGGAGGAAGTCCAGAAGGAAGTCCATGGAGGATCATCTGGTGGACACCTAGGGATAAAGAAGACCCTGGAGAAGCTCAGAGAGCGGTTCTACTGGATCGGATGCCGAACAGACGTGGAGAACCACTGCGCGAGGTGCCACGATTGCGCAGCCAGCAAGGGCCCAGGACGAAGACGACGGGGTCCACTGAAGACCTACAACGTGGGCGGCCCCATGGAGAGAGTGGCCATCGATGTTGCTGGGCCATTCCCGTTAAGCGAGGCAGGGAACCGCTACATATTAGTCGTCAGCGACTACTTTACCAAAAGGCCGGAGGCGTATGCGCTCCCTAACCAAGAAGCCGCGACGATCGCAGAGACCCTGGTGAAGGAATTCGTCAGCCGGTACGGAGTACCCCTGGAGCTGCACTCCGACCAAGGGAGGAACTTCGAGTCGCAGGTGTTCCAGAACCTATGCCAGCTGCTGGGAATCCGGAAGACAAGGACAACGCCGCTACACCCTCAGTCCGACGGGATGGTAGAGCGATTCAATCGCACCATCGAGAACCATCTCCGAATAGTTGTCAGCGAGCACCAGAGGGATTGGGACAAGCATCTTCCACTATTTCTCCTGGCCTACCGCGCCGCCGTGCATGAAGCCACCGGGTGCACACCAGCCCGGGCCATGTTTGGGAGGGAGCTCCGTCTACCCGTCGATCTTGCCTTCGGCCGACCTGGGAATGATCCGATCCCGGTAAGCCAGTATTGTCAAGAACTGGTCGACCAACTGGAGGACGTGCACGCGTTCGCGAGGAGGAAACTGCGGATCGAGACCTACCGAATGAAGACCCGATACGACCAGCAGATGGATGCCGGAGGATTCCACGAGGACGACCTGGTCTGGCTCTTCAACCCATTACGGAAGAAAGGCCTGTCACCCAAACTGCAGAAGTCCTGGGAGGGCCCGTACCGAGTCGTGAAACGGATCAACGATGTCGTCTACAGGATCCAGCGCAGCCCGAGGGCGAAGATGAAGATCGTGCATCGAGATCGCCTGGCAGCCTACGGAGGGACACAGACGGACCAATGAATGATCGGGACGATCAGCCTTTTTAGGAAGGGGGTGGTGTTACGGCTGTGAGTTTGTGTCATCACTCGCCGCATGAGTCACAACTGCCCCAGGGCTGGGCTGTGGCCTGCCTCCTGTATTGCGCGCGCCTTATGCAACAGGGCTACTACAGACAAAGGGATAGTCCAGAAGATTCGTGACTGGACCAGCGATGGAAACCTCGAGAAGCCGTGGACCCTGGATGGATCTAGAACCATTTATTGAGTCACCGGCCTGCTATATAAGAGTGACCCGTGAAGCAGTTGTTGTTGTTGTGTTTTACGAGCTAGTGCGAGCGATTATCTTGTGCGACAGAAGTGTGGTGACGAAGTGCTGTGCGAGTTACGAAATCCAGTGACATTGTTTCTCCAGCTTGTGGACAGCGAAATAGCCTGCAGCAAGTGATCGTAAGTAATTTTGGTCGGTGAACATAAAGGAGAGGAGCAGGTAGTTTCTGTCAAGGCCACCGTACTCATTAGGACGGATTAACTTCTGTGATCTGTTGATAAGTGGAAGGGCCAAGAGCGCTCAAGGAAGAGACTTGAGGAAACTGGAATAAGGCTCCTAATTGCTTGTATTTGCTGACTAGTGTAATTTTCTGGCCACAATAAAGTTAATTATTTCTTTAAGCAGTAATTGGTGTTGTGCTTTGTACCCCCACCGTAATCCAGTTAACAAAAGTGCCACTAGGGGGTGGCACGTAACAATACAGTACCCTGTTCTGTTAATCTGCTTTGTTGAACGTACAGTAAATCATTATTTAAACGTAATACAATATATTTCCTCTACCCTTTTCAAATAATTTTGTTAATTCGAATTTTTGGATAATTCGAATATTTTTACTGGTCCCTTGAGGTTCGAATTATCCAAGTTCCACTGTATTATTATTATTACTGTTGTTTTATAATGAGCATCAATAAGAATACTATGTTCTTGGTGCAGAGCTTCGAAATATATTTTTCTGCTCATAGTAGTGGGTATTTTTACACACACAATGAAAACACCAATTATGTGTTTGGCGTATTAAAATCTTTCCAAATGCTTATTTCATCCCATTACTCTTCACAGTTTACATTCAGTTTACTAACAATCACGCAAAACGTCTCGGTGCTATACTAAAGATTTTAGATTTTGGTCACGTGTAGACTATCAGTTCTTTAAGACGATAGTTTAATATTTAATTCTAAGTGTTACCTCACGAAGCTGAGTGTACCCCGTTCCAGCCCTCATGCCAGAATTAATTTCCTGGCAGAGCCGGGAATCGAACCCTGATCTCCAGGGCGTCTCGAAGAATGCTAGCCACTACACCAAGAGGTGGTTGAGAAAAGTATTACAATGCTCTCTAAAATCACCAACAAGTCAAACAGGTATGGTTCCTTTCACTACTTTAGATATCCATGGTGGTATTGCTCAAGTCTGCAATGAGCTGTGACATGACTAACTCCCCCGTAAGTTCCGGGTTTGATCCCCATCTCTGCCAGGAATTTTTTGTTTGAAGGTTGGAATGGGGCATACTCAGCCTAGTGAGGGCAAACTGAAATTCTAGAAGCAATTCTCCACCTCTTTCCCAATCCTAGCTTCAATTAGGGCCTACAAAACAGTAGACATTCTACATCAGTCACCACAATAACTAAGGTACACAGACCTGATGATCACGATGCCCAAGCCTCTACACGAAACAACAACAGAGGTTGTGGCTCTCTGTCACAGCTGCGGCAGATTCAGATGGAATTATGGCGTATTGTCTTCGCGCCAGGGAAAGTCGACTGGGTTTGAGCTGCAGATGCCTTCCCTAGTACTGCCTACCACGCATTCAACAATCAGCAAGTTGGTCAGTGCCAGCTTGACCCATTCACACCCTCTTTTTCTTCTTTATTAGTTCTCTGTAGTCTGCAAATGGGAAAAGTGGAAATGGACCTTCAGTGACAGACTACATCCTCAAAGCTGGATGAAAAACATTACATTGCGGGAGGTACTGCTCGAGTCTAAGCTGCGTGAACCTGACAGGAATGTGCATCGCTGACTCTGAGTAGTGGTGTTGACGAGTGATGAGGTTTCTCGGTCCGTGCATAGTACAGAACCAAATACATTGGTCGGTGACTCACTCAGTCATTCCTAACACCACAGTGGTTTGGGCAACGGCCGAATGTTAGCAGTATTGGAATAGAAAAGAATACCATATATCACGGTGGGCTGTTGACAGATCCTTCTCTTCACGCCCGACCCTTCCCTGCTCTTTCTCCTCACCCCGCAAGTTCATAGAGCTTGGACTCGAGCAGTAGTAGTAACTAACTGTCGATATATTTAGGTCAGGCATAGATAGACTGCGAATGCGTACAAATGATCCCCCGCTCCCTGCAGCAGCGTGTCTGACTTCTCCTAGCGTTCAAGCAATAGTTCAGTCGTGAACGCCCAAAGTGAGTTTACTAAGTAAGTGTGCATGTCTACCTATAATTATTCCCGTTTACAACGGGTTCGGGGATGTGATGCGATGAAAAGCTATGGGGCGGTTGCTTTTAACGGTGGGATGCCCTTCCTGGCGCTAACCTCGTGAGAGGAGTTAATGAGAGTCGACATGAATGAAACTGAGCAAGGATGTGGAGGGAAGTGTCTGTGACCTACTAGAAGGTACGTACCAGTATTTGCCTGGAGTTGATAATGGGAAACCATGGGAAACCATTTCAAAGCCGCCCGACGGTGGGGATCGAACTGAGTCCGCAGATTGCTTGGCCCCATGGCCTAGCACTGCGCGTCAGAGAGCGTAGATACTGTACGACTCCCAGATCGCGATCCCTGTCTGGTGTGGAAGGACGAGGGAGAGAAAGTGGAGTGGAGTGAGGGTATGAGAGAGAGCGCTGCAGACTATTAGATGAGGAAACGTTTGCAAAGGCCGTTGTGAAAACTTTTGGCGTAGAGGCTCAATCATGACGGCTGTTATTCATAGTTACCGCAGTATACGAGTACAGTAATTTTTACCAAGTGTGCATTTACCTTCAGTAGTGTCGAAAGGAGTTCGAACTATACTAGTAGTCACCCGAAGACCTATGCTGTCTCTTTGATGTTCTGATCTGTGAAGAGTGTCCCAATTAATTGTTTATCGGCACACTACGCCAGTACGAGTTCGAATCCCAGGAGGGGTTATTTCATCTAAACCCGGGGTATGAACCTTGGACTCCCTGGAACTGGCCAAACTGTTCACCCCTTATGCGGACGAGGCTGTCCTCTTTTTCCCACGCAGGGACAGGTGACGCTTGAAAATTTCCACTGATGTCACCAAATTGCAACCCTGTTGAATTTACTGCGTCATTCCGTGACAACCCTGTGTCTGGGCTGATTTTCGATGCCAACCTTGACATTCCAGCACCCATTGTATTCGCATTAAACTTGCCCCAATTCTACAAAAATTGAGTTGGCAAGTTTGGACTATAGCGGAAAACCGCGCGACCCCTTGCCACGGCTTGCATCAGCGTGGCTTGATTCTGATACTGACTCCCTGTTAGACTTGACGTGCTAACGCTCCCTCCCCGAAAGCAGATGGCCTTTCTGGGAGGGCTGGAAATCTTGAGGTAAGAAGGCTGTAAACTTAGAGGAGCAACTAATAGAAACCTTGCGCGTGTTTTTAATATCGACGAACCTTCATTACGAACTCGGAATGACTTTATTTAAGTGTGGCACCTTGCGGGTGTTCCTTTTTCCTTTGTGCCTCAACGAACTCTTAAATTAAATGGTATTGAAGGAGCCGAATGGTTCGAGCGTTTTGTTTTCTGGTTCATTTGTTTGATTCTGTCATCAGTTGCTTTATTTACCTTCATGTACATTCTGTCGTTTTATATGGGGCAAGTTCACCCCTTTGGCTCGAACTACGAGGTTGTCCGGGTATCCATATTTCTAGGCACCATCAAAATTCCCTTTATTTAAATAAGTGTTAAATTTTACTTATGTATTGCAATTTTAGATGGGAAACTGATTTTCCCCCCATTTTGTAAGTAAGGGTCGGAGCTCGTATTTTGTGGATATTAGTTGTTAGGCGGCCATTTTCGGGGTCATTCTCCCATGGTTAGCCGGAAGTGGCAGTCGCACAAGCGGCTTTTACCTGTGTTGCAACACGTTTTTCTTTTCGGCTAGTTGCTTACTAGCCATTTTAGCCTCTTCTATTTTTCATTCTATACTGTTGTTTGGTCAATTTGTTTTATTGATATTTGGATTATTTTCTTGGGTGTCATTTTACCTTGGTCCATGTGGACGAGCGTTCGTGCATTTTCAATAATTTCTTGTGAACTTGTTCAGGCCTGTGTTCTGGGGCAAGTTATTGCAACATTTTTTCCTTGGCTGTGTCAGGTACAGTCTTTGGGTTCAATTCTCGTAGGTGACATTTTACCTTGGTCCACATTCACATAGGCTAGTTATTAGTTTTCCAAGGGTATTAAGTGTAGGAGGTGTGTTGTGAATCATATGTAATGTGTTTTTATAATGTATCTTTATTTTGTTTGACTGGGAACCCATTTGTTTTATTTGGATAAGTTGTAAATTCCGGCCCTTGGCATAATATCTGTCCTCCCTTTCTTATGCAGTCTACTATTAACACGCCCTCTGCGTATGCTCATGCCGCCCACTCAATAGGCTTGTCCTAGAGTCTCTGTTTTCTATGAATATAATTGATAGCAGTGTTTCTTATTCATGGAAATCGAGCACTGTTCGGCTCTGTACCCCGTGGTGATGTCCACGGGCCGGGGTGGACTGTTTCAAAGAGCCTTATAACGCGCCAGGGAATAGTTCACACTGTCATTGCTTGTTGTTGGAGAATAAGATTTTCCAGCATGCATTGCTACGTTTCCATAAGCTGACTAGATTTCTTTTCAGATTTCCCTTCTTAGTAATATACTAGCAACCCGACCCGGCTTCGCCCGGGAAAGTTATGAATGCATTACGTGATAAGCGCTTTTTTTAAAATCCCAATGTCAATGAACAACGACCAATATCCGATTTACGTCTCGGCGTAATGGGTTAAAATCACTGACTGGACTATTAATTGTATTATCATGGAGACGCATGTGCAACAAATTCTTGTCAGACGTAATTTAAGAATGGCAAAGTTCACATGCGAAATGAAGAAAAGGCGAGTTGCACTTCCAGGGAAACTCCAAACACAACCACCCTTCTCAGAAGTCTTAACTCAACACGACTTAACGGTTTGCTGCTGGCTGTATCTGGGGCAATAGGTTCGCCCACTAGCTAGGCTGTAACAGGGATTATAGACTCGCCCTTAGCCAACTCGTAAACTGTCGCCTCAGTAGTTGAATGGACATGGTTGGAAGAAATTAAAACGTAAAAACACTCATAGTGGGCGATGTATTGAAGATAGACATATGCTCTCGCGGACGTTTTTGTAGAACTTTTCATGCTGAACAATTCTTATACTCATAGTATTTAGATATTTTTAACGGTTTGCTCAGCGTAAGCTTACAAAGCGCTCGGACGCCAAGTTTATTTTCGACTTTTCCACTGAAATCGTTACTGCTTGGCTTTCTTTGATTATAATTTTTTTTCTACAGAAATCATCCTCGAGATATCCTTTTCAGAATGGTGAAAACCGCATCAAAATCCATCCAGTGGTTCTCGAGGTTACCCGTAACATCCAAGAATCGGGGACTTTGTTTTATACTAAGTAGAGATGAATAAATACAAGGTGTCCGGGTTAAAGGTTTAATAATACAAAATTTAATAACTTGAGAAGTAATGGAGATACTCATTGGCAGTTTGTTTCTACGAATAGGGTAAATCACAATGTTTCTTTATATACGGTACCTAATTCATCTCGATATGCGCACCATTAGTTGGCACGACAGACATTTAATCTGTATTCCTCTTCTCCAAGTGTTCTTCAACATTTTAGGCGTAATATTTGGGATAGCTGCACGAATGCGATGACGCAGATCTGGTAGATTACGAACTGGTGTCTGGTACACTTGATTCTTGACAGGAAAAAATCAAGTGGCGTAATGTCGGGGCTTCTAGGGGACCAAGCAAATGATGGACTACCCCTCGCAATCCAGCGATCTGGGAACTCACGATTCAAGAAATCCCTGCCCCATTTCTTGATTGTTACGTAAGTGTGAACATCATCAGTTGGTAACAGTCCATACTTACGCTGAAATCTACGTTGCACTAGTGTAATGGATTTTAGCTCCGCGAGCGAAAACGCACAGAACAATTTCTGCTGTGGAGTCTACATGGCTACTGGCGCACTTCTCGTGAACAATGCAGTTACGCGCATGCGCATGTGGCACCACCGCAAGCGAACACAGAAAACATTTTGAGTTACCCTAGTTGTAGAAACAAACCGCCAATAAATATTTCCATTATTTCTCAAGTTATTAAATTTTATATTTTTATACCTTTAACCCGGACATCTTCTATTTCACATTCTCGTGAACTGGGAGCAAAGAGAGTTCGTTTTTAATCATTTCAGCGCCTCGAGTTTCGGCAGGGGTGATCCACACAGGATAGAAACACATAGCCTAATGTGTTCAAAGAATATATCGTAAGTGAATTCGTAATTGAAGTGAAATCAAGGTTTGCACGCTGTTAAGTCGTTAATATGTTGTTTCAAATACTCGATCTGCCACTCGATGCCGGATACACAAGGAGGAACATAATATAATGTTATTGGTTTTACGTCCCTTTTAACTACTGTGGCTTTTAGAGACGCCGGGGTGCCAAAATTTGCCTCGAAGGGAATCTTTAACGTGCCAATAAATCTACTGACACGTCTCGCTCACATTTGTGCACCCTTATATGACAACTGACTGCGCCAGGATTCGATCCTGCAACCATGGGGACATAGACGAGAACGTTACCACTGCGCCATGCAGCCAATCACAAGGAGGAACAGAGAGAGGAGTTGCGCGGGGGGAGGGAGTGTTCCCCAGGCGTTTGGTATAGCAATTTCACTGTAAATTTTATCAAGTAAAAGTTTCCTGCCATTGATATTCAGGGAAAATTCCATCTAAGAATACACGTTTTACTAGTTGTAGTAGTAGTAGTAGTAGTAGTAGTAGTTGTTGTTGTTGTTGTCAGCTGATGTGACAGCCGTACAGTACTGCTGTCGGTACGAAGAATGAGTTCAGTAAGAAAGCAATACAAAAAAAAACGAGCCTTACAGTAGTCCCATATGATGTGTAACATCTGACATAGAAGAAACCTCACGTGAAATTGTTGATACACCGGTATTTTATACTATTATTGGCACAAACATTAATCTATTGTAAAAGGGAGTGTTTTACAGATATTGCAGATGATAATACGGAACTAATTTTATTAGGTGATTTGTAGCTTCCACCAGCACTAGCCTAAATAAAGAATACGATATGTATCAACTAGATTAATAGACGCGACACCGCTCATAACCTTAAATTCCTTATAAACAGGACCTCTTGATTCACAGACCAACACGTAATGTCATATGTATTCTGTTAAAATGAGTCATATTGATACGATAAATATCGTTTAAAATGATAATCTGGTAGCAAAAATATCTACCTCGTCCGGGATTCGAACCCGAGATCTCTAGATTCACAGTCATAGGCGCTAACCCCACGTCTATTTTGACTACGCAAATTTTGTGCACAGATGGTCACTTATTTCCACGTTCCAATAATACTGCATTACGGAATTAAGTTTCATTTATATTTTGCTTGTTTGGATAATGTTCCTGCGTGAAATTGAGTTTAAAATGCCTTATGAATAGGCCCTCTTGTGAGTAAAGAGAATGTATTCAGCAATAGTTCACGAAGGCTTGCTCAATTCTCGTATAACCACAACGATTATATTATGATGGCTGCATTACCGTTATGTGGGTTAATACGAGGCACGTCCAGAAAGTAAGTTCCGTTTGGTAATAAAATTAAATTGTGTACAGATAGAGAAAAAATATTTATTGCACAACATTCTACACCTCTTAAACTACTTTTCCACATAACTGTCCAACTTTTGCAGGCATTTGTCATAGCGTGGCACACGTTTTTGGATACCTTCTTCATAGAAGTTTGCCGCGGACCGTAAACGAGAGTGAAGACTCCCCTGTAAGGTATCCTACCGTTTGGCCACCACTGTTAGGCAAATTGCGTGCTTACCAGGAGAACTGCGTATGTTTAGGAGTTCTCCTGACCACATGCGCAATTTGCCTAACAGTGGTGGCCAAACGGTAGGATATCTTACAGGGGAGTCTTCACACTCGTTTACGGTCGGCGGCAAACTTATATGAAGAAGGTATCCAAAAACTTGTGCCACGCTATGACAAATGCCTGCAAAAGTTCGTTAGTTATGTGGAAAAGTAGTTTAAGAGGTGTAGAATGTTGTGCAATAAATAATTTTTCTGTATCTGTACACAATTTAATTTTATTACCAAACGCAACTTACTTTCTGGACGTGCCTCGTATTTGAATAGCCATTGTGCAGAAACATAATATCGGCAATGCCGACTACATACAATGTTTGATATTAAGGCATTTTACCATTTAAATACTGATACGAAGACTTCGAACATGTACCATGTGCTTTGTTTCAATCACTTGACACCAGAGTTCACATGAGTGTTTACCGTTCAGTATGTAATTTACATTCCACATGGCCGAGAGTACGTCATGGTATCAATTTCCTACACCACGCGCTCATTGTTTCTCTTACCACTGCCAGCTGGATCGATTGAGTTGGCAGTGCGTCTTACACTTCCGTTCGATCCCCCACTGCCAGTTAGCACATTTCCGTTCGAGCACACTTCCGTTCGATCGAACGGAAGTGTGCCAGCTGGTACCACCTCGATCGTTCCGATCCACTTCCGTCCCATTTTTCAAAAACCACTCCCACAAAAATATCCAGCAACCGAGTGGAAAGATGTTACACATCAAAAACAACATAAAAATGTTTTAAGCAGACATCAGTTATTTTGTTCACAGGAGCAGATATTTCAGTCATTACATTGAAATGAATGAGAAAAGTGTAGGCTACCATTACTTTTGTGAAGGATTTGACTAATGTCTGCTCCACTGTGGACATAAATCATTTTTGTGTATATTTTTTACTTGACTCCCTTTTCCTGTCCACCACAGAGTTGTTTACAATGCTAACGAGATACATTAGTCTTGTATAACCAAAGCATTACGCTGTGGAACTTGAGCCGTCCTGTGAGTGGAGTGGCAGTGTAAAAGAGTTATTGATCAGATTCCTCAGACCACTTGGTGGTGTAGCTGTCGCCCCAGAGGCCCGGTTTCAATTCCCGGCTCTGTCAATATATTCAATTCTGGCCTGAGTGCTGGAACAGGGGGACACTCAGCCCTGTGAGGTAAAACTCAGAAGAGATTGGTTCGATTACCACCTCAGCCATGTTGGAAGTGGTTTTCCATGGTTTCCGACTTCTACTCCAAGCGGCCACGGCCGCTTCCTTCCCAATTCTCACCTGAACTACAAAGACACACACTAATACAGTCATCACAATACACAGTTTATCAGACAAATTCCACTCACATCCAAGTACACGGTACTACATTACCGCGATGTCGCAAAGCCTCTAAATAAGTAAGCAATAAAAACGATTCTTCAGTCCATTTGGAACGTTGTTGTTGTTGTTGTTGTTTCACATGAGGGGCTTGTACATTGTGGTCATTTAGCCCCGTGTACTTGAGTGTGTGTGTAGTTTTGGTCTGATAACTTGTGTTATTGCGATGTCTGTATTTGTGTGTGTGAAATTCAAGTAAGGATTGGGAAGGAGGCGACCGTGGTCTTAAGTTAGAAACCATCCCGGCTTTTGCCTGGAATAGAAGTGGGAAACCACGGAAAACCACTTCCAGGATAGCTGAGGTAGGAATCAGACCTGCATCATCTCAGTTTTGCCTCACGAGGCTGAGTGTACCCTGTTCCAGCCCTCAGACCAGAATTAAATTTCTTGGCAGAGCAGGGAATAAACCCGGGCCTCCACGGTGACAACCAAGAGGGCTTGCCACTACGCAACGAGGCGGACCATTTTGGAACGGCTGCCATTGATATTCAGGGAAAATTCCCTGTAAGAATACACGTTTTACTATTCTACTATTGTGCCAGTAACAATATTAACAGATAAAGATGAAATCCCTTCGAGGATTATTCTATCCACAAATTCAGTTTAAACTACTCTTCGTTTAGCTGTGAAATTCCTAATCTCGTCGCAGTAGGCTGTAGCCTATGTAGAGATTTATTGGGTGGCTTCAGGAGTAGGTGGTGTGTGGGAAGTGGATCTCAGTGTAATACTGTAGGAATCTGAGGAGATGATCCTCGGCTGCGAAATCAGAATTCTGGACGGAGAAGTAAAAGTGAGTAAAACTCGGCCCGGCTACTTTAAGTCTGTAAATCTGTAACCAGTGCCTTAATGACAATTTAATCTAGGACTGACGGTGTATTAGGCTACGTATTAACAAAGTGCTGATTTCTCACAGTGTGCTGAAATAAGACTCACAGGTTGAACACAGTTCTCAAAGTGAACGCGCTTCAGTTCACAAACCACTCAATGTTTTATTGTTGGTCAATACCAGCTCGTCTGCCCATCTGCATCTGCTATACACGTTCCACTAGCCTCCACACATATCCGTATTTTCACGGATCGTCTCAGTTAGGGGCAGATGACCTCGCTGTTCCGTCCATTAAAGCAGCAATAACTAACATCTCCTCAGTTCACTGCAGCACATACAGTACTATGACTTCGTTATGAATATGTATCCAACGGACAGGAGGCTTCCTTTTTGGTTTTAACGAAAAGCGCAAATTTCCTAACGGTTAAGTTGTACCTTACTGAGGAATATTTTGGCATATTTCTTGAAATGAATGCAAAAAAAAAAGGCACGAGTTACGGAAAATTTGCCAATAACAGTAATTTTTGGCGTTATCATGACTTTAAACGAAGTCCGTTCACAGTTTTTCATTCATTGTTCTGCTCGTACAGAATGATTTAAGCTACAGTATTTTGACAATATGAAGCACAGTAGTACAAAATTCAGTTCACAATTTTGTTTACACTGCCAACGATGAAGTTGATAGCCTTGTACATCACACCAACAATAATATTTAAAACGCTTTTGATCGAATGGCTCATATGAAGCAAGACACAATATCAATACTGTAGTAGCGTACCTCTCTTTGTGAAAACAAAGTGGTATTTCCGTATTTTAATGTAAACATTGGAATGAAACATGAGATTCAAATGAATATGATTTTGAATAATACTGTATTGACACCTAATTCATTCACATACCTACAGTACCTGCTGAAGTGAGTGCATTGTTATCGGAACGGTACATAAATGAAGCAATACATTCTTGATAATGTTTACTAATATCTGAAATTTTGACCCTAACTGTTGTATAATTCTGGCTAATAAAATGGAATAACGAAGTAGTCTTACATTTGAGACTTCAATAATTGAGACTGTTTTGCTTTTCAGCGTTCCGTCTAGTCTGAAAGCCTCTCTTTCCGAACAAGTCTCTCTGTTCGCTCGAAGAGGAGTACGCTACGTACTGTACTCGTATATATCAAACCAATACTTGTTGAACCCCACGATGACAGCTGGATCGTAGAACCTGAAAATCCCCGGCTAGAAAAACCCCCAGATCCTACCAACAAGTAAAAGGGATAATAGGGCACAAGCTTTTCCTACCAAGATTGCGTTAAGAAAGACCAAAGTGTAAAAAACTAAAGAAGCTCAAGAAGAACACAGGACTCAAATAAAGAAATATCTCAGAGTAATGGAAAATCTAGAAAACACCCAGCAATGGTCTTCTTAACACAACCTTCCATCACCTTTATAAATTACCACGTCATACTGGTTAAAATGAAATCACCAAAATTTATTCAAAATGACACAGAAAAGAAATTGCAATGTCGCAAAAGAAAGTAATTGACTCATTGCAATGTCAAAGATTATGTCTTGGACTATCCAATGTCCCATTGGACATGTAGGTAGTATTGAGTCCAAACCAATCAAAAATAGCAACGCTATCATACAAGAAAATCTGAAAAACCCTTACGAACATTACCCTTAATTTGACATTATCAAAAATCGCATATTCATTTTAAATAGTTATATACAAATTTGCAGTATTATGTACACCCTTAAACGCTTTTGCAATTCACACTTATTGCTTACACCATACATATTTGCTTGTTTCATTTCATCTTGGTTCAAATTATTCACTGTAGTTACATCCAGTATTAAATTCAGTCAAGCAATGAAGCTAAGAAGGATGTTGACGACGTAGTCATAATAAATATCAAATAAGGATGACAAAGAATACATCTGCCAGTTCTGCTGACTAAATTTCATATTGGATTAATTAATAATATTTCCATTTAACTTTCCAAACTGTACACCTGATAAACTCTGTTACAAACACCTTCTTACGGCGTAAAAATCCACCATAACACGAGTTAATAACCATTAATGTCACACCTGACATTCACAATACATTCACATTAATTGTAATACCACCAACACCTTCTGAAAATTTTACCAAAAATCTTACTAATATTAGCTATCATCAGCTCAACTAACACGTACTTCATATTGTACTGTTTCCATAAATACCATTATCGATGAATATATATATTCAAAAGAGTAAAGAGTATTTTTAAAATTGAGAATGATCAACACCTCTCATCACAAACAAAATTCATACAACAAGTGCCCATGAGAGTGATTTCCAATTGTAATGCTTCAATAAATAGCTTCCAACATCAACGCAGATCAAATTATCAATTTGAGATAAATTTCGAAATGTTCGTCAAAATTTTCATCAAACGTTCGTCATATTTACAAATTAAATTCTTTTTCTTCAAGAACACGCATGTCTTCCTCCTAACGGTTTTCTTCACAACGATTAAAAATAATTCCATAAAGTTGAAATCGAAATGAGTATTCATTCATTATTCGAATCAAATCCGATTGAAAATATGGCTAGCCACGAAAGATCATTGAACCAGAACCACATCTCAATCATGATAAATGAAAAGAAATGGCAATTATGGTTACAACAAAATACCTTACTCTACTACTACTACTGAGATGATAGATTTCCTTCTACCTTGAGATGATCCTGGAAGCCGGCATACAATAGGAATATATGCCATCGTCTCGTTCTAATGCCATACTGTGGTACAGTATGCTCATACAACCATCCTGGATTCGAACGGGAAAACCTCTCACGTCCCTCCCGTTCAAACCTCGTAATCGGACTGCATCTCTGCCACAATATTGGCCTCGTACTCCCGTTAGTCGACAGCATCTCTCTTGACAGAATTACTCAACCTCGTAGAAGTATATCAGCATTTGAGTATTGCCGTGGTTTATACCCACTCCCTTCATGATTTCGAAAATCTTAAATTCCATGCTTGAAAACAGCTCTAGTTGCTTCAAATACATTTCTAGTTGTTGTAGACAGCGTTGATTACTCACAAAGATTCATGCTCAACTTTGCGTGTAGGGTTCATGCCGTAATATAGCCTACCACGGCTGTGGATTCACTCATAATTCGAACTATTCCTCTCGACGTCTTAATTATGAACATCTCGCAGATTTGTAGACAACGTAACTATATGAAGTTTTCTTTCGTTGAAGTATATTCTCAAAGTTCAATGTCACAGCTGATATCATTCACTTATTCCAATACAGTGTTGGAATGCAAGTCCATCGTAACATAAAATAACCAAGTATCGCTGCTCGTAAGTTCCAATTCCAATACACGTAAATTTGTGAAGTGTTCCAGTCCACACAATCTCAATATAAACTTCACTGCGAATTATTAAGTCTCAATGCACAAATATCGCTGAATATTCTAAGTGCCACGCTGGCGTACGTGAAACTTCAACGCTCACTTTGTAAGTATTTTCTTCTATCATAAAATAATATCAATCTCCGCGAACCATCTTTAAGATGTGTATTGTTTGAAGACGCGAGAATATCTAACTTGCCTGCTGGAACTGCAGTTACAGGAAGACAACATTTTCCCCAACTCCTCCGTGCCTCGAATCGATGTATATCGCACATAAATAAGAATATGTACATCTTACGCCTCCCACAGCATCAATTCTGACGAAAACTCAAATATATAAACATCATACTATTATGTGATAGCTTCTTGTAAAAGTAATACTGCAAATACAGCTCTGGGTTCTCCATAATCAATATAACAACACTCCAAGCGTGCGTCTCGATACATATGGCAAGCATATCGATCGCGGGAAGTCTGATTCCCAATCTTAGTCGTCTGCTGTGTGCCTAGGTTTAACCTTGACCTAGCACAGGGTCTCAGAAAACTCCTTGGCTTTCAACTGTTCACATTCCCAGCTGGCTGTGTCATAACAAAATACGCTCTGCAGCGGCTCAATGCACTGTTTGATAAATTCCTCAACTCGTGACTGTTAAATAACGGCACATTACTATTAACATTGTGTCTTGCTTCATACGAGCCATTCTATCAGAAGCCTTTTAATTGTCGGTGCCATAAACAAGGCTATCAACCACAGCTAGCTTGTTGCATGGGCCAACACCTATTCCAACACAGCCTTGACAGATGTGTAACTCGTAAACGATTCCTCTCTGGTGATAAAATAAAAACTGAAGTGAATCGTCATTACGATTTACAAAATTTGAGAAAAATTATTGTTAACTATCAGAATCCATGAAAAAGTATAGTTAAATACTTAAATAGCTAGATTAAGTACGTCTTTCGAGGTCAGAGGATACGTATTGAGACTTGTGTGTAAAGTGGTCTGCGTTCAATTTTGGGTTCTACCGAGATATTTAATTCTAGCCTGACACTTGAACCAGCGTTCACTTAGCTTCGAGGAAACAACTGGAAAGAGGTAGGCTCGATTCCTTCTCAGCTATCCTAGAAGTGGTTTTCTGTGATTTTCGGCTTTTACTGGAGACTAAATTATCTTGTTCCTCCCCTTCAGATGGAATAGTAATGTCTTGAAGATTTTTAGGTTGGTGTTTAAATGATTATCTTCAATCTCATGAACTACTGGACCAGTTTTATACAGTTTCCATCAATGGCTATGTGTTTCTAGTTGAAGGTTTGAACCTCTATAATATCATCTCAACGTGTTTTCGGGGAGCTGGGCAGAGAACATACTCGTAAAAATTGCAGGCATAAACTTTGTAACGTGTGCTCACTGAATGAGTGATTGGTGGAGGGAATGCTTGGGTCACCTTTCTTCGCTGGATAAAACAGGTAATGTAGACCATGAGTAGGGCGGACTATTAAGTTATCCTTTAACTCATCGATCCCTGCTTCTCCACACCGACTGAGTATGAGTTTGTTGTTAATCCATACTCAACCATTCAAAGAAGGGTATCACAGCTAATACATTATACAATTTGACTACATTTTGATACACAACATCGATAAGAAATGTGTACATTAAGTTTACTTGAACTAGCTTAATTTAAAATAAACCCACATGAAATTATCTTATCTTACAGTGGATATGAGGATATTGTAGAATTGCCAGTGCAGCTCTTAAGAGCAGTCATGATTGCAAATTGATAAAGTGGAATTCCACATTCCTGAACACAGATAATAGCAGAAGTTAGTTAGTTAGTTAGTTAGTTAGTGTTGTTTTAAGGGGCGGAACTACGAGGTCATCTGCCCCTAAAAATAGCAGAAGAAGGAAGTGGCTACCTTTATTACTCAGTACTGCTTCTCATCATGGTGTCTAAAATATGTCTACCTTACCACCATCTGATTGGCCTCATGCCTCTGGAACAGAGCAGACTTGCATAAATCTCGAAATATAATATAATATAATATAATACAGTGTGTCCGCAAAGTCTCTCCGCAGCGCGTGTCTCGCCTTGCGGGACGTGTTGGGTTGGCAGTACACTCATGTTATGTTGTTACAAGGAAAACAATTACATTAAATTAAGTAATGCAATTAGAGACACGGTAGGCTACACACCACTATCACACTATGCTCCGCAAAGTTTCCATCAGCACGGAAATCCACTAGAAACACACGCTCTTCAGTAGTAAGCAATCCCGCTAGACTCTGCTTACACAAGAACTTGACAAGAACACAACTTACTGTCACGCACAGGCACTCACTGTCGGCAATAATGAAACGGTATTCCCCACTCCAGTGGAAGGTCAACTCGGAACAAGTGCATGTTTATGCTAACCGCTGCGGTGAGACTTTGCGTGTACAGCGACATGAATGTGCTGCCAACCTAACACGTCCCGCAAGGTGAGACCCGCTTTGCTCGCCGCTGTGGAGAGACTTTGCGGTTGGTTTGTATAATATAACATAATATAATATAATATAATATAATATAATGCTCAAAAAAGTTTTGCATATTGCGATTTAGTGACTTGTTTATTTTGCTATGTGTATGTTATCACATTATATACAATATAGGGTACATAGAAAGAAAAACAACACACAATCTGCTCTACAAAAGGGACAGAAACATACAACGAATAACAAAAGTGATAATGTGGGACTGTCCACACAAACGTCCTTTTCATCTTGGGGCATATCAATACCGTGTATGGCCACCAGGAGCTCTAAGTCATGCTCGCAGACGACGAGGCATACTGAGCACCAAGGAATCCAATGTGGTTTGGGACAGATTATCCCAATCTTGGACAGCAGCTTCAATCAGTTGCTCTTTGTTTGTTGGAGGATTGGGATGGTGCGAAAATGTCCTCTTGAGCTCTTTCCATGCATGTTCAATACAGTTCATGTCCGTAGAATATGCAGGCTACTCCATTGTATGCTATGCATCTGAAGGAAGTGATTGACCACCCTAGCTCGATAGACACGAGCATTATCGTCCACTAGTGAGAAGCGCTGACCCATTGTCGCAGCGAATCCTGTAACAACAAGTTCAAGGATGTTGTATCTGTACAACAGACCAGTCATGTTACCGTCGATAGGAATTAGAGGCGTACGTCGACCAAACATGATTCCACCCCAAAACATGGCTGAACCATCTTGCTGGTGGTGGCGTTACTGGATGAAGAGTTCGTGAAATCTCTCACCCACTCGTCGCCACACTCGAATGCTCCTACTGTATGGGTGCAAACCAATGGAAACCTCATCCGTAAAGAGAGTACGCTTCCCATCTTCTTGCTGCCAAGTCCGATGAGTTGTTGGCCTCCTTACAAGAGCTGCCTTATGCTGTGGGTTCAGAGGAGGTTATGGCACAGGCACCCTTGACTTCAGCCCTGCTTCATGCAGCCAATTGAGCACTGTTTGACCGGACACATTCATTCCAGTGGCCCTTCGAAGATCCTAGCGGAAGGACGTAGCAGTACCAATGGGCCTACGACGCACAGTGTGTCGAATCCCAATTCTAGGTGGAAAAAATTAATAACTTCGTTAATAGTGTTGGGATTCGATTAAAAATTAGCAATATACCATTTTCGAGGTCACTGAATTCATTTCTGGCATCGTCAAAAGTGTACGATCTTCGGGGGGTAAATATATAGGGGTGAGGGGTAAGGGGAGGTGTAAAAAATGACCAAAAGCAACAAAAGAATCATCCATTTTCGGTAGTAAAAATCCCGATTTGGATGTGTATATTATAGTTTATGTCAGTGGTAAACATACTATTTAAAACTGGATAAAATATTAATAACAATGAGACATTCAGTCAAGTATTCTTGTTACACCTTATTTGAGGGAATAGACGAAGTCACTGTAAAATCATCCAGATTAGAAACATATATTAAATTGTTATTAAACATAGTACAACGAAATATGCACAAAGAATGGTATTTATTTTCAAAAAAATCGTCAAAATCATACAAACAATTTCTTCATAACAAAATGTCATTTTACAGTCCTGTTAATGACGTAGTTTTAATAAACATACTTCACACACGAAAACAATATTTCTCTAGAAAAGCATGGAAATAAAGACAACATATATTGAATATTAGGCCTATTTCTCCCATTGCAAATAAAAATAAAACGTCCATTCGTCAAGCAATGTTCTCAGTAATCTCATTCCCCTTAATAATAACAAAATGTCTAATGTTCATTCGTCACCTGATTCTTCTGTAGAGTCCAGAGCATCGTAGTCATTGACATCAAATGATGAAGGCTAGTATAGAAATGTTCCGTGGGAGTCATTAAGTAACTCAATAGCTTCCATAGGTAGATTACTAGGAGTTTTACGTGGCATTGTTCTTCCTGCACTCTCCCATTTGTGTTAATAGTATGGAATATCAATTTAATCTTGTTTCTTAGCTCCTGCACCTGAATGACAGTAAGAGTTGTAGGATCAAATTTATTCATAACATATTGAAATATGACGTCTGTACGCCCCTCTTTACGACACGATCGCAACGCATTGAAAAATTCTTCTCGCGGTAATGAACACATAGTCAGTGAAAATACGAAAATAAACCATCATGCACATCCGTGCGCAACCAAACCACTACAGATCTGAATCTACATTAAATTTCCTATCGAATGACGTTTAAAGTAAAGTGGCACTATGAGGCACTCATAAAGTAAATAATTTATTTAGTGCAGAAAGCTTGTATTACGCGTAAAAGTGCGAACACATACCTCTTTTCACTATTCCATGAGCCGCAGAAGACAACACCTCATTGAACTCACTAGAATCACAACGTTCGGTTCACTCCGACACCTCCTATCAAATTACCTGATAACTGCCAGGAAGACGTTTCAGCACCTTCCTCCTACGCACCAGACAGCAGAAAGGAAGACCGAAAGTCACCATCTGGTTTGTTCACTATCGAATGAGCCAGTTTTTGCTTTCATTTGCGGCAGTGAATTTTTTCCACCTAGATATGGGATTCGACACACTGTGCGACGTGCTGAAAGCAACAGATATCGATCCTCCCTGCGAGTGGTTTCGCGGGGGCGTCCAGTTCTTGGTGCATCATCAACTGTTTGGGTCTCCCTGAAGTTTTTCCACACCCTCGAGATTTCACTTTGACACACTCCAACACGAGTAGTAACATCCACTTGTCGGAATCCCTCCTGAAGTAATGTTACAATTCGAATGCGGTCTGACGTACGAATGCGAACTCTTACCATGCTTACCTCCGTCTTCCCCGTGTGCTCGAAACCAACTGTACAAGTGGTGATGTTAAACGGGCGGACATGAGACGTGCCTTCTAGCAGACAAATATTGAATGATTCGTATGGTGTACAGTCATTGTTTGGCTGAAAATGAATCTGCAAAGTTATGGCGTATAGTATATGTGTGCCATGTTGGAAACACTTTCTGTGGATACTTTCTGAGATATCCAACCTTGGGTTCAGATTTCAACCGTGTGTTTTTAGTAATATTCTGTATTAACGACATATTAAAATAAGGCGTTGAGATGTTGTGGCATAGAACTTCACTCATACCAAATTTGGTTTCGATAGTTTTTTAGGAGGTGATAAGGGGAATGGAAGACACACAGACAGACTAACATTACCCCCAGATTGATCTCGCATGTCTATTTTTCATAATTTTTGCAAAATGTGAAAAGTAGGCTAAATTTACACACTACTACATACAGCAATTTAGCACAGGTTATCAGACAAATATAAAATGCTTTTCTGTCGGTCAGCACGTTTCTACCCAATTAGATTAGGCGGGGAGTTCAATTACTTAAGCTTTGTACAAAAAGTATGTCAATTGAGCGATAAATAATTCATGTAATATTTATTTCAGGTTAGGGTGTTGATATATTTGTACTCCCCACCTAATATAATTGAGCGCAATCGTGTTGGCCGACTGAAAAGCATTCTATGATATATTACTAGACAACAATGAAAAATTTGCTCCCAATACCTCAAATCATATATATTATTTCAGTAGTATAGATCCCTCCTGCGGCGCTCACAAGCGACCGATCGTGACAAATGAGCATTCAAATGAAAGAGAATAGACATTAGCAGTGACTTATTACACTATAATTTCATAAATATCTATAATTTCTTAAAAAAAAAAAGGACTTTTAAGAAAATGTACGAAGTGTGCGATTCGCAAACACCATTGCTGTAGGAAAATACGCTCCTAAATTGCCGTCCACGGGCCGCTATGACGCCTGTCTCATGTCATATTGACATTCTGAAGTCTTTCCTTTATCCTGAAATGTAAATAGTGTTCTATAATCATTTGGTTGAAATAAAAACATAACCTTTCTCCTTAAGTCACTCATTATAAATCTATTGGGGAAATTGTGGTTTATGAACTTGCGAGAATTCTCGCACGGGTCCGCTAGTTCTACAAAAATCCATGTACACGGGGCTGGTAACCATGATGTCCAAGCCCCTAAACGAAGCAATAACAACAACAAATAGAATCACAACTACAACAGCAATTAGAATTTGGGTATAGTCGAATACACCAACGTTATTGAATTCTGTAATTCCAATGCTTCTTGATGGACAACGGTTTCTTTTGTGCGGTAAGTTACCCTTTGATGCTGTCACATTCCGTGGCTCCACTGCGTCGTTTAGATTTATGTGTAGCCTGCATGTTTTACAAATAAATGGCGCCACCACATACTGTACCTCTGTAGAACGAGGATCAGGATCTGCCATCCTTGAAGTTCATCTGGAGGTTTGGTTGTCAGTGTGCTAGATCCCTCGTTTGTTTTCATGACCGGTTCACCGAGTTTGGATCAACACTGTTCCCGACGCTCGTAGCAAGGAATTATGCTGAGGTAGAGCGGGGAATCAAACCTAGACATCCAGGAAAGCAAACATGATGATGATGATAATTGTTGTTTTAAGGGGCCTAACATCTAGGTTATCGGCCCCTAATGGTTTGGGTGATCGTGAAGATGATAATGAAATATAAACTATAACTAAAACTAACTACTAACTTATATACTAGAAGAAGAAATGGAAAATAAAAGGAGAATAAGGCAAATAAAGGACAGGAGGAAAAGAAATGCCCTCAACCCTCAAAGAATGCGGATTGAGGGACTTGGAAGAAAGGAGAGCCATGAAAGGCAGACAGGAAAGTGAAAGAGGAGAGGGTCTGACCCACAGGTAATGGACAAAAGGGGGAAACCAGACCCAGCTCAGGAATCCCTCGGGGTCGCCAACTCCCGAACTCACCAGCCATGAGCCCCTGAGGGTGTAGCATTATCCAGGGTGCACCAAAAGTGGTGGGGCTACATACACCCTGCCTCCTTGAGGGCATTGAGCAGAAGGCAGGAGAGAACATGAAAAGAAAAAGAAGGCTGACCCCTCGCAGAAGGAGGGTATCAGAAAAGATAAAACAAGGGCCAATTAAGGCGGGAAAGAAAGAGACTCCCTAGGCCTCGGATACCCTAATACTGTCGGGGTCGGAAGAGAACAAGAGTTGACTAAGTGGGGTCGACAGGAAAGGACAGCAAACAGTTACCCTGATCACTACGAGGGGAAGTCATAATTAAGCTGTCCTTACTTTACCCGTTACTAATAATTGAATTCCGCGATTCCATTACAACACCACCTAGAGAGAAAGCCTTGCGTTATAAAGTTGACAAGCGAGTGACGTCACGGAAGCCCGGCCGTGGACATTGAGACATAACATTCGAGTTTGCAGGTTATGGTATGGTTTCCGCGTGTTGTGTGTTGTGTTGACAGTCCCAGGTACTGGTTTTCTCAGATATCCTACCCGGTTATACTTAATGGTTATCAGTGCAGTGTAAAGTTGTGCCTATTAAGTGCAGTGTTAGAAATTGTAAAGGCAACTACGCCAATGGACCGAAAGTAAACGTTTTTTCATTTCCTAATGATGAAGGTGAAAAGTCGAAATGGATACGAGCTATTCACCGCAACGATTTTATTCCTACGAAATATTCTATGGTACGTGTTACATCAATACTTATGCTCCAATTCTCACAAGTTTAGTGTAATGGGAGGAAGGAACTTTGTAACCAAGTCTCTTTTCTTGTAGGTGTGTGCCATCCATTTCAAGCCACATGAGATTCAATTGACCACTAGTATGTATGATGAAAAGAATGGAAAGCTAGTTACTGCTCCGTTGTATAAACCGAGACTGATTAGAGGTTAGTTAGCAGATAGTCCTACCCTTAAATTTTAGCATAGCTCTTCTGATCACGAAAATTCATTTAGATGTAGAAGTCAGAATTTTCTAACCTAAATTATGTGCTACAGGCTAATGTCGTAGGTTAGGTTTATTTGTTTTATGGGGCTATCAATTTCAAGTGGGAGGTATAAGTGGGTGTTAATATGGATAGTATTCACATTTATATTGGAGTTTGAATTGCAAGCTAACTGCATGATGTTAGAGACCGATAACCTGTAGCAGGCCCTGATTAATCTTTTTTTTTCTATTGCAGTAATCTAATTCATTACATTTCTTATAGGGGTGGGGGAAGAGGTGTGTGTGAATTAGGTTGGAGATTGAATAAATTTAGAATAAATAGAGTAATTAATGTAATGCAAGACTGATAAAATGATTGTGTCGTAAGTTAATGTTCGAATTAAATTCCTAGGAGCAGTCCCGTCTCAGTTCCCCAACTGCCCAGAGTATTTAACTGACACTGCAACTGTCTGCCGAGAAGATCCAGATGATAGGAGGCGTAGGATTGATAATGATAGTTTATCGAAGGCTCTCACTGAAAGTATGCAGACATTGGCGGAAAATCTGGAAGCAGTTTCATTTAAAAACTTTCAGGAATTGAAGGTGAAGTTAAACAGGGCGCGCCTTCATCCTGAGTGGAATTGCATTAGAGAGGAATCTTGTATATATTTTATTTTAATGAGGGAAAATCCTAGTCCACACTTGCATTGCTGCATTAAGACAACAGAAGGTTTGAGTGCCTCCTTGTATGTATCGAATACAGAAGTGAAACGTTGTAATAACATGTCTTTACCAAGACAGTTAGGTACAGTGCTAGAAATTGAAGAACTTATAAGGAATGCCCATTCAGTGTATGCTGGTCCTGATGCATATGAACAACAACGTGTTGAGGATACTATATCTGTTATGGACAGTTTATTTAAGAACTTGGAGAGTAAGATCCCTAGGAGAAGAAGGATACATTAGACTTCTTAAAAGAGCAAGTTCACTTGCTAACAAAGCGTAAAGTGAAAAACTATTCCTGGGAATTGCTTGTATTCTCATACAGACAGATAACCTAGAAGCTTGATTTGGAAAATATCGCCAACTGGCAGGGAGCCAGTACAATATTTCCCTGAGGCAAGTGTTTGAGGTGGAGAATAAATCGCGCCTTCACAGTATCCTGAACCTCAATGCTGCAGTGAGCGAGTATTTTGAAGAAGACAAGACATGTGACATAAGTGCTTTTGATGCTTGTGTTGCTGATGATAGTGATGTAGAAGTCCTACAAGATGAGTATTGGCGTTTCTTACACTACATCAGTGGTTATTGCTCGTATGTTTTTTAAAGCGATATGATTGAAATTATTGCAAAGTCTTTCTTTGCGATGAGGCAGGCCAGAGTGATCACGCCAGCCTAATAAATGCCAATAAGTGAGGAGGACTATGCTATCCCCATGCAGATGTAGTCAACTGTGCTGCATTTACTTTTGTTGTTATGAGTAAGCTACTCAATAGCTACAAGACAGAATTTTTGCATCACTGCAACCAGCGGAGTGTTTTGGTGAATGTAACACATAGATGTCTGCCCACTGTACTGTTTATGGGGCACAGATGCCCAAAGCATGTCAGGGCATTAATTGAAAAGACTGTAATGGGCACTGCCAGTAATATCTTGATTAATAATTTTGTACCCAATGTTAACGACAGGTTTTCACCTAAAACTTTGGCTCAGCATAAGAGGAGGAAGCTTGTCCAATAACTGTTCATGGCCGTTCAGTAGAAATTAGGAAATTTACAATATTCTTTCATTGTATGTACAGTGTCGTTATCATTGTGCACCCCGGTAAACACGGCAAGCTAAGCCGGCGTTGACTGGCGCTGATCGTGGGCACGCGTACAATGTTCAGTCGGTGGTTGGTGCACACTTGAACACTTTTACCAACCATGTTCATTAAAAAGTACTTACAGTGCTCATAGTCGATGCCGAAAATGTCCTTCCTCTCTTTTAACACACACCTGACATCTACTGATGAAAGAATGGACAACAATCTCAGCAATTCTGCTAGGTTTGTGCCGTGTCTTGTGTGGGGTTTCGCCTAGGACACCAAGCTAGCTCATCAGCTGGCTCTTGGTGTCCCCGTTCTGTAAGAACACAACGTTGTCTGTTAAAATGTTTATTATTTACAGTGCCTGTTTTCTTGAATCGTTTGGCGAGCCTCCTAATTGTACTGGCATTACGCACAGGTCTTCCTGGAAACTTGATTCGACATTTTCATCTTGTTTCAGAACAAGACTTTCTGCTTTTCATATACGAATTATGGATATACACACGTTCGTGCAATGCGAATTGGTGTCTAGGCATGACCAACAATCACAGTAATCACAATACTCACTAAACGTGCAACACTAACTTCTAAACTTTGCAGATACACACCCATATATGAGTCAGCGGAGCAGGGTAATGCGAGGTCCACTCGCTCTGCACCTAACCCGCCAAATGACACCATAGTTTGCCGCGATTTCCAGGGCGCACTAAGATAATGACCCTCTGGTTCAATTAATATTGTGTTACTTGATCCACTTCTGTACATGGCTAATTACTAATCTGTAAGTATAGCAGTGGTGGCTGGTGGATAATTGTTATGGGTGTTGTCCTTTTTCATTAATTGGGGGGGGGGGGGGGGTAAAAGACTGCTTGATATCAAAGAAAACTGTATTCAATTGCGGGGTAAAACGGATGTGTACCTCATTCTTCACGAATGCCACAGTTCAGAGAACATCACATTGCCACTGGATCGCCGGATTAAATACTTAGGCTACATGTGGGTAGATTATAGGCTAGGGAATAACCCACCCACCAAGGGAAGATGATTAAGAGAAGGAAGTAGATTTGGGATTGGAAAAGAAGGATAGAAGAACAGGAGGAGAGTCCCACAAAAGTTATTAATTTGACTTTTAATCCATTTAGAAGCGGTTGCCACCGCAAATTCGTGCTCGGATACCTAAAGTGGGTACGAGCTTGGTCGAAGCTGACGGGAACCGCAGCTAAGGCTTGGGCAGTTTGCCAGAGAGAGGCTTTAGTGTGTTTCCTTCCAAGCATGAATGAAAGTACTATAGGGAAGGGTGATGATCTGGCCAGACAAATAGTAAAAGCTTTATTAAGTGTTAACGAGGGCATAAACCTAGGAAGAGCTAGGAAAGCCAGGATCCTGCCTAACTGTAGTATCAGAGAAATGATGAATCCAAAAAACAAATATTTAATTTATTAAACAATGCAAAGAAGTTTGAGGAGATTAACAATTGTGCAATATAATTTGGACAAACATAGTTCATTTGAACTTTTTAACAAATAGGGTCGCAGACCTCTCAACATTAAACGGTTGCTCCAGGCAATTGACAATTTACAAGGTTTCAAACCTTACATGTTTCTAAAATCTTTATAAGATTTAAACCAATAAACAATGAAATAATTAAAGCTTGAACGTGAATTGGAGTACAAAAAGTGTACCTTAAGAAATTCTTTAGAGAATGTTCTAGAGAAAATGACAATTTTGAAAATAACAATAATAACAACGTGAAAAATAAGATAGAAGTTCCTACAACTTCTTATATTTATACAGAATTATTATATGAGAATTATATAAAGGAGGACAGGTCACTTACTGTGAAACCTGGAGAAAGTGAAAAGGAATTTTCTAGACTTCCTATGTTTAATTAGGAATCACGAGCAAAATGGGTCAGTTTCCATTTCGTGAAACCTGAACATGACTCTCTCAAGAGTTTAAGGAATTGTTTTCCCTGATTATAGGAAAGGAACAATGTGATTTAAAACTTGTATCACACAAACAATTATGCAGAATTTAATTAATGTTAAACTAGCAAAGTTGGAAGGGCACTTCGTGAGTAACACCTTATAGAAAGTTACAATTTTATAAATAATGGTTGTTAGTAGAAGGTTAAGGAAAGATCATTGGGATATAGGATCAATGTTCATGGCCGTATTTAATATAACCGGACGATCGCGACGCGGTAGAAACGTGGAGCAAGCACTGTTTATCACTGTAGTCTATGAAGATGGATGCAAAGTTCACTATAGAAACACTGAAGTTTATGAGAAAAAAAGTTATTGCAATTATGGAAATAACTGATTGCACTATATAGGTGAAAGTCTATTTCTTGAAAAAGTTGTGATTTACAATTAAATGCGCCATAGAATGTTCTAGAGGTTCCAGCGGTGGAGGAAAGTTAGCTATTACAAAAATTTGTAAGGAAGATTCCTCATTTTAACTAGCATTTTCACAAGTGCGTGAACAATACTTGACGGCAAGACTCGCAGATAGAGAACAAGATCTCGAAGGTTCCAGAACGACCTTAGCAGAAAATGGGGTTGAGAAAATCCAACGGAGGAACTGGCTTTATAATTATAGACAGCGGGTATTAGATAATATCCCACGTAGCGAGAGTATTTCTCTTTGAATAGCTTAAGAAAAGCTCTTTTTAGTAAGGTTGGCTCATACAAGCAAAAGCTCAACATGGCAAATCCCACGAGGAATGATATTTGCCCCAAAGTAAATAATTTCACACTGTCTATAAATTATAATTAAAAGCACGTGGAAGTTAAAACCATGAAGATGAGGTTAAAACTTTTAAAAAGGTACTTATCTTGATTTCATGTTGAAGTCGAAGATTTCGATGATGATTACTTAGCCAACATGGCGTAGAAGAGGGTGTGCCTCTTGGTTTGAGGAGGCTAGCTCGAGCGGAGCTTTGACTGATCGAGTCAACTGCAGACGGAGAAGTGAGTCTTGCTCAACGAAGCACGGAAGGTTCTAGGAAGGGGAGAGAGTGGGGGTAGGAAACAAAAGGTATACATATCAGCATAACCAACTTGAAAACAACAAAATAATCTTCTCTTGCTGAGCTGGTCTTCAAAGAGTTGACAACAGTATCTGGTAGCCAAATGGATATGGAATTCCTCTTGCGCGAGGAAGAGTTGAAGAGCTTCAGAGGTTCGTTGTTATATGACGCTAGGTGGGTCACAGAATATATATCTGGAACAGACTCATACAAAATATAAGAGATTTGCACATAAAGGAGAAAACAAATGATCACTGTTGGTGTTTGACAAAAAGGAAGGAAAGAACGTGCAAAAGCATTCAAAATTATAATCTCAGGTACCGTGTATTCCAAGAATGCACCATACTGGGAGGGGAAGACACCAACAGCGAACAAGAAAAACAAGTACAGTAATAAACAATTGCCGAAAAGTAGTCTTGTGATCTGACCATTAGTGGTCACGACTCTGAATACCCTGACTCTCCTATCTCCTCCAGGGTACCATTCGGTCACTTTTCCAAAAGGCCAGACTAGGGGGGGTGAAACATCCCTAACTAAGACCAAGTCTCCCACTTTAATGTCGGGACTGGAAAGAAACCACTTCTGTCTCCCTTGCAAGGAAGTTAAATATTCCAAGTTCCATCTCTTCCAAAGAGAATTACGGAGGGCTTCAAGTTTACGCCAAACAATAGGTAGATTAAAATCCCTGAAAGAATTAGGAAGGGGAGGAGGGGCAGAGAGAGAAGTGCGTGTAAAGAAGCGACCAGGTGTAAGTGGAAGGAGGTTATCAGGGTCATTGGAAAGCGGAGTTAAAAGGCGAGAATTATCAACACTTTCAATCACAAATTAACTAGAAGCTGAGGGAAATAAGGCACTAGTAAAGATTGCGATGCAATGCAAAAGGAGAATTAACAAGTTTAAACAAAGCGTATAGAAACAAGTACATCTATTCAGGACAAGAATATACCAAATAAACAAAGGAACTATGCGAGTAGAAAGCAAGAACGCCATAGGTAACAAACGAGTAGCCATAAACAATAACCTCAAGTTATAATGAGTATCAAAGGGGTTACTCAGAAAAATACTTAAGTCAGCGAAAAACGTGACATGACAAGTATGAATGCAAAAACACATCGAATGTGACGACGAGAAAAAACAAGTTTGTTCATCAATGAACATTAAGATCGCAAAATATGTAAGCAAATTGCAATACATAAGCGCGTGAGAAATACGCAACGAAGTTTTGAAACAGGGATCGAAGCAGTTATAGAATACGAGCATGAGTAAGTGAGAGACGTAAACAAGCACGGCCTTGACACACATAGTACAACGAGATAAGACATATAAATAGCTGAAAGAGTCCTTAACTAGAACAGGTTTATTTTTGGAAGTAGGTGAACGGCTTCCGAGACTACGGTAGCGGCTCGCCAGACAATGGTTGGCAATCAGCCAGAGTTGAGATAAGAGAAACTTGCTTTGACCTTTGTCAATCGTACAGGAAATAAACAACAACTTGGCCTTCCTCAGGCGTGTATACAAACAAGTCTGACAAACAAGCAGTTCGAAGTACACACACACTAGTTGAATCAGCTGTAACGTAAAGCAGATATTCAGTTTGGACGGCATGCAGTCAATCGTAACTTGGACGTGAACAAACAATTTAAAGCTATATGAAATAAAGTAGGAAATCAATTTCGCATAATTGAGAGGATCACGAAATCGGACAATTTTCAACAAAAAGAAGCTTAATTCTTCCGAGCAAAGAAGACAAGCTGGGACATTGAGAAGAAGGTTATGCATAAGAATAGTTATTCTAGATGCTATAGAATTCAGAGTTTCAAGCGGTTTCAAAAGCGACTTCCAATTGTGAGGAAGGAGGGAGGAGCCGGCCGTGGCCATCCTTCTACATAGCGAAAGAAGTGAAACATAGCGTACAGCAAAGTGATGGTGACTGATAGCCATGGTTTTACACAAGGGGAAGATAGTTTTCGAGAAAAAATTTAAGCAATTAACTGCTATAAAAAATGACATAAGAAGGTAGACGAAGTAACACAAAGCAAGGCGAACTTGAATGGCCATCTTGTGCGGGAAGAAGGAAAAACCATTTAAACAACTTACAGAGGTAGCGCAGTTGTTCACGATAAGACATCGTTTCGACAAGTGTTTTTCAAAAATATTGAGATCTGAAACATGAGCGTTCTCTTTTTCAGAAATGAGATTTATGTCAGCTGTGACGAAATGACATTGCGCTTTGGTTTGAAGACTGGGTTGTTGGATTTCACCAGTAATAACCCAACCAAAATCGGTGTCTCTAGCGACCACGGTTGAAGATAACTTGCGTGTTTGTTTGCGAATGCAATTCCAAAAAACATTGGCACTGAAAAGTACATCAATGGGACCTTGAGCATTAAACTGAGGATCAGCTAACCTTAAGTGCGAAGGAATCTTTAATCCGGAGGTATTAATAGAGTGACTTGGAGTGTCCTTGCCAATACTGGTAAGAATGAGACAGTTTAAATTAAGATTGGTGTTTCTTTGGCAAACGTCTCTGATTTTCAATTTTGAAGACTGCAAAACTTGAGTTTTCAAATTGTCAATGCCGGTCACATTGATAGAAGTAGGCGATGACGAAAGACCTAGTTTTTTAATCAACGATTGCGAAACAAAGTTGTGCGTTGAAGCGGAATCGAGAAGACCACGGGTTCGAAACCAATTTCCAAATTTATCTTGGATTTCAAATTGTACAGTGGTCAAAAGGGTTTGCGCACTGTGAGAAGGTTCGGCATTAGAAATGCAGGAAGAAGCATTAGTTTGTTCGGAGCGGCTCTGCAAGGAGCTTGAAGAGGCAGGTACTGATGACCTCGATTTATCGTGAACGTGCAATAAAGAATGATGCGGTTTTTTACAATGGAAACAGAGATTTGATGACGTACAGTTCGAAGAAGAATGCTTAGGTGATAAGCAGTTGAAACAATGTTTGCTATTCAAGACAAACTTCCTTCGATCTTCGACAGACAATTCTTTAAAGGATTTGCACAAATACAATGTGTGAAGCTTTTTACAGAGCGTGCATTTTAATGATTTGTTAAGCGGCCTGATATGTTCTCTTGAATTATTGAAAGAAGAACGGGTTTGCTTGTTTTCGACAGATGGGGGCTGATGACCCTTGGAAGAAGCAAGTTTTTTTTCAAAAATTTGACACTGAGGATTCGTTTCGACTTTTTCGCACTGAAATGCGAGTGCTGTAAGGAATTGACATCGACTGTTGAGAAACGAGATAAGGTGTTCGAACGAATGTTCCTTGTTGCAGGCGAGTTCGATCTCCCAGGCCTTCAGTGTCGAAAAATCGAATCTTGATGTAGCTAGGTGAATAAGTATGGTGTCCCATGTTTGGACAGGCTGTTTTAGTTGGTATAACGCTCTGACATTTAACTGCATAGAATCTAAGAGGTCTCTTAAAGATGTGACGTCATTAGGTTTGACGGCTGGTAAGTTGAAGAGACAGCGGATATGACGAGCTACACTCAAACGTAAATTGCCATATCTCTCTTTAAGGAGATTAAAGGCGATGTGGTAGTTGTCTGCGCTTAAAGGCAGTGACTCCACCAAGGCCAAGGCCTCAGATTCCAAAGACGTACGGAGGAAGTAAAATTTATGTATGTCGGGGATCTCAGCATTTTCATGAATTAGGGAGCAGTAAAGTTCGTAAAAAGAATACCATTCACCTTCCTTGCCTGAGAAGTGCGGTAGGCTTATCTTGGGAAGTAACGGTTTCGGTTTGTTCTTGTGAACTGAAGCGGGTGCGAACTGGGCCGGATTGATGACCCTAGTGTCCGGTTCTGAGATATTGCGGATCAGTTGGTGGGCCTTTGCAATTCCTTCAAAGTACAAGGGTTCGACCTCGTCCCGATCCGATTGCAGTTCTGGACAAGCGGATTCAATCTCGGTTTGAATTTGGTCATAATAATCATAAGACCGTTCGTACAACTTAAGACGATGTGTTAAGATATCTAAATCACACTCGGCGGGATTTAATTTGCTGATGAAATTTCGGAATCTAGTGAGTTGCCCTTTATAAGAAGAACGTCTAGCAATGACAGTTTCATCTTTTTCAGTAGGAGCCATGACAAAGAGAATAAATTGAAATACAACTCACGAAACTGTAGAACCTTGGAGATGCTGTCAAGCTGGCAGCAGCAAATGGGTATAAAGAACAGGACACCCCAAAGGAGACAGGAGCGGCCTCTTTCCCGTTCACAGGCTTTGCATGACGTAGATATAGCTGAAAAATCCAAAGCAGATATTAATAATTTGCCAAATATTGTCAAATGACACTTGACAAACAATAGAAATAAAAAATGGACTCTCCTGGGTTTCTGGTACCAATTTTTTGGGTAGATTATAGGCTAGGGAATAACCCACCCACCAAGGGAAGATGATTAAGAGAAGGAAGTAGATTTGGGATTGGAAAAGAAGGATAGAAGAACAGGAGGAGAGTCCCACAAAAGTTATTAATTTGACTTTTAATCCATTTAGAAGCGGTTGCCACCGCAAATTCGTGCTCGGATACCTAAAGTGGGTACGAGCTTGGTCGAAGCTGACGGGAACCGCAGCTAAGGCTTGGGCAGTTTGCCAGAGAGAGGCTTTAGTGTGTTTCCTTCCAAGCATGAATGAAAGTACTATAGGGAAGGGTGATGATCTGGCCAGACAAATAGTAAAAGCTTTATTAAGTGTTAACGAGGGCATAAACCTAGGAAGAGCTAGGAAAGCCAGGATCCTGCCTAACTGTAGTATCAGAGAAATGATGAATCCAAAAAACAAATATTTAATTTATTAAACAATGCAAAGAAGTTTGAGGAGATTAACAATTGTGCAATATAATTTGGACAAACATAGTTCATTTGAACTTTTTAACAAATAGGGTCGCAGACCTCTCAACATTAAACGGTTGCTCCAGGCAATTGACAATTTACAAGGTTTCAAACCTTACATGTTTCTAAAATCTTTATAAGATTTAAACCAATAAACAATGAAATAATTAAAGCTTGAACGTGAATTGGAGTACAAAAAGTGTACCTTAAGAAATTCTTTAGAGAATGTTCTAGAGAAAATGACAATTTTGAAAATAACAATAATAACAACGTGAAAAATAAGATAGAAGTTCCTACAACTTCTTATATTTATACAGAATTATTATATGAGAATTATATAAAGGAGGACAGGTCACTTACTGTGAAACCTGGAGAAAGTGAAAAGGAATTTTCTAGACTTCCTATGTTTAATTAGGAATCACGAGCAAAATGGGTCAGTTTCCATTTCGTGAAACCTGAACATGACTCTCTCAAGAGTTTAAGGAATTGTTTTCCCTGATTATAGGAAAGGAACAATGTGATTTAAAACTTGTATCACACAAACAATTATGCAGAATTTAATTAATGTTAAACTAGCAAAGTTGGAAGGGCACTTCGTGAGTAACACCTTATAGAAAGTTACAATTTTATAAATAATGGTTGTTAGTAGAAGGTTAAGGAAAGATCATTGGGATATAGGATCAATGTTCATGGCCGTATTTAATATAACCGGACGATCGCGACGCGGTAGAGACGTGGAGCAAGCACTGTTTATCACTGTAGTCTATGAAGATGGATGCAAAGTTCACTATAGAAACACTGAAGTTTATGAGAAAAAAAGTTATTGCAATTATGGAAATAACTGATTGCACTATATAGGTGAAAGTCTATTTCTTGAAAAAGTTGTGATTTACAATTAAATGCGCCATAGAATGTTCTAGAGGTTCCAGCGGTGGAGGAAAGTTAGCTATTACAAAAATTTGTAAGGAAGATTCCTCATTTTAACTAGCATTTTCACAAGTGCGTGAACAATACTTGACGGCAAGACTCGCAGATAGAGAACAAGATCTCGAAGGTTCCAGAACGACCTTAGCAGAAAATGGGGTTGAGAAAATCCAACGGAGGAACTGGCTTTATAATTATAGACAGCGGGTATTAGATAATATCCCACGTAGCGAGAGTATTTCTCTTTGAATAGCTTAAGAAAAGCTCTTTTTTAGTAAGGTTGGCTCATACAAGCAAAAGCTCAACATGGCAAATCCCACGAGGAATGATATTTGCCCCAAAGTAAATAATTTCACACTGTCTATAAATTATAATTAAAAGCACGTGGAAGTTAAAACCATGAAGATGAGGTTAAAACTTTTAAAAAGGTACTTATCTTGATTTCATGTTGAAGTCGAAGATTTCGATGATTATTACTTAGCCAACATGGCGTAGAAGAGGGTGTGCCTCTTGGTTTGAGGAGGTTAGCTCGACCGGAGCTTTGACTGATCGAGTCAACTGCAGACGGAGAAGTGAGTCTTGCTCAACGAAGCACGGAAGGTCCTAGGAAGGGGAGAGAGTGGGGGTAGGAAACAAAAGGTATACATATCAGCATAACCAACTTGAAAACAACAAAATAATCTTCTCTTGCTGAGCTGGTCTTCAAAGAGTTGACAACAGTATCTGGTAGCCAAATGGATATGGAATTCCTCTTGCGCGAGGAAGAGTTGAAGAGCTTCAGAGGTTCGTTGTTATATGACGCTAGGTGGGTCACAGAATATATATCTGGAACAGACTCATACAAAATATAAGAGATTTGCACATAAAGGAGAAAACAAATGATCACTGTTGGTGTTTGACAAAAAGGAAGGAAAGAACGTGCAAAAGCATTCAAAATTATAATCTCAGGTACCGTGTATTCCAAGAATGCACCAACATGAAAACCTGCAAGACATGGTATCGGCAGTTGACGGAGCATCTCAGATGTCTCCGTCCGCTCCTCGGCTCCCTTGCTGCAATCAGCGGGCAACGGCCAGCCGAGTTAACTGTTGGGATAGGACCTACTCGGTCTAGCATCTCTGCCATACCCTTCACTATTGAGATCTGGTCGGTGCTCGGGCCTGGTAACGAGCACTCCTAGACGGTTGGCGCGCTTTGCTTTCTCAGACAGTTCACAGTAACTTACTATAAGATTTCCTGAATTATTAAAGAACAGAATTATGAATTCCTATACATATAAAAGGAAACGTACAGCTTTTATTACTAAAAATATTATTACGGTATTAATTGTTTTTCTTGAATGAATCTGGTCGTTGTGCATCACTGCAACCTTATTACCGGCCGCCACTGAAGTATAGGATGAACAATGAATTGGCATTTACAATAGGTAGTGTAGTGTTAGCACACCAAACATTGAACTGATTGCAAGAAGTTGTCCTAAAGTGGAGATTTCAGTTTAAAATGCAACTAATAAACTCTGTGTACAGTCACATTAAACGTCCAGTCCAGAAAGTGGTAAATAGCTCTGGAAGCAGCAGAGTGTTTTGGAGAATGGTGGTTGTAAAGCGAAGGTTAGAATGGAGAGGGTAAGTGTACGCTTTAAATGGGATATTTCATGCAATTTTAACATACAATTTCTAAGAGGGTTTTTGTTTCAATTTCACAGATAAAATGGAACACAATCTGGAATTAAGTCTTGCAAGTTTCTTTACATCTAGTTTCATTGGATGAACGTTAATGTAGGCCTATTTTAAAAGTTTAAATCTAATTTAACATACATGCTAGAGATTATTTTTAGGAAGTGTTCGCATAAGGACTGTTGAAGGTGCAAATGCCTAAAAATGTATCCACCCTGTAAATAATATAATATTAATTCTAAATGAAAGTAAAACGCAGCTTATACACTTCATATAAGTTATGTGCTAAAGTACATAAATATGTGTTTATATTTATTGCTCTTTTTTATAAACGGTTGCTATGTTCTGACAGAGCTTGCATCTCGTTGAACTGTCAACAAGGCGTACTCTAGCAGCACACACTGTTGATTAATAAAAACATTCATCGGGGCGTGTTATGCTGCAACCATTTTCAAAAACCATTGATCTGGATGAGTTAGGCTGTAACCATTGTCAAAAATAATTGGATTAGACAAAACGAAGTTTAGAATGGTCGGGTGTAGGTGCGGCCTTGGCCGTGCGCAGCTAATGGGACACGGTTGACACAAAACCATTGATCTGGGTGCGGAGGCTGTAAACATTTTCAAAACCACAGTTGTGCGAAAAAAAACAAACAAATATTTACTACAGTTGATCATAGAATCGCCGATTGAAATTACAGATCGTTATGAGGCAATTTCCACAATCCATGGTGAATAAACGATTCAATTCGGCGCACGATGTAATTAACTAAGTGGTGCGCACTAGCTGCTGAACTGGGTGCTTCTTTGTTTTTCATAGTACCATAAGGGTGAGGTTGGCAGAACTGTCATGGTACTGTTTTGATGACGATTGATTTGAACAATAGCGCTGACAGCTGTAATTTTCTCTCTATAAGTCGTGATCCTATTTGGGATGGCTGGGTAGGTCACAGACAGCGGAGGAGGAAATATCTATTAAAACATCGCTCCCTGATTTATTTCTCATCGTTTCATAAGGTATTATGGCTAATTCATGTATTTTAGAGAATTTTATAGCGCCTTCTATCTTCATTCATAGCTACCGTTGATTTCAATTTGAATTGTCACTACTGAACCTCATATATGTGCTAAAGTTGCTATTTTAAAAACGGCTGCCATGTTTCTACAGCGCTTGCATCTCGTTCCACTGTCATCACGGCTCACTCTAGCGGCACGCACACATTGTTCCCAACATGTGAGATACAAAATCACTGTTGATCAAAGAAATCATTGGGATGCGTTAAGCTGTAACCATTGTCAAAACTCATTGATCTGGGCGCGTTAGGCTGTAACCATTGTCAAAAAACATTGGATTGGACAAAACGAAGGTTAGAATGGTCGCGTGTAGGTGCGACTTTGGCTGCGCGCAGCTAGCGTGGCACAGTTGACACAAAACCATTGGTCTGGGCGCGTAGGCTGTAACCATTGTCAAGAACCATTGGATTGGGCAAAACTAAGGTAGAAGGTCGGTTGTAGGTGCGGCCTTGGCCGGGCGCAGTCAGCACAAAACCATTTATCTGGACGCGTTAGGCTGTAACCATTGTCAAAAACCATTGGATACCACATAACGAAGGTTAGAATGGTTGGGTGTAGGAGCGGCCTTGGATGAGCGCAACCAGCGGGGCACCATTGATCTGGACGCGTCAAAAACCATTGGATTGGACAAATCGAAGGGTGTTGGTGTGGCATAGTACCGTAAGGGCGAGGTTGGCAATACCGGTTTGATGATGATTGATGTGGACAATGGTGGCTACAGCTGGAATTCTGCCTACATAAGTCGTGATGCTATTTGGGATGGCTGGGTGAGTCACAGACAGTGGACATCTATTAAAACATCATTCCCCGATTTATTTCTCATCGTTTGATAAGGTATTTTGTCTAATTCATGTACTATAGAAAATGTTATCGCTCGTTCTACTTTCATTCAGTGCTACCAATATAATAGGGAATACAACAATTTTGTATCGAAAAGTAGAAAGGATATTATGAAAAGGCTATATTTATTTAACTAGTGAAGGATAGATATGGTCATCTTTTAATTTTTATTTTTACGAAACAGCACAGTTTGTGTAACATAGAAAATATGAGAACAACATTTTTTTGCAGATGACTTACTGTATTCTGTTGAAAACAAAGTGCTAAGATCACTGGTAATTAGCATGTTTTATGTATTGTCGGGTAAGCTTATGCCATGCTTGATATTGTAAATATTGTCATACGAAAACTGTTACTGTAGGATTACTCTATAACAAGTGTTTGTTTCTAAATTATTAAATCATCATGCCCCTTTATGAATCAACAACAACAAGTTTCCTATTTGGTAAATGTTCTCATGTGTCATGACTGCTGCACTGTTCCATTTCAGTAGGTCACCTTTTCTGTCATAGGCATTCCATTACTAGCCTGTTTTCTTATCACGGATGAAAACTTTCTGTGGCTAGTTGTTGTTGTTGTTTTGTGAGTGGGTTAGGACATCACTGTCATCAGCCATGTATACTTGGATATGGATATTTATTTAACTAGTGAAGGATATATATGGTCATCTTTTAGTTTTTTGTTTTTTTTTACAAAACAGCACAGTTTGTGTAACATAAAAAATATGAGAACAACATGTTTTTGCAGATGACTTACTGTATTCTGTTGAAAACAAAGTGCTAAGATCACTGGTAATTAGCATGTTTTATGTATTGTCGGGTAAGCTTATGCCATGCTTGATATTGTAAATATTGCCATACGAAAACTGTTACTGTAGGATTACTCTATAACAAGTGTTTGTTTCTAAATTATTAAATCATCATGCCCCTTTATGAATCAACAACAACAAGTTTCCTATTTGGTAAATGTTCTCATGTGTCATGACTGCTGCACTGTTCCATTTCAGTAGGTCACCTTTTCTGTCATAGGCATTCCATTACTAGCCTGTTTTCTTATCACGGATGAAAACTTTCTGTGGCTAGTTGTTGTTGTTTTGTAAGTGGGTTATGACATCACTGTCATCAGCCATGTGTACTTGGATATGGGTAGAATTTGTATGTGTGTATTGTGATGCTAGAATTGGGAAGGTTAGGTATTGTAGTTTTAAGGGCAGGAACTACGAGGTCATCTGCCCTTGGGAAGGAGGTGACCATGGTCTTCTGCTAGGAACAATCCCAGCATTTACCTGGAGGAGAAAGGAGAAATCGAACCCACTTCTTCTCAGTTCAGTTTTAACTCGTGAGGCTGAGTGAATTTCGTTTCACACTCAAATCAGAATTGTATTATTAGGGGCAGATGACCTCGTAATTGCGCCCCTTTAAACAACAATAATAAATAATAACTAACTAGAATTATATTTCTCGGCAGAGATGGGAATCAAACCTAGACCTTTGGACAGATATGATTGACTATACTGTAGATATTAATTTCTGTTTTAACTGTTATAGATTAATTAGTTATTTGTTGTTGTGTAGTCGACATCTCACGTTAAAATGGGGTGAATATTTTTCAAGTTTTCTATTGAATTCTTCTATATATCGCATTTATTGAGACATCAGTGTTTTCGGTCAAGTTCACACTCGCAAGGTTCGAAATGCATACTTATCGATTATGATCGAAAACGTCGATTTATTAGCTAGAGTAATGTATCGATCGCATCAACTTCTGACCATATGTTTCATTTATGGTTACGTTATTTATTTATTCGCGTCTGTAGAACGTAATTTGACACATAAACACGCAGTCGCGTTTCCTCACAGGTTGTTCATAGCAGCAGTGCTGGGTAGCGCGCTCGCTGACGGCCGGAAGGCTATGACGTCATAAATCGTATCGCAAGGCTTTCTCTTTAGGTGGTGTTGTTCCATTAGTGCTGTCACATCCCGTGGTTCCACAGTGTGGAGTGAAGTATCACCTATCTCTACACAACCACATTATCAGCTCAGTTAGCCTATATTTTAATGTTTGTTCAAGGTATTAACCTAACCAACAAAAACTCATCACGTCTCTCTTGGCTGTCACCACGGAGGCCGGAGTTTGATTCTTGTCTCTGTCAAGAAATTTAATTCTGGTTTGAGGGCTGGAATGGTGTACACCAAACCTCGTGAGTTCAAAACTGAGAAGAGGCGTGTTCGATTCCCACCTCAGCCATCCTGGAAGCGGTTTTCCGTGGTTTTCCAATTCTACTCCAGGCGAATGCCGGGATGGTTCCTAAATTAAGGCCACGGCCGCCTCCTCCCCAATCCTCATCTGAATTACAAATACACACACTAATACAACCATTGTAATAAAACAGAGTATCATGCTCATTCCACACACAACCGGGTGAGTTAGCCGTGGTGGTTACGGCATGACTGATGGCAGTCGCTCACATCCGGGAGGCGAGGAGGTTCGAATCCCCCCGCCGGCAACCTTGAAGATGGTCTTCTGTGGTTTCCCATCTTCCTTCCAGGCAAATGCCGGGGTTGGTCCCTAACTATAGGCCACAGCCGCTACCTTCCAACTCCTCGTCCTTACATTCCAACTTCCCTCCTTCCCTCCCCAACGGTACTTGTAGCTCACCCATTGGGTGTCCGTCTCGAAGCAGCTACAAAACTGGCGAGCCGAACATGTCCTCGGACACTCCCGGCACTAAAAGCCACACGCTAAAAAAAAAAAAAAAAAAAATCCACACACACCCAAGTACACGGTGCTACTTGACCACGATGTCACAAAGCCCCTAAATTAATCATCAACAACAACGCTAATTAAGTAATCAGGAAATTTAAAAACAAGGCTGTGCTAAGGAGAACTGAGGTAGGTTGTCATTTCCTAGTGAAGACAATTGGATAACTGTCTGATTCGTGAGGTAGCAATCCTGGTCAATAAAGCCAAGGCATGTCGCATTGACCACGTGTCCCCCAGCAATCTGCAGGCAATATGGCTGAGCAGTGGTCGCTTGGTAGGCCAAGTCCTCAGTGAACTGTAGAGCCCCAGGTATTCTTTTCTCGCTGAACTAGTGCAGCTGCACTGACCCCATGAGTAGCACAGCATCCACATGCACAAGTTGTGCCCCAAATGCCATTGCTCAGTACCACTCGTACCTCAGTGGTTAGCGTGATATTGCAATCACAGCCATAAATGAGATTGAAATATAAGTGAAGCCATTTCTTGCTTCAGCCTGTGCCAATAGACAAATGCAAAATACTGTATTCATCAAGAGATGCTCAAGGAGTTATTAATGATTTTCAATACTCAGCCTACAGTAGTCCTATTCCTAATTTACCACGCACACCTGGAAGGAAGTCATGGCTATCTAAGGTTGCCTGTTTCTATGCACTTTGGAGACGGATACTATCTAATCTAGGAAGTACAGTAATTGAGGCCATACCTTATCTTGATTCTCAAGATCAATTATCTGCTATATATATAGGTACCACTTACGGTTAATCAGAGCTCGGTCATGACCAATAGATAGGCAATATTTCAGATCGTCCTTATGTTATCGAACACTTGACGTGGACGATCAAACTATGACAATGTATTAGGGATGCGTGATAATTTAAGTGAATTTTGGCAATATGACGTCCCAGTGGCGGATCCAGGTCTTGCGGGGCCCTGGGCGATATGATAAGGAGGGGCCCACAACAATAGGAAATAATAAAAAAAATCAAATGGAAAATAGTTTTGTAATAATAATAAAATAAAGAATAGTTACAATATTTTGAATACGCTACAGTACATTTCTTTAATAATATGAAAGAAACCTTTAAGGCCCCTTGAAGAATATTATGTCAACTATGAAATATTAAAATATTACTTTGCGACTTTTTTCCCGGCTGAAGTCTTCCATGATTTCACTGAAATCTAGCTTGCCACGGTGGGTGAGTGGTCAACGTGTCGGTCTACTAACCCTAAGCTTGCAGGTTCGCTCCTGGCCGTGGTAAGTGATATTTGAAAGTCGGCAAAAATTACGACACCATGTCATACGATGTTGGCATATCAAAGAACCCATTTGAATTCAGTAGGCCGTGTTCATAATGGCTAAATTAATCTCGGGAGTTTCCGCCAACACAAAGTTCCTCATTTCTCTACTAGAAAGCACTATAGTGTTCAAGAAGCTTACATATCTAACCTCCTAGACTTTCATAGTGCCTCAAGGAACAACAAAATTCGACATGCAAGCTACCCTTTGGGTGTCAAATAACAAAGCTTGCACCCGGCATCCGAGGCCATACGATATATTTATTATTATTATACTGAAATCTAAACTTGGTAAACGGTCACAGGAGGTCATAGCTGCACTGAAAAAAGTATATGAATTATAAATTACAGTAGTTTGAAAAGTTTGAAAAGCATAATAAATTAAATTTAAAACAATCCATGTCGCGGGGCCCCCCGGACTGCGGGGCCCTGGGCGGTCGCCCTCCTCGCCCTCCCCTAGATCCGCCCCTGATGACGTGCATACTGTGCTTGGGTGTCACACATTCCCAAAGCGGGAATCAAACAGCGACTGGCGGCAATATGTGCGTCCATCCTAGGTTCTGGCGGAATGCTGTGACTGGAGTACGACACTAGTTTGATGCGCCTGCTTTAAGAGATGGAAGGAAAGTAATAAAAGATTTGCCATCTCGAGGTCAAACGTTCATATTGATTTCCTCACAATACAGTATATTTGTAGTGGTTAAAATGTAAATGTATGATTTAGCCTACTTTCGATAAAACAAACTTTATTCACCTCAACTCACAGAGTAAGGTTTCATCATATTGTACTGTATATGAAATAAATAAATAAATAAATAAATAAATAAATAAATAAATAAATAAATAAATAAATAAATAAATAAATAAATAAATAAATAAATAAATAAATAAATAAATACGATTTGAAGTTTGTCATTGCCTGGCAAAGCAACGTTTCTCCATTTATTGCAAAAAAGAAAAGAAGCATAGACAACTCCATACAGGCCATGGAGGCCCTGGGAGCAGAGGAAGGAAGTGGCTATGCTGGCTAACGCGCAGCATTAGGTCATGGGGCCAAGTTCTCTGCTGACTCGGTAGACGCGTGGGTTCGAGCCCCACCGTCGGCCGTCCTTGAAATGGTTTTCCGTGGTTTCTCCATTTTCAACACCAGGCAAATGCTGGGACGGTACCTTCTGACAGGCCACGGCCGCTTCCTTCCACATTCTTGCCCAGTTTCATTCACCGTCATTCATTTCATCTCTCATTAACTCCTCTCATGAGGTTGGCGTCAGGAAGGGCATCCGGCCGTAAAAATCATCGCCACAAAGACTTCCATCGCATCTCATCCCTGACCCCGTTGGAAAACGGGAATAATAAGGGGTAGACATACATTGCAGCATCACAAATGAAGTAATATCCTTCAGAATATGGAATGGTGGGCTCTTCCTTATCCTTCTTTAGGTACAATTCTCATCAGCTGATGCATTTCATGAGCTTAAAAGGGTAAATAACCGCCCAACCTCTGCAAAATTGTAATTGTATGTCCATAGGTGCCATGAAGAACAGCTTCTATAACGGTGGAAAGTGAAAACAAATCTATGCACCACTCAGCGTGTTTTCTTTTATCCAACCCTATTTATGTTTTAAGTCTTTAACACCTTCCAAGAGAGTTCTGTTGGATAAAGCCCGAAAAAGATTCTGAGTACTTATGAGTGAACAAGGGTTGGGAAATTAATATTGGGAAGGGAGAAGTACTTGTTGTACTGATTATTTGGATTAGTTTTGAGGCATTGTGTTTACAGTACATTCATTACCACGACAATTGTAACGAGTTAATTATTGGTGAATATGTACCGTACTGCATTTAGGTAGAGTATTTTATAATATTTCAAACGTCTGTAAATCAATTTTCTATTGACTATCAAAATGTCAATGGCCTTACAACTAAGATTGACCTAATTTTCTTCAAAACCTGTTATGCTGTTCGATTGATATAGTTCTACTGACATAGACTTATTTAATGAACGATGTGCTGGACAGTGAATTATTTGATGACAGATATAGTATTTAGCAATGAGAGGGATCCATCATTAACAGGACAGCCGGGCAGATTAAAGGGGGTGGAGTATTCATAGCCATTAAAATGGAACAATCTACAGTTTACGGCACAGTTTTTGGCCGGTCAGCCCGGAGGCAAAAATCTGTGGCGAGAACTGTATGTTCTGTCTGTAACATACAGCATAGTGAATCACTTACTCATTAAATTCTCAGTAATTGTAGAACATTCTTTATAAATGTCGTCTATATGATTCCTCTTTCAAGCTTGCCTGTATTCCAGGATTATTTTAACTCTGTTGAAAACATTGATAATCGTGTGGTGTCCGATTGTATTAAAGTGGATGATATAATCTTTCCTGAAACTAACTACCGAGAAGAGGCTAAACGTTAATTTTGTAATTTTGAGCGAAATTTGAACTTACCGTACGTCTACATCACTTGACCGCACACAATTTCACACTTCTAACATACAGTGTGTGGTAGTGCTGCACAATTTACCCTACATTGTTGTTGAATAACCGTTCATTAACGTAGACGTATAATGACAGTACTTTTTATGAACACATCCCATTTCAAGATTCCGGAACGTCCGATAATGCCGAAACAATACTGCGGATAAAACCATTCCATTTTAAGGAAGATAATCACTAAGGTGGTTTAGAGTACCTTAAGGACCGTTTTTCACCCACTCTTTATTAACGATAGTTAATTCGTATTTAATTTAGACTAGCGGACCCGTGCGAGAAATCTCGCACGTTCATAAACCATACTTTCCCCAATAGGTTTTGCAAATCGAACACTTCTTACAAAAATTGATATTTAAGTAATTAGAATGCAATTTGTCACTGATAATGTCATTTGTGTGCTTAGTGTGCTGTATCAATCACCCGTTATTCGATATTTATGAAACTATACGATTTGAGTACCGGTACTCATTCCTTTGATTTACTGTTTCTGAAATCCATGCAAAATGATAAAGGAAAGGCCTCAGAATGTTAAAATGACATGAAACGGGCGTCACGGCGACCAAAATGTTAAGTGGACAGAAATTATGGATCGTATGTTCATACATCAACAGTTTGTGCAAATCGCACACTTCGTATATTTTTTTAAAGTCATTTTTTAAAGTAATTATTGATATTTATGAAATCAAAGTGCAATTCGTCACTGCTAATGTCTATTCTCTTTCATTTGAATGCTCATTTTCACGATCGGTCGCTTGTGAGTGCCGCAGGAGGGATCTATACTACTGAAAAAAGTTTTGCATCACCTCGGTTCCCAGATCTCCGGCATATAGACGTTGACTGTGTATATTGTATCCAAGATACAGTCCCTTTGACTGTTCATAGATGTCACTAAAACTGCTCAAAGATGTAAACAACCATGCATGAGCAGGGCCTATTAGACGGAGGGGGTACGACAGCCGATCAGTTCCAGTCATTCCACCAGGACGAAGGTACGCTGCTCATGTTGTCTGTAGTTCTACCATGCCTAGAAGGTCAATACCGCAGTTCGATCGCGTCCGCATTGTTACTTTGTGTCAAGAAGGGCTCTCAACAAGGGAAGTTTCCAGGCGTCTCAGAGTGAACCAAAGCGATGTTGTTCGGACATGGAGGAGGTACAGAGATACAGGAACTGTCGATGACAGGCCTCGCTCAGGCCGCCCAAGGGCTACTACTGTAGTGGATGACCGCTACTTACGGATTGCCGCTCGGAGGAACCCTGACAGCAATGCCACCATGTTGAATAATGCGTTTCGTTCAGCCACAGGACGTCGTGTTTCAACTCAAACTGTGCGCAATAGGCTGCATGATGCGCAACTTCACTCCCGACGTCCATGGCGAGGTCCAGCTTTGCAACCCCGACACCATGCAGCGCGGTACAGATGGGCCCAACAACATGCTGAATGGACCCCACGGAATTGGCATCACGTTCTCTTCACCGATGAGTGTCGCATATGCCTTCAACCAGACAATCGTCGGAGACGTGTTTGGAGGCACCCTGGTCAGGCTGAACGTCTTAGACACACTGTCCAGCGAGTGCAGCAAGGTGGTGGTTCCCTGATGTTTTGGGGTGGCATTATGTGGGGCCGACGTACGCCACTGGTGGTCATGGAAGGCTCCGAAACGGCTTTACGATACCTGAATGACATCCTCCGACCCATAGTGCAACCATATCGGCAGAATATTGGAGAGGCATTTGTCTTCATGGACGACAATTCTCGACCTCATCGTGCACATCTTGTGAATGCGTTCCTTCAAGATAACGACATCGCTCGACTACAGTGGCCAGCATGTTCGCCAGACATGAACCCTATCGAACATGCCTGGGATATGTTGAGAAGGGCTGTTTATGGACGTCTTGACCCACCAACCACTCTGAGAGATTTACGCCGAATTGTCGTTGAGGAGTGGGACAATTTGGACCAACAGTGTCTTGATGAACTTGTGGATAGTATGCCACGACGAATACAGGCATGCATCAATGCAAGAGGACGTGCTACTGGGTATTAGAGGTAGTGGTGTGTACTGCAATCTGGACCACAAATGCTGAAAGTCTAGCTGTATGATGGTACAACATGCAATGTGTGGGTCTCATGAGCAATAAAACGAGCTGAAATGTTGTTTGTGTTGATCTCTATTCCCTTTGTATTTAAAGGTTCCGGAACTCTTGGAACCGAGGTGATGCAAAACTTTTTTTGATGTGTGCATATGATATGATTAGCCTGTATGCTTTTCACCACGGCAGTCAAATCAAGTTCGTGATTACTGTAATACGCTTCCTAACTCACACGTTTTCGCAGACTTACTTTCACCCAGGATATCCATGGCGAGCAAAACAAGCACCGCGTTGATCTGATCTTTATGCTGTTTCCTTAAGGTTTTCTGAGATATATTTATTGGGAAGGGAAATATTGAAGACGTTATTCATGACACAAGCTTAATATGACGTGAACAAAGCGTTTCGGGAAACTGGCAGTTGGTTGTATAAAGGGTTTAGTTACCGTACCTAAATACTTTTTCCCTGCCCTCTCCTGGTGATGCAAGTGATAATTTTGTAGAATAGTTTTTAATTTATTATGCAGAGCGGGAATAAGTTTGAATCCCACCACGGATTCCCATAATTCTTTCTTTTTTGGTTTTGGTAACATATATGATCTCATCATTCCATTTTCATAGGCTAAGCATATTTTACTTTTGTTATTCTCGTAAAGTAACGGATTATTGGTACGTGCTAATGACCAATGTATAATAAACAAGCATCAAAATAAATATCAAAATCAGAAGATAGAACCATGCAATCTATAATAAATATCACTTCAAGTTAACAATGAAACAAGTTAATTTTGTAATTTTGCCATCACGTATATGTAAAACTACTAGCCTATTTATCTTATTGCGCACCTCAAATGCCACACTATAATTTTAAATGCCTCATAGTGCGACATACTTTATTATTCGATACCTTTCAGATCACGGACATTTCTGAAACACTAGCCTACTGTACACTGCGGCTTACTTCATTTCAAGAAGTTGTCATAGACAAATACTGTATAAGAATCTGGTGAATAAAGTTGTCAAATCACACAGTTGAGCGTATAAATCATGAATGTAAATTTACCGGTAATGTAACTTTTGAATCTTAGCCCTTAAATGAGACTATCGATACATTATTGCCAACACAATGTCATTTTCGCACTTCTGTGGCTAGAAGAAATTTGGCTCGTATTTAGTGATCATGTTACATTCCTTGTTCTAAAGCATTTACTGTACCTTCCATTCATAGTAAAGTAAATGACATGTGTTGGAAAACGACTTAACTTTCATTGTCGTTCTCAAATATCAGTCTTCTAGGACGTTATGCGACTCCACTATGGATATGACATTCGAAGCCAATCCCATAATTGTGCAGATATTATCCCATAGTGTGGTTTGATACAAGAAGATACTTCATTATCATTTTACAGCATGGTTAATCCATCTCTAAACATGTTTGCGGTTATCTGAAGATGAACATTCCATATGCGGAGTAATGTTTTTAGGACTAGGGAAGAGATAGATCTTTGTGTAATGGGTTAGACTCCATGCATCTTCTATTGGAACAATTCTGTCATCAATGAATTACTGTACATGTTAATTTTAAAAGAAGTAGGTTTCTTCCTGGTTAGGTTTCGTTATAAGTCAACTTATTCTTATTTTACCATAAAGAGTTGTCTGTAAAATTTCGCTATATCTTGCCCGCAGAGATAAGTCAAATTTGAATCTTCATTTGTACCCCAAGAAATACATGACATCAGAAATTCCTCAAGCTTTTCAATTTTGTCAAAGAATGCTCATGTAAAGCTTAATATTTGTAACTCAAGTGGTTTTGGAAAGAGTCTATTTGTTTATCCACTTAGCTTAGCAACCGTATGGGAATGCCCACTTACATGAGTAGGAGTGATCATTCTTTCAAAGTTTAGGCCCGACAGCGTACAAATTACGGTAAATATTATTTCGTAAACCGTACCATTGATAACTGGAACTCTCTACCTTCCGCAGTCTTAAGAGCCTTTCCCCAAACATATAGGTGTGTTTAAGAATAGACTGACGATTTGTGTAAATACACCAGTTTCTTGTCATGTAGGATTGTTTACTTGTTATGTATAACCAATTTGCTACCGGGGGACACACCTCCAGTTGCAAATAAATGAATGAATGAATGAATGAATGACCACTACTTTTCACCCCTTAGGAATACAATTTTGTGAAAACCATTCCTTATCCCATGCCTATGTACTAAACGGAAGCACCATGCAATATTTTTTAACCTATGGAGTTCACATAATCTGGGACAAAGTAAAAGTAAATGACCTCATAATATTAGAAAAAGTAAAAGCCCGTTACATAAAACTAATCTTGGGTATCGGGAAGACGGCGCTGTCAAGACTGACTTATACCTTAACGAGAGAAACTTTCTTCATAGAAGACATTATAATGCAGTTGCTACTGTCTAACACCATGGCCTACGACAGTGCAAGCCAAATAATCAAAGGAGAAAACAACGCTATCTGGAACGACTTCTACCTAACTGACGCCATGGTGACGGAAGAATGGGAACAGGCGAACTATGACCTTTGACATGTAATAACACGATATGCACCACAAGTTCTGTCAAAAAAAGAGATTCCACCAGCCGGTTGAGAACTGTTTATATGAGCTTTGTAGTCAATACTGTGACAGATATAATGCAAAGCATTGCACAGAAAGACAAATATCATTAACGCAACTAGCATTAATGTACTCAGTTTCTGTATTTGCACATTGTGCGCATTTACATGAATAATAATTTTTAGTTGAAGCTTTAACCGCCAGTAGTCGCCATATGAGCAAAATGCTCACGGTTTTGACTTTGAGCGTCTTTATACCTTACCGCAGCAGCTTTAAGGGGACCGACAGTATTGGCTACGCTGGCTAAAGCGCAGCGTTAGGCCATGGGGTCAAGCCCTCTGCTGACTCGGTAGACGCGTGGGTTCGAGCCCCACCGTTGGCCGTCCTTGAAATGGTTTTCCGTGGTTTCCCATTTTCAACACCAGGCAAATGCTGGGACGGTACCTGCTGAAAGGCCACGGCCGCTTCCTTCCACATCCTTCCCCAGTAGTCGCCATATGAGCAAAATGCTCACGGTTTTGACTTTGAGCGTCTTTATACCTTACCGCAGCAGCTTTAAGGGGACCGACAGTATTGGCTACGCTGGCTAAAGCGCAGCGTTAGGCCATGGGGTCAAGCCCTCTGCTGACTCGGTAGACGCGTGGGTTCGAGCCCCACCGTTGGCCGTCCTTGAAATGGTTTTCCGTGGTTTCCCATTTTCAACACCAGGCAAATGCTGGGACGGTACCTGCTGAAAGGCCACGGCCGCTTCCTTCCACATCCTTCCCCAGTTTCATTCATCTTCATCTATTGCATCTCTCATCCCGACGCGCAGGTCGCCCACGGGCGTCGACTTGAAAGACCTGCACTCGGCCTCTCAGGAGGCCACACGAAAAAAAAAAGCTTTGAGGGGAGGATGGATGCATTGTCACGTTCTTCCATGACCTTGTGAAGACACAGGGAGGGAGAAATTACGACAGTGAGCATTTAGCTTCACGCGCGACCAGCCACGCTGGCACAAATTTCTGTGTGTTATAGTTTCGCTATAGACGGTATTACTAACCTAAGATTCTTAGCCTATTTTCATTTATGTAAATATAGGCTCATGAAATTACCTTTTTCTGTGTGTGTGTGTTTCCCCCTAATGAAATCTAAACGTCTGGAACGATTTCTTTGAAACTCGTTTAAAATCTGGTTTTTATTTCTTATGTCTTAATCATGCAATTGAATAATACATCTACGCAATAATCTTCATGTAATAGTACATAATTCTATGGCCTACATATATAAAATCCAACATGGCGACCATCGGAAATATGTAGATGGTTCTCCATATCTGCGAATCTATTTCAGCAATCAAACTGGAATTTTGTATGTTGATAGAGGGAATTAACATAAGTATGATATATGAAAATAGACGATTTAGTTCTTCACGGAACTACTTGTTTAGAGTTGTAACAGTGTTCTTTGAAACTTGAAAGTTGGATGAAATTGTCGTGCAACAATGAGTTCACGTCATAACATTTTAGTTTGGTTTGTTGAAACCTCATGTGGTTATATCGAGGGCAAAAATTGTGACACTGACTGTGAAAGTAAATGCAATGAACATAAATATCCAAATATCCAAAGCCACATGTGTAATTACTTAACAGTACTGAATCAGCAAACAAAATTTCAGTTTGATTATTGTGATGGATTCGGAGATATGTTGAACACGTGAAATATACCTATCCCGTGGTCGCCATGATGAATTGGTTTAATCCTATGCCATAGAGATTTGTGATGGTAGATAACTATTATAGCAGTGGTTTATTATGCAAAGTTTCACTTCGATCGCTTCATTGTAATTCAGGAAATAAAGGCATGTCTTAAATATTTGAACAGCTGTCATCTTGAATTTATTAAGCAGTTCGTTAGATACCAATATATGAAAATTTAAGTATAGATTCATTTTGTCAGGTTACACTGCATTTGGAGAAATCCAGAAACGTCCATTTAGGTATTTTCATTTCCTGTGACCGCCATGATGTTTTCTTTTGTATATTGCGTTTTTAGGGCCACAAATAGAACTTCTTTAGAGTTTTTTAATCATCATACTTAATACCAGGGGCAGATGACCTCGTAGTTCCGCCCCTTAAAACAACAGTAACTAACTGTACTAAATTCCTAGTCCGCCTCGTTGCGTAGTGGCTAGCATTCTTGGCTGTCACAGTGGAGACATGAATGAATCCACAGCCTGCATCCAGTCGACCGACCGGGTCAGGGAATGGAATGAATGATGCCCCCATCTAGCGGCGAGGATATGAACTGTGCCAGCTGCCGAAGCCTGTCGCTCTCTCCTGGGGCAATGATTAAATGAATGACAGATGAAATGAAATGACAGGGGAGAGTGTTGCTGGAATGAAATTTGTGACAGGGAAAACCGCAGTACCCGGAGAAAAACCTGTCTGCCTCCACTTTGTCCATCACAAATCTCACATGGAGTGACTGGGATGTGAACCACGGACCCAGTGGTGAGAGGTCGGCGTGCTGCCGCCTAAGCCACAGAGGAAGTAGATTCATGCTTGTCATTATTATTCTTGATTAGGCTATATCTCCGATGTAATTGCTTAGGGAATCGTTACGCATTACTCTCTTAGTGATTGATTTATTTCTTCGATTTTGTGGATAGGACTTCGAGAGACTTAAGACAGGTATTAGATAGGAGATATTTCTACATTCCTTTTCAGGGCAGTTTATATTCGGATTAGCCGATTTTACCTCTCAATAAATCCATAAACTTAGTGTGATTTTAACTTAAGCCCGGCCTCATTCTTTCATGGTTTCTTTGTGTTTTCTTGAGAATGTATTCCTCTAGGCTGGTCGTAAAAATAGAACTCTCCTATTCCCGACACCCCCGAGTGCAGTTTTCTTGTGCTAGGTCAGTCTATGAATGCATTATTCTCCGAGTACTGTGTGTTGGTCAGAAGAGGGTCTCGGAAGGACTGTTCAAGACCGGCGGTTCCCTGAAACTCTCGTCTGACGGGCACAATACGGTACTTCATTATGGTCAAGACTGCATCTGTAGCAGGTGATCGTAGCATTCGAGATAAAATCTCTTCCAACAAGATTGAGATAACAGCCGGCTTTGACGTCACTCTCCCCTTGTCACCTGAGAGAGAATGAACTTGCATCTTATCGTTTTGACGATAGCATTCAAAGAGATAGGGTCCTTTCCTCTCAAAAGCAGCAAATGATATTGCGAAATAATCGAAGAAAAAGCTTGCTGAATTGCTAAGGCAACTGAGCATGGGGACAATAGCTCGATTGAGCAATGTTGTGTACCCTCAAACTATATTAAAACACCAAAATGGTGAATCTGTCACTGGCGGCCAAGTGCTGATATTCTGACGAACTATTTGTAAACTGTCGTATCTCCAATTTTAGCCTACCTTCATTGTTTTAAATATGGGCTCGGGAGATCGACTTTTGTCCCTCCATAGTAACTTTGTATCCACCTAAGGAATTTTGGTGGCACATGCTAGTGGACTAATCCTACTTCCACTGATCCTATATTATACTGTATTTAAAATAGACACAAACCCAACATGGTGGTATCGTGAAATTTGGTCGCCAGTATTCAGTATTTTCGAATGTATCAAAGCGATCTACAGGAAAATTACCGGTAGCTTAGCAATAGAGGATTTTATTTAAAGTTCACTGAAGATTCTTTTGAGAACATTACGGTCACGAAACCAAAATGGTGGCCGCGCAACTTGCTAAAACTTCATTCTCATATGAGGTGATGAAGTCATCCGACCGTTGCGAAACTTAAATTTAATAATATTTTGCCTTTGGAAATTAATTCAGCTTGGTGGCTACACGAATGGCTAATAATTTATTGTATATATATCTTGTGAACTATTGAAACAATCATAGAGAAACTTCAATCATTGAATCACAAGTATAATCTAAACACTCCAGGACTGTTTTTGTTAATTATATCTGAAGCGAAATTCCTACCTCGATGTTCCACCCCTTAAAACCTCAATAACTAACTCCTACAGTACATTAACTGTACCTTTTTATGGAATGGCCCGATCTGAGCGAAAAAAGGTATAATAGACCAGTACTGTGGGTTAAGAACTCTTTGTGTACCTGCGTAATTTCCTGATGAAGTTAACATAAAATGTAGAGGAAAAACTCGTTGATTTTCAAAAATAAAATATCTCTTACCTGTAGAATTGATGTGAGTGAAAGTTGGCAACTACGATGAGAAAATTACTCTGGAACGTTATTCTTAAAATTGTGTTCACATATTACTGATGACGAGCGTGTTTGTTTCCAAAAAACCGAATTCCTGTAATTCATGAAATAATGAAGCAACTTCTTAGGTTTTCGGTGTAAGGAACGTAATACAATTATAAGCGTCCTTTTTCTTTTGTTCAAACATTGTCTGTGGTTTCCACAAGTCGTATCAATCTTGAAAAGTAATTGCTGTTATTTGCGACGCATTGTACCGATCAGTGGTGGTTGGCGGATAATTGTTAAGGGTGTTACACTCTTTTCCCTAAGGAGAGGCGTAAAAGTCTGCTTGGCATCAGAGAAGACGATGCACACCTGCGGGGTAAAGCTGATGTTGCTCCTTCGTCATGATAGCCACTGTCCAGAGAACAGCATATTCACCTCGGGAATAAATTGATTATACGTTATTTGAAAAACTCCGCGAGAACAAAAGAGAGTAAGCTATACAAGAGGGCGAGAAAGAATTGCAAGTGACACACTCGCGCGCAAATTACATTGCGGGACAATTGTATCGGTAATAGACGGTGCATCTCGGATGTCTTCGACACTCCTCTCCTCTATTGTTGCTGTCAGCGGACTTCGACTAACCGTGTTAACTATTGGGATAAGACTTACTCTGCCATAACCTCCACTATTGAGATCTGGTCCGTGCTCGAGCCTGGCTACGACCACACGGTGAGCGCTCCTGTAACGTTTGCGTACTTCGCTTTTTCAAACAATTCACAGTACTGCATGATTTCCGAACTATGAGTAAACACATGTCTTTTTATTGCTAAATAGTACAATGCGTGTAATGGCAGTAATGAAGTAATTAAAACACGATTGTACAGTTGTACAGTTTCCAGCCCCAGGCTGGGTCTGTTTGGAACATAAGCCTCGCCACTTAGTTCTTTCTTCCCACCACCTCTCCGCTGTCACTCTGGTCCAGTCCTCGCCTCTCTTCTTGACACATTCCTCCACTCCTTTCAGCCATCTATCTCTTGGTCTTCCCCTTGGTCGTTTCTTCTGCATCTGCATCTCATGTATCCTCTTGGGAATCTTCTTCTCATCCATTCTCTTTAAGTGTCCATACCACCTCAGTCTTGATATCTCAATCCTATCTTGCAAGGGCTCCTCTTTCACCATTTCCCTGACCTTTTCATTCCTCACCCTGTCTCTTCTTGTTACTCCGATCCTACTTCGCAGGAACTTCATTTCACCTGCCTGTATTCTGCTTATGTCTCTTTTCTTCATTGTCCACGTTTCTGAAGCATAGGTCAGTATCGGGATATAGTAGCTTCTGTATAAGACTTCCTTGCTTTTTTGTGGGACATCTTTATTCCACACTAAGCTCCTAATGCTTCTCAGAAATGCTTCTGCCTGTCTGCCACGTTCTGTAATCTCTCTGTCATTTCTCCCATTTTCCTCCACTATACTTCCCAAGTACTTGAGACTTTCCACCTTCTTCAGCTGTCCACCTCCAAGTGTTATCCCACTCATTGGTCTGTCCTTTTTCCTGGTCGTTAACAGGATCTCACATTTACTGATGTTGAACTTCCATCCGTACTCTCCCACTGTTTCTTCCCAAGCCTTCAGTTGCTCCTGAATTTCCTCCTCCTTGTTTCCCCAGACCATGAGATCATCTGCAAACACCATTGCTTTCATCTTATCTTCTCCTATCTTTCCTGCTATCCGTGTCATTACCTCGTCCATAACCACAATAAAGAGAAGGGGTGACAGTGCACTACCCTGTTTCAGGCCACTCATTTGTCTGAACCAGTCTGTTCTTTCCCCTCCAACTTTCACACAACTCACACTTCCACAATACATCTCCTTCACTCTGCCTACAGTCTCTTTTTCCACTCCCATGTTTTCCATTGCTTTCCAAACCTTCTCCCTACACACACTATCATAGGCCTTTTCGATGTCCAGGAAGGCCATCAGCAGATCCTCTCCAAATTCGTAGTGGTGTTCCTGGAGCTGTCTCACTGAAAATATGAGATCCACTGTTGATCTCCCAGGTCTGAATCCATACTGCTCCTCTCTCAATTTTCTTTCCACTTTGGCTCGTATTCTACTTTCTAATATCTTTTCATATATCTTGGCACAGTGAGGTATGAGTGTGACTCCCCTGTAATTTCTGCACTCCTTTCTGCTTCCTTTCTTAAATATTGGGACAATTAATCCTTTCTTCCAATCTTCTGGGGTCTTTTTCTCCTTCCATATCACCCTCATCACACGGTACAGCCACTGTTTCCCAACCTCCCCTGCTGCCTTCACCATTTCAACACTCACTTCATCCACACCTGGTGCCCTTCCTCCTTTCATCTTGCCTATAGCCATTTCAAGTTCTCTCCAAGTCAGGTCCTTTTCTATTCCTGTGTTGTCTTCTCCATCTTCCAATACATTGTCTTCCTCCCTATGACCATTTGGATTCAGCAAATCCTCAAAGTACTCTTTCCACACTGTCTTGAGTGCCTCTTTGTTGTGTACCTCATTTCCGCTTTTGTCCATCATTACCACATCCTCTCGCAGACCTCTTCTCTTACTTTTGACCATCCCATAAAGTACTTTCTTATTTCCTCTGCTGTCTTCCTCCATCATCTCTGTCCACTTTACCATCCACTTCTTCCTCTCCTCTGCGACAATCTTGTTTGCTTCTTTCTTCTTTATCTTATAATCTTCCCTTGTCAGATCAGTTCTTTCCTGGAACCACACTCTGAAAGCCTTGTTCTTCCTTCCCACAGCTTCTTTTACTCTCTCATTCCACCATGGTGTCTCTTTACACCTCTTTCTGTTGCTTGTTCTTCCACATACTGCCACTGCAGCTTCCACCATTGTGTTTTTGAATTGCTTCCATTCCTCTTCCCCTGTTTTAGGATTGTCTGTTGGCATCCTTTCCCTTATTATCTTCTGGAATTCTTCCTTGACTTCATTTTCCTTGAGTTTCCATACTTTGATTCTCCTTTCCTGGTACTCTGTCCTCTTGCTATCCTTAACAACTCCCAAGTTCATTACAAGTATTCTGTGGTCGCTATCTAAGGCCTCTGATGGTATTACCTTTATATCTCTGACACTTCTCTTCATTTCCCAGTCGTACAGCATGTAATCTACCAAAGATTTCTTTGTTAAATCACTGCTGTACCACGTTACCTTGTGGCTTTCTTTCTTCCGGAACCAGGAGTTGCCTACCACTAAACCATTTCTCTTGCAAAAATCCAGCAACTTTCTCCCTTCTTCATTCCTGCTACCCCATCCTTCTGCTCCCAATACATTTTCATATCCTTGCCTTTCACTTCCTACATGTGCATTCAAATCTCCCATGACAATGATGCTCTGCCCATTCAACTGCTGTTGTAGCTCCTCCTCAAAGTCTTCCTTCTCTTGAGCTGTACATCCAACTTGAGGGGCATATACCTGGGCTATCTCCAGGCTTCTTCCCTTTACAGTTACTCTAATCTTCATGATCCTGTCACTTATTCCCTTTACCTCTTCCTTCATTCCATCTCTCACAACTACTCCTACTCCGCTGCTCCTTCCTTCACTGTTCCCACTCCAGTACAACCGGTACCCTTTCCTCAGTTCTTTGCGACCTTCTCCTTTCCATCTTGTTTCTGCCAAGCCCAGTACATCCAGTTTTCTTCTCTCCATCACATCTACAATCTCCTCCACTTTTCCTGTCAGTGTCTGTATGTTTAATGTCCCAACTCGTAGTCCATTAGCATATCCGGGTCGTCGTCGTTTGCATCCGTCCTTTCCGAGGCCTGTTCCTGATTTGAAAGCAAAATATGATATCCACTACTGGCTTGCTAGGCCTATCGTAGCTTCACCAGAGCCCCGTCAGCCGTCACTTTTCAGGGTTCCCATAGAGCCTTCACAGCTACCGTAGCGGTCCCGGGGCACACAAAGTCCCCACTGTACTTCACCCCTACAGGCAATCCCCTACTTCATGTCGTTGCCCGTCTCCCACCACGTGGAGGAGGGGTTGGACTTGTGGGAGACAATTAATTAAAACACGATTATGTTTTGTAAAACTCTCTTCACCCGTTTTATAATTTTCATACGAGTGTCTTAATTACCATTACAGGCGAGTTGCATACGACTGTTTATGTTCGACGATTTAAAACTTCATTTTATGTTCGAACATAAATATTCATACATATCTGTCGAGATTCCGCCAGATTCGTTAATTGAACAGAGCACATGGGACACAGAGAATACTATCAGACCACGTTCTCCTCGATTACCCCGTTATGAAACTAGCCACGCAGTGAAATTTATGATTGGAGGCCGAGGAAGTCAGCGCAGGCGCGATGCTATCCTTACCTAATTGGTCCAACAGCTATATCGTAATGAAAATCTTGAGCTCTGATTGAGGGAGAACCTGTATCATAATGAAAACTTGAACTATAATGAGCCTCATTAGGATGCAGTTTTCTGGCATATAATATTTACATTTTGCCATGGTCGAACATAAATTTTATTACGGTATTATTTTTTATTGAAAATAAAACTGGTCATTTTGCAACACTGGTACCGATCACAGTGAATCTTGTTTTTAAATAAACCTCAGTGATTGGTTAAGGGTATTCTGATGAATAATTCTGTTGTGTCCTTTTCAAATAAGGCCCAAATTTATGAATAATCAACCTTGTTGTATCCATATATTTTTAGCCCATTGCCATCATGTGATATATAGGCTTATGAGAACACCGTTTGTCCGTTCATGTGTGTGTGTATGTGTGCAGGTTGTAACCTGACCTGTTTGCAGTGGATATTTGGCTTCCTAACGCCAAACCATCACCCCTTAGCGAAGCCAAGCCAGGTGTGATAGACAATGAGCGGCCAACCTCTGTGTGCACACCACTGTGTAACAGGGAACAATAATTAGATGACCCGAATCCTAGCCAATGTACTGAACAGTAAATTGCATCTCTATTTGTGCCAACTAACGCGAAAACGCGCCAGGTATTGCGTCCGTACCTGGCGTGGGGTGGTTGAGCAAGGAAATAACATAAAAGAAGCATCGGCCGACCGACAGCTTCCAATTGGTTCAGCTACTCACCAGGACATTACGGTGGGCCAAGAGCTCGAGCTCGAGTGGGTGTTCTGTGACAGTGGCTGGTATAGCCAGGCGCGGATCTAGAGTTTGGCTTTGGGGTGGGGGGTCACAGAATCAAAAATGTTAAGAAAAATGTTAGACTATTACTAACAAAGCAATCACAAAATAACCAAACGTACAAAACCAGACCAATTTTTTTGCAAGCTACATGGATAGAAATTTGATACGTTTAGCGCACCAAAAATATTCGTACAAATTGCAACGGCGTGTTTTGCAACTTTTACATCGAGCTTCAAGAAAAGTATCAAGGTACGTCACAATTTCGGCAAGTCGAGTTGGTACCGACAAAGGGAGAAAGTCACAGCTTAAATTGCCAACCAAGCTTGCAGTTTGGACGTCGGCAAAATTTTTTGGTGCGAAAAAAAAAACCAAATTCCGTTTGGGGGGGGGGGGGGGTTCATGACCCCCGTGACCCCCCCCCCCCCCTGAATCCGCGCCTGGGTATAGCAGCTTACCTTCGTGTTGTAGTGTGAAGGATTGAGGAAGAATTTCGTTATTATCAACTGGAATCAACAAAGGACATCATTGCAGAATCTCAGGTCAGATGTTAGTTAACACTATAAAGGAAGTGACAGTAATCAATCCTATAGGTCTATTAATATTAATGTAGATACTTGTTATTACCAGTCTCATTATGTTTTTTTTTTAACCGAGGGCCGATGCTTTCTATATAAATGTGTTTGAGCTTCCAAGTGCGTGCTGTATTTAGGTAAAGCCACGAAGGCCGACGCATCCCAAGTCGGGAGCCTTTTACCCACAAAATCCTGCCGCTCAGTCCCGCCTAAGTCATATCGAGGATTTCTTCGCTCTCTGGACACCTGATGGTTTGATCGTTCTCTTCTGGTTTAATGGGATTTTGGACACTGGCAATAGTATAGTTACCACATTATGCATCGACTGCAGTATTTAAAAACATTAGCATTTTTCTGTAGGAAATATAAAAGACTGAACATGAACCACATCACAACCAATATTTTACTTCGTGCTTTACCGGCAAAGACCTTTCAAACTAGAACTGAAAATCTGACTTATAAAGCCTCGTCCACACCGGCAGATTTGTTTCCAGAAACCATTGTATGCAGACTGTTTCCCAAATGTTTCTCATTTTTATGCGGGATGTTTGCAGACATTTTGAAAACATTCTACATATAATCGGGAGACTCGAGTGATGTTTGGAAACAGTCTGCATGCAGTTTGCATACAATTGACATACAAAAGACAAACAAATCTCGTGTTTCAAGAGACGAGATACAATGTTTTCTGTTTTCCAACGAAATGGAAAACACGCATACAAGAAACAAGTATTTTGTCTCAAGTCTTCCTGTGTGGACGTGTTTTGAAACTGTAGACCGGATACAAACCACCGACGCATCCAGCTAGCCACGTTTTCCCACATCATATTGTGTTGATTTAGTTTCAATTTCCCATCCTTCTTTATGGTGCACCATATAAGGTTTAATAACAAGGGGCTTTTTGTTGTTACGCTATATATTTCGTGTGTCTTTGACATTTATTAATTCATATCGGCTGATGAAGGGACCAAAACTAATAAGGCCTTGAAACATATCCCACCAATGACCACACAGTGATCTCATTATATTGCCACAAAATGTAGTTTAGTGGGGCTACCGGCGGGGTGTCAAATTTCACCCCCTCTCCTCAAAAAGAAAATAGCGGTTGTTATATGAAATATTAGTAGAATGAGTATTTTGGTTAATTATTCGACTAATACAAGAGGTACATTAAAACACAATTCCCCTCCCACCATGATCGTTTCACTTTGATGCCCCTATTTACACATTGGCAGACGTTATAAGAAATCACCCTGTGGTAAACGTATGAATGTGGACTAGAGGTCTAATTCTGGTGTGGACGCAAAACAAGTAACATACTTGTATCGGATACAATGTTTCAATACAGTCTGCATACTGTATGCAGACTTGTATGGAGACTGTTACATACTTTCTGCATACAGTTTTCAAACAGTTTGCATACAGTATGCAAACAATCTACATACAGTCTGCAAACAAATCTGCCGGTGTGGACTAGGCTTTTAATAAGAGGTGTATTGCCAACATAGATGTAAGAATTTGCCTTGGAGTCGTAGCACTCCAGCCGAGCGAGAAGCACTTACAAGGGAATGGAAGATCAATCGCATGCCACTCGATTTACAAGCCGCTGAGACTCCGTTGGCCGACGAAACTATAGATGTTGTGCAATACACAGGGTGGTATTAAACTTGTGCTACTTGCGAGGGCCCCCGGACAAACGAGTGATCACAGGACAATGAAACGGTGTGGAAACCTTTGTCAGGACATGAGGAAGAGACATATCGAATAAACCATTGAAAGGAACACATTTTCATTTCCACATGAGCGAGTAACATGTGTTAATGGCGTACAATGTTGACAGTCCAGGTTACAAACGATGCTCAATGTGATGACCATCTGCATCCACGACAGTCTAGAACCATATCATCGGATGATCGTTCCCCACTGCGTGGCCACCAAGATCCCCAGATTTGATCCCGTGTGATTTCTGGCTGTAGGGATACCTTAAGGACAGGGTGTATCAACGGGACACTGACACATGTTGGCATGTGAAAGTGAGCATCGTGAGGGAGGTAGCCAACATTCCACTTGAGATGTTGCGGGCAGTGGTGGACTACTCGCTAGTGCAGTTCCAGGCTGTCGTGGATGCAGATGGTCGTGACATTGAGCATAGTGTATGGCTCCTGTCCATTTAGCGGCTATTTCGTGACAAGTCCCGCCGAGATGTTAATGAAGGATTCAGCTGTGCCCATGAGGTGTGCGAGTGAAAGAAAGGGTAAGTGAAAGAGGGGTTACTTTTCAATGTACTGTACCTTTGAGTGGAGAGACTCTGGTAATAAATTTTGTTTGGGCGGAATGATTTAAATGAAACTTGTTAAGAACTTACTACCACCCAAGCCGATTCGGGCCGTGTCTGTCAGCAATTCAACATGGAAGCCGCGTGAAATATTTCAGTTGTACCGGTACTCAATAGCTCCAAAACTAATGCAGCAAGCAACTTGACATTTTTCATGGTTATCGAAGACTAATGAGTAACTTGTAACTTTCAAAACTATGTAGAGTGCAATATCAACATGGTGGCCACGCGAATTTCAAATATTTGAATGGGATTTTTAGCGACTTAATCATCCAAGCACAGTGAAACATAGCACAATAATTTTTTATTTAGATCTTAATATATTAGCGTCTAATGTTATTCAATTGTTTTGGAAAAATCAAGATAGCGGCTGTGCGAATTTTTAAAACCTAATTTTAATTCCTGTATCGTAATCAAGCGATCAAAGTGAAACTTTGTATAATGAATCACAACTATAATGTTTATCTACTCATCTTCTTATATATTTATCTACATATGTCTATGGCTTTTGTTTAATACTTTATAGATGGCGCACAAGTCAATTCCTGAGATACGAATTTCCTTAACTCGTAAATAAATGATACAATCTCTGTGAAACTTGTTAAAATGGACCAATGCTATAGTCTAAACCTAAAGGTACATAAACCAATTTCTTAAATGTCATAAGTTATAGATGACAAAATGAAAATCCACAGCCTGCTTCCAGTCTACGACCGGGTCAGGAATGGAATGAATGAAGCCCCCATCTAGCGGCGAGGATATGAACTGTGCTGGCTGCCGAGGCCTGACGCACTCCTCTGGGGAAATGATTAAATGAATGACAGATGAAATGAAAATGATAGTGGAAAGTGTTGCTGGAATGAAATGTTCACATGGAAAACCGGAGTACCCAGAGAAAAACCTGTCTGCCTCCGTTTTGTCCAGCACAGATCTCACATGAAGTGTCCAGGATTTGAACCACGGACCCAGCGGTGAGAGGCCGGCGTGCTGCCGCCTAAGCCACGGAGGCTTTTGTCATAAGTTGTAGATAGCAAACTCATTTCTGGATGTATTCAGACAACAAATAATCTATAAGTAACATGATTGTACATTAATGTTTGCCAAATTTATTTATGAGTAATTACTTAACTCGTGAATTATTCAATCGATCACATGATACATTAATTCAGATAATGGAAGAGTTGAGGGGGCAGTTCGCACTTCTACAACGCTTGAAGATAGGAGAATCAGTTAGACACGGAACTACTTACTTTTGTTTCGTTCAACTCTCCAAATCATTCAAAAGGTGCTCTTCTATTGTGTTAAAAGATGAGCAGGTGCTTGTCTCATGTAAATAACAAATCAGAAAATTTGATATTCCTCCATTTGGTTTTATTTCCAATTAGTGCCAGTAGCATTTTCATGTGGTCAATAATTGAGATTCTTTTGATGATGATAATAATAGTAATTAATATAGTAATGTCGAAAACATAAAATACTTTCTTTTTCACATTTATTTATTTATTTATTATTTTATTTAGTCAATTTACCATCTAGGTTGGTGGTTCCCACGGACTCAGCGAGGGAACTCACCACTACCGCCTCTATGAGCAGTGTCCTGGAGCCTGGAACATCTGGTCGGGATGAATACAACTGGGGAGGTGTGATCAGCACTTCGCCCAGGCGGCCTTACCTGCAAAGCGAACAGGAGCCTCAAGAGGGATGGGATGGGATGGGATGGAAGATTGGGATGGATAAGCGAGGAAGAAGGAAGGAGGCGGCCGCGGCCTTACAGTAAGTACTGAGACCGTATTTTGTATTTAGTTGGATATAGGTTAAGTTGGCAATAACACTGATGGCAGCACTGCGAACTTCCTTTGAAATGCAGGTGCGCGGTAGTACTGTGGAAAGGTTAGGAGCTGTCAGCAACCCGCCGTACATACCGACGACCACATGTTGGATATTTTAATACCTGTATTGAATACAAGATGGACACAACACCACTGTCGTTATTTTGAACACTGTGGTAGAGCAATATACACAATGCAGTATGAAACAAAGAATGGGAAATGCATCCTGTGGATAAAGGAATATACCTGAGAATACTTTTATATGAGTATAAATGCATACAGTTCTATAACATGTTATTATCGAACTCGGCAATGATACATGCATCGATAGTTACTGTCGATCAGAGAACAAGGTGCATTGTGGATCACCTGGAGACAGTATGATTTGCGGGAGCAAACGAACAGTTGATTAGTGAATACAATTTCAGCGAGGAGGGTCACAGAGGTCTCTGGTCTGAGCACATGTACGTGCGTTGCCGTGAAATCGTGTTTGTTCGGTAACGTGGAGTTGATCCGACATATACGTGTTACAGTATAACGTGATAGGATTTTCGTCTGATGTTATTATAGTTTCAGACAGTGTTAACCTTCAATTTGAGCACAGTGAACTTGCATTCACGTATGATAACTTCTTCTTAAGCCAATGGAACAACAACGTGTTCTACAGACGAGAAATGAAACACATAGCAGCGTTGAATACTCAGGATGATCACTTGATTCCAATATGAGCGACTACAGTATAAGGCTTTATAACAGAAGATTGAAGAGATTATGAAAGTCGGAATGACAATTTGTACTGCTACATAATGGAACTGGCTTGGCTTACTACATCAACGTTGTCGTTCTCTCTAGCAAGTGAAAGAACTATGAACTTTGTCAAACGAACTTCTGTTAGCTTCGTCTCGTTCGCGAACGGTAATGGGGCCTTCTTGATATCCAGTCGTTTCGTGATCGGTGCAGCTGAGCAGATATGGTTCGATCCCAGGCAGGAGTATGTGTTAAAGCATTCTCACTTCATTCAACTAGAACTTCAACAAGGTAGCTGTAAGTTTTCTTTTAGTAGACAATATGAATTTGTCATGCTTTGAATGTTCCTTTTCACCAATTTTGATTAGAGTAGTTAAGAATTACAGACGAGGGCTAGGGTGATTCTTTAATCATTTCTGTCCGAGTATGTAATTCACTTTGTAGTTCAATTTAGTATTTATTGTAGTGTTACTTTGAACATTACCTTGCTTTCATTAAGATGTAATTTGGGAATAAGATAGAAGAATATAGTTTGTTGGGAAGACAACATGAGAAAACTTATAGGGAGAAGACGACGTTAAAATTATATAAGAATAATTCTAACTCAAGCAGATGTCCGTCGTATACGTGAATTCGACTTTGAACAAATTCTCTGGACTTTTTGAATTTGACTTCGAATATTTTTGAAAGCTCATGCAAGTTATTGGATAGACAGTCAGGTCTATATTTTTGGCAGATTGAGCATAGACATGGAACATAGTGATTTCTAGTATGATTCTTTACGGTTGTGCGAATTTATTTCTGGTAATCCAGATTTTTGAAATTCTTTTAATTTCGACTCCCTTTGTGAGCTCGTTCAGTTTTTAAATTTTTGTGGATTCTTATGGGAAACTCCAACTTGGTTTAGCGTTCAAATCTAATGGTTAATTTGTACCTTCTCTAGATAGGCTCTTTCCCATGCTGTAGTTTTGGCGTGTTTTCCTTTGAGGAGGATCTCCAGTGGAATTATTTTCAATTATGCGAAAACTGAATCATTCGTTTCACAGTGGTCGGTTGAGAAATACGAAAGAAATGCTTTGTTTGAGAAAATGTAATTAGTAATGATATGTAATGTAAGGAGAGAAATTTTTAATATATATGTAAGTCATAATCGAGGTGACAGACTTCGAATTCTCACACAGTTATTTAGACTTGTGAATACAATATTTTATCACTGTTCTGATAATGATTATTCTCGACACTTTAACTTTTGGCTAATTTGAAGCAACATTTTTATCCTTGATTGTATAAAAACTTGTGTAATATTCGTAATGTTTGGAAATTTATTAAGAGCTGTTAAGCGATGATATGGTAATAATGGAATTTTGTATGCGTATTTGAATTGCAATTTAGGAGATATTTGACATATGTGGATTGCCAATATCAATTTTTCCAGCACTGAATTAGCTTTAGAGCTATTGCTGAGTGCACTACGGTGTATTAATTTGAACGTGAAATTGAGTCACGATTTTAGCTAGTGGAAAGCTAATGTACAATTTTGAATCCAACATTTAATACTTGTATAAACTTGAGCTATTTTTAACTAAAATATTGAGTGATAGAAAATCTAATATCTGTGAGAAAGTGAATTGAAACATAATCATTATAATTAACAATACGACGTCCGATTAGCTTAATTGTTTGTCATTCAGGACGGCACGGACTTGAAAATTGAAACCAAATAAATGTATATGAATACATGAAATTAACGAGATGAATAATTCTAGGCGCAAATAAATCTCAGAAATAAAAAGTAATTATGTAAAATATGTATATATTAATTGCTACGATTGAATGGAATATTTTTATAAATATGTCAAAAAGGGTTTACGATCATATCAGAATATTTTGTGTGTATTTTTTTTTTTTTTTTGGAACTTCGTTCATAATGATGGGGCGATAGGCAGTTTGTGTGGCCTAATTAAGGCGATTGTTACTTAAACATTTTTCATGCTTCGGCAGTGGCATAAGATTATAAACTTTTGTTCAGTGGAGTTTCTACTTCACGACACTGCGGTTTCAATTAATAATCTTTTGTTAAATAGTAAAATTCATACGAATGACTTAGTGATTTCTATTCGAATTAGAATGTGCTTCGAGAACCAGTGGGTTATTAGCTAGGAAGCTTTTTAACGCGCCCGAGTTTAGATTAATTTAATTATCTGTAAGAGTCTTGGTAGCTCACTTTGGGCTAATTTTCAATTTTTTATAGACCACTGGCATCTTCTTATCACATTCTTTTTAATTTTTGTGGTATTCCTATCCATGGTCTATCCTTGGTGGTGGTGTCTTGGGGGTTATTTTCAGCCGGGGCTTCCAGATTCTACGCTCCTGCATTTTCTTCGGATTTCGCCAGGTAAGACCACGTGGATACGGGTGCAGTACCATCCTGGCATTTGCCCGAAGACGAAGTGGGAAACCACGGGAAACCACTTCGAGGATGGCTGAGGTGGGAATCGAACCCCCTCTACTCATTTGGACCACCCGAGGCTGAGGAGACACTGTTCCAATCCTCATACCACTTTTCAAATTTTGAGGCAGAGCCGGGAATCGAACCCAGGACCTTCGGGGCGGCAGCTAACCATGCTGACCACTACGCTACGGAGGCGACTCTTTTTCACATTTATGCAACACATACAGTTACTGTAGCTTTACTGCATCAACGGTTTAAACACTTAGGCTATGTATGGTTCGTGGACGAATTGGCGCAGTAGTCAAGCTGGTTGGTTCCACCAAGGCAGACTGGGTTTGATTTCCTGTTTAAGGGATTTTCGAGGTGAAACGACATGTCTAATGGCTCAGGATCGTGAGATGAAGAGACTCGTAAAACTACAAGCTCTCTTCCTCAAGTTTCGTTCCAATGCAAATCAATTCCATTATTTTAACTGCCATACCAACGTTTGCCTAATTATTTCTTCCACAATTATAGCTTTATTCGAAATATCTAGATTGAACTAAATATACTGACTTTAAGAATCTCTCGCGGCAAAATTAACAAGTGAAGCCATTCCTTTTTCAGTGCTGCCTATACAAATTAACTTTTTTTTGTGGCTTTTTAGTCGGTCAACACGATTGTGCCCAATGAAACGGGGGGGGGGGGTACTAAATATAAATATATAAATACACTCCTGAAGGAAATATTACATGTATTAGTTAATATTCACAATTAAATTGGGCAATTTAGGATTACGCGTTTCGATCCTCCAGTGGCCATCATCAGATCCTGATCACTGTGTTCAAATTTAAAATATTTCACTAATGGGAATTCGCTATTGTAGTACAATAGTAGTCTATCGTTAGGTGAAGTATACTCTGATTCGCTTTTGAATCAAGTCTTGCGTTAGGTTGTTGTGAATTACATGTAGTATTGGGGAGGACACTGAGTCAACAGCGTAGTGAGGAGCACCAACACCGGATAAGTGAACATTACAATTAATTTCTAGTGCATGCCAATACTTATCAATTAGTCTATTATTGTTAGAGTGTGTTATTCTAAATTGCGTACACGTACATATACTTATACTAGCAGAAGTACCCATACTTCGAACGGTCTTCGGTATTAATAACCAGACGTAATCAATTGAGTTACTGTTGCAATGGTTAGAGACTTGGAACCTGTTTCTCGACAAAGAAAAATGATTAGTTAAAATATGCTCTGAAACTAAATTTACCTAACGTGTACTTCCGGACGTGAAAAAAAAAATGAAAACCTCGTAGACGAAACGCAATACACGTCAAATAAAACTGACCTTCACTGCTGTGTCATGTCCCCATCCAGAGGAAGAACCCTTTAATAATTTTTAAAGGCTTGTGGTGCATGAAAATTCAGGTTTTTTAGAATCCAATGGCCCAAATTCCTAAAAGAAAAAAAAGAAAAAAAGAAAAAACTCCCGTATTTCAATTCAGGAATTTTTGAAAATAATGCTTCTGTTTGGAGATATAATAGACCTTCTGTACGACATAACGCATATTTAAGTCGTGTGACAAAAATCTAGGGTACCCCTTGACCCCCTTAAGCGCAGTGATGAATTTTACAGTTTTAGTTGATTCCGTAATAACCTAATAGCCATTTGCAAACATTCACAGAAATTTAATAAATGGAGTGGCTTTACTTCTTGCAGAAATATATGGAAAGTTGGATGTCACCTTTTCAGATATTGTTGTCATGGTTACTGGCTTGCATTCCTTCATTAGTTTATTAAATGAAATTAGTTTTCTGGGAATAGCTCAGAAACTGTTGGTTTTAGAGCCTTAAAATGTACTTTTCGGGGACCCTTTACTGCTATTTAGGGGCACCGAGTTTTGTTTCTGACACCAAGGGGCTGAAAATATGCTTTGTCTCGTCGTTGTAGGCCGTAGTATAATACTAATAACTATAATAATAATATGACAATATAGGGATAGGGATATAATAGACCTTCCGTAGCACACCCGCACGTGTAAATCGCGTGAAAAAAATCTAGAGTACACCTTGACCCCCTTAAGCGCATTATATGACATTGATGAATTTTACAGCTTAATTTGGTTCCGTTATAACCTTATGCCGTTTGCAAACTATCTCAGTAATGTAATAATAAATGGAATTGTATTGAGTCTTACAGCAATAGATGGACCTGTGAGATTCCGTTGCCATGGTAACCGGCTTCCATTCTTTCGTTATTGTCTTAAATTAAATTAGTTTTCTGGAAATATCTCAAAAACTGTTGATTTTAGGGCCTTAAAATGTGGTTTTCGGGGGCCCCCGAGTTTCGTTTCTCACATTGAGGGGCTGAAAATGAGCTTTGTCTCGCCCGTCTACGCCTATTTCAGCAAGTATTTTAAGGGGGTAGGCCCCGTTTTATGAGAGGTACAGAGAAGAATTACATCAATGATTAGTGTCGTGGCTCTGAAGGATATCTGTACCAAATTTTACGTTGATCCACCCAGCCGTTCTCGAGTTATAAGGGAACAACCACTTTGTCCACAGACAGACAGACAGACAGACAGACAAAATTATTTTCGCGCGCATCCGTTATAAAACCGTCTGAAACGCGTAAATAACGCAAATTTCCGTAGAAATTCAGAAAAAACAGACAAATTTTCATTCTTATATATAGAGACACCGTCACTCACGTAATTCACAACAACCTTACATAAGACTTTATTCAAAAGCGAATCAGACTAAACGAGACTTTTTGAAGTGTAACATCTTTCCGTTCGGTTGCTGGATAGTTTTATGGGAGTGATTTTGAAAATTAGGGACGGAAGTGGATCGGAACGATCGAGCAGGCAGTGGTGGATCGAACGGAAGTATGCACTGCCCGCTCGATCGATTGAACGGAAGTGTACCAGCTGGCAGTGGTGGAAAACGGAGGTATGCACTGCCCGCTCGATCAATCGAACGGAAGTGTACTAGCTGGCAGTGGTGGAAAACGGAAGTATGCACTGCCCGCTCGATCGATCGAACGGAAGTGTACTAGCTGGCAGAGGTGGAAATCGGAAGTATGCACTGCCCGCTCGATCGATCGATCCAGCGGGCAGTAGTAAGACCCAGCTGGCAGTAGTACGAGAAACAATGAGTGCGCGGTGTCTGAAATTGATACCATGACGTACTCTCGGCCATGTGGAATGTATATGACATACTGAACGGAAAACGCTCATGCGAACTCTGGTGTCAAGTGATTAAAACAAATTACATGGTACATGTTCGAAGTCTTCGTATCAGTATTGCATTTTTTTTTTAGCGTATGGCTTTTAGTGCCGGGAGTGTCCGAGGACATGTTCGGCTCGCCAGTTTTGTAGCTGCTTCGAGACGGACACCCAATGGGTGAGCTACAAGTACCGTTGGGGAGGGAAGGAGGGAAGTTGGAATGTAAGGACGAGGAGTTGGAAGGTAGCGGCTGTGGCCTATAGTTAGGGACCAACCCCGGCATTTGCCTGGAAGGAAGATGGGAAACCACAGAAGACCATCTTCAAGGTTGCCGGCGGGGGGATTCGAACCTCCTCGCCTCCCGGATGTGAGCGACTGCCATCAGTCATGCCGTAACCACCACGGCTAACTCACCCGGTAGTATTGAAATGATAAAATGCCTTAATATCAAACATTGTAAGTAGTCGGCATTGCCAGTATGTTTCTGCACAATGGCTATTCAAATATTAACCCACATAACGGTAATGCAGTCATCGATATAATATAATCGTTGTGGTTATACGAGAACTGAGCAAGCCTTCATGAACTATTACTGAATACATTCTCTTTACTCACAAGAGGGCCTATTCATAAGGCATTTTAAACTCAATTACACGCAGGAACATTATCGAAAGAAGCAAAATATAAATGAAACTTAATTCCGTAATGCAGTATTATTGGAACGTGGAAATAAGTCACCATCTTGTGCACAAAATTCGCGCAGTCGAAATTGCCGTGGGGTTAGTGCTTATGACTGTGAATAAAGAGATTTTTGGTTCGAATCCCGGACGGCGTAGATATTTTTGATACCAGATTATCATTTTAAACGATATTTATCATATCAATATGACTCATTTTAACAGAATCCATATGAAATTACGTGTTGGTCTGTGAATCAAAAGGACCTGTTTATAAAGAATTTAAGGTTATGAGCGGTGTCGCGTCTATTAATCTAGTTGATCCATATCGTATTCTTTGTTTAGGCTAGTGCTGGTGGAAGCTACAAATCATCTAATAAAATGAGTTCCGTATTATAAACTACAATATCTGTAAAACACTCCCTTTTACAATAGATTAATATTTGTGCCAATAATAGTATAAAATACCTGTGTATCAACAATTTCACGCGAGGTTTCTTCTATGTCAGATGTTACACATCATATGCGACTACTGTAAGGCTCGTATTTTTTTATTTTTTTTTAGCGTATGGCTTTTAGTGCCAGGAGTGTCCAAGGACATGTTTGGCTCACGAGTTTGTAGCTGCTTCTATGCGGACCACCCATGGGGTGAGCTACAAGTACCGTCTCGTGTGGAGTGTTGTCTGGGGAGATAATTTTGAGTGTAAGGACGAGGAGTTGGAAGGTAGCGGCCTATAGTTTGGGACCAACCCCGGCATTTGCCTGGAAGGAAGATTGGAAACCACAGAAGACCATATTCAAGGTTGCCAGCGGGGGGATTCGAACCTCTTCGCCTCCCGGATGTGAGCGTCTGCCTGCAGCCACGCCGTAACGACCACGGCTAACTCACCCGGTACCTAACGACACTATTGTACTACAATAGTGAATTAATATTAGTGAAACATTTTAAATTTGAAGGTAGTGACCAGGATCTGATGATGGCCACTGGAGGATCGAAACGCGTAATTCTAAATTGCCCAATTTATTTGTGAATATTAACTAATATAGGTAATATTTTCATCAGGAGTGTATTTATATATTTATATCTTGGGCACAATCGTGTTGACCGACTGAAAAGCTACAAAAAAAGTAAATTAACAAGGCTGCAGCACTCCACGTATATGAAGTAAAGTATCATTAATCCTGGCCAAAGCATAATAAAGCGAAGACTAACATTCAATAGTGTATGACTCTTGGCACTAAATTAAGTTATTATTAAGTATTACTAGTCGGAACTGGCTCATAGTCACGAGCAAAATCACGGGTCACTGGCAAAAGATTTGAGTTTTTATACTGCAACACAGAACTGCTAGTGGCTGAATGTTACTCGCCTCACTCCTCCAGCTAGTACGTGGCTTGAGCGTGTCTAGTGAGACACCTCTCTCCAGTTCCCCCAGGGTCTCACAACTATTGGCACGTAGGTTGTGTAACACGAGAACCCAGCTGACCCTAGCATTGCTTACTTGAGCCAGGCTCCTATCTTTCAGCTTTCTTGGCCTCCCTTGGTCAAAGCTTAGGGTGTCTTTCACTTTCCCACCTTAATTGACCCTCGTGTTTTATTTCCTGGTACCCTTAATTTTTGAGGGGTTAGACCTTTATTTTTATCCTCAGTATCCCTCAGTAAATAGCGGTATGTAGCCCACCCGGTGTGTACACCCTCAAGGGATCATAGCTAGTGAGCTTGGGAATTGGCAACCCCAGGAAATTCATCATCTGGATTCGCTTTCCTTTCTTCCAGTGACTTTGGGGCGGACCCTATTATTTTCCATTTTCCTTTCAGCCTTTCATGGTTCCAACGTAAGTCTATCCATGTCCCTAAATGTTCATTTTTCGGGATCTGGAGGTATTTCTCTCTTTTATTTCACTTAAACGTATCCTTATTTCCTTCTTTTTTCTTGTTTCTTTTTTTTTTTCATTTAAGGGGTTTGCTCATCGTGGCCATTTAGTCACGTGTAGGCCTACTTGCGTGCATGTACAATTTGCCTGATAATCTGTGTCATTTAGGTGTCTGTAGTAGTGTGTGTATCTGTAATTAAAGTCAGGATTGCGAAGGAGGCGGCCATGGCCATAAGTTAGGAACCATCCCGGAATTTGCCTGGAGTAGAAATGGGGAAACCACGGAAAACTATATACAAGATGGCAGAGATACGAATAGAACCCATCTCTTCTCAGTTTCGCCTCATGAGGCTGAGTGTACCCCTCTTCAGCAATCAGATCAGAATTAAATTTCTTGGCAGAGCCGGGGTGAGAGCCATGAATGCTAGTCACTGCACTACGAGGCGTACTTTCTTCTTCTAGAGTACGGTAAATGTTGATTGTTAGTACAGTAAAACTTCGTTTAACCGTCATTCTTTAAACCGTCAGTTTCTGTTAACCGTCATTGCTGTAATAGCATAATAATACTGTAATAACAAAGTGCTTTAAGGTGCAGTGACGTGTTCGCTTTGTTTACTTACTCTATTTTAGTGGGAAGTGAGTGTATCTGCCCACCATAGTGTTCAAACCATGACGGAATAACAAACTATTAGCCACTCAGAGGTTGAAACAATGCTGTCCAAGTGTATAGAATGGTTTGAAAATCAAGAAGAGGCCAATGCAACGCAGACACTACTGCTCCGAAAAATACAAAATATTGCCGCGGTGAATGCTTGAGCATCAAAGAGGCAGAAGTAAATGACTGACTATTTTCAAGCTACATGAACAATTTCACCTGTAAGTTTGTATTACTGTACATTATTCCGCCACATTTGTAGCTACTGTACGGATGGTTTTTATCATGTAATAAATAGGTTTATTTGCTATTACAATCGTGTTTAATTTATTTTGGTTCCGAAATATATTACATTACTGTGAGAGTGATATCTCTCTATACTATAATTGATTGAGGTCATGTTTTGGAGGATTAATACAATGTTTCTGTTATCCGTCTATTCGCTCAACCGTCACGACTACGGTCACGACGATGACGGTTAATCGAGTTTTTACTGTGGTTGGTAGTGTTAGCAATATTAACTGTAGGCCTACTTATGATCATTGTCATAATCATCTTCTTCATGACGGAGTGAAAAGCTAGATTTTAGTATCCTTAAAACAACAATCATTCTAACAATAATAATAATTATCATCATGTCTCCAGTTATCAACAACAAGATTGCTACGCATTGTGATAGATACTTTGTGCGACCAAAAATACCTGGATCAAACGTGTGTGGGCTGAGAGATGAACCTCTTGTACTAATTTTTAGTCCTCATAATATTGTCAAAGCAAACAATGGATCACTTTCCCAATAAACACGTTTGGAATAAAATGTCCAGCTTAGCTGGAATATGGATGGCTAGTATTACAAATACACACACTACTACAGACACACCACAACACAGTTTATCAGACCAATCACTCATTTTGTGTGAGAGGGAAAGCATACTGTTGTTATTCTATGAAGTAGGCATTCTTATTGTTTTTATTTACGGCGCGTGAGATGCAGTATATTGATCATCAGCCCTGTGTAATTTGATGCATGTAGATTCTACCTTTTAATCTCATTTATTGTGGTATTTATACTGGTGTAAAGTGACAAAAATGAGGAAGAATGCACCCTTCGCCTTACGTTAGGTATATTTAGGTGGGAAACCATAAAAAATGATTTCAAGGATGACTTAGGTGGAATTTGTAGTAATCTTAGCTGATTAATAAGGCTTAGTGAACCGCTTTCCAACCTTCAGAGCAGAAGATAAATCCTTGGCAAAATATTGCTAATAGTAATAATAATATTATTAATAATAATAATAATAATAATAATAATAATAATAATAATATGAGTTTAAATCCCCTTTAACTGCTGTGGCCTTAGCTGGTATTTCGCCCTAGAAGTGGATTGTTAACGTGCGAGAAATCTACTCACACAAGGTTATCGCATTTAAACATCCTTAAATACCATTGGCCTGAGCCGGGATCAAACCTGCTATCTTGAGTTTTAAAGGCCAATGTTTAACCGACTGCACCACTCAGTACTGAGTATCGATCCCAGAACCTTAGCGGCATGAATCTCAACTCATACCACTAGACCACAAATGTGGATTCATCAAAAACATAGAACTGTTGTTGTTGATTCATTGAGGGGCTTTGCGACATCGTGGGCATGTAGCCCCGTGTGTTTGGGTATGTGTTGAATGTCTGTTAATCTGTCTCATTGTGATCACTGTACTGGTGCATCTATTTGTAATTGGGTGCTAGGATTTGGGTAGGAGGCGGTAGTGGCCTTGATTTAGGTACCATCATGGCATTCGCCTGGATTAGATGTGGGAAGCCACGGAAAACCACAGCTAGGGTGGCCAAGGAAGGAATCGAGCCTACCTATTCTCAGTTCTGCGTCGCGGGGCTGAATGTACCCCATTCCAGTCCTGAGACCAGAATTAAATTTCTTGGCAGAGCCAGGCATTAAACTTGGATCTCAGGGCAACAGCCAAGCATGCTAGTCACTACGCTACGAGGCGGAAAAAACATGGAATGTAAACAGTTTCCGTAATTATAGTAATATGTTACCTCACTGTTTTCATATCAGATGTTTTGAATGAAGTGACTCTTGTTATCATGAGCCCTACAACATTCGTCATACCATTACGATGTGGTGGATAACTTAATTGCTTGATACGTAAATTGGAGAAACGCTGCTATGTAATGTTTACAAATTCTGTGACAAACAATTGCAGCTGTATCGGCCACGTGATCGCTGAGAGCACGGAATGACGACACGGCTGACCGAAGTTCGCATGTTGTCATTGAAGCCGTCATGCGAGCTGTCCGTATAAAACCCTGTCATCAGCCGTGAGCTTTATTATCACCCACAACTACACAGCAAGAAGATGATTGTAGGACAGACAGCCACTCGTGCCCTGGCGGCGTGCAGGGGAACTACACGCCACCTCCGTGACCTCATGGCGAAACAGCGAGCACTTCAGGCCACACAATATAAGGTAACTTCAACAAAGTTGTCGTTAATTTTCCTTTTTCTAAAAAAAAACGCCGCAGTTAGAACTAAATATTGCTATTATCACCAAAAAAGTAATAATAGGCATACTGTTGCGTATAAACTTAAATTATTCACTGTAATTTTTTGCTGTCATATATAAAATAAGAATCTGTAGCTGAACTTAAGTGCAATTTATTGCCGAGATTTTATTTCTGTCATTTGGCCTATAGGTTAATTTTTATATTGTTGTAAAATATCTCATCAGTTTCAACTAACGCACATGCATTAAGGGGCTTGGGTCATCATGGTCATTTGCCTGTAGTAGAAGTGGGAAACCACCCCGGAAAGCTACTTCTAGATGGCTGAATGTGGGATTGTAACCCGTGGCTGAAAGTGGGGTTGTAACCCGTCTCTCTTCGTACTTTTTCTTCTCCTTGACTGAGTGGGGAATTGAACTTGAGGCAATGAATTAAGTGCATTGATTACTGAAATAATATCGTCGGTGTGTTTGCAAAACCTTGTATGGAACAATATTGTTCCGTTCCATTCGTTTGTCTCCAGCATGTGCAGTCACAATAATGTGTGCACTCTCGTTAAATACACATTTTTTTATTTCTTGTTTAGTTCTGCAGCTTGAGGCCAAACCTTAAAGGAATAACTAGAGTATGTTTTATATAACTTATAGTTCCTGACATCACTGTAAGGGTTCTCGTAAAACCCGCTGTTGGGACTTGGCCAAAGTAATTAGGCCTTTGCTTCAGAGACTGAATATTTCCAGCAAACAATTTACTGCCATTAGGCATACGAAAATGAACTAAAGATTCATTTTCCTCTAAATTGTTCCATAGGAGAGTGAAGCTTAAATACTAGTTAACTAATCCATTGGGACTGTATATGCTTTTGTTGCTGGGGAAGGTGACCAGCTTTAAGAAAGAAAAAGAAAAAAACCCTCTCCCGCCAATTAAAGAAATTTTATATGTGATGAGCTAAATAACATTTGGTGCATTGTGATAAAATATAGAGCAACAAATTCAACGTCAATTTAGACAGCAAATATATAAATATATTTTAAGATAGAAAATGATCCTAATATGGCTCTAGTACTTGCCTTGTCTAAATACCGAAACTTTCAACGTTGCCCAAGATAACTCACATCAATACACCTGGAAAATATGTATCCAAAGGCACATGATTAGGTAATACCTACAATACATGAATACAACACTAAAGCATTATGTACCGGAATATCTGGTTTATCAACTTTCGCAAAGACCAGTTCAGCAGCAATTCAGGAAGAGATGTTCCCTATCAGAAATTAAATGTGTATAATCTATTATTTACGTTGCCTACACTAGAAAAATGGGGAACATGACTTCAATGTTCCAACGCTTAATTGACTACAATCACTACAATAAACAAGTAGTTCCGTGAAGAACTAAATAGCCTATTTTCATACATCCTACTTATGTTAATTGCCTCTATCAACATACAACATTTCAGTTTCATTGCTGTAATAGTTCCGTAGATATTGAGAACAATCTGAATAATTCAGATGGTTGCATGATGGATTTTTATGTATGTAGGTCTTAGAGTTATGTACTATTGCATGCAGATTATTTTGTACTGTAGGTGTACTATTCAAACTTCAATCGCATGATTATGACAAAAAAAAAAAAGAGATTTTTAAATTTCGCATAGCTGCCATCTTGCGGTTATGAAAACAATTGAAATACGTTAGATGCCAGTGGATTAAAATTTGTATAAGCATTTACCGTACCATGTTTTACTGCACTCAGATGGTTGAGTCGTGAGAAACGTCCATTTAAATATTTATATTTCGTGTCGCCACCATGTTGGATTTGTGCTCACCAGGTTATTTAAAGTCCCATAGACGAACTTATGTTCATAGCCTCAATCAACATACAAAACTTTAGTTTGGTTACTGTCATAGATTAATAGATATTGAGAACCATCTACATATTTCGGATGGTCGCCATGTTGGATTTTAATATATGTAGGCCATAGAGTTATGTAGTCTACTATTAGATGATGATTATTGCGTAGGTTCATTATTCAAACGTTCAATTCGATCGCATGATTAATACACAAGAAATGAAAACATAATTTAAAAATTTCGCACAGCTGCCATCTTAAGGTTATGTAAACAATTGTACTAAATTAGACGGCAGTGCATTACAATGTGTATAGACATTTGCTGTACCAAGTTTCATTGCGTTTGGATGGTTAAATTGCGAGAACAGTCAATTTAAAGTTTCAAATTCGCTTGGCCGCCATTTTGGTTTTTGTAGTTAACAGGTTTCTGGGAGTCTCATAGGTGAAATTCCAGTAATTCTCTTTATCACTTTACAAAATTTCAGGGTGATATCTGTAATAGTTTCGGAGATATAGAATGCCGGTGAAATATTTTGCACAGCCGCCATCTTGAGGTGATGTAAATAATTGAACTAAATTAGATGCCAGTGCATTACGATTTGTATAAAGATTTGCTGTACCAAGTTTCATTGCGTTTGGATGGTTTATAAGTTTCAACTTCGCTTGGCCGCCATGTTGGTTTTGTAGTAACAGGTTCTTGAAAGTCTCATAGGAAAACTTTTAGTAGTACCCATTATGACCGTACGAAATATCAGGGTGATATCAGTAATAGTTTTGTAGATATAGTATGCCGGTGAAATATTTGGCACAGCCGCCATATTGGATTGGTGAGACGAAATAAAATTTGAATTGCACGGTCGTGGTCGGTCAAAATGGTACTAAGACTTAACCGAGTTTCATTGAAATCTCTCCAGTCGTTTTAGAAGTTATTAGGGCTGACACACACACACGGACGCACACACACTTACACACACACGGACAAAAGGTGGTCTCATTAGCCTATTTTTTCATAAATGAAAATAGGTTAAAAGTACATACTGAACTAGATAACGTTTAGTATCCTCCAGTAGAGGCAGAATGTCCCTGTAACGAGTCACAGGAGTTCAAGTTAAGGAAAGCTGTGCACCCACAAATTCACATGCACACTGACAAAATAAGTGATCTCGTAAGCCCATATTTCATGCGATGAAAAAAGGCTAAAATGGAAAAGGATATGAGGTTTTTCACCCACACCAGCGATATAATAGCCTATATTATGTGATTTACATGTGTCACCGCCTGTTGGAGGTTCATAAATAGCAGAATGCAACAATAATATTAACACCACTTACACTACTGTACTTTCAGTTTTAAAATATTCAATTTTGTTGATATATTGAGTGAAGTGTTTGCCATTTAATATACGTGTACATTAATGAATGGTTATTTTATGACAAATGAGTAGGCCTACTGCACATAAAGATAATATTTGATAGAATCCAGTCCACAGACAGTCCCTCTCTCTTTTTCTCGCACACACACACCGCGACAACCGCCTCGTTGCGTAGTGGCTAAGATTCGTGGCTGTCACCACGGAAGCCTGGGTTTGATTCCCGACTCTGCCATTAAATTTATTTCCGGTTTGAGGGCTGTAACGGAGTACACTCAGCCACGTGAGGCAAAACTGAGAAGAGGCCGGTTCGATTCCTACCTCAGCCATCCTGGAAGTGGTTTTCCGTGGTTTCCCACTTTTACTCCAGACATATGCCAGGATGGTACCTAACTTGAGGCCACGGCCGCTTCCCTCCCAAATCGTAACTTAATTACAAATACACACACTAGTACAGACATCGCAGTAACACAGTGTATCAGACAAATTCTACTCACACTCAAGTACACGGGCTACATGACCACGATGTCACAAATCTCCTAAAAGAATCAACAACAACAACAACAACACAACGTGACAGATGTAGAATAAAACATGAACTTTGTTGACAGATAAGTACATCGACTTAGTTTTCTCATCTTAAAAGTCACATCACCGAAATGCAGTACAGTAGAACCCCAGTAATCCGAACCCGGTAGTCCGAGCCTCCGTTTAATCCGAGGTGGATGACAGTGAGACGCATAGCTTACCCAAGTTCTTTGGCGGATATGCGCGCATGAGTTGTTTACAATAATCTGCCCTCTAACGCCCTCCCGCCAACTAGCCAGTGTCTACTCAGACTGTACTTTACAGTAAATATGTACATATTTGCATTTCTTCTGTAGAATATTGTTTTTATTTCTAAAACAAAGGCTAATTGCAACACATTATACGAAGACTGATGAAATAATGCCGTTTACTGTAAGAATATTTAAACACAAGTTTCTTGTGCATCTAATTTTAAATTAATGCCCTTAAAATTACGTAACTTTGTGTAATCCGAGATTTCACAAATTCGAGCTCCTCTTGGTCCCATTTACCTCGGATTACCGAGGTTCTACTGTACATCATACAGGTTTAACACCCACCAAAGTACACGGGGCTGAAGACAATGATGTCCCAAGCTCCTAAAATGAATTAACATCAATATTATGAGTCACATTACATTGCAATGGCTATAGTTCATTGCATTTCTGCCATGACTGTCTGTGATAGAAATTCTGCAATCTCAACATTCGATAGCAGTGTAATAACAACCGTCTCGTTTGTTTTGCTTACAGTTTGGTTCAGCGTGCCAGCCCCATCAAATCCATACGACGCCTCCCCTGATGCGGTAGCTCCTTCGGTGCTTCTAGCCATTTGTTCCCCGCTGTGATATTATATCGGCCGGCGCTGGACGTCGGGACGACTACTGCAATGCACATATAATCCAATCGAACTTGGAATTCTCCGAGGCGCTAAGGAAACAAAATAATGTTTCCATTTGTACAAAGAATATTTATCATCAACTTATTTATTTATAACTCACCTTCACCCACAATTAATTTATTAAATCATATTCTTTTATAATTAAACATTGTCTATTTATTTCACTGATTCTACTGTGCTTACAAATATGACTACATGATCACACCTGTACCACAGGGTAAATGTGCCGCACAGCATTTCACTCCTTAAGTGGTAAAGGTATCTTAACAGTCTTCCAACCTCTGTATCCCAGAACCTTCCTGAGTTTTGGCATTTAATCTACAGTGGAGAACAAGCAATTCAGCAAGTCACCGGAATTTAGTAAGCTTGCACAATGAGAAGTACTCAACTGCGTTGCCCTCAAACCCGTCCCAAGTCCTAAAGCCTTTTTTCTCAATCCATTCGAATGAAAAAAAATCCTTCATTTGCACCTTTCCCTTTTCAACGTAGTTTGATGTCTTTCAGTCGGTCAACACGATTGTACCAAATAGTGGGTTATTCCCAAATCCTGAAAAAACTTTACACGAGATTAAAGAATACCCTTGGATGAGCAGTTTCGATCGTAAAGCAATCATCATCAGATCCATTACACTTAGCCATTAAAATCTATGTCTGAGAGTATGGGTGAAAGTATTTACAATATATAGCCTACACGTATTTAGTTGCAGTATTAGTTAAGATAATGCTACTCGTCAATAACTAACAAATATTGAAGAGTTGCATTATCTTTACTAATAGAAAAGCAAAGCCAATTCCGTGCAGGCCATGGAGGCCCTGGGAGTAGTGGAAGGTAGAGGCTTCCACTTTTTGTGACATCGACACTAGATGGGATGGAGTTGTGAGCTCCACGCCCGGCCGTCTTTGCTCCCAGGAATTACCCCGGCACTCATTTCTGGTGTAAGCTGAGTGAACCCCAGGGCTATCTGCGTTTCCGAAAGTGGTAGTTTTGTTTCTAAAATCCACTACCTAGTTGGGGATCGAACCCACTCCCTTTCAGTTAGAAGCTCAGTGCCTCTACCGACTGCGCCACGCCGCCCCCTATTCTTAACTAATACTGCAACTAAATAAGTGTAGGCTACATATTGTAAATTCTTTCACCCATACTCTCAGACATAGATTTTATAGCCTAAGTGTAATGGATCTGATGATGATTGATTGGCGATCGAGACTGGTCATCCAAGGGTATTTATTAATCTCATGTCATTTATTTTCAGCATTTGGGAATAACCCTTAATTGGGTAAAATCATGTTGACCGACTGAAAAACATCAAACTACGTTTACTAAGGCAAGGTTGAAAATTACTTCAAACACCATAATAATTTCCCTTTTCATATTCTGTCAAATTTGTTTCTGCCTACGCTTATCAGCCTGAGAAATCATGTAGCTCTACTGGACCTAAGCTGATGAGGTTTATTATAATAAAAGGAAGATTGTATTCGTTGAAGGGTCGAACGTCCAACATTGAATAACATGCTAAAAAAGTAGGCCTACCGGAGAGTTGACCAGGGTTGGAAGTACGATTTTCATACCGCCAAATTTAGTCTGGGTATGGTGACAAATATTTTAGTCGTTCCTTAGACCAAACCGATTCAGAAGTTGTTGCCGAATACCGATCAGGAAAATATGTTTCCGTAAGTATCCATTAGCTCCTACGGCACTTAAATTGGTAAGTACAAAATATTATCAGCTGACGTCTTCATTAACACCATGCATTACGGCTCATTCTGTTGAGAGCTTAGCCCAGAATGTAGACCACCTGAAGTGCGTGGCTCTTAAGAGACTTAAGGCTAAATGTCCCGTTTTTTAGTTTGTAATTCGGACACCACGTAGCAGCACCAAAGTGAGACGATTTCTTTTTTCAGTTTTCTCTTGAACGAAAGCTCGTATTTGCGATCTGAAAACCACTATGTATACTAGACTGCCATTGAATTGATATTAATTCGATGCATTTTCCAAAATGTGAAAAACAAAAAAGTTACTAACAGTTTTTTATATCTCTGCCTAAAATATGAAAAAAATGATAATACGAAAACGGAGATTTATTTCCTGATTCCAATGCATTTTTCAGAATTAAAATCGGGTGAATGGAATCGACAGCATTAGTTTGGGAATTGTTTTGAAAAGGGTGGTAGGCCGCGCGGCTTCACAAGATCTTTTGCGCAAGGAAAATGATGAACACACTGACAGGGCGGAGGGAGAAGGGAACAATTTGACGACAGGAAGGAGTCGTCTTCCTCTTGTCATAAATATTATAGGTTCGGCAAGTTACATGTACAAGTGCCTAGTCGTGGAACAATATCTGAGCAATAAAATTATACTGTAGTAGTGTCACAATATGTAACGTTGACACAATGTGTTTGTACAGATCCATTTCTTACTTCCACAAACATTCTTGTTGATAATAATACATTCTAGGTGCTTGGGACATCTTGGTAATCAGTTCCTTTGGCTGGCTGCGTGGCTCAACGGTAACGTTCTCACTTGCTGTGCCCATGGTTGCAGGATTGAATCCTGGTGCAGCCAGTTGGCACTTCAGGGTACGCGAATGCGAGGGAGCCGTGTCATTAGATTTACTGGCACGTTAAAGATCACCTTCGGGGCAAAATTCTGGCACCCCGGCGTCTCTAAAAGCCACGGTAGTTAAAAGGGACGTAAAACCAATAACGTTAATATTATTATTATTATTATCAGTCCCGTGTAGTTGATTAAGTGTGTAACTGTATTAGAGTCAGGGATGGGGCAGGTGCCCTGAAACTTCACGTACGGTACTATCTTGGCATTTACCTGGAGGGATTGTGGAAAAGCCGTAGAATTAAAGTTCCTAAGATATTCTCATCTGCCTATTGTTAGCACAGGCAGTACTGCGTACCATAAACAAACAAAAAATATTATACCTAATTATTTCCTGTTCTTGTAATAAATGCTTCAATTTTTCCATATCAAAGATAACGTATCATAATTTACACACACTAATCCGTATTTTACTTCACCTCAGGTTCTCTTATATCCATTGATCTGGTCATCCTGGGATCAATGATCTCATGCAACAAGATTTTCTCGTAGCAGAATGTCAGTTACATAAGCATTTTTTGTCTCCAGAACTTTTCGACCCTCTTTATTGTTTCTATGTGAATGTCCTTAGGCGTCCATACCACAAAATAACATATTTCCCGCTATGTTATTTCCAACTGGCCCTGGTTCTGGAAATAAAAATCATGTGAGTGTTAGAGAGTTAACAATCTGTTCTCTTCTGAATGGCACTGTTCTTGACATTCTCTAGGCTTTTTTTCGCTTACTTTCTGCCAAACAAAATCCTTTTAGCTTTTTGCAGGCTTCCAGTATGGTCATATTCCGTGCAGAATAAGGGCAATTGACTGCGACTATAGCACCATCTGCTATTAATCTGTCTGGGGAGGCACGTAAAAACCCATAAGTTTTGTGTACGAAAAGACCACATTCTTCGACTTTTCTACCGATTTCTCCTCTAAATTTCGTTTTGCAATTCGCTCATTATCACAGTCATACTGCATTGCTTTTGAGTGAAATTCGCCGTACAGAATGCTTTTTGCTACTGGAGTCCATTTCGAAGTAGGTTTCCTCTTGCATACACATCCAAAATTGGACGCCGTAAGTCTGTCCTTTCTAGCTGTGTGCCACTTTTCATTTTCCCTTTGGCCCCTTGTTTCCTTTTCCAGTTTTTGTATATGGCCTTCACTAAGCGTTAGTTGCTTGATCTTCTCATCACTAAACTCTCTCAACAGTACCTCATCGAAATCCAACTGCATTGATCGGTTTCCATAATCACGTGAGACAGTACGTTTAATTCCATTAGACTGTTGTTTTCCCTTCTCGCGACGGAAATAAACTTTTTCGGTAAGCTGCTCTTCTTCTCTTTCTGCAGAGTGCAGTGTCCTTCACTACTGTGGCATTTTTTTTCTAAACTGATTTCATTGTTTTATAGTGCCAGGATGGCCCAAACTGAAAGACCAGCCCTGCAGCTTTGGTTCTATGAGTGAAGGAACCTCGTTTCCCTCGATTGATCTGCTTACCTCCCGTGATTTTGCAACAAGGGACATATAATTTTCGGCAGCATTGCTGGTGGTGTTTGTTACTAGCTGGGAACTTTTTGCAATTAGGGGCTGCAAGCAATAACGCATACGTTTGGTTGCAGTTAGCTGTTTGTCTTCACCTTGCCCGCTGGTAGTTCAAAAGTACTGTTTGCAGTCTTTATGGATCCCAAATCCAATCCAGTATTTCCGGAAACCAATTTTCCATTTTCACAATCGCTACGCCTTTATTTTTCCACACAACGCATTGATTTCATTTGAAGTCGAACTTGCTTCTCTGAAAAAAGTTGACGCTGAATAGTTCGTGATTTTGTACTCCTACACTTATGTATTAGCAGTAAAAAACAAACTACACCCGTGGCGCGACAGCACATGAAGGGCCTAGGCCTACCAAGCAACCGCTACGCTGTTCAGCCATGTAGCCTGCAGATTGCGGGGTGACGTTTAGTCATAAAACTTGTACAGGTAAAATATAAGTGAAATCATAACTGTTCAGTGCATCACCGATTTTCTAATGCAAGCGTAAAGAGATATATAATTTCAAATATAAACTAGGAAAAAACTTAAGGGTGTGTAGAGGTGTTTTTCTCTTTTTTAGGGCCTGACTTCCTTTTCTTGGTACTTAGTCGCAATATCCCCTGGGATTTAGTGGAACGCCCTTAAATCGGTTTTGCTGGTGGCTCCATTTTCAACAAAAACGAAAAAATAACTCCACGTGATGACCGTAATGCTCTCCACCAGTCGTAGCCTAGCTATATGTACATGTATCTATTCTACCAGAAATAATGTCCAAAAAATAAGGTGCCGAAAATAGAACACCTAACGGGCATTACAAAATTATACTGTTGCAGGTAAAATAAAGTAAACAAATAGTAATTAATGAGATCGATGAACTAAAAACAAGAAGTCGTAACTAGGAACTGGTAAAATATCAAAGGATCACTCAGAAATATTCAGGCCTTGACAATAATTCAGAACTAACCAGCACAGTCAATCGCAATATTGGACTAGATGCTCGGGAATTCCATACCGTCTGGCAAGGTTGTCGCTCTCTCAAATCACTCGAGCTCCACTCCCCTCCCCTCCCCCCAACCCTCCCCCAACCCACTCTCAATGACCTTGTTCTACTGCCGCGGCTTGTTGCAAATACAGTAACACTTTTATTCACAAACTTCCCAAAGTGATCCCGACGAATCTATTCAACCGATTTAGGTTTTCGATGCGGCTTTGGAAACAGTGAGTAAAACTCAACTCTCGTATTACCCGTTTTCTTTCGAATTTTAATCAGATATTTAAAAAACAAACAGCAACTTTTCTGTTTTTGAAATTAAAAAGTAAGCAATGAATTAATATCAATTCTGCTACTATTCACAATACATAGCAGTTTTCAGACCGCAGATCGGAGCTCCCCTTCGATACAAAAATAAATAAATAAATTCAGCTTCGCTTGTACTGCCATCTGTTGAAATATATTCTTACCAAAGTGTCGGGACATTTAGCCTTAAAAATAGCCCTGGCATGGCGAAGACTGAGTTTTACCTTATTTATCTTGTAATGTTCTTTAGAAATGTGTTGTTGTTGTTGTTTTATTTAGAAGCTTTGCGATTCGTGGTCATGAGGCCCTATGTATTTGGGTATGTGTAAAATTTGCCTGATAATTTGTCTTATTGTGATGGCTGCAGTAGTTTGTGTATTTATAATGCACGTGAGGATTGGGAAGGAGACGACCGAGGCCTTGAGTAAGGAAACATCCCGGTATTAGCCTAGAGTAGAAGTGGTAAACCACGGAAAACCACTTCAAAGATGGCTGAGTTGTAATCAAACCCATTTCTTCTCAGCTTTGCCTGTGAGGCTAAGTGTACCCCGTCGCAGCCCTCAGACCAGAATTACATTTCTTGGCAGAGTTGAGAATTGAACTCGGACCTTCGACGTGACAGGTAAGAGCCGCTAGCCCTTTAGATAATGTTACCTAATATTCCAAGGACGTTCAAAAGGTTTCTATATCCTTCTTGCGAGGGATGTGTACTACTAGGTCGAGAAAAGGTTGGAGATGGTAAGAGTGTGTTATTTTTTGAAAGTTATCGAAAATATTGGAAAGAAACAGAAAGCACATAATATAGTATAATGGCTCATGAATTGAATGCCCTGGAATCTCTCTAAGGCATATGATGTGTAACATCTGACATAGAAGAAGCCTCACGTGAAATTGTTGATACACCGGTATTTTATAGTATTATTGGCACAAATATTAATCTATTGTAAAAGGGAGTGTTTTACAGATATTGTAGTTTATAATACGGAACTCATTTTATTAGATGATCTGTAGCTTCCACCAGCACTAGCCTAAATAAAGAATACGATATGGATCAACTAGATTAATAGACGCGACACCGCTCATAACCTTAAATTCCTTATAAACAGGTCCTCTTGATTCACAGTCCAACACGTAATTTCATATGGATTCCGTTATAATGAGTCATATTGATATGAAAAATATCATTAAAAATGATAATCTGGTAGCAAAAATATCCAGCCCGCCCAGCATTCGAACCCAAGATCTCCAGACTCACAGTCATACGCACTAACCCCACGCCTATTTCGTCTACGAAAATATCGTGCACAAGATGGTGACTTATATTCACGTTCCAATAATACTGCATTACGGAATTAAGTTATAATGAGTCATATTGATATGAAAAATATCATTAAAAATGATAATCTGGTAGCAAAAATATCCAGCCCGCCCAGGATTCGAACCCAAGATCTCCAGACTCACAGTCATAGGCACTAACCCCACGCCTATTTCGTCTACGCAAATATCGTTCACAAGATGGTGACTTATATTCACGTTCCAATAATACTGCATTACGGAATTAAGTTTCATTTATATTTTGCTTGTTTCGATAATGTTCCTGCGTGAAATTGAGTTCAAAATGCCTTATGAATAGGCCCTCTTGTGAGTAAAGAGATTGTATTGAGTAATAGTTCATGAAGGCTTGCTCAATTCTCGTATAACCACAACGATTATATTACATTGATGACTGCATTACCTATATGTGGGTTAATATTTGAATAGGCATTGTGCAGAAATATAATACCGGCAATGCCGACTACTTTCAATGTTTGATATTAAGGCATTTTTAATATTTAGTCAATTTACCCTCTAGGTTGGTGGTTCCCACGGACTCAGCGAGGGAACTCACCACTACCGCCTCTATGGGCAGTGTCCTGGAGCCTGGAACATCTGGTCGGGATGGATACAACTGGGGAGGTGTGATCAGCACGTCGCCCAGGCGGCCTCACCTGCAAAACGAACAGGGGCCTCACCCGGGATGGGAAGGGATGGAAGATTGGGATGGATAGGCGAGGAAGAGGGAAGGAGGCGGCCGTGGCCTTACAGACCCGATAATCCGGAAAGGGTCCTGTTGGAATATACATTGCACCCGCTGAATTGCCTATTTCTAACTGCACCGGCATATACTACATTAGAAATCGCTTCCAACATGGTCTTTAGGGATTTACAGACAGCAGTTACAAGAATATTGTGGATCAACAACCAACTACACGGGGCACTCACCTTTACTTACCTCTCGGGGACTGGGAATTCAGCTTCGCCAACACTACATCCACAATATTATTCTCCTTATATTTAAAACGAATCACACTCCAACAACAATGGAAAACAATCTGAATAAAATTTATTAACAATAGGAACTAATCTAATATAAACAAAATAACAATAAACGAATTTAACAATAGAAATTAAAATTAAAAAACACGCAGTCATTCACACCTCCTTTCAACTCTACATCTTACTACAATGCTGTATTAAAATTATGGGCATAAATCTTGGCTTGGTTTAAGCCTACACTGCGTAAAAATAAAAACGTTTAATAAAGTCTCTTAATGGCATTCCAGACACCTGATTTCATTCACAAGCCTGTGTTTGAAGAACGCACGTGCAGTGGCTTTGTTTCATCAATGAAATACCGGCACCTTACCGAACTCGAAACTGTTTTACAATTTATATAGAAGGCGGTGAGAGTACACCTGTTCATATTATGTCATCGCTCTCCAATGCTAACGGTGAATCATTCTCGCTAGCCCACAGAGACTGCTTGTGTGTGCATTTATAAAAACAAGTAAGGATTAACATTTAGATCTTACAAAAGTTCACATAACTACTCTGTTTCTTAAACAATCATTCTAAAATTTTTTATACACTCTTTCATTCGCACCCCGCAATTGTTCTAGACCAATTCGGTTCCACAATTTCTCTTAACAATGAACAATCATACACACCAAATCATCCGCTCATAAAACACACGCTATTCCAAAACAATTGATTAATAAATCCTACTGAAAATCCACAGCCTGCTTCCAGTCTCCGACCGGGTCAGGAATGGAATGAATGAAGCCCCTATCTAGCGGCGAGGATATGAACTGTGCCGGCTGCCGAGGCCTGACGCACTCCTCTGGGGCAATGATTAAATGAATGACAGATGAAATGAAATGATAGTGGAGAGTGTTGCTGGAATGAAATTTTGACAGGGAAAACCGGAGTACCCGGAGAAAAACCTGTCTGCCTCCGTTTTGTCCAGCACAGATCTCACATGGAGTGACCGGGATTTGAACCACGGACCCAGCGGTGAGAGGCCGGCGTGCTGCCGCCTAAGCCACGGAGGCTTCTTAATAAATCCTACTAAATTATTTAACTAATTAAATCATTTCCACAAAAATTATTTGCATGTAATATGTTTATAATAATATACATTATCTAGTGTTGCTAAAGCGACACTTTCGAGATTCTAACTTCTCGGTTACAATATAATTCTTAGCTAAATATATACACTGGGTTTTCACATAACCATCCTTCTCTAACGTTCTGTAGTTTTGATATACTGCTTACACATCGTCTTATATAGGTTTCATTACATTGTCGGTATAATGCAGTTGACTAATTAAGGTAAACTGTACGTAATTACATAACTTCGGGTTTAATAAAATTTAATAATCGTATTATAGACGTGAGTAGACAATCTTTCTCAAGTTGTATTTCCGCTCAAACCCTCCTTTTAACACAGCTAATTCGTTAATTCACAAAAACTGGACTACTTGTATACAACGGCTCTTATCATGATACATGCCTTTTTATCAAAGAACAACAATACTTTGACTTCCTTAAAATGCGGAATTCCCTCGCATGAGCACTCCATAGCTCTACAAATCCTCATATAACAGTATATATGGCATAAACAATTATCGTCTACTATGTTAAACAATAACCAAAAAGGATTAATTGTTATTAACATATCTTATGTAGGAACTTATCTCAAATAATGGCATGACCCTCAGTATCATTGCACATGACTACTGGACTACAATTATACATGAGTAAGTTCTTCAAACGAAACTTCCGATTGTAATGAACGATATTAGACAGTCGTGATTAACCTCCTAAAGTTTACTCCACAACAAGATAATTAACTGTTAACTCGTCTGTCGCAAATACATGTTATAAAAATAATACTCCTGTCTCATCTCACTTGTCAAGCTTTAAATTGTTTATCGTTGTAATATCATGTCGACAAAATGACGTGGTGTTACACAAATAGCATAAAATAACACACATGTTATTTATAGTGTCAGATAGAAGTCAATCCTGAACGGGATAAACTAGCTTTGAATTCCTAGCCAAAGATTTGAATAATCTTCTATCAAAAGGTATTTCCTCTAACATATTAAATGCACAAAGCTCTTAGCTTTACAAATAATAAGAAAGGTTTGTCAATGTCGTAATGTTTTTCCACTCTACACAAAGAATGTTCATAGGGATTAAGACTTCGGTCTTATCAAACGACTAGTATTTCTTAGATCGTCGATAGTTTATGTACAATAATGATATAACAATATCATTCGATGTTTCTTCTGTTCTTGAAGTTATATATTGTTACATTAAAGTGCTCAAATTAAATTTAATAAGAATTTAATTTGAAGCTATGACACAATGTCAGAATACTTGGTTTAAATGAAATTATTAAAATTCGAGAGTCGAAACGACTAGTCTTCTATGAGGCAATATGATTCCTCAAACAAAATTTTTAATGTCAGTTCCACAACTGATCCGTAGAATAAAATTGAAAAATATATGAAATGCAATCATCTTCTAAATAATCTTGAAGTATAAAAATCTCAACACACATCTGAAGTGTAAAATACATAAAAGCACAGAAATACATGAAATGTGAAAATGTAGAAAATATGGAATAAGATCGCTGAAAATATGGAATAAGATCGCTGGCTCAGAATGTTACTAACCAGGCTCTATATAACAATTGAGATACACTAATACCTTATTTGGACGAAAACTTGAAGATCAATGTAAGTATTCCCACAATACTTTAGATGTTTCCTAAGTACAAGACACTGAGATGGATCTGCATTCGAACCTCGGATCTGCGACCTCAGAGATAAGAAACGTCCCTCTCTGGAATTCACCAACATTCGCCTGGGCTCGAACGACATCCTTCGGGCAAATTCTTCTGTGTTGCTGGGCTACCTTTCCCTAGCATCTTGACAAATCTCTTCTGTAGACTCTTCATTCTCCGTCGTAAATATATATCAGCTTCAACATTGGAATATAATTATGGAAATATTCATATAAATGGTGAATGAAATATTTCCATTGCTAATTGATGTTATATTAGTGTTCGTAGACTGACGAAAATGCACAAGATGGACCGTACACTACATCTGTATTCAAGAATACGTTGTCTAACGAAGCTCCATCGTTGTATCTTAACTCCTGTTATCGAATATGTCTCTGGCGCATGACTATTTAGTTCATCATATCAACAATATTAATTATGCTGAATGATAACGTTTGAAGAATAATAATAGTCATTCTGTTAATGTTTATGTGTTGCGCCAATATTAAAAGTTCTCCGCTACTGTTCACTTGAACTGCGTTCGTCAACTTCACGTTGAAATTTATAATGATATTCAGCTTTGTTTCCAACACATTTGGAAACTTAACTTAACAGGCCTATATTGTCGAAACGGTGAATAGTAAAACGCTCGACTTTTCACAATATATATATATGTTCTTTATATATATTCGCTTATTTAACTTCAGATCTCAATTATATAAGAGATATAATCAATGCAATGTTCCTCGCAACTTCACATAGAATGGAAGTGCGGTGACCTAGCTATCCTCGCGTCTCCACAAGTCGACAGTCGTCGCACTCGGACTAAGCCTTGGGATCTCCGTTAACCCAGTAAAAACACTTCCTCGCTCTTCAAAGTCTGCTGGAATAAGAACCTCGATCCTTGGATCTCCCCCCCAAGTCGAATTTTTGGCGGCCATATCAAACTCCCACCATAATTTTAGCGCGTAGATTACTAATGCTTATTACTGCGAATATTAGCCGATCTGCGGTTTTTAAAATATCAGACATAATTTCTCTTAATATTCTCTTCATTACCAAATAAGAAAATCTTCTTCTAAGGGCCTAAATGCATAATTTCATCATGTTGTGTAATTAAAGTTGATCCCGTTTTCAATAAGGCCTGTTCTCATTGGCTCTGGGCTGGGAACCAATAGCATAATTTATAACAATATTTATAATATTAATTTCCAAACTCGCTGTTGCTATGCTAAATATAGCCTTCTAGAAGCGTCCATTGTGCAACATATCACGTGATCGGGCTCTCCCACAGTCTTGAGCTTGTAACACTACACTCCTGTGTCACACTTCCAGAAATTATATTTGCTAGTTAAATTTTATCATGGGGACGGAAATACTCTCATTTTGTCCCTAAATAATTCAATTTACGGGGGCAGTACCATGCCGGCATTTGCCCGAAGACGAAGTGGGAAACCACGGAAAACCACTTCGAGGATGGCTGAGGTGGGAATCAAACCCCCTCTACTCATTTGTACCACCCGAGGCTGAGTATACCCCGTTCCAGTCCTCATACCACTTTTCAAATTTTGCGGCAGAGCCGGGAATCGAACCCAGGACCTCAGGGGCGGCAGCTAACCATGCTGACCGCTACACTACGGAGGCGAGATTAAGGCATTTTACCATTTAAATACTGATACGAAGACTTCGAACATGTACCATGTCATTTGTTTCAATAACTTGACACCAGAGTTCGCATGAGCGTTTTCCGTTCAGTATGTCATATACATTCCACATGGCCGAGAGTGCGTCATGGTATCAATTTCTGACACCGCGCGCTGATTGTTTCTCTTACCAGTGCCAGCTGGATCGATCGATCGAGTTGGCAGTGCGTCTTATACTTCCGTTCGATCCACCACTGCCAGCTAGGGCTCACTTCCGTTCGATCGATCGAGCGGGCAGTGCATACTTCCGTTCTCCACCACTGCCAGCTAGTACACTTCCGTTCGATCGATCGAGCGGGCAGTGCATACTTCCGTTTTCCACCACTGCCAGCTAGTACACTTCCGTTCTATCGATCGAGTGGGCAGTGCATACTTCCGTTCGATCCACCACTGCCAGCTCGATCGTTCCGATCCACTTCCGTCCCCAATTTTCAAAACCACTCTCACAAAACTATCCAGCAACCGAACGGAAAGATGTTACACATCAAAAAGATACGAGCCTTACAGTAGTCGCATATGATGTGTAACATCTGACATGTTATCCTACTCGTATACTACACAGCTTGGACATTCTCAAAATGTTAATTTACACTCCATTTTCATACTGGTACTATGATGAATGTATAGATTGAATTGGAGATATGCTACTGTCACATTTGTGGCGCAGCGGTCAAGCTGTTAGTCTCTCACCAAGGTAGACCGGGTTTGATTCCCGGTCAATACATGTGAGATTTTCGAATTGAAATGCCATGTCCTGTGGTTCGCATTCCACGTAAAAGGGAGGTACCGTGGATCATGATCGTGAGATTTACGGGCACGCAAAACGACAAGCTTCCTTCCTTCTACATTAATAATTCATAATAACAAAGTGACACACAACGTCGACAGTACTCTCAAATACTGTGAGCACATTCCTCAGTAACTATAACATTCATTATTCTCAAGGCTCTCATACAGTTCGTCGTAAACTATCAAAACATGGCTTCCTACAATCATGAAATGTCCTAGTCTCTCATATGATGAAAATACAGCTTTTATTCCACTCATATAACAACATTCTGTTATGCATTTAATATTTCACTACTCACTCACAGCTCCACAATAATGCCGCTTACTTAAATGTCATTTGTCGTCTTTGTCCTACCCCATGTGATATTCACCTTGAACGTGAAGCTTCATAAACTGCCCAATGACAAATGGAAGTCGGTGAAACATTTGCCACTGTGCTCGTCAAGCCAGTGCCTGCTAAATGCACTGCCTACTTTATTGCCATAACATTCTCACGCTACAGAGCACACACTGCCTTGTTTCCAATACCCACATTTTCAATTGTACATCCAGCTGGCAGTGCGTCTTCACTTCCAACCGATCCAGTTCCGTTCGATCCACTTCCGCCCGATTTACTTCCGTGCCATTTTTCTGGCAGTGCGTCTTCACTTCCGTCCGATCCACTTCCGTTCGATCCACTTCCGCCCGATTCACTTCCGTCCCCAATTTTCAAAATCACTCCCACAAAACTATCCAGCAACCGAGCGGAAAGATGTTACACATCAATAATGATAATGTTATTGGTTTTACGTCCATTTTAACTACTGTGGCTTATAGAGACGCTGGGGTGCCGGAATTTTGTCCCAAAGGGGATCTTAAACGAGTCAGTAAATCTACTTACACGGCTCTCTGACAATTAAGCACCCTCAAATGCCAACTGCCTGCACCGGGATTCGCTGTGTGTGCATTTCCAATTCAGGTGAGGATTGTGTAGGAGACGGTTGTAGCCTGAAGTTAGTAAGCATCCCGACATTTGCCTGTAGTGGAAGTGGGAAAAGACGGAAATCACGGAAAACCATTTCTAGGATAGCTGAGTTAAAATTCTTATTATCGTGTTGGAAGCCATGTTTCAGTGTTGCCTTAGAAATCGAAATTTAATGTTTTAGTAATTAATTTACTAATCTCATCCAAAGTTTTTTCAGGATTAGGGTACCACCCATTACAGTTGGGTACAATCGTGTTGACCGAATGAAGAACATTAAATTTCGATTGAAATTCTTACTTACCTCCGTTCGTTTGTCCTCACGAGGTCGATCCCGTTTCAACCCCCATACAGGATTTTTGAAATGTTATCCCTAGCCTAGACCATGACAGCCGCATACCTTGAAAGTTGAACAGCGATACGCCGTGCCGTAAGCTTTCCTTTATTCCTTCTATATTAATTTTGCTACACATAGAGCATTATTAGGATGATTTGCGAGTCTACCACGTGGTGAATACAGACTCTATACTGGCTGAGTAAATGAGAGTCGGTATCCCCATGGCATCAGTAGCTTACTGATGAGATCAGACCTGCTTGGTCTGGGAGGTAATCCTTATAATGTATGGACTTCGTGGTGAACCAAGTGCCTGTTGGCAAGTCTCCTCGGTGCATTTCCATCTCCATCTTCATCTCCACTAATGGCATGCGTGGGGTTATGGAAGTGCGCCAGTATCCTGACGCAAATTAACCTCTGGGTGCTAGTTCATCTAGAGGTCCCCTCATCCGACGAGATGCTTACACACAGTTTCTTCTTCCATTTGTCAACGTTCTTTGATAACATATCATTTATAAAAGATATGACAGTGTAATGGGGAAATCTTTTTTAAATTTTCTTTTATAAAATGTACGAGCATCATGCTATCTTTGATAAAAGATTGAAACAAAAATGGCGGATCATAACAGCTGGAATATTGCCTCAACAAAGATGCTCATGTAAGAGTGTGAAATGCATGATATGTTACATAATATGCTACATAATAAATGGTATACAATGTAAAACATAAATTGCAGATAGAAAGTGTAGGTAAGAATAGCCGAGGCTATACTCTACTTGCTGCACATCAAGGACACACATTTCAGGATATAAAGAAGAATTAAATAGTTGAATAGGCTGAAATAAGCCGTGAATAGTAGTGTACCAGTATCTTATGTTATGATAATTCTAATATAATTCGTCAATTTCACTTATGATATTACAAGTGAGTGTAAATATGCACTTTGCCTGATAACCCAGATGTTAGGAGCCTTAAAACAACAACAACAACAACAACAACAACAATAATAACAACAACAACAACAACAACAAAATAATCACTTGATCTCTACCGGTAGGTAATACGTGTAACCAACTGCAACGTGCGCGTGCTTAGTTGGAGGAATGAGTAGGGCGCTCGACTTCAGTTCGGTAGAACAAGGGATCGATTCCATCGATTCCCACGCAATGTGTTCTTTTTTTAACTTCGTATGTTTATTTTTTCGGGTAGTCACCACAATCCATTTCATCATAATTATTAATAATTAAATATTAATGTAATTTTTCAAGTCCTCATATTACAGCTCGTTCACCAAGATTTTTTTTCGTAGTCAGTTTACCCTCCAGGTAGGCTTTTCCCACTGACGCAGCGAGGTATCCCACCTTTACAGGCAGTGTCCTGGAGCTTGACATCGGGTCGGGGGATACAACTGGGGAGGCGGGACTAGCACCTCACCCAGGCGGTCTCACCTGCAAAGCGAACAGGGAGCCTCATGAGGGATGGGAAGAATGGGAGGGATATACAAGGAAGAGGGAAGGAGGCGGCCGTGGCATGACAGTAGGTAGACTACCAACCCGACATTTTCCAGAAGACAAAGTGGCAAATCACGGAAAACCACTTCGAGGATGGCTGAGGTGGGAATAGAAGCCCCCTCTACTCATTTGGACCACCCGAGGCTGAGTAGACCCCGTTCCAGTGCTCATACCACTTTTCACATTTCGTGGCAGAGCCGGGAATTGAACCTCGGACCTTCGGGGTGGCAGCTAAGCACGTTGACAACTACACCACGGAGGAGACCATCAAGATTTTTCGTATAAATATCTTTTTTGTCACGTGGGTGACCCATGATTTAACCCATAGACGTTTAGTTTATCTTTTCGTTTCTTTTACATAGGCTACTGGTATTGCCCCTACAGAATTTCAACTACCGTAATGCAGTTGAGTGAGGGGCAGATGACCTCGTAGTACCGCTCCCTTAAAACAACAATAACTACCTAACTAACTAACTAACTAACTAACTAACAGTTAAGTGAACAAGGAACTGTCCTTCATCCATTTTGCTGAACTATGATAACATATTTGATGTAGTGTAATGGTGTGATGATTGCTTTGTATAACTTTTATAAAAAATCAGTTTTATAAAATATTTTACAAATTTCCTTGACAGTGTAATACCAGCCTTGTTCTCTCTCTCCCCCCGTCAACCTCCTAGTGTAGTGGCTAGCCGGCTTTGATGTCACTCTCCCCTTGTCACCTCAGAGAAAATGAACTTGCAGCTTTTCGTTTTGACTATAACATTCAAAGATAAAGGGTCCTTCTTCGCGAAAGCAACAAACGCTATTGGGAAATAATTGAAGAAAAAGCTTGCTGAAATGGTAAGGCAGACAAGCTTGGGGACAATTGCTCGACTGAGCAATGTTGTGTACTGTCAAACTATTTTTAAACACCAAAATGGTGTATCTGTTACTGGCGGCCAAGTGCTGATATGTTGAAGAATGTATCTCCAATTTTAGCCTACCTTCATTGTTCGAATATTCTTGGTTGTCGCCCTGGAGGTCCGGGTTCGATTTCTGGCTCTGCCAAGAAAGTTAATTCTGGTCTGAGGGCTGGAACGGAGGACACTCAGCCTCGTGAGGCAAAACTACTGGGGATGTGTTGGCCGTCACGATTATAACTGTAATTATTGAGGTCTAGGATTAGGGCAGGTACCCCTGGACTTAAAATTAGGTACCATCTCGGTATTTGCCTTCAGGGAGTGATGAGAAGCCTGGAGAAAACTACACTCAAAATGATCACTGTCAGTGCAGGGATTCGAACATTTGGCTTCCAGCTCCTCCTTGAAGTCTTAGAACACGTCTTATCGCGCACAACTACACTGTGGCGAGTAAATGTTACCTGCATGTTTACCAACAATATAGCTTTCCTGGCAAAACTTCAAAGAGCTATCAAATGTAGCACCCGGGATATTCTGCATAGGCCTATTCGGGCACGTTAAAGTTCACAGTAAGTCGAATACATGGAGCTCTAGAATATTAACAATCAAGAGTTTGGAATACCGTAGTCTGTATCATCTTCAAATATTCCACTTTGCAACGAGTTATGTATTTTCTTGATGTTTTAATATCGAAATTGAGGTATGCGTTCCTGGTTTGGGGTTGGTGGTAGATTCTGAACGAGAAGAGAGGAACCAATAAAATCAGTTTCATCTTTTCTTTGTTTTATCCCAAGAGTGTTTCATATATTCATCGTGATCGTTCGCGTGTGGTTTACTTTGAGCCACTCTCCTCGTATGGATTGAATTACGGCTGCTGACAGGAGGACAAAACCTTCTATGGACGTTCGGTAACTGCACGCTTTCAATCGCCTTCCCGTTTGCTGGCGTCACCCACAGATTAGTATATTAGTGGAAGCATCGGTGTCGAATGGTTTTATTTTACTACACTCACAAGAAACCAGTGTTTGTCGCTTAAAACTCAGTGAGGAAGAAAACTTTTAGAAGAAATGCTATTTATTTATTATTTAGCGTACGGCTACATCACTAATTGCAAATTATAATTACAGTTAGCTTACAAACAAATATCCAGGCCACAAATGTAGTCTATAGATCTCTCCGTCATAACCAGGAATTCCGTTGAATCGCCAGGAAAATCTCTCAGAGGACACTCCTGAACTATAAGGCGAACAGTCTGCTTTTCGGCGCTGCTATCAAAACTCGGAGAAGGTACGGCTCTCTATTCCACTTATGCTAAGAATCGGCACATCGGCCAGTGTTTGTTATTATTCGATTAAGAATCGACAAGATCCTACGAGGCAAGTCAAACCCAGGTGGTTTGGACGATAAGAAATGTTGACATGACATCATCGACGAGAGCGAAGCACTCCAATTACCTTATTTACCATAAGGTATAACCGGAACCAACTCTTGCTCCTATATCTCACATATTCCGATTATACCTTCGTTGAAATGAAATAAATAATGTTGTACCACTGTTGTTATTTCCTTAAATACAATATTAATTCATTAAAACGAAGAACCCCTTTAGTTAGTTTCTTTTAAATTAATTTCTCAAGAAGTACAGATACGATTCCTGCTTTGATATAACATTCAATACGAGTGTGCCCAATTAGATTTGGCGGGGATTAGCAATTAATTGCCTAGTGTCTGAAAAAAAAAATATACGTTTGCATAAATTTTGTATAACACTTTTGGCGCACGATTTGAAGAGCACGGCTACGCCACGTGACAGGTAATATAGTAATCTAGGTGGGAGAGTATACGTCATTAACTTTGAACGAAAGTTTAAGTTCTTCTTTGGGTCTAACATACAACTGACTCACAGATATGAAATATTTATCACTAATTTTGTTTTGAAAATACTAATCAGCCATGCACCTGTTTGTGCCATTGTAGCAATGGACCCCTCAAAGGCCGGAAGCATAGTTTTTGCCACCCTAGGAGTAGTTTTACATGGTTTTCCACTCCTACTACAGGTAAATACCAGGATGGCCGTCTCCCACCCATACCCTAGCCTCAACTACAAATGCACGCGCAAGTACAGTCATCACAATGACACAAGTTATCAGACAGTTTTCCTAGTACATGGGGATAGATGACCGAGATGTGCTGGAACTGACATGGATCAAGAACACGAACAAAGAACAAGAACAAAGCAGAGTTTCTTACAGATAATTTTCTCCGGGGGTTACCCATTGTCTGAGGAGCAACGATTAGCCCATAGTAATTTAAACACTGAACACTTCCAATTAGCAGTATCTTGTGCCATAGAATTAGAGAAGGTACTGCAACAATATGTGATAAGCTGCAACCCATGTTATACTGTACCATACTTTGGCATCGATTAAGATGTCATTTCCAGTATAAATACAACAGAAAATAAATAAATGTAATCGGCACAGGAGATTATCAAATTTAATGAAATAGTGTGTCGACCTGACTTGCTGCTTAGGGGCCGATAACCAAGATGTTAGGCCCCTTAAAACAACAATTATCATCATCATCATCATGACTTGCTGCAGTCCAGATCTTTGGGACATTGATAGGCGCCTTATGAGGATACTTTCTAAATGTTTCTAATGCAAATTTCTCCCCAATGTAATACACAGAAGGACACTAATTAATCTCATTTCTGAGAATAATAATAATAATAATAATAATAATAATAATAATAATAATAATAATAATTATTATTATTATTATTTTTATAATATTACACGGAACATTAAATGTATATTACGCAGCAACTTTCCTGGGATTTATTTATTTAGATTTTCCCTTGAAATCTTCGGAGGGGTGGGGGTGGAGGAGAGGAAGTCGGTGAGCTACCCAGTGGTGGATCCAGGCCTTGCGGGGCCCTGGGCGATATGATAAGGTGGGGCCCACAACAATAGGAAATTTAAAAAAAATATCAAATCAAATGGAAAATAGTTTGCTAATAATAATAAAATAAAGAATAGTTACAATATTCTGAATACACTACAGTAATTTTTTTACATAATATGAAAGAAACCTTTAAGTCCCCTTGAAAAAGATTATGTAAACTATGATTTATCAAAATATAACTTTGCGACCTTTTTTCCCGGCTGAAGTCTTCATTATTTCACTGAAATTTAAACTTGCATAACGGTCACGGGAGGTCATAGCTGCACTGAAAAAAAGAATAAGAATTATAAATTAGTTTAACAAGTATAATTAATTAATTAATTAATTAATTAAATTTAAAGAAATCCATGGCGCGGGGCCTCCCGGACCGTGGGGCCCTGGGCGGTCGCCCTTCTCGCCCTTCTCGCCCTTCCCTAGATCCGCCACTGAAGCTACCTCCCGGACGGGTGCATCGAAGAAACCGTGGCAGGAAGTAGGGCAAACCTAGCAGACCTAGAGCAAATAAACCATTATGGCGCACCATTAGGGGAAAGAACAAAAAGCGTGAGGGAAACTGATTATGAGGAATTGATTCTTACGTTAGAAAAGTACTTTTGAAATCAAAGTGGTTCAATTACCATGCCCATCATGATAGTATAGACTGCAGTCATAAATCACAGTCGACCAACTGCCGTCACTGCACTTATGTGCGCATTTGACTGATACATGACCTTCTGTAAAGAGTTTCTACCGTTGTGACTCGGTGCTTCAAAAGATTTGGAGGTCAAGTAGGGAGGGAAAGACCATTATCCTCCCGTCATGGTCAGCTTCATGACGTCATCTGATAAGAGAAACGACCGATAACCCAGATGGTAGGCATCTTAAAACAACAATTATCATCATTATCTGATAAGAGAAGAGATAGTGAAGATGTCTTCCTGGGACCACTCTGTGCCCAGTAGCTTCTACACAACATGAGATAGCAAAGTGTACAAATAATCCCAATTTAATCATATAAAATATTGTTCTGAAAGCAATGTTGGAAATCCTATTGCACATATGACGTAGTGCGCTGAAAATGGAACTTTTGGTATTTTCTAGGTACCAGGAGCAGTGACGTACTTTCAATGGGACAACGCTGGTCCCCATATTCTTTTTTTGGTTAAACTATTTTTGGTTAATTTTATACGTGGTATTAAACAAGAAGTTCAGTAAAAGACATATAGGCTACTTTATCTTAAATTTATGGGCTATAACTCCTTGTCAAGCTGTATAATTGAAATATTTAAGTCCGCTCACTTACCAAGATTCGTTGTAATTCCACTGTTAAATCCGAAGAAATTGATTCTAACGTTAGAAAAGTACGTCCATCCACCATTTTGAGTGCTTGGAATCGTTGATCTTGTGCCTTTAGGAGAGAAAGCCTCTTATGCGGGACTACATGCAGCGTTTCGCCATTGTAACTGTATACAATGGTGGATTATCGATAATAATGTGTTATATTTTGAAGATAGTGGCCGAGTCCTACATGCAATGTGATAGTCTTATGACTAATGCTACTTTTATGTGACATTCCTCTCTTTCAAGATTTCGTGTTAATAGCGGAATTCGATCATCAGCCACCATATTGAGTGTATAACGCCACTGTTCGCTGGCCTTGGGCATGCAAAGCCCATATACGATTCTACATTTACTAATTTGAGATACTGTATTTATGAAATTTACAGGGTTATTTATTTTTATATTCCATAATTTCATGATGGCCACTACGCACTATATTTAATGTGATATTCTTAATATGAGTAATGCTAGTGAGGTCTTTTATAAGGCAGGCCTACTCCTGCCTCATAAAATTTCGCGTTAATTGGGTTATTACATGACGAGTTAATGATAATCAAGCAGTCATAGCAAGCCACTTGTAAAGTTGTATATTATTACTAATTTCCGTTATTGTAGGTTCAAAATACCGTATTTCGAGTTATTAGTTAACATATTTTATATTTTCAAGATAACCGCTGCGTGTTGTATTCAGTGTGTTATTAGCCTACTTTTCACATTTTGCAAAAATGAGGAAAAAATAGACTTATGAGATCGGGCAAATGTGTGTCTGTCTGTCTGTCCTTCTGTCTGTCTGTCTAGCTGGCTGTGTGTGTCCCCCCTATCAACTCCTAAACGGCTGCAGCAATCAAAACAAAATTTGGTAGGAGTAAAGATCTATACCTGAATATCTCACGGTCATATTTGAAAATGATGTCAGTGCTACCAACTGCTGAAAAATCGCAATTGAAATTTGAGCTCCATGTTGGATATCTTGGAAGGTATAAATGGGAGCTATTTCAAAATTGGCACACGTATAGATAATAATATTTCAGTTTGATTTCCAGGAGGCCATACATGGCAGTGTTGCCAAAATGATTATAAGCCAGCTGATAGGTCCAATTTTTAAATGCATATAACTTCCACACTATCAATTGGATTTCAACCAAATTTCGTATGTGCTATGTGTACATAAACAGATATGACTGAGCGTATTCTTAAGAGCCACCAGGGCTGCCAACTGTTAATAAATGCTCTCAATTTTTTTAATCCAAATACCCGTATATCAGAAAGTATGCAAGCCGACAGCTTTAAACTATGCACACGTATAGTACCTGACATTCTATATTAATTCGGAGTAACTTATATACGTCAGTGCTACCAACATGATTCTAAGCCTGCTGAGAGGTCCAGCTTTAAATACATGTAAATTCTATACTATCATTTGGATTTCAACCAAATTTCGTGTGTGCTATGTGTACCATAACAGATATGACTATGCCGATTCTTAAGAGTAACCAGGGCTGCCAACTGTTAATAAATACTGTCTCTATTTTTGTTACCTTAATATCAATATATCAGAAAATATGCAAGCCAATAGCTCTAAACTTTGCACACGTATATTACCTGGCATTCTAGATTAATTTGGAGTAACTAAGATAGGCCTACGCCAGTGCTGCCAACATGATTCTAAGCCTGCTGATAGGTCCAATTTTAAAATGCATGTAACTTCTATACTAACTAATGGATTTCATTCAAAATTGACACAACAATAGATCATATTATTTCAGATTATTTCTGACCAATACATGTATGTCACTGTTGCCAACATGATTTTACGCGCGCTGTTAGATCCAATGTTTAACTGCATGTAACGTCCATGCTATCCATTGGACTTCAACCAAATTTTGTATTCTGTACCTTAAGAGATGGAACTAAGAATATATTCAGTCACCAGGGCTGCCAACTGTAGTTCTCTATTAGGCTACATTATGCCAGGAGTACAGTATTTCGAACTAATTAGAAATTTCGATATTACCAACTTAATTTCGTCATTATTCTAGATAGATCCACATAGATTAATCATTGGCATGAATCCTAAATTTTAAGAAAAGTAGGCTCTTTAGTTCGTCACGGAACTTCTTGTTTTTATGGAACATTTCAGCAAGGTCCCTTGTTAGGTACTTCGTTTTAATTGCGAATTTCCATTCAGAACGATTCAATATTACGTTTTAATTTTTTCCTAGATGCCAATTTGGAGTCGCTTATGTTTTTCTTTGGACATATGATACCACATGCAAGGTTCTATCTTATCACTATTTTTCGTTATTGAAGCTCTAAAACATAGAGACTTAAACAAAAAATACGCAATTTCAGGATGGACGCTGCGCGCTATATTAAATTGATAAATTTATCACTAAATTTACTGAGGCCTCTTGAATAAGACTCTCCTCCCAGCAAGAACTATTTTTTGTAGTTGACCTGTATATTCTCTCAGGGTGGTAGTATAAGTGAAAGACATAAAGTAGAGGTGCCGAACAGCCAATGCAATGGGTTTGCAGTTGTGAGCTACTGTATTCTGCAACGAAAGTTTGATGCTTTTCAGTCAGTAAACACCATTGTACCCAAATGAGATGGGTTACCTCATGTAATTTCTTTCAGGATTAGGGTATAACCCATCTCATTTGGGTACAATCGTGTTGACCGACTGAAACGCATCAAAATTTCGTTTACTAAGGCAACACTGAAAATGGCTTCAAACACCATAATGTATTCTGCAAGTATAAAGTTAGTGTAACGACAAAACTCTCCTTATATCGCTCAATTTGCTATATAGAAGTGAGAGCTGGGTGGTTTCAGGATATCTGATTATAAAAGCTGGAGAGAACTGATATGAGGATAGCTCGAATGTTTGCTGGGTCGGATTGATGGGAGTAATAGTAGGGGATTTTTATCATTTCAAATGATCGTGTCGACTTCGTCGTTATGCTTTGGGTCTAACGTTATGCGAGACGGAGACGGTTGCCTTACGGAGACGGAGACTGTGGCGTCATGCAGCCGCGTGGGAAGATTAAGTTAATGGGTAAAGGACGGCGAGTGCGTGACGTCATGCAGCTACGTGGGAAGCCTAAGTTAATGGTTATTGGAGTGTGTTGAAAGAGTCCTGGGGCGTCGAGCAACCTGGGGCTTCGAGCGAAGCGAAAATAATACAGGGTGACTCCTAAAGAGGTGTATAAGACGCCAGATAAGAATACAAGGTGACTCTTAAAGAGGTGTACAAGATGGCAGAGAAGAATACAGGGTGACTCCTAAAGAGGTGCACAAGATGTCAGACAAGAATATAGGGTGACTCATAAAGAGGTGTACAAGATGTCACACAAGAATACAGGGTGACTTCTAAAGAGATATACAATATGCCAGATAAGAATACAGGGTGCCTCCTAAAGAGGTGTGCAGGATGTCAGAGCAAAATACAGGGTGACACCTAACGAGGTGTACAGTATGTTAGATTCAATTCAAATACAGGGTGACCCTTAAAGAGGTTTGCAAGATATCAGATTCAAATAATGGGTGACCCTTAAAGAGTTGTAAAAGATGTCAGACTCAAATACAGGTTGACCCTAAGAGAGGTGCCCGCGCGGGAAGCCTACGTTAATGGGTAATGGAGTCTGTTGAAAGAGCCCTCCTGAGCCTTTCTAAAATGTGTAGCATTTGTAGCATGCGTCATTTGAAATGATATAATGTCTAGTCTTTCAGACTGACTGTAATTTTCTTCACAATGAAGAGATAAAGGCTAAGTTAGAAACGAACACGTTAAATGAAGCTGATCGTATGAGCCGACTCAGATGTTGATGAGAATGGAGGAGGGGAGATTACCTAAGAGGGTAATGAGCTCGGCTAAAGGCCTATAGGGTAAGAGAAATACAGGTAAATCTCGGAGGCGAGGGTTAGATTCAATGAACGATTTCAAAGAAGGGGATGTTACAGTGCTGTTAATAGGGGATCACGGAGGCTACTTGCTCGCAAACAGAGGATCGCAGACCAGACTGAACGGTGAAACGTAAAAATCTTCTTCATTTGAGTCGTCCAGATGCAAAACCCGTTTAATCCACTTGTGAATAAGGATCATGTGGTAAAATTATTTATTTTATTATTTTATTTTATTTTAATTTATATTATTTTGTTTTATTTTGTTTTGTTTAATTTTATTTAATTTTGTCTTGTTTTATTTTGATTTCGTTTTGTTTTATTTTATTTCGTTTTATTTTGTTTTAAATTGTATTATTTAATTTTTGTTTTGTGTTTTTTTGTTTTGGTTTGTTTTTTGTTTTGTTTTATTTTAATTTTGTTTGTATATTTTGTTTTATTTTATTTTGATTTTCCAGAAAACAACACAGAAACAAAAAACACGAAGCAAAAAGCAAAATTCAAAAACAAAAGCAAAAGCAGAAAACAAAAAAACAAGAAACACAATGCAAAAAGCAAAATTCAAAAAAGGCAAAAGCAGAAAAAAACCAAAACCAAGAAAGAAAGCAAAAAATAAAATTCCAAAGCAAAAACACAAAGCAACCACAATACCAATAACTAAAAACATAAAGCAAAAAGAACAAGTAGAAAACAACAAACACAAAAGATACGTGAGGTTAAGTCCAGAGAAACGTTTCTCATGAAAATAATTCTTATTCACAAGTGGATTAAACGAGTTTTGCAACTGGACGACTCATTTGTCGTAGTCTGATAGTGAATTCTGTAATTTCAAGGAAATCCTAGGCACTTCATAAAATACAGCATATGAAGTAAATCGGGATAGTTGCACTACCTGATGCGTTTCTTCATGAAGTGATGAATCGGTTTAGGCAGATTGTGTAAGAAATGATTTTACATTATCAGCCGAGGCTTTTCATGAAGTCCGGTGTTTGATGTTTCGACACTTCATGAAATAACTGATGCAATGGAGTCGTACATTACCGTCATACACGAACTATTCCATGAACTACAAAAATAATGATTGTTCATTATGATTTAAAATTAATTTACAACTATAGAACAATAAATAAAACATCAGAACTACAGTGGAACCTTGGAATGCGAGTAACGTGGTCTACGAGTGTTTTGCAAGACGAGCAAACATTTTAAATAAGTTGTAACTTGATAAGCGAGTGAGGTTCCGCAATACGAGCGTCACGTGTGGCCGCCTGACTTGTTTTTGGACGTGGCTTTGAGGGGATCGTTGGTGACAATGAGCCGCCGATTGTCGATGAATTTGTGTCCTTAGGGAAGACCATGGCGATGGAGGAGAATGACGCGGACATTCAAGAGCTGGTGGAAGAACATAGCCAGGAACTGACCACTAACGAACTGATGGACCTGCATCGCGAACAGCAGGAGGAGGTTATGGAGGAGATCTCGTCCGGGAAAGAGGAGGAGGAAACATCAATGGAATTTCTCACTTCAACTGAGATTCGGGAGAAGTGCAAAATGTGGGAAACGGTGCAAAATTTTGTAGGGAAACAACACCCGAATAAGGCAGTACCAGTGCGAGCGATGAATCTGTTCAATGACAATGCAATGTCACATTTTTGTGACATTGGACAGATTCATCGTTAAAGTTGCACGAAAAGAAAACAATTCTAGTGAGCCAACAGATAGCAGTGATTCCGTTAGTGAAATTCGTGTTACACAGTAACTCTTCTCATGTCATATCTCGTCTCACTTCCACCAACAATGATTCTATTGTAAGGTAAAGTGCAGTTTTACGATATACAGTACTGTAATTTGTTTTAGGAATTTTATGCGAATAAATATTCTTGTGTTGTGGACGAATCATCCGCGTTTCAATTGTTTCTTATGGGAAAATTCGCTTTGATATACGAACGCTTTGAATTACAAGCATGTTGCCGGAACGAATTATGCTCGCAATCCAAGGTTCCACTGAATATTAAAATGGGTAGGCTGGACAAAAAAATTACAGAAATCGTTAATTGGCAAAAAATACTCCTCCAAAATCAACAGCCTTTAAAAGTGCACGGTGATTTCCATACCGTATATTGCCACTATTAATTCTTGGAAAGCACACTTTTCACCACGAGGACACCACTATCACTATTTCTTGAAGTGACGGGTTGGGCTTCCCGTCAGATAATGTACAAAAAGAATTGCACTATGCGACGGCAAAATTTAGTCTTTTCATGATACCACGCGTCAGATAGTGCAACTATCCCCTTTTACATCATATGCCGGCTTTTCATGAAGTGCCCAGGATTCTCATGAAACGACGGATTTCACTATCTGATTACGACATATACATTAGAAAGGAATGGGGCGTGTAGTTATACGTGACCGTTAATCTCGCAATCATAAGCCACGTGACATCCTTTTTGTGTGGAATCCGAACCACCAGACGTGACATGCATTGAAAAGGAATCAAACCCGGTCTGTCAGGATGAGAGGTGAGAGTTTTAAGGAAAGTCACTTGTCATAGACGCGTGATCTGATAGAACTGTGGGAGAGAGGCTTCTATTTTACGAGGAACCAACTTCGATTTTCACGCCCTATGTAGGCCTAATTGCAGAAGATTTCTCTATAGTTTCTTAAAAATTGTGACCTGAACCTAACCCCTTGATAAAAGTTCACCGCACGCCTCTGATTCAGGAAGGTGGATTCGTGAACGGATTTAAGTCGGTAGTCATTGATTTTTTTAGAAGTTTCGGTACTCCGATCGGAAAAAGGAAAGCCACTTGTCGTAGACTCGTGATCTGACAAAACTGTGGGAGAGAGGCTTCTATTTTACGTGGAACCAACTCCGATTATTTTATGTCTCGAGATACGTTATCTTGTATTTTTATGGGGGAGATGCGTTTCTTCACATTCTCACTTGAAATATAGGACGTTTTTCGACACCCTAGATTCATTCTGAAGTTACATTCTAATATGAAAAACGAAAATCCACAGCCTGCTTCCAGTCTCCGACCGGGTCAGGAATGGAATGAATGAAGCCCCCATCTAGCGGCGGGGATAAGAACTGTGCTGGCTGCCGAGGCCTGACGCACTCCTCTGGGGCAATGATTAAATGAATGACAGATGAAATGAAATGATAGTGGAGAGTGTTGCTGGAATGAAATTTTGACAGGGAAACCCGGAGTAGCCGGAGAAAAACCTGTCTGCCTCCGTTTAGTCCAGCACAGATCTCACATGGAGTGACCGGAATTTGAGCCACGGACCCAGCGGTGAGAGGCCGGCGTGCTGCCGCCTACGCCACGGAGGCTTATTCTAATATATCTTGCAAATATTGTTGCCGATATCGTCAAAGCATTCAAATCTAGGGGAAAGCCACTAGTTTGAAATTCGTAGCTTATACCCCTTAGCGAATATTACATCCACTGAACTGTATTCCCCAGGGTTGTACTGAAGAGCCAGCTGGAACGTTACTGCTTAGTGTGCGAGTGTCGTTGGAGCACGTTCCTCCGCTTCATAAAGTGGCACTGAGAACCAAGGAGAAAAAGTTAGATAGCATCCTCTCTTTCCACTTCCTCTAATATACTTTGGCTGTATGACGTTTGGAGATAATTGAAGACTGATTAAGGTCATACAGCGCAATGACATTGCCCTCAATGACTGACGGAAACTTTAATTTTATATTACTTGTGGGCGAGAATGAGGATATGATGCTGTGTGTTATGAATATCCTTGTACCTTACCGCTTATTCATCTATCAGGACAGTTGACCACTTCGAGGTGTGACTGACGCTCCCGGAGGTCCGGGTTCGATTCCCGGCCTGTCAAGGAATATAATTCTGGTCTGAGGGCCTTAGTACACTCAGCCTCGTGAGGCAAAACTGGGAAGAGGTGGGTTTGATTCCCACCTCAGCCATCCTGTAAGTAGTTTTCTGTGGTTTCCCACTTCTACTCCAGGCAAATGCAGGGATGGTTCTTAACATAAGGTCACGGTCGCCTTCTCCTCAATCCTCACTTGAGCTACAAATACACATACGCTCACTATTAATAACACCACAATAACACAGTTTATCAGAAAAATTATCTATACTTATATAATAAAGCTGAAGAGTTTGTGTGTTTATGTGTTTGTGTGTTTAAACGCGCTAATCTCTGGAACTACCAGTCCGATTCGAAAAATTCTTTTTTTATGTGATAGCCTGATTCAAGAGGAATAGTTTAGGCAATGTGGCATTAGGCTACACCTCTCAGGTGACCTTCAAGATTGATTTTTGTTCAGTAAGTCGGTAGAACAAGTGTTCCCGAACAGCTCTATCCGCATGCGCTGGCGTTATGGTTAGTGATACGTACACCGTTTCACCTATCTGAACCAAAATTTGTATACTTACACTTTGGAACCCTGATGGTAACACTGTCTAAGTGACATTGATGACTAGAGACTAGAATTATAGGCACTAAAAAAAGTTAAAATAGGCAGGCATATAGGCTCTTAAAATAGCCAAAATAGGCATGTAAATAGGCACTAACGTAAAATAGGCAACAAAATAGGCATGACAAAAATTCTTATAATTTAATAACATACTTATTTACTATAAAAAGAATTAACAACAAGCAACTTTTCAATGTTTTCTGGTAATAAGTTTGTTCTCCTGTCATGAAGAATGTTTTTATATTGAGAGAAGGATCTCTCAACATCACATGAAGTGATTGGGCAAAACTTTAACGAAGCCACTGCATCTAGGTTTAGGACAATTGCTTCATCTCCCCCACCTCGTAGCACACTGGCTACCTTTACCACTGCTTCCCATCCTGGATTCCTCTGCAGGACCCTACCAAACTTTTCCCTGACAGCGGCTATCTTCCCAGAGGTTCCTTCCAAACTTCCCCTGAATACTTCAACAATCCTACATGACTCCTCCAGGGGTATTCCACTCTTCTCTAACTCTGTGATTGTTCCAGGCAGCTTGTTGAAATTTGCCTTAAGGAATGCCAAATCGGACTACTACTCTTCCATCTGTAGTGAAATTGTTCTGCTTCAGCCAGTAAGACTTCGATAATTTGTCTTTCGGCATTGCCATGGACACACTTCTTCTTCGCAATAAATCAGACAAGGTTCTGAATCTGAAGTGAAGATAAAGCGTACTGTACCCTTTTATAACTTACCAAGAACTGTTGAATCCCTCGAGGAACACTGGATCGTAGGATCTGAAACTGCCCGACTGAAAACACCCCCCCCCCAGATCCCACCAACAGAAGGAAGTACAAAGGAGCATATCAACAAATCTAAATTGTGCAAAGACAAACCAAAATGCAAACTAGGAAAACTAGCTCAGGTCAAAACGTGACACGAGACGCAAACGAGATACAACTAATCTCAGAGAGTAGTGAGAAAATTTAAGAAAAGAAAAGGAAACACATTGATCTTCCCGGCACAATTTATGTAGTTATTATGAATTATGACTCTCGGATTGAACTGCTGTAGAACAAAATATTTATTCAGTAAAAATGTTACTGAAAGAATCCCTCACCTGAATATAATACAATAATGTACACGTATACACATATATAATGTTTCTTAATGAAACAAGGTCCAATGGCAACATTCACCATCCCTACACCATCTTATTTGGTTAAATTGTACAAAAAGGAATCGCCACTGAGGACGCAGTTGAGCCAAGAGAAGGAGCTCAGTTAAGTATAATTATGTCCGCACCGTGTCAAACGAAAATGCAAAATTTGAAAAAGATTACCGAGAAATGGCTGTACTTAAAGAGATCTCTCGAAAATCGCCACAGGTCTAAATAAATTTCATAGATATGAAATTTGAAGTAGAGATAAAGTTAAATCACAGAAATATCCTAGAGATACTATCTCCAATTGATTTGAAAGCAAAATGTCACAGACGTCACTCGATGACGTATTCTAACAAGACGAAAATTAAGTACAACAAGAACCACCATTAAACTCCAACCAATCCTTTATAAAGGATAAAACAACATGACGAAACATTTCACAAACTTTAGTTACACATCAACCACCACTTGTCAGTCACACAGTATTTCTATCGACTTCATTTTATAAGTTTCACAATCATAATCACTCACAGTGATCCAAAAAACCTTCTCCAGCTTAACAATATATCACGTGGTTCCAATAGTCCACGAGCTCAATTTCACAATCAATTTTATTCACTAATAACATTAATATTACAGTTGATTAACTAGAGAAATCTTTTATATCAGTATTTTTCAGGGATCAAATTCCTTAATGGCTTAGCAAAAATACAATTTCGAAAAACACCAAGATTTAAACATACATCCTTGAGTTCGGAATCAAATAATCTTTTAGAGTAAATGCCAATCAAAAACCCATCACGAAACCATGATGCTGAAGTATATTATAACGTCAAACGATTTAAATGTGAAGGAAAAATTTACTTGCAGGGAATTACAGTAACACGACCATAATGGTGCAAAAAATTTGATAAAATAATCATAATACTAAAACGCAAATCTTCTTCCTATATGGTGGTCTTCCCAACGATTGAACATTTCAGAAAATTACGACGAATGGAAAAACTGACGCAGAAGCAAGAAAGAAATACTAAATCCCAACAAGACATGGATAAACTAGTTCGTCAAACGAACTCAAAAAGAAAAATCTGGGGTCAAGAAAGACAATGATTTATCTGACTTAAAACCCCGTCATCAAATAAACTAATTTCACAAACTAATTGGCAACTGGATACAACAAATGAAAATGCTCCACTACTACCAAAGATTGTCAGATTTATACCTTAATTTCAGATGATGGAGGGGCGTCATTCGGAACAAAATATCCCGAGTCCGGCTTCCAGAAGAATCCTGGCCTTGAGTGTAGTGACTCAACATTCTGGCGTCGAACCCAGATTCACGTCTCCCTATGACTACACCCCGGGTGAAACTATGCATCAGATCCGGTATATTCTAGAAGTTCCCACACGAGTGTTGTAGACATCATTCTTCATTGACAATCTTGATATGATAGCATAGAAGTAACTTCAAATTGCTTCCGCGGTTTACGCTCGTCTCATCCATGACTCTGAGTGAGTTACAGTTCATGGCGAAGGTATTCAGAAAATGCTCTAAAAACATATCTGGCTAAATGTACTCCACAGTTACTTCACTATGTCAGAACTCCACTCGATTATACTGTGCTCCTGTATAACATTTTAAGCGTTCATTGTCGTGGAGCGCGAGCACCAAAGTCTTGTTCCTATCGTCGACCGCTTAGAATGCATATTAGACTGTGGATAAAGATCAAGCAGCGTTTAATTTCCACAGTTCACTTCAGTCCTGTTTTTCATGGCGAGATGCCTGAATAGGATATCAGTAGATCCAAATCGAAACAAGAATAAAGTTTAAACAAACTTAAAGAAGGTTTGAACCATACAGAGACCCACCCGAGTGCGTATAACGAACTTCACGTACTGTGCTATAATGTGATCACGCCAATCCACGCGAAGCAAATTCCGCCTGCAGCAACTTACGAATCACACTCAGCGAGCATCGCACACACTGCGGTCCCACTCTGGTAAGCAAGCCAGCAAGAACAAGAAAGTCTCTCACAGACCTCGCCAGACAACCTACTCCTCCGCCTGCTACTGACGTCACTCGACCTCGAGTCTACCCACAGTCACCTGATCCGATCAAAGCAAGAGAGGGCGATGGCCCCTGCGTTACGTCACATCAGATGTTGTAAACACAACCCGCTCTGGTACACAAAATAACACCGCGCCATGTAGCGCTCTCTCAGACATCCATAATCGGAAATACAAAAACGGTCACATCCTCCTCCCGACACAGTAAATAAAAGCGAGAATAGCTTTTATTTAAATCATTCAAGATATTCTTAATACACTGGGACGTATTTTGTATCCGTTTACTTGACCTTCTTGAAAAATCGCTTCAGGTTCTTCTACCATATCTGTTTCTTCTGTAGCTACATTTTCCGTAGCCTCTTCAATTCTATGTACATAATTTAACGTTGATGGAGTAAAGATGTGAAGTGATCATTGGATATAAGGTCATCAGTACACTGACGTCTTTTTGTTCCCTTTAGGGGCTCTATCTTGATTCATCCCCTCTTTACTCGTGCTCGCTTGAGAATCTGCGCCTAATTCCTTTCTCTTATCGCGCTCATCTCCTCGTCCTTGTTCACGAGACTGATCCCGCCCATTTCTACGCTGATTATTATCCCTTCTTCCGCGAGCGAATTCTTCGTCACGGTAGTTTTTATACGACCTATATCCTTGTTGCGGCCTATTCTCTGAACGTTATGGAGCATCCCTATAATAATTATATCTAGGCCGTCCATATTCTCTACGTCCATCATTCCTATTGTCGTATCGACGATTTTGCCAAGGTCTATCCTGGTATTCTCGATACTGATTGTTATAACTTCTGTCCCTTTGATAGTAATTCCTAATGGGTCCTGTTTTCTGATTTTCCTGCCCATATACTCGATCAGTTTGCTGCGTCCTATCCATGACGACTACATGCACTGTCCTAGGTTCCTGACGGATGTTCTTATTTACAACAGGAGTCGCACTTGTACTAGTGTAATCCAATTTACGCAAAAGGTCCTCCATGTGCACCAAATCAGACACACCTGATGAAATGAGGTATCTACGGACTTCCACGGGCAATTGACGGGATACGGCTTCAATCAATTCTCCTTGCGTAAGAGGGGGCTGCAAAAATCTGAGTTTTGAAAGCTGCATCGCGCAGTACTCAGCGTATCTCGTTGGTCCACTATTAGAATACTTTTTGTAGTAAATCTCTGAACGAATATTCTCCTGAACATCCACTGACCAAAATCTCTTAATAAAGGCCTCCTCGAAACTCTCAAAATCTTCGAACGTGTAACGGAATGCTTTGAACCATAAAAGAGGGCCATCCGATAAATAACGTTCCACAATACGTAATTCTCTCTCTGGAGCAATATGATTTTCCACAAAATAATCCCGAATACTCCTCACGAACTCAATTGGGGTCATCCCATCAAGGATGCTATTTTTTTAGGTTTGTCATCAAAATTGCGAATTATCGTGATATTTCGTGATCCATTTGACGATGTATTACCTCTGGCTTCCCCTGCAGTTTGATTGCCTATCGGAATCTTGTACTGATCTCGACGAGATTGTCCCACTTGCAATCCTGATGGAGTATTTCCATCTATTTCCCCAGTTGATTGCAAATTTGTAAAGGTTGGATATAGATTTTGGCGAGATTGTTCCACTTGCAACTGTTCCGCCCCATTCGATCTAGTAGCTTCCTGGAAGTTTGGGTGTCCCGAAGTGTATAAATCATGACCATCCCTAGTCGAAAGTTCGAGCCTAAACCAGTTAATATCCTCCTGCCATTTAACTTTTAATTCTTTCTTTAAAGCCTCTACGTCAATATGTTCAGCTAAATTAAACTTTTCAAGTTTTTCTCTAACATCATTTAATTCGGACGTTTTTCTTTCTCTTTCCCCTATGAACTCGATTTTGTCCTTTACCCCCTTGGTTTCAATCTTTTTAATCCTATCCTCTAACAGAGTCCTACATTCATTAATACGTGTGATTTGGGAATCCTGATTGACATCTATTCTCTTATTAAATTCTTCTCGAACATCAGCCATATCCTTATTCAACCCAATTTCAACGTTAGCAAGTTTCAAATCAAATTCGGCTTTGACACCTGCTACACACTCTTGATTAATTTTAACAATTTCCTGCCTAAGTACACCAACATTTTCATCCATTATAGCCTTTACATCAATTTCAATGTCTACTCTAAGAAGTGTTGTATGGTCCTTTGCCTGCGTTTGTAAAGACAACATGTCCTTTCTTAGCAGAACAATGGATTTCTGAGTTTTAATGGACTCGCTAGTAAATTGAGTTTGGACAGCATCCAAATTCTCCTTTTGCTCCTTTTTATTGGCATCAAGTTATGACCTCATCTCTACTTGAAATTGTTTATTGTCTTTGTCTAAATCAACTAATCTGGCTTGTACATTGTCCACCTTAAATTGTACAGTATCCACCATTATGTGCATATTATTAACATCGGACTTTACCCTATCTACTGTAGATTGTACCTGACTCATGTCAGATTGTACGTTATCTACGGTAGATTGCATTTGAGCCATGTTCGATTTAACCTGACCCATGTCAGACTGTACATTGTGTACTGTGGATTGCATTTGAGCCATGTTAGATTTAACCTGACCCATATCGGTTTTAACCTGGCCCAAGTCAGACTGTACATTGTCTACTGTGGATTGCATTTGAGCCATGTTAGATTTAACCTGACCCATATCGGTTTTAACCTGGCCCATGTCAGACTGTACATTGTCTACTGTGGATTGCATTTGAGCCATGTTAGATTTAACCTGACCCATGTCAGACTTAACATTATCTACTTTAAGTTGCACATTTCCCACGTCTAATTGCATAGTGTCAACTTTTAATTGTACATTAACTATCTCGAGTTGTACAGAATCCACCTAGGTTTGTGCGTTGTCTACTGTGGATTGCATTTTAGCCACGTTCGATCTAACCTGACTCACATCAACAGTAACATTGTTCACGTTTAAATTAATATTTTTAAAGTCATCCTGAATCTCATAATTACTTGCCTCAACATTATTTACTTTCGATTCTACTCGTTTAGAACTGTCTTGAACACCTTTAAGGGTAGTTTGCATCAGATCTAATTCACCCTTAATGCTTTTGGCTACACTCTCTTTAATGAGTTCCTTATTGCTTTTCTGCAGTTTATCAAAACTGGATTTGTTAAACGTTTTGATACCTTCCAAATCCCGATTTAAGTTGTCTATAGTCTCACGGACGAATTTAAACATATTGTGGACATCTGCCACAGTCATGACCCCAGGCGGTGATGTCATTGTACAAAAATATGAAATACAAAGAGATAACAAGAACACAGTATTACAGAGCAGACCATAGACATTGTGAAGTAACCAGATTGCCAATACCTAAAAATTTCAATCGTTTAGCTTTACCTTAAATTATCTTATATCTAATTAACCCTATCGAAGCATGTTCCAAAAAATCCAGAAATACCAGACGATCGTCACACCTCATAATAATCACAGGAATGACCCTAGTAATAAATGATCTAGTTTGAAATTAAAGAATTTACCATTACTACGATGCAAAAATGATCGTAAGCTGGTCAAAAGAAACCCCACTTAAATGAAGTTCCACCATGGACCCCATTAAGTGTTTAACTCGACTGGACACGTGAATAAAGATTCCTGTGCATACCTCCATTACTCTGTCACAAGTCGCTAGTGAATTTAACACAACATGTGGCATTACCTAACATCAAAATTTTCAATAATGGCTGCAATCCCACACAAATTATGTAGATCGAGTACGCTCGTAATTGCTTCATTCATCACAGTGAAATCCCAACATTCATGCCTAAATATTGGTTTGCCATTATGTCCAGAATACTCATCCAACGTGTTCATAACTGATCGTTGCGAAGGTATCTGAAAATGGTGCTGTTCGACAGAATCGAACCCAACACCTAAATGTCACTCCCGCTAGACACGATTTCTCAATTCGAAGCCCAAAATGTTAGTGCCAAATCTGATGTACCCTTTTATAACTTACCAAGAACTGTTGAATCCCTCGAGGAACACTGGATCGTAGGATCTGAAACTGCCCGACTGAAAACACCCCCCCCCCCCCCATATCCCACCAACAGAAGGAAGTACAAAGGAGCATATCAACAAATCTAAATTGTGCAAAAACAAACCAAAATGCAAACAAGGAAAACTAGCTCAGGTCAAAACGTGACACGAGACGCAAACGAGATACAACTAATCTCAGAGATTAGTGAGAAAATTTAAGAAAAGAAAAGGAAACACATTGATCTTCCCGGCACAATTTATGTAGATATTATGCATTATGACTCTCGGATTGAACTGCTGTAAAATAAAATATTTATTCAGTAAAAATGTTACTGAAAGAATCCCTCACCTGAATATAATACAATAATGTACACGTATATAGATATATAATGTTTCTTAATGAAACAAGGTCCAATGGCAACATTCACCATCACTACACCATCTTATTTGGTTAAATTGTACAAAAAGGAATCGCCACTGAGGACGCAGTTGAGCCAAGAGAAGGAGCTCAGTTAAGTATAATTATGTCCGCACCGTGTCAAACGAAAATGCAAAATTTGAAAAAGATTACCGAGAAATGGCTGTACTTAAAGAGATCTCTCGAAAATCGCCACAGGTCTAAATAAGTTTCATCGCGAACCCTTGCAAAGAAGCTTATGAGACTCAGTTTCGGGGGGTGTAACAGTCCATTTCGTAAGTTGTTGTTAAAGCGCTTCATTAACATGCAGGGTAACATATAACAAAATAACATCCAGGAAAAAGTGAAGCCAGGGTTAAAACAAATGAATTTAATGACAGATCAGCTATTTACAAAAAAAGAAATCAACAAACAAAAATCCCAAAAATGACTCCCACTGAATAAAATTAACTTGCCAAAAACTAGGCCTAATCTCAGGAGAGATTATTAATCGGACCAAATGTCCCACAAATCTGCAATGACAATATGTGACGTGTGCGCTGTTCTACATGCTTAACGATGAGTACAATTGAATGCACGATTCGTCATCATCCGGATAAACTTTCAGAAGACGAATCTGCATTGCTTAGAGCTAGACAGACGCGGGGAACAACTATACACAACTTAAAACTAAACCGACACTTCCTATACTAAATAAACAACAATAATTTCCGCATGAAATTGGAATCAAGAACTGCCGTAGCAAAACATTACTGCCTAAAATTAGGACTTCTCGAAAATCAACACATGTAAGTTAACACGTGACCAACTAAGAAAACACATATGACCGCCGTCATTTTTAAAAGTAAAAACAACTACACCACACGGGTGTCACACAAACATGAACTGAGTCATAGAAATCACTAGGCTCAGAGCCAACATTTACATCATTAACACAATATTTCATCCATACGACATGCAATAATTCGTAACAAACGTGGCGAACTCCCCAATTAATTATGGTCCAAATAACCATCACAAAAGAACAGGTTTGCTAATGATAGCTTAATAGGGGTCAGTCGGACAACAGGACTGCCTAACAAAAATAAGTCACCGAGGCTAGACGGGCGCTAAGTGGAAATCTGCACATCTGTCAACCCACGTGTCAATAACCTCGACCTCCCAAGGCACGGGATCGAGTCTCGAAGAAGCGTGCCCCAAAGCACAATATATACGTGTGTGTGTGTCAGAACAAAATATATCTCAGCATTTCCCCTAGGAAATCCAAGAATCAGCATTGGACAAGGTACAGTAGCCTCCTCGGAGTGCCCTGCCTTTCCATCAAAAATACAGCAACAACAAAAATGAGGGCGGTAGCACCATCTACCCCTCTTCACGAAGAATCAAAACACACATCTGACACAAGAACACCCACAGAATCACACGTATGGATTTGACAGAAACCTGAAATAAAATGACATTAATATTTTTCCACCAGCTCGCGCTTCCGTTCTAGTCTGTGACTAACCAACCTGAAAAGGACTCAAAAAATCTAAAAAAATCAGAACATAGGTGTTCTACAATTACATCTTAATTTGTTGCGCTCGGCAACCCTAGTATGATTAATAACCTGTTCAGCAAACATCTTACATAATTACCTCCCTTTCCTATCAAAAATATGAACTTTAATAAAGCACCACTTATCGAATGTAACGAGTTTCGCATCCGCATGGATAAAATCAAATACACGCGCCGTGTACACTAAATATGACTCCAAAGAAAAACAATATACAACAAACAACTATGGCCACGCGCCAACGTACATTTAAAAAACAATAGTGTCGGTGCACACAGAAAAATCTAAACAAGCAAAAGAGAATAAATGAACTATTTACTACATATTGAGTAAATCAATTTTTGTACATCACCGTATCAGCTTGCAGAGCATATAACCTCCGCTCCGGCTCATTTCCCTACGGGAAATTAGCCCTCCATCGATGACGTCGTCGAAGAAGCGATGATCATCAATCCGTCTCCTGACCAAACGTCGGACATCTTGGCGTAGTCTCATGGACAGAAATGTTCAATGTTAGTAAATTTGCCTGGCTATAATCCTTCGCTCCTTTCCTGATTCTTCTCTAGCTCCTCTCGTATTTGCTCTTGTGTTTTAACTAATTGTTCTCCGACCTCTCCTCGTATTACCTGCTGGGTTTTAATTAATTGGTCTTCTAAGTTTTCCTGATTTTTATTTAGCTGGTCTTCTAGGTTTTCACGCAAGTGCATACGTTCTTTCTCTGTTTTGATTTCGATCTTATCGATTTCCTTTATTAATTCGAGTACGTTAATATCGACTGAATTAATCTGTTCCTGTAATTTATCCTGCGTACTTTTTATTCCAGCCGTGTTGTTTACGCATGCTGCCTCGATTTGTTTTAATTTATCGGCTACCATTTCATCGAATTGTATGAGTTTATTGTCGAATTTGGCTTCCAATTTCTTAATTTCTCCTATTTGTTTTGCGTTATTTTCCGCTACCTCATCTGCCAGTTTCTCTACTTCCCTAGTACTTTGGTTTATGTCATGGGCGATTTTTTCTAACTGCTCTGTTTGTGTTATTGCCTGTTCTGATAGTTTATGGTTTAGTTCGTTTAATTGTTTATCGGTATCCAATTTCTGGACCTGCAATTGGACCGTAATGTCATTTAACTGTTTATCACTATGCTCACGCTGAATTTCTAACTGTTCTGTTTGTGTTTGCAATTGCATCGTAATATTACCTAACTGTTTATCATTGTCTTCGCTCATTTCCTCCTTCATGTTCTTTAACTGTTCTTCCGTTTTCGCGGACATCTGCATAGACATCTGCTCTAACTGTTCTTCCGTTTTCGCGGACATCTGCATAGACATCTGCTCTAACAATACCTTGATCTCTTCGACACTAGCCATCGCACAACACACAAATATAACCAGAGAAAAACAGGGTCATGCACCGGGGTTTCAGTCATACACACGTACACATGTCTTGATATTTAAATACTACTGATTCTAATTTAATAAAATTTTCAGTAATAAAAATTTACTGAATAATGACTCTTATTTCAAAACAACAAAATAACTCCCTTGTGATCTGCTTTTAAATTCCTAACCAACAGAATTTACGAACGACACCAATTAACCGAAGTTAATTAAATGTAAAATATAAGGCAACACCTTCCTGCTTTGACTGAGTTCAATAATATGCAAATTTTCTAATTTTAATGCCGGGCGCCAGAACAAGTTTATAACAAATACAATATCAACTTCTAACCTTGTTCAATATTTCTAACCTTAAGAACTCAGTGATTTTACTAATGCACACGGCGTTACAACATCGCCTCAATTTACTGAATTTACTTTTGCCCGGGCATCATTTCTCAGCGAAATAAATATGAGATCAGCAAAGCAACAACAACAACAATCCCCACTTGGGCAGCCATTTTTGTTTTATGAACCCTTGCAAAGAAGCTTATGAGACTCAGTTTCGGGGGGTGTAACAGTCCATTTCGTAAGTTTTTGTTAAAGCGCTTCATTAACACGCAGGGTAACATATAACAAAATAACATGCAGGAAAAAGTGAAGCCAGGGTTAAAACAAATGAATTTAATGACAGATCAGCTATTTACAAAAAAAGAAATCAACAAACAAAAATCCCAAAAATGACTCCCACTGAATAAAATTAACTTGCCAAAAACTAGGCCTAATCTCAGGAGAGATTATTAATCGGACCAAATGTCCCACAAATCTGCAATGACAATATGTGACGTGTGCGCTGTTCTACATGCTTAACGATGAGTACAATTGAATGCACGATTCGTCATCATCCGGATAAACTTTCAGAAGACAAATCTGCATTGCTTAGAGCTAGACAGACGCGGGGAACAACTATACATAACTTAAAACTAAACCGACACTTCCTATACTAAATAAACAACAATAATTTCCGCATGAAATTGGAATCAAGAACTGCCGTAGCAAAACATTACTGCCTAAAATTAGGACTTCTCAAAAATCAACACAAGTAAGTTAACACGTGACCAACTAAGAAAACACATATGACCGCCGTCATTTTTACAAGTAAAAACAACTACACCACACGGGTGTCACACAAACATGAACTGAGTCATAGAAATCACTAGGCTCAGAGCCAACATTTACATCATTAACACAATATTTCATCCATACGACATGCAATAATTCGTAACAAACGTGGCGAACTCCCCAATTAATTATGGTCCAAATAACCATCACAAAAGAACAGGTTTGCTAATGATAGCTTAATAGGGGTCAGTCGGACAACAGGACTGCCTAACAAAAATAAGTCACCGAGGCTAGACGGGCGCTAAGTGGAAATCTGCACATCTGTCAACCCACGTGTCAATAACCTCGACCTCCCAAGGCACGGGATCGAGTCTCGAAGAAGCGTGCCCCAAAGCACAATATATACGTGTGTGTGTGTCAGAACAAAATATATCTCAGCATTTCCCCTAGGAAATCCAAGAATCAGCATTGGACAAGGTACAGTAGCCTCCTCGGAGTGCCCTGCCTTTCCATCAAAAATACAGCAACAACAAAAATGAGGGCGGTAGCACCATCTACCCCTCTTCACGAAGAATCAAAACACACATCTGACACAAGAACACACACAGAATCACACGTATGGATTTGACAGAAACCTGAAATAAAATGACATTAATATTTTTCCACCAGCTCGCGCTTCCGTTCTAGTCTGTGACTAACCAACCTGAAAAGGACTCAAAAAATCTAAAAAAATCAGAACATAGGTGTTCTACAATTACATCTTAATTTGTTGCGCTCGGCAACCCTAGTATGATTAATAACCTGTTCAGCAAACATCTTACATAATTACCTCCCTTTCCTATCAAAAATATGAACTTTAATAAAGCACCACTTATCGAATGTAACGAGTTTCGCATCCGCATGGATAAAATCAAATACACGCGCCGTGTACACTAAATATGACTCCAAAGAAAAACAATATACAACAAACAACTATGGCCACGCGCCAACGTACATTTAAAAAACAATAGTGTCGGTGCACACAGAAAAATCTAAACAAGCAAAAGAGAATAAATGAACTATTTACTACATATTGAGTAAATCAATTTTTGTACATCACCGTATCAGCTTGCAGAGCATATAACCTCCGCTCCGGCTCATTTCCCTACGGGAAATTAGCCCTCCATCGATGACGTCGTCGAAGAAGCGATGATCATCAATCCGTCTCCTGACCAAACGTCGGACATCTTGGCGTAGTCTCATGGACAGAAATGTTCAATGTTAGTAAATTTGCCTGGCTATAATCCTTCGCTCCTTTCCTGATTCTTCTCTAGCTCCTCTCGTATTTGCTCTTGTGTTTTAACTAATTGTTCTCCGACCTCTCCTCGTATTACCTGCTGGGTTTTAATTAATTGGTCTTCTAAGTTTTCCTGATTTTTATTTAGCTGGTCTTCTAGGTTTTCACGCAAGTGCATACGTTCTTTCTCTGTTTTGATTTCGATCTTATCGATTTCCTTTATTAATTCGAGTACGTTAATATCGACTGAATTAATCTGTTCCTGTAATTTATCCTGCGTACTTTTTATTCCAGCCGTGTTGTTTACGCATGCTGCCTCGATTTGTTTTAATTTATCGGCTACCATTTCATCGAATTGTATGAGTTTATTGTCGAATTTGGCTTCCAATTTCTTAATTTCTCCTATTTGTTTTGCGTTATTTTCCGCTACCTCATCTGCCAGTTTCTCTACTTCCCTAGTACTTTGGTTTATGTCATGGGTGATTTTTTCTAACTGCTCTGTTTGTGTTATTGCCTGTTCTGATAGTTTATGGTTTAGTTCGTTTAATTGTTTATCGGTATCCAATTTCTGGACCTGCAATTGGACCGTAATGTCATTTAACTGTTTATCACTATGCTCACGCTGAATTTCTAACTGTTCTGTTTGTGTTTGCAATTGCATCGTAATATTACCTAACTGTTTATCATTGTCTTCGCTCATTTCCTCCTTCATGTTCTTTAACTGTTCTTCCGTTTTCGCGGACATCTGCATAGACATCTGCTCTAACTGTTCTTCCGTTTTCGCGGACATCTGCATAGACATCTGCTCTAACAATACCTTGATCTCTTCGACACTAGCCATCGCACAACACACAAATATAACCAGAGAAAAACAGGGTCATGCACCGGGGTTTCAGTCATACACACGTACACATGTCTTGATATTTAAATACTACTGATTCTAATTTAATAAAATTTTCAGTAATAAAAATTTACTGAATAATGACTCTTATTTCAAAACAACAAAATAACTCCCTTGTGATCTGCTTTTAAATTCCTAACCAACAGAATTTACGAACGACACCAATTAACCGAAGTTAATTAAATGTAAAATATAAGGCAACACCTTCCTGCTTTGACTGAGTTCAATAATATGCAAATTTTCTAATTTTAATGCCGGGCGCCAGAACAAGTTTATAACAAATACAATATCAACTTCTAACCTTGTTCAATATTTCTAACCTTAAGAACTCAGTGATTTTACTAATGCACACGGCGTTACAACATCGCCTCAATTTACTGAATTTACTTTTGCCCGGGCATCATTTCTCAGCGAAATAAATATGAGATCAGCAAAGCAACAACAACAACAATCCCCACTTGGGCAGCCATTTTTGTTTTATGAACCCTTGCAAAGAAGCTTATGAGACTCAGTTTCGGGGGGTGTAACAGTCCATTTCGTAAGTTTTTGTTAAAGCGCTTCATTAACACGCAGGGTAACATATAACAAAATAACATGCAGGAAAAAGTGAAGCCAGGGTTAAAACAAATGAATTTAATGACAGATCAGCTATTTACAAAAAAAGAAATCAACAAACAAAAATCCCAAAAATGACTCCCACTGAATAAAATTAACTTGCCAAAAACTAGGCCTAATCTCAGGAGAGATTATTAATCGGACCAAATGTCCCACAAATCTGCAATGACAATATGTGACGTGTGCGCTGTTCTACATGCTTAACGATGAGTACAATTGAATGCACGATTCGTCATCATCCGGATAAACTTTCAGAAGACAAATCTGCATTGCTTAGAGCTAGACAGACGCGGGGAACAACTATACATAACTTAAAACTAAACCGACACTTCCTATACTAAATAAACAACAATAATTTCCGCATGAAATTGGAATCAAGAACTGCCGTAGCAAAACATTACTGCCTAAAATTAGGACTTCTCAAAAATCAACACAAGTAAGTTAACACGTGACCAACTAAGAAAACACATATGACCGCCGTCATTTTTACAAGTAAAAACAACTACACCACACGGGTGTCACACAAACATGAACTGAGTCATAGAAATCACTAGGCTCAGAGCCAACATTTACATCATTAACACAATATTTCATCCATACGACATGCAATAATTCGTAACAAACGTGGCGAACTCCCCAATTAATTATGGTCCAAATAACCATCACAAAAGAACAGGTTTGCTAATGATAGCTTAATAGGGGTCAGTCGGACAACAGGACTGCCTAACAAAAATAAGTCACCGAGGCTAGACGGGCGCTAAGTGGAAATCTGCACATCTGTCAACCCACGTGTCAATAACCTCGACCTCCCAAGGCACGGGATCGAGTCTCGAAGAAGCGTGCCCCAAAGCACAATATATACGTGTGTGTGTGTCAGAACAAAATATATCTCAGCATTTCCCCTAGGAAATCCAAGAATCAGCATTGGACAAGGTACAGTAGCCTCCTCGGAGTGCCCTGCCTTTCCATCAAAAATACAGCAACAACAAAAATGAGGGCGGTAGCACCATCTACCCCTCTTCACGAAGAATCAAAACACACATCTGACACAAGAACACACACAGAATCACACGTATGGGTTTGACAGAAACCTGAAATAAAATGACATTAATATTTTTCCACCAGCTCGCGCTTCCGTTCTAGTCTGTGACTAACCAACCTGGAAAGGACTCAAAAAAATCTAAAAAATTCAGAACTAAGGTGTTCTACAATTACATCTTAATTTGTTGCGCTCGGCAACCCTAGTATGATTAATAACCTGTTCAGCAAACATCTTACATAATTACCTCCCTTTCCTATCAAAAATATGAACTTTAATAAAGCACCACTTATCGAATGTAACGAGTTTCGCATCCGCATGGATAAAATCAAATACACGCGCCGTGTACTCTAAATATGACTCCAAAGTAAAACAATATACAACAAACAACTTTGGCCACGCACCAACGTACATTTGAAAAACAATAGTGTCGGTGCACACAGAAAAATCTAAACAAGCAAAAGAGAATAAATGAACTATTTACTACATATTGAGTAAATCAATTTTTGTACATCACCGTATCAGCTTGCAGAACATATAACCCCCGCCCCGGCTCATTTCCCTACGGGAAATTAGCCCTCCATTGATGACGTCGTCGAAGAAGCGATGATCATCAATCCGTCTCCTGACCAAACGTCGGACATCTTGGCGTAGTCTCTTGGACAGAAATGTTCAATGTTAGTAAATTTGCCTGGCTATAATCGCTGTGAGTTACTACTTTCACTCACGATATGTCCTATGCGATTAATGATCGAAGACTTTCCCTAGCTTAGCATTCGCTTACACACGCACAATTATCACTTGAAAAATATACAATACAAAATTTACATAAATTATACACTTTAAACACATCGTCACTGGCTTGAAAAACAAGTCTTAAAAATGACTGTCTCGCAGTCGTTATCTCGCTAGATATCTCCACTGTTCTCCGTGAACCTTGCTCGCTATGAGCACTACTGGAATGTTAGAAGAGTCTTGCCCATTAAGAGCTGAAAATCGTGACGCAGACTGGCGTGACCTTGGCTCACCAGAGCTCAAAACACTTGTCACTAGTATGATTATAAAGAGCGGTAAATCGTGACGCAGACTGGCGTGACCTTAGCTCACCAGAGCTCAAAACATTTGTCTTCGAAAGAGCTTCTCCTCGATCAATTTATTGGAAACTGACAGACTGAGGTGGAGTGGGGAGAATTAAGAAAAATATTCTAGAGTTTTCATCTCCCAAACATGTGACTAGTATCAATCTTCATCATTTTATTCAAATGTCTCAGCGAGCTTATGCGGAATTAATTCGGATCGGCAGTTCTTTAGATATGCGTTCCCGCGCCTTTTTTTTAGAGGGTACGCCACCCATCGCGTGGTTTTGGCGTGGTCTCATCTGATTGGGTGATTCAATCCTAGGTCGGTTGAAACTCACTCGTGACCATCCCCTAATGACTCCAATTTTGGTGCGCGTTGTTACACAATTTGTCCTTGAACTCGGCTTACTCGGTCGTCTTCAAGAATAACTACCAAGCCTGCCTCTGTGGTAATCATTGCAACACACTAACTTGGCTTCCCCTTTGTCAATTTCCACATGTACTGCCTGGGCCTCAGTAATAATAATAATAAATCATGAATACTTATTCATCGCAGATTAATAAGGGTTCAATAGATATGAAATTTGAAGTAGAGATAAAGTTAAATCACAGAAATATCCTAGAGATACTATCTCCAATTGATTTGAAAACAAAATGTTACAGACGTCACTAGACGACGTATTCTAACAAGACGAAAATTAAGTACAACAAGAACAACGATTAAACTCCAACCAATTCTTTTTAAAGGATAAAACAACATGACGAAACATTTCACAAACTTTAGTTACACATGGATAAAGATCAAGCAGCGTTTAATTTCCACAGTTCACTTCAGTCCTGTTTTTCATGGCGAGATGCCTGAATAGGATATCAGTAGATCCAAATCGAACCAAGAATAAAGTTTAAACAAACTTAAAGAAGGTTTGAACCATACAGAGACCCACTCGAGTGCGTATAACGAACTTCACGTACTGTGCTATAATGTGGTCACGCCAATCCACGCGAAGCAAATTCCGCCTGCAGCAACTTACGAATCACACTCAGCGAGCATCGCACACACTGCGGTCCCGCTCTGGTAAGCAAGCCAGCAAGAACAAGAATGTCTCTCACAGACCTCGCCAGACAACTCACCCCTCCGCCAGCTACTGACGTCACTCGACCTCGTGTCTACCCACAGTCACCTGATCCGATCAAAGCAAGAGAGGGCGATGGCCCCTGCGTTACGTCACATCAGATGTTGTAAACACAACCCGCTCTGGTACACAAAATAACACCGCGCCATGTAGCGCTCTCTCAGACATCCATAATCGGAAATACAAAAACGGTCACAGTACGCTTACACAGTTCGCATCGAGAGGGAGGTAGGGGATAGGGGTTGTGCAACATAATTCGACGTTGATTGGTCCTCGCATGTGTCTTGCGAGGTTGGAGGGGTTAAAGGCTTCGAGGTCAAATTGTTCCTTGTTTCTTCTGATGGAAATTTCGCAAGCGCTATTTCTGGTGACTTCCGAGAATTCCCATTCTTATTCGTGGGGTAAACACATATTGAGAAATGAGAATATAATTCTGTCGAGCAAACCAGCTGCAATATAGTGCACTTTAAAATACAGTCAAAAGGCATCAAATAGGCAATTATATTCCAAATAGGCACAAACCCTTGAAATAGGCATTTATAGGCACAATAAAACCAACGAAATCTAGCCTAAAAGAAACTAAAACGGATTTATATCTCGAAAGCCTACGTTTCTAAACACAGGAATAAAATAGGCAAATAGGCGAATTCCCGTCTCTATTTATGACAGACCAGTCCATTCCCTGCTTTTAGGCCCTTTGGTTCAAATCTACACCTTTTCCCCGATCTGAACCAAAATTTGTATACTTACCCTTTGGAACACTGCGAGTAACACTGTTTACATGAAATTTCGGACAGACCGTTCCATTCCTTGCATTTAGGCCCTTTGGCACAAATCTACACCGTTTCACCGATCAGAACCAAAATGTGTATACTTACCCTTTGGAACCCTGCGAGTAACACAGTCTGCATGAAATTTCGGACAGAACACTCCATTCCCTGCATTTAGGCCCTTTGACACAAATCTACACCGTTTCACCGATCTGAACCAAAATTTGTATACTTATCCTTTGGAACACTGCGAGTAACACTGCCTACATGACATTTATGACAGACCAGTCCATTCCCTGCATTTAGGCCCTTTGGCACAAATCTACACCCTTTCACCAATCTGAACCAAAAGTTGTATACTTACCCTTTGGAATCCTACGAGTAACACTGTTTACATGAAATTTCGGACAGACCACTCCATTCCCTGCATTTAGGCCCTTTGGCACACATCTAAACCGTTTCACTGATCTGAACGGCAATTTGTATACTTACCCTTTGGAACCCTGCGAGTAACACTGACTGCATGCAATTTTGGACAGACCCCTCCATTCCCTGCATTTAGGCCCTTTGGCACACATCTATACCGCTTCACCTATCTGAACGGCAATTTGTATACTTACCCTTTGGATCCCTTCGGGTAACACTGACTGCATGAAATTTTAGACAGATCCCTCCATTCTCTGCATTTAGGCCCTTCATCACAAATCTACACCGTTTCTCTTAATTGCACCAAATTTTTCATACACTTTGAAACCCTGCTGGTAACACTGTTCACTTGATATTTTGGACAACGCTCCCCATTCCCTACATTTAGAATAACTGATAAAATGAACTTGAAAACCACTTATTAACGCCCTAGAACCATTCATGTCCGTAGTAGTGTGACTGTAAGAGTATTTTAAGAAGTTTATTGTTGACGGGCAGTTCGGGCTGCATCACATCACCCCTACCAGTGTTCTGGTGCAGAATTCCGAAAATAGTTGCATCTTGCACTGTTTATAAATTGCAGTCACGGGGGGTAATTAGTGCAAAAAGATTTCTTAGGCCCCTTTAAACAGTTATCATCATGAAAATATTATGCCTCTGTATAAGTGCAATGGTGTTGGTGCAGTACATTGAGTTTATCAGCTGCAATAAGCGTTGGTGCTTTCTAATTTACCTTCATTTATTCTGAAACTTATCGTTAAGCGGTTTGTGGCGATAAATGATACTATTGCTACCTCAGTAGCTCGGGACAGCCGAACTTTGCCAAAGAGTTCTGATTATTTTCCTACGGCGCTATGCGACAAAAGACGACACTATTGGTCTCTACATTTCTAACAGCCCATGAAATATAGGCCCTAGCCAGTGTCTTTTGTTTCACTTACTGTTCTTATATTTTTTTTTGTAAATTTGTTTGTAAATTACACGTGTCAGTGCTGTAGTTAGTAAATAGCTGTTTCCCTATTCAAAATTATCATTACGGGAAATTGACCTGAATGTTACGTCCATTATACTGTACTACTTATCACCCCCACTACAACCACCACCACCACCACCACCACCATCACAAAAATATATATTTTTAAAATATTGGTTTCTGTTAGTTAAAGTATCATGTGCCAGTTCTGTAGTAGTATTCATTGTCATCCATTAAACAAATAAATCCACCGGGCGAAGCCGGGCACTACTGCTAGTATCTATATAGCAGTTGAATGAGCTGCCCCTAATAATATTGTATTATGCAGCCCACAAGCGTTGTTATCTCGAAGGTCGATAATTGTCTGCCTGCATCCCGTATTGTACTGATGAACTGCAAGCATATCCTGCGAACGATACTGAACCCTATTATTTTTCCCTCGATGTGACTACAGACTAATACGAGGGAGAAATAATAGTGTTCAGTATTTTTTGCGGGATATGTTAACATTGGCAGTGCATTAGTACCATTCGGCTTGCAAGCAGAGAACTATCGACCTTCCTGCCAACACGCGTTAGTTGGGCTGCGTAAAACAATATTATTAGGGGCAGCTGATTCATGTGGTATATTCATACACCTTCATGCATCCATACTTATTACCCTTTCACGAATTGATTGCCGGCGGTCGAGATGGGAACTATTCCTTGTTTACTTGTGTCACACGTCAGCCTGCTTCGTTGACAGGTACAGTTGCGCGAGTCGAATATGACTCACCTCCAATAGCCTCAGTTATCGTTTGACTGTCCGTGGTGACATGAGCTCCGGTGACGCGCAATGCTGCTTGTCTTATGTGCAGAACGAACTCTTGTCATCGCTGTGTTCCCCGCAACGTCCCGCGGGGCAGCTGCTACAATCAACTCAAACACTGGCGCAGCCAGGCTCAGCGGCTCTCAAATGTTAAACACCCAAGTACACGGGGCTAAATGACCATGATGTCCAAGCGCCTGTAATGATACAACAACATGTGAGGACAGCAGTGAGCCTCATGTAGACTACTCCAAATTGTAGCGAACATCAAACCGGGCCATCATATGGGTGGCGAGGGCGTTGTGGCACAGCGGTGTAGCTACTTGCTCTCACCAAGGCACACCGGGTTGGATTCCCGGTCAATGCATGAGAGATTTTCGAAGTTAAATGCCATGTCCTCTGTTTTGAATTCCACATCAAAATGGACGTCCCGTGGCTCATGATCACGAGAATGACGGTCAAGTAAAACTACAATCTATTTTATCATTTTAAATGATCTTGTCGACTTCGTCGTTACGCTGGGGTCTGGCGTTACGTTACGGTGAAGGGACGAAAGGCACCCAGATGCACTGAGGTGTGTGACGTCATAGTACCGCTTGGTGCGTGTGTTCCCCGACAATCTCTACTTCGTTAGTATAAGACAAAAATCCCCGATTCTTGGATGTCACGAGTAATCTCGAGAACCACTGGATGGATTTTGATGCGGTTTTCACCATTCTGTAAAGAATATCTCGAGGAAAGATTTTGTAGAAAATAATTTATGTATGATCACAGGAGGCCAAGCAGTAATGATTTCAGTTGAAAAAGTCAAAAACAAATTTGGCGTCCGTGCGCTTCTTAAGCTTACGCTGGGAAACCGTTAAAAATATCAATATACTATGAGCGTAAGAATTGGTCAGAATGAAAATTTCTACAAAAAGTCCGCGAGAGCATATCTCTATCTTCAATACATCGCCCACTATAAGTGTTTATAGACTGGATGGAAGGGGCACGTCCCCGCGCGCTCTGGTGAGCGGGCGGCATCCGGCGTGCTAGACCTTGCTTTGCCCTTGGTTTTCACTTGCCGTTCGCGAGTAATTTGAAACAAGATAAGCAAGATAAGTATTATGCAGATAATTTTCTAACATGTCAAGTGTCTTTGGCTTCGAGCGAAGCAGAAGCCTCCAGCCTTTCTAGCATTTTTCAGCATTTGTAGTATTTAAAATGATACAATGTCTAGTCTTTCAGACTGACTGTCTCTTTTTTAATCATAAGGGTGGGGATGTTATTGGATGACGTTTGTTGCTGATGATTGAACTCTAATAGGCAGTACCATTTGAAGAAAAGTTATTCCCAAACATTATACACACTATTACAGTATAATTCTAATATTAGCATCAATGGTCTCTGATATTTGTAAATAAATTGTATCTCTCTTATGATACATACCAGTATTTTTTCCCTATTACTCATCCTGAATCTCATTTAACCCCTGGTTTAGAGGACTTCATGTTTACTGTATTAGTTCATGGCTCTACAAAAACAACGGGATGACCCTGATTTCAACTCAAGAAGAGCCACCCCTAATCCGAAGTCTATACGCTCGTGCTCTTGCATCACGATTTCTATAGTATAATTGAATATGGCAGCAATCTATCTCTAATCCTACTGTAATGAATGTGTGAAATCTAATCCACGATGAATATCTACTTGACATTTACATGAAGCTGAAATTCTCCCTTATGCAGACCCGTGAGACGATTGTAATCCAATCGTAATTAGGTAGGGAATCTGCATGATCAGCAAGTCACACTTAGTAAACGTCACTACCTGGTATCAGCAGAACAACGTGGAGACCAATCTATTATCTTGCAGACTGCGAGGGCTCATAACAAATACTGCTGAATCAGTTTATCCGCAGTCATAACAATGAACCACAGAAACGATATCTCCCATGAGACAGCATCAAGTAAGCAACAAATAAATTGTACGTTTCACAACCTGTCTTCGTGAACGATTCATTAACAACTAGACATGCATGGGATGCCATGCTGCCCGTCAGTTTCCAGATCATCGTATGCGTGTGCATTTCTTAGTTAATAGTAATAATAATAATTATTATTTTGGAAAATCCTACTCACAAGTTGTTATGGGTCAAATCAGTTATTACTACGGGGCGGATTTCTATGACAAGTCATATTTTTTCCCTTAACGTTATATCTTATAGTCTTGTATTTTCAATACATTTCCAAGCATGATAATCAAAATTAAACAGGTTTTATTGGGAATATAAAGGCATATTTAGCCTTTCTTAAGTTTTATGGCATATTTTTAACAAAATATCATTACAAACGGCATAGTTTGGTAATTTTCATTTGAATTTCGTTTTATAAAAATCATAATAAGCACTAGAAATTATTGTTCAGGATAGACTGGAATATACTACTGAGGAACCATTCTAAAGTAGTGTATGGAATGTTTCTAACAGGTAGGAGCTATTGTTTGTTAGCTGGGTCAATTCCTGGAAACCGGGCTATTGTTTACACGGAAGCAGAGGTAATTCGGCAGTTATTTGTCATCTTTCTTATCTCTCTCCTTCACCCTTCCCTCATATACCTTCAACACACTGAATGACCTTGGTCACTCATTAGGGAGCTTCAGTCATTCAGTTCCTTTCAATATGCCTAAAATGAAAGTCTCAATTTGTGGGAAGTTGCGAAGTTTTGTTGGCGAGTTCGGTGAAAATATATTCAGTACGGGTGTAAATTGTGTGAGATTTCGAAGAATGAAAACTTTTTAACTCTTAATTAATTTCAGCCTGTAGCAATCGTAATAAAAGTGTTTCTATGTAACGTAAATGCTATTCATTAAGTCATATTTTAAATTTTATAGGTCATATTTTTATGTTTTTTAGGTCATAAATGCATACATATTTCATACAATTTTTGGTCATAGAAATCCGCCCCCTAGTACTGATAAAACCATACCAGTGAACTGGCCAGATATCGTTCTTGCGGAAAAAATGCGGAAGGGAACCTTTCTCATTTGAATCGCAGTGCCTAATTCCCATAATCTGCAACAAACCTGCTGTGAGAAATTTACCAAGTAGCCTATCTGCCCTTGGTAGAGGAAATACAGTAAATGTGGAGATAGGAGGGTGTAGTGGTGCAGCCCATAGTCATCTCTTCTACCCGCATCATCCCTCACAACCTAGAAAAATTGGGAATACATTCTGGTCTACATATCATGCGTAACATTTTCATAAATTTAACGTTATTAGCTGGTTGTGCCAAGTGACCTGTAATGGCAGAAAGTTGAAAAATCTGACATGGATATTAACATAACATATCGAAGTGTGGGATGGCATTGAATATTAATTTGGGCCGATGTAGTTTTCAGTGCAGTATTCCACACTTTCTCAGCTATTCCTCTCATGAATTTAATCCCGATCCGAGTGTAGTGACTTGAAGACTTCCCTTCTTAGTAAAATAGATCTTGAATATAGCACAACTCCTAACCTTCATCACAAGGCCATTCAATTATACTGTGTGATAAGAACAAAGAGTTATAACCTATACCCATGCATTTAAGAGAAAGTAGGCTCTATGTTCTTTACTGAACATCTTGTTCAGTCTCTTCAATCACTGCAGTATGTGGAGCACCTTCCTTGGCAGTGTGGTGGAAGGCGAGCAGTTAGCGTGCAACTACTGATCTGGTTTATAATTAGATACTATTTTGTTCATTACCACCTTGAGTGACTTCGAACTGATTGACTTTCTCTAGAGAACTTCCCTTATCATGGCAAACAATGTAGCTGATAAATTATACTGCAGACATCTCAAGGTGCTGGATTACTGTAGTTTGTGCCTACAGCTAGAACCACGATAACAAAATAATGCATAACGTTTAATCCGTCTGAAGATTGGTCACTTTCTTAGAGAGTTTCTCCTACGGATGAATTCAATAGACAGATAAAATTAATCTCTTAAATACTAGTACGAAGATTTCTAATCAGATACCGAGGTCATTTAGGTACTGACACAAGACAACGTGTTGCTAGGCCAGAAGGGTGGGGCAGGATACTCACGCATCGATATTCAAGTGAGCTTACAGTTCTACGAGGTTCTTAAACTTGCGATCATGATCAATGGGACTTCCATTTTACGTTGGAATCCGAACCACTGTATGTGAATTTTCAACTTGAAAATCTTACGTCCATTGTCCAGGAATCGAATCAGGATAATGGTTAATGGCAAGCACTCTGCTGTCCCCCACTTTCTTGGCACCTCCTGGTCGACTCTACTAGAGAAATGAGAATTGGAGGGCAGTGGCGTATACAGGCCCTGATTGTGAAGTGTGTTGCTAGTGGTGGTGAGAAAATTTAGGTTTCCAATCGTTTTACTATAATTCGATTATTCATTAATTCGCATTATTTCACATGGTATGTTCGGATACATTTCTGATAGGATTATTTATTTTACCAAGAGGAAAAGCTAAAACTATTATATATTAAACAATTAGGAAGAATTTTCACCTTTTACTAAAACCGAAAACCGGCCACGGTGACGGAGAGTGTTAGCGCGCGGCTTCGGGGGAGCTTGGGTTCTAATCCCACCTCGGCCGTCCTGAAAATGGTTTTCGTGGTTTCGCATGTTCACGACCAGGCAAATACCGGGGAGGGTCCTTTCCACAGGTTCATGGCTAATTTCCTTCCAAAATTCTATCCCTGACCCCTCCATAGTGTGCCCGTTTATACGGAGGATGCTCAGTCAGCACTCGGCTTTTGCTACTGCGGTATCGGGGCGTGTAACGTTCCCTCCACCACTGACTTAACATCCGATACGGAATACTCAAGGTTCACAAGGATTAGATGAAAAACTCAACATTACAATTTTACATTATTTATTTCATAGAAGAAAAATAGATTCACTCAAAACATATCAAAAATCAAATCACTTGGCATAGTCTCTTCAAGTGTCACTCAAAAACTAAAACTCACTTTTTCAAAATTCATCAAAATTTACTATAATGTCACTTCATTATTCCACGAACTTTTTAACTACTTTGTCTTGCTTAAATTAAATTATTACCATTTTTAGTTTATTTCACTCAGACGTCGAGCGCGCCTATCATTTAAGTCATATTATCTCTCCAAGGCTTTGGACATTTACATTCATTTCATTTTAACCTTCAGGGTTTCTTTTATGTTTACATAAACATTATTTATCATTTATTAAGTCCCTTGGACCTTAATAATATTTCTCCACAAAGCCTTAGATTTTAAACATTTAAAATACTGTACAAGAACATGCCATGTCCGTGGATCGAACCCTTATTCCACCAGTTACTTTCCATGCATCAGGAGATTTTTCCTCAGCATTGTACCATGCACTGTGTTATTTATCATATTGGGATCTTTATTCATATTAAAACTACATTGTTTCATAACCCGTTATTTCATTCTTTTTGAGGAAGGAATCCTTTTATCAACAATAAAAGTATTTGACAAAATCCGTCAAAATCTATATAAACACTTCAAACTTATATTCCGGAGAATGGTCTCAATCTCAGCATTATGATTTTATAGGTTATTTTAAGCTTGCACCTTTTAATAAAAGGAAGGAAGGAAGGAAGCTTGTAGTTTAACGTGACCGTTAATTTTAATAAAAGCTTTCATATAGTGGCCTCCTTATTATTAGTCTTTGCTATACCCTACTTGACCGCGGAACTCGTTAAATTTCCTCTCTCATTCCCTCACTACGGTAGGTACGGCTCTAACAGCTCCCCCTCTTCCTGTGACACTTCACTTGATTTATGACGTCTCGCCGACCGCCATGCTTTACAATGTTATTTATTATTTAACCATATGATTCCCAAGACTTGCATTCACTTCTAAAGCGGTTATTTGTTTCTGCTGTTAATATTATTATTATTACCATTAACATTCCGTGTCTTCAGGATATTTATTACTTATTTCGGAGAGGATGTATAATAGTTGATTACACCAACCTTAATAACAACTTGTATGACGTATTATCACAACACTATATTTATAACAAGGCCTTATCGGACTTACTTGCATATTTCACATACGACGCTTTATTTTGACGATTACTGCCCACAATATTTTATTATAACAATGCCAGGCCAGGAACACTATCCAATTAGGCGGGACTCACACGCAACTATCATTTACGACGCTTTATTTCGACGATTATTGCCTACAATATTTTATTATAACAATGCCAGGCCAGGAACCCTATCCAATTTGGCGGGACTCACATGTAACTATCATTTTCGACGCTTCACTATGGCAATATTTTAGTGGGAATTTCACCTACACAATATAACACGACATTTTCATACAACAACAATACATTAATGGGAATCTTCCATCCACAATATTTCGACGATACTCTCCATCTCCCGAATAAATATATCCTGATTAACGCATATTTATTAGCTTGAAGCTACATTTATTTTATTATTAGGCCTTTTCGGCAACACGATTTTTGCTTGGATATTCGCGGTTTATTTAATCCCTTGTATAATCTTTCATTTATAGCGGTAAGACCTCGGTCTTCCAATTATTTTATTTACACAACTTTGGCCTCATAGCCTGCAATAATTTTGGGTGTTTTATTCACCAATTACTTTAGAGATTTATAGATTGATCATTTTGACAACAACACGTCAAGATATTATTTATTTCGTTCCGTTTTTATTACTTGAGTTCCTTATTACGATTTTTACCACCACTTTATTTTTAGAGTATAACAACTCGATAATAGTTATTTTTATTATTATCATCTAAGATTTTCAATTATTTTATTACAACTTTTAGTTATTTGCCATTTAATTATATGGTATAAAATCAAACTATTTTTTTCTTATCATATCGACTTTTAACGATTTCATTATGGTGCGTATTTATTTCATAACCTGATTTTATTGTGGCAAAAATTCTAAGCCATTTAGGTTATTATTTCGATTCCTTCCTCCAAATCATTTATTACTTATTATTTCATTTCCTGGGTTTCCATTACTTTATATTTACTGATCCCATTTGTATATTTATTTCCGCGAGGTCATTCTCGCAGTTATTCATTATTATTATCCCAACATTTCAATTATCTTAGTGCATTCAACAATCCAGTGAATCAATCGTTAAACTCCCTAGTCAACGACTGATTTCACTGGGTTAGTGCATAGTACAGCTGCAAATTTTAATGAAAAATCATATCTCACCCGCGTGCTGCTCTTGTTTCATTCTTAGAAGGGTTCACCCATCTAACGGCGTATCTAACACTTTTCCATGGCACTTTCTTTCGTGAACTGAATTTCACTTAGGCCCAATCGACCTTCACTTATATTTAAACACATTATTATTCTATAAAAACACTGTATTAACAATAAAAATATTTATCTTTTAAATTATTTACACTGCACTTTTCTCCACCATATCTCAGTGATCTTCGGCACTTTCTATTGGTGATAGACGCCCTGATGAGATCCCAAGACACTGCATTGGACGCGTGATAACTCGAACATCTCCTAGTTCTTCAATGGATTTAGTCTCTGCCCTGTCCTTTTAACAGTCTATTTCGGCTTCCCTTATCGTTTTTATAAGCAATTAGCATATTTCACTTGCCCTACGCTTATGTGGCGGTCTATCGAACCTGCGGCCCTCCTACTTCTTGACCGTAATCTGTCCTTTTTATATACTGCGACAATATTTTTCTTCTTTCTCTTACGAGAATGTTTTTCTGGCTACGTCTCTGTTTGACACACTGTAGCTTCGCTAAAGTTCACTGAATATGATTTTGGGTATCGAACCCGTGTCCATTTACTTGAATTTTTGGATTCCGTTCCAATATCTGACCCTTAATAATTTGGTCACTTTACTCCACTTGACTTTCACGAAGACCTGTCTATAGTCTCGAACCGATGACTTCCAGCGTAACGTCTCTACTGATCTGGACTGGTGTTTTCTAGCTGACTAATGTTCTAGAATTTGACGCGGCGCAACTTATTTTGTCACGGTTTCCATGTAGCGTAAAATTTTATCTGATCTAGCACAAGTGCTTTAGTGATCACTTAAAAACAACAGTACTTTATGATGTGACGTATTTATATTACTACGCACATACAAACCTTTGTTGAAAACCGCGGATACTGACGATTTGTTAATTTGACTTAACACGATCCACTTTAGCGGTTGGGGACGAACTGAGTTACTCGATGCGACATCTCCATACAGGAGTGCGATGAGTTTTTATCAACGTGATTACGAAATTCCGTCCAGGCAGACTATGATACTGCGTACTGTATACTATGTACTGTATGAAATTGCGCAGAGCCTCTCCGGGCTTGACTGAAGTGCGACTGATGTGATGCAGCGTTCCTGGATATGGTGATACAGCGTGTAGCGCCTCTACGCTTACTGATAGTGAAACTGCTTCTGATACAGCCTAACGCCCCACTGGGCTGACGAATACTGCATGCTCTCTGGCTGAAACCTCGGCTATATATTGGGAACTTGCAAAAATAAATTACTTTGGTCTTCTTCTCGGAGCTATCTTTTGAACTAGACGTCGCACGTTTTTGAAAAATATCCCATTATGTTCCCTATAATCCAAACGTTACATTATCATCTCGTTTCCCGAAAATCGATCGCCTATTTATTTTAAATTAAATCTACAAGGCTCCTCAGCTGTGTGGGCGAGTTGGTTTTTATTTTCTCCTTCCCAAGACCTCTTCTTAGCTCCGCCAAATGACGTAACTGCTTCGTAAGCGCTTTTTCCCTGTGCCTAAATTATTCGATTTTAGTCTTGATTAATTCATAATTCCTTGGATTATTCTGATTGACGTAAACTTATTTATGTGATTTTGCGTTGTTTCCGCGAAAACGGGTTATTTCACAATTTGCGGTGTTGGGGGGCAATCCAGGGTTGTCATAAAAGTGCTGATATTAAACCTTCGCGGTGGTTCCCCTGCCAATCCGCTCTGATTGTTTCATCACAGTATGACTGTCCTCGTGATTCATACACGGCTTGCATCTTGAGACTTCAGATAAGGTTGTTAATGCTCTGCGTCATTGCCTGAATCACCTCCTATTTCCTCATGGCTAGCTTATAACTGAACTTCTTTACATATCAGAGATCCGAAGTTCGTCTCATTTACCAACCCCAGTTGGGTACAATAGTTAGACCCAAGTTAGTAGTCGCCTGGGTGATCGGCCTATCACCATCCCCAGTTGTATCTGCTGACAAAGTGTGTACAACTCCCGTACACTGCCTTGCGATGGTAGACGAATGATCCCTCGCTATGTCCGTGGGTTCACCAGAGCTGGGAGCATACGCGATTAAGAAAAAATTAAAACTGAAATATCTTGTTAAGTAATTGTGTTACGACGACGTTTGTTGGCTTGAGACATTATTAAAGTAATGCATTATGCATTGAGCCCCTACGGATATGACTCTGTCATCCGCGTATTAAATTATTTGAGAATATTTATTTCACTGAGTTCATTCTTCTGGACAAGCTGGAGTAATGAAAGATAATGAAGTTCCATTTCTACCGCCAGGCGGCACCCAGCGCCCCAGTGATGGAATGGCTGAATATCTCCTGATTCCAGCCAACTACCTACTTAATAAACCTAAGAATGTATTATTTTAATAGCAGCACAGCTATTACATACAGATTTCGTACGGAATTATCAAGGGAAAATGCTTGGCGACATTACGTTCCGTATCTGAAGCTTATACATGCTATTAAGTTACGTTGCATGAGTCTATTATTATTATTCAATAATGATGGTCTAATCGTGGAGTTGGCCACGGCCGGCTTACTCGGGATGCTGCCCCGTGGGTCGTGGGTTTGATGGAACTATTAAATCTTGCATTAACAACTAAATTCAAATATAATTCAAAATCAACAAATAAAAAAATCTCACTACACTACAAGCCCTGATAAGGATCCCAAGGAACAAAATATCAACACGATCTAACAGATATACCATGGGAGAACTATACTTACTTTATTATAACATCTAAGTAACCGTTTTAACATTTGGAAATGCCCGCTACTTCGTGAATACCTGAAGTTGCTGCTAGCTAACATATCTCGAAATTAAACACCTTGTCCCTCAGTAAATGGACGGTCTACCTGACTCATATTTCCAGGAGCTGAGGGGCAATGCCATGGCGACGACGCGTTGAGAGATGATCTAAATTCATTTTATATAAATTAAAATACAAAATTAACGTCAAACAAACGTTGCACCCTCTACTTACCTACCTGTAGCAGCAAGGTGCAAAATACTTAATTAAAATACAAAAAGTACCTAAAAATCATACCTAAAACAAAAATCTCATTAAATAAAGGGGCATAAGGAGCTCACTGAGAGCACCAGGTTCCCGCTTTTCAAAGGCAATGCACACATGCCTTCCAGCTTGATTATCTCTGTAGTGCTTCACCTTTCTTGAAGTTACCAATTTTAGGCGGTTCAAATCCCACCTGCGTAGATTACTTTCACCTGCCAACTTTTGTTTCATTTGTATGCTTGGTGTTTAATTACATCCATTTCTGTACGCTTTTTTATATTAGGAATCATTTGTGTAGCAAGTTCTTGGTTCATTACAGGGAAGTGTTGATTGAGTTAGGGACTTGGACATTAGCATTTCAGCCCCATGTAAGTTCCTGTCTGCTGTGCTCCAGCTGTCAAATGGCCTTATCTTATATATTATAGTAGGCCTAATTGGGAAGAGATTTCACCTTTTACTAAAATTGAAATATCTTGACAAGTAATTGTACTTTGCTGGCATTTGTTGGCTAAAGACGCTATACATGTTACGCATTATCCATTGAGACACAACTTGCTTGATTCTGTTATCCGTCTATTAAAGTAGCCTACAGTACTTGCGAATATTCATTTCACCAAGGTAATTTTTATGGCCAATCTGTGTACCGCTGAAGTGAGGGGAGAAGTGAGTCAAGTGTTCTGAAGCACGCATGCGCACAGGAGCCAGATGGCCTGCCCCACTGCGACATTGAAAAGCTCGATGACGGGCATTTTGTTTCAGCATTCGTGTTTAGAGGTTGTGTGTGCTGACGAGTGTGAGGCGAACCTCAATTATGTTATAAGAATGAATGACGTCAACTGTGTGATCAGGCTATTGGCATAAAGGCACGCGAACTGCAAATGTATGGAAATATGTGCTATAGGATTGTTCAAACGATTGCAGCGAAGCAGCACAGGTCTTCTAGTAACATTATTAAAAGCGGTATAATGCATTGCAGGAGTCACACTACATTTATGGGAGTGAACGTATATATTTAATATAAGGTGTTTGCCGTTGAAGATTCCAACTTCATTTGTAAATTGTTCCAAGACTCCATCTTTGCATGTAACCTCTTCTATGACCATGTCATAGATGAATCTTTGAGTCTTAATTCTTAAAGCACGCCATTGCCAATTGCTATGACTGTTAAATAACTAAGTCTATCCTGAACGTGTGTGTGTTCGTTACAGAGCTGAAACCGAGCGCTCATCTGAACTGGTTGTACTCGTAGGGTTAGAATCAGTTCAGCCATAGTGTACACTTAAATTATAAAATTAAGTTTTTATTGTTAATGAACTCCAGCAACTTATATACAGGGAATCATCGGAATTTTTCACTGTCGCTTGACATTTAAATCTTATTAAGTCAAACTGTGAACCATACACAGGTTTTAAGGAGTCTAGAATATCTGGAAACGCTACTTTGTAAGTTAGTTATTACAATTTTCACGACACAAAAGCTGAAGGAGATTACATTTTGGAACTGAACCATATCTTGTGTTAATTTGTTGAAGCATATCGTCAATAATTTAGTAGAACAGTCGACGATAAAAGTAACTATGTATTATTATCGAGCCGAGTTCTATTAGACAGCTGATCGCATTCTTGGCTGTCACCGTGGAGCCCATTGTTCGATTACTGGCTCTGTCAAGAAATTTATTTCTGGTCTGAAGTCTGAACGGGGTACACTCATCAACTGAGAAGAGATGGGTTCGATTCACACCTCAGTCATCCTGTAAGTGGTTTTACACGGTTTACCAACTTCTACATGTTGGTTCCTAACTTAAGCCCACGGCTGCTTCCTTTCCAACCTTTACCTTATTTACATATACACAACCGGCTGCGGTGGCCGAGAGCGTTAACGCGCTACCTCGTACTTAGCTGGCATCGGGATAGCGTGGGTTCGAATCCCACTCGTCCTGAAAATAAAATAAATTGCCATTGGCTGCATTAAAAGAATATTATTACATATACATACTGCTACAGACACCACAATAGCACTGATTATCGGACAAATTCTTCATACACCAAAGTACACGGGGCTAAACGACCACGATGCCCAAGCTCTACCAAAGTACACAGGGCTAAACGACCACGATGCCCAAGCTCTTCAATTGAAATTGGCCAACACTAGCACCTAGCACAGCGCGGAGCACATTGCTGCCACGAGTCTACTCTTGATAGTCTCCAGTACACACGCTACAGGTTTTTGAACAGATTGTATACACACCAAAGTTCATGGGACTTGTGATAATGGTGTTCCCAAGGCCCTTAATTGAACAACTCCTCTTTCACACACTGAAGAAAATGGAAATTGCAACACCCAGAAGGAGTGGTGCTACATTGCTGCAATTGAACATGCAGGACGAGCGTTCGGTTGTGATTCGATGATTACACTTTCAGGTCCCTCTGACAACAAGTTTGGACAACAATCAATACAGGATGTGCCCACCACGAGCTGCAATACATTGATGAATTATCAAGGCATGGAGTCAATAAGGCCCTGGATCGCGTCCTGAGGAATCGTGGCCCATGCTTGCTGCACTGCATGGGTCAGTTGTTCCAAAGTTGTGGGTGGCTGAGGACGGTTGGCCAGTTGTCGACCCTTCATGTCCCACACATGCTCAATAGGACTGAGGTACGGGGATCTGGCGGGCCATTCTAAGGTTGTGATGTCGTGGAGACCTTCTCTGGAGATGCGTGCAGTGTGAACCCTGGCAATGTCCTGCTGAAACATCCCATTAGCAATGTTCGCCATCATAGGGACAACCACAGGATTGAGTACCCTATCAACGTACTGTCAAGCAGTCATAGTGCCCTCAACAAGCACTAATTGTGATTTCACATAAAAGTCAATAGCTCCCCAGTCCATAAAGCTTGGTGTTGGCCCTGTGTGCCTCTCGACAATAACGTCTGGGCGGCCCCTCTCTCCGGTACGTCGGCGCACACGATTCCGGCGGTCACTGCGGGCAAGACAGAAGCGCGATTCATCACTATAAACGACCCTATTACATTCGTCGACCCACGTCGATCGTTCTCGACACCAGGCCAGCCTTACACGTCGCTGTTGTGGGGTCAATGGAACACCTTCTGAAGGGACACAGGATCGTAAGCCAGCTTCACGCAGGCGATTTCCAACTGTTTGTTGTGTAACGTGGGGTGCCACAACTGCTCGAATTTGCGCTGCTGTTGCATGGGGTTCCAACCGGGCCATCGGAATGATGCGGCGATCCACTCTCACAGTTGTCTGTCGCGCTGGGCCTGTGCCCGGTCTATGAGTGTGGGTGCCATACACGTTGTACCGTAGATGCCTGTCGGCCAACACGTGCAGCGACAGTCCTTAGCGATAATCCAGCCTCACACAGCCCAATTATCCGAGCCCTCTTAAACGGCGACAGTTGTTGATAGCGTGCTCTTCTCTGTCGTCGAGGCATGTTTGACGGGGAACACTTCACTGCATAGACTGCAAGTCAACTACGCTACACCAGAGTCCGTATACTGGAGTTGATTCCTCCGCGACCAATCACGTGGGGAGACCTGTAGCAACAATCCAATGGGTCTGAAACTTTGATCGTTTACATACCTACATGGCATCGTTCCATATCTTGAAAATCAACACAAACGACCAATGCCTTCATGGTGTTGCAATTTCCATTTTCTTCAGTGTATTTCTAGCCTGGTAAACATGGTTGATCAATTCTCTTCTGATTCAAGCGTTCTGAAATTTGTCGATGGCTAGGAGTAGATTTTCACCCCCGACGACCTCATATTTCAAGAAATGGAATTAGTGGAGCATAATGCAGTGTAATCCCTTTAACAATGATTAGGAACATCCAAGTATCCTATTTCAATAACCGTAGGGGAGGGAGAATTTCAAACTCATCAATTAAGCTTAATTAACTAACGCAGATGATTTCAAGTAATTAACCCGAAAATGAACACGTTCCACATATCCTTAACTGGAATTAAGATTGACCAGCGGGAGTAATGGCAAACGAATTGCCAGCATTAGATTAAAAATATCCATATCGAAATATTCTTTCATTAGAAACCTGAAATCCCCCGGCGTAGCCCATCATGCACCACAACCACGCGAGCTGTTGCAGCAAGTTTGGAGACCGTAGGTTCAAATCTCTGGCGCTGACAGCGGCTATCCTGAGTGTGGTTTATCCCCTAGGTTCATCCCCCCCCCATCACTTCCTCCAGGAAAATGCTGGGACTTCACCTTCTTTCAAGTCCCAGGGCATCTAGCCCTCCCTGTCCCTAATGCAGTTACAGGTACTCCTACAGTCATCAAACAAATTCACCTTATCAGACAAATTCAACACACACCCAACTACACGGAGGTGATGACCAAAATGTCTCAAGCCCCTAAAATGAATTAACAACAACAACAACAGAAATGCGAAGGAGAATACCAACAAGAGTGAAGGTATCAACATTTTAGAAATTTTGTAAGAAACTTTCTTAAGAATGTTTGCACATACTCTGCCGAGTTATTGTTGCAAGGTGGTTTCAGGAAACACCACGTACATTAAAACCATTCTGAAGATATTTTCACATCACTTCTCATTGAACCAGAGGCACAATTCTATGATAACATCGTAGCACATAACTCACACAATTTTTTCAATAATAGTGTACGTTTGTACGATTATAATCTTCAAGGCGATAAAAAATCTTCTAAAGTTGGTTCCTGCTAGTCAAAATGGCTTCATTAAATACAATTTTGTCACACTGATACTGTATTCATAATAATACATTCAAGGAGAGTTTAGACCAAAACACAAGCTACTCGCAGTAAATAGTTTATTCAACCTGGCCTACAAGGCTGCCAATCAGGAGGACTTGTAGTCTCGATATTCACATCTCCGGCGTTTCTTTGTTATGACGTATAATGCTTTCCCGTACTGATCTCATAACGAAATTGCTGGTGGTCAAAACACGGCCCTTACGTCTTCCTCGCGTTATTAATGGGATAATGGACAACAGGTCAGTACCAAACATTCTTAAATAAGAACCACAGCCGTGTGAAGGAAAGATGATTGGATGTTTATGAGAGATGATATTCTCAGGTACTCGGCGTAGCCTACAATGTTAAGATAGGGCACTTCCACCTTGTGCTCCCAAGCATCGTTCCACTTGTCCTCCATTCTCTAACCGCAGTAGTATCAAGCACAATTGGTGCACTCTGAAGTGAAACACAAGAAAAGTAGTCATTAAAACAAGGGAGATCCCAGATGTTATTACGTGTTAAATATTATTTGAACTCAAAGCAGTGTACTAAAGCCAGAGAACATTGATTTACGTGTTCAAAGATTAATTTATAATGACTATTTTAAATTCATGCTGCGCAGAATACAAAATACTGTATTTGAGTGTATTTTGTGAGTGAGAGAGAAGCGATTATTTATCTGTAATTACTTTCTGATACCTTATATTGTTATAATATTTTTTCTGTGCTAAGACTGTTATCTGCACACGTTTACACAGTTATTTGAGGCAATACGTGCCAAACGTTTGTTCAAACCTGTATTAAAAGTTCTACATTCATATTATAAGTATGTGAGCCGATTTCGGTCAAGGGTATGCAGTGTAGGAATACTTTTTGTACTCACTGTAGATGAGGTAATGCTCTCATCGTTTACCCATCAATTCTACTACAATATACTCTGCAACATACAAGATCGTATGTATTCTTTCATCCTTTCACTGGGCTTTCTTTCAAAGCCCTTTTTATTGAACGTTCCAGGGTTGTCAGGTTTTATAGAGATTGATTCGACATCGTCCCTTACCTCTTCCATCATAGGCCAAACGCTCGTTGAATCCATTCCTCACTTTGTCTTACTTTAATTCTTTGTTCTCCTCGACTCCTTGTTTCACAACTTTAGTTTAAATATCCTTCACATGAACTAATTATCACTTGTAAGGTAGTATTCACGCGGACATTACACCATTTTGGTTGAGTGAATAGCACATTGAAGATACATTATATAAGATGATGATGATAATTGTTGTTTTAAGAGGCCTAACATCGAGGAATTATATAAGACTACACCATAATCAGCAAATGAATAATTACTCAATTATACCTGTAAACAAAAATAGATTTAGTAAATACTACTGCTGTATGTATGTCTACCCCTTATTATTCCCGTTTTCCAACGGGGTCGGGGATGAGGTGCGATGGAAGTCTTGGTGGCGATGGTTTTTACGGCCGGATGCCCTTCCTGACGCCAACCTCACGAGAGGAGTTAATGAGAGATGAAATGAATGATGGTGAATGAAACTGGGCAAGGATGTGGAAGGAAGCGGCCGTGGCCTGTCAGAAGGTACCGTCCCAGCATTTGCCTGGTGTTGAAAATGGGAAACCACGGAAAACCATTTCAAGGACGGCCGACGGTGGGGCTCGAACCCACGCGTCTACTGAGTCAGCAGAGAGCTTGGCCCCATGATCTAACACTGCGCTTTAGCCAGCCTAGCCACTACTGTCGGTAGTAAATACTACTACTGATATAAGAATAACGCTTAGAGATATGACAAGTGTCATTCAATCAAGGGAATATATTCAGACTCAGATTAAATAGGTATCAAGAATAGGAATGTAAACAAATAACAAGACGTTCTGTAAAGAACACATAGCCTACACTCTTTGAAATTCATGATTTCATTCTTTATGTCTATTCTTGTTGCGCAGTACATTTAGGGTGGTCAAATATCCGCGTCATATACTGTAGGCCACCAACGTAATGCCGGAAAAAGTAATGTACGTTTACACTTCATATTGGTACATGAACTTTATTTCTATATGTTAGTTCTCTGATTGGCCCACAGTGTACTGTAGTACTGTAGGGAGGACTTCAAGCCTCAACAACTTAATGAGCGTACCGTATGCAACCCCCAGTGGTTTCTCACTCTGGCAGCAAACAATGAACACAAAATATAAACCTATGTACGCAGAGGACAATAGATTCAATCTTCAGAGTGACCATAATATTATGAGTTGGAAACGGGTCACCTAAATGTTACTGGAGACACAATTGTGTTGCTGCGTGTTATAGTACCAAATTAAATTAAATATCAGGTGAATTGTTAATCACCTTGCTAATAAGGCCAGGGATAAAGCAAAAACAACTTTGTAATATTTAAATGTATAAGTATACGAGGGTCGAGTCATAAGTCATGGCAACTATTTATTTTATCGCGAACAGGTGACAACACGGAAAATCTACGATATGCATTTGGAAATATAGGGCATGTACGTATGCATAGTGCCTGGAGATAAATTCTGACGTCAGGAGATGCTCGTAGGTAAGTGACAGAACACAGGCCATTGGTAAACATTGTTTTGTTATGGTATAGACAGCAAATACACAAGACTACGTACAAAGGACACGTCTCCACTAGTTACAGACCTTCGAAATAATCACCCAAGCTGTCTACTGTGCGTTGCCAGCGGTGGGGCAGGCGCTGAATATCATTCGCTGCATGTGTATCACTAACGCATAACACCTCCCTCCGAAATGCTGTTACGATGTCTTCTTTGTTAGCAAATCGTCGTCCACGTAGTGGCTTCTTGCCTTTGGGGATTAGATCATAGTCACATGGGCTCAGATCAGGCGAATGAGGCGGTTGTGGAAGAACCTCCCATCCCCACCGTTGTAAGCGATGGCTGCTGTGTGAGCTGTCGCGTTATCGTGTAGAATTATGGTGTCGTCCAAACGTTCAGGACGTTTGGTTTGCACTGCATGGCGCAATTGGTGCAACAAAAAGGAATTGTAATACACTGTATTGACAGTGTGCCCCTCACGCACTGGATGACATACAAGAACACCTTGAACATCGTATGCCATGATGACCATTACCTTATTGGGTGACGGATTTTGTCGAACTGTGTGTCTCCATGGTGACCCCTGACGACGCCATTCACTTGACTGTCTCTACAGTTCAGGTTTATAAGCACGTGCCCATGTTTCATCGACTGCAATAATGCGATTCAACATGGATTGTCCTTCCTGCTGAAACCTCTCCAGATTGATGCGACATGTTTCGCATCGAGTCCACTTCTGTACCTCCGTTTAGTGACGTGGCACCCACTTTGCACAAATTGTACGCATCTGTAGGTCCTTATGTAAAAAGTGCCGTATTGTTGCCGCTGGTATTGCTGTATGTTCTTGCAATTCCGCTATAGTCCAGTGTCTGTCCTCCTGTAAACACTGATCGATCACCATTATCCGTACACCTTTGTCCATGGACACTGGACGGCCTGGGTGAGGCAAATCGGCAGTTGATACTCTACTACGTTTGAACGTCACCACCCGTCTCGCCACTGTTCAATAGGGCATGGCATGCACCCCGCAGCTCTGCATGGCATTGGAGTGCATTTCTGCCGCGGAGAACTGCGATTTTAATATACGATCATTGCTCCTGCTTGTTGACTTCCACCGTGTGACGCTCTCATTCACACACTGAACTTGTGGTCATGCTCAGACCCACACTGTTTTTTACATACACCATCTAGTGGCATCCTACGCAAGTACATACCGTACGTTTCCAAATGCATATCGTAGATTTTCCGTGTTGTCTCCTGTTCGCGAAATCATATAGTTGCCATGACTTATGAGTAGAGCCTCCGTGGCTATGGCGGCAGCACGCCGGCCTCTCACCGCTGGGTCCGTGGTTCAAATCCCGGTCACTCCGTGAGGTTTGTGCTGGACAAAGCGGAGGCAGACAGGTTTTTCTCCGGGTACTCCGGTTTTCCCTGTCATAATTTCATTCCAGCAACACTCTGCAGTATCATTTCATTTCATCTGTAATTCATTTAATCATTGCCCCAGGGGAGGGCGACAGGCTTCGGCAGCAGGCACAGTTCATATCCTTGCCACTAGATGGGGTCTTCATTCATTCCATCCCCTGATCCGGTCGGTCGACTGGAAGCAGGATGCGGATTTTCATTTCACTTATGACTCGACCTCCGTATTAAGTCACCGTTCTAACCGCAATGCGCGAGGCAACAATTACTATGTTTCCAACCGAACTAAAATTGATTACCATGCGATCCCTTATTTCAACACGGAGGATAACACGTATAGTATATAGTTTATAGTCGTCAATCTGTAGGTATGTGGGCTAATGTATTCATCTGTAAATAAACACGTAGTTCCGTGAAGAACTAAATTGCCTATTTTCATATAGCCTACTACACCGGCCTTTTCCATTGAAAAACTCTCCTACCTATTAAATGTATAGATTAAATCGCTTTGGGTACACTATCTACATTGTGATAAAGTATAGGGCAACACTTTCAAACTTAAAAAACAATGTTCAACGTTGTAGTCTTTTCAGGCAAGAAATATAAAAATATTTTTAAATAGCAAAATAGTATTCCTACGGTACTAGTACCTGCAGTGTATTGCATTAAACCTTTCATCATTACACAATACAAGTCACACCAACACACCGTCTTCACTGGAAAGTATGTTTTCAAAGACACACGATGAGGCTTATCAACATTACATCAATACAACACCATAGAAATGTGTACCGTACCACTTCATGGTACTGATTTATCAACTTACTGAGAGACAACTTCAATAGAACATCAGTAGGAAGTGTTCCATTTCAGAAATGAATAAGCGTATAACCTATAGTTTTCGATACCCACAATTACAAAATTGGGGCTTATGCCCTTGACATTTCGCCCTTTACAACAATGACGACAACCACCACCAATACAATGAAGAATTGCATGCTACTATGAATATAAATATTCAGTATTATTATTATTATTCAAACGATTTATTATAGGAAGCCTTCTTCGCAAAATTTCAGTTTGATTGCTGTAGTTGTTTCAGAGATATTATTAAAGAAATATTTCCAGTCGGTCAACACCAATTTGTTTTTTAATAGAACTCGGCAACACTGAAAAAATGGCTCCTATCATTTCAATTCGTAGATATTAAGAACTGGATAAATATTTCTCATCACTGCGCTGGCATGTTTGATTGTCGTATGTGTAGGCCGTAGAATTATATACCAGCAGATGAATAGTATTATGGTAGTCCATTATACATACTGCAATTCAATTGATTGAATAGGGCTACAATGAAAGGACAGTCGCCAACTTGAATTTCTCTTAATAACCGATCCCGAAGCTAGGTTTAATAATCGATTTTGAATGTATGGAATTTATGCACATATGCCTTCAGTAGTGTAAATTTCATGTAGAATACTAAAGATTTTGCCTAATTTAAAATTCATTTATACGATGGTGAGTAATACAGTAGACTAGTGTAACCTATCAGGCTACACGAGGTCAAACCCGCAAAACGGGACTTATATGTGTTTATCATCCTCATTATTTCATATACATTGTATCATCGTTTCATTAATTAATAAGAATATAATTAGAATCATTAAATGATAAAACCCTTAATTGATTATTTACACGTGTCCCGTATTTTTCGGCTTCAATCTCGTGTGGCCCTTGCCTATAATGCAATGATTTGCTTGTTAATTCAGATAGTTACATATTTGGGTCACTCATGTTACAAGTTCGCTGGACATTGCTCAGGACTGTTACAAGCCTCACTCTGTTTTAGAATAAGGAAAATACGTTGGAGGATCTGGGAATAGCCAGTCCAGTGCACTGTCAATGACCTGGGTAACAGTCCTTTTAAATTGAATGTTTGAACCTGAGCATCAGGAAGTTGAAATGTGATTGGTGAAGCGTGATTCAGACTGCAGGAGAGGTGGTATGGTGACGTGTGTTCAGTGGCGGGTCCAGGCCTTGCGGGGCCCTGGGCTATATGATAAGGTGGGGTCCACAACAATAGGAAAAAAAATCAAATCAAATGGAAAATAGTTTTGTAATAATAATAAAATAAATAATACTTACTATATTTTGAATACACTACAGTACATTTTTTTATAATATGAAAGAAACCTTTAAGTCCCCTTGAAGAAGATTATGTAAACTATGAAATATTAAAATATTACTTTGCGACTTTTTTCCGGGCTGAAGTCTTCTATCATTTCACTGAAATCTAAACTAGCTAAACGGTCACGGGAGGTCATATAAATATAAATTATAAATTAGTTTTAAAAGTATAATTAATTAATCAATTACATTTAAAACAATCCATGGCGCGTGGCCCCGGGCGGTCGCCCCCCTCGCCCTCCCCTAGATCCACCCCTGCGTGTGTTAATTGTATGCAATTAACAGAAAGCTGTTGGAAGCTCGACCTACTTATTATTAATTCTTATGATACTAGCCCACTCGCTACTCATTCTTTGCAGCAGTTTTGTGTCGTTATTATGACAGTGAATAATTGGTAATTGATAACTACGAGGAAACTTGGCAGTAAAGTATTTTAAAAATTGTTGCCAGTTTTAATGTTCACGTCACAAGACCATCCATTGAGAGCGGCTAGATATATCTTACTTGCAAGTTATATCAGCATGTAAATTCAGTAATGCAGGAAGTACTGAAAGTCATATAGCTAGTTGAAGAGTGAATTATTTTGAAAACCTATTCCAGAATTCTTAGGCAGGACCAGTCACCATCACGACTCCAGGTAGGCATCGGTCATCACTTACAGTACGTAAGTCTAACAACTATATTCAAGATCTTCTCATCCAAATCATATGTCACAGTTTCAGGCCACTGTTAGTGTTAGGGAATCAGGACACTTGTAATGGAAAAAATCCTTACTCATGTGTTTCATTGTTAGAATATAGCTTAATTTTAACAGCAGGTCACATGCGTTATTTCGGTAGGAAATTCACCTTCTTATAGTTAGATGATCCTTGTCATTCCTGTAGTGTTCCTTCTCAAGTGGGACAAACACCCCTACATGAAATGTTATATGTTTGAGAGTGTGGAAGGTGTTGATAAAATATAAATGGTAGCCCAAGGTGGCACCAAAGTTAAAGTAGTAGCAGTGAAGTTACAAATTCATCTCAATCGTGGGACGGATAAGTTAAATATTTTTTATGATTTTATATATTCCAGATAAGATCTACGCGTTATATTCAATCCAATAGCTTTTAGGTTTGAGTAGCTGCTTCAAGTCTGAAGAACGGTGGTTTGAATCCTGACACTGAAAGAGGCTGTCTCATGTGTGGTTTATCCACACTCGCTCCAGGCAAATGCCAGTATAGTACTTATTTGAAGCCCAGGGGCACCTACCCATTCCCGACCTTAATAATTAAAATGACACAGACTACTACAGTCACCACAGAAACGCAGGTTAGTTGCAAAATTCAACACACAGGGCTGATGTCCGAGATGTCCCAAGCCCCTAAAATGAACTAACAAAATCCTTTTTAAACTTTTCCAAACGAAAGAGGTACTTTTCATACCGTACGATGGTATCCTGTTATAGCAACTAGAACTAGTCGAAAGGACTGATAGTGGGCTCGCTTACAAGGGGAGGATACTATGCATGGGTCATCGATTCGAACCATCCTTAGTACAGTGTAGAGCATGGCCAGGCGTATTCCAGGTGCAACTAGTAATGTGCGCTTCTCAGCCGTTTCCGAGAAATTAATTAATTGCAAATACAGTGCGACGTGTATGTGCGATGTACGCCAGCAAAAAACCCAACGTGGGCGTGGTGCTGTGGTAACAGCCCTGCTTCGTAAACGCAGGATCGCCGGATCGAATCCCACCGGCGAGCTATTGCAGTGTATTGTTTTTTCTTTAAATTTATTTTTATATAAACATTGACAATTCGTTCAACTGTGTCGTAAATAATGTTTATTTTGCAGTCAATTGTGATAACGTGTTATCTGAGCGGGAAAAGAGATTCTGAAATCATCGTATGGGGGTCAACGTTTGTGAATGAACAGTATCGACATTGCAAATACATTGGCATTATACACGGTCAGGTGTATTCTATTATATGTACCGGTATACATTTATACACTGAAGGCCCAGTCTGTTCCGTTCATTGCACGTCTGTGAACCATCAGACCACCCCGTACCCCGTAAGCAGTGACTCATGCTATGGGTATTGGTTGGAAATTGCCAATGGTTACAAAAAAAAAAAGAAACAACGCACTGCGAAGGATCACCGGTGGGATTCGATCCAGCCATACCACTGCACCACGCGCTCATTGAATTGTTGCAAGCGTACAACGCACAGACGTTGCACTGTAATTGCAATTAATTAATTTGTCAGAAACGGCTGAGAAGCGCACCTTAGTACTTGCACCTGGTATACGCCTACGTGTACTAAAGATGGTTCGAATCGGTGACCCATGCATCGTATCCTCGCCTTGTTAGTAGTGCTCAGAGACTCAAGGAGCTTAGCTTTTCATTCGTCCTCACAGTATCCTGTAAATTGGATTTATGTAATACAATGAACGCATATAACCAACCTCAACTGCAACATATGAATTGAAAATGTTTTCACCTGTCCATACCCTGAATATCATTTATGGGAGGGATAAGGGGAGTTTTGATTTGTTACTTTCTTTTTTAGTCGGTTACCCTCCAGGTTGGTGGAATCCACGGACTCAGCGAGGGAACTCACCACTACCGCCTCTACGGGCAGTGTCCTAGAGCTGGGAACATCGAATCGGAAGGGATACAACTGGTGAGGTGGGATTGGCACCTCGCCCAGACGGCCTCACCTGCAAAGCGAACAGGGGCCTCATGAGGGAAGGTAAGGGATGGTTAGGATGGATAGACAAGTAAGAGGGAAGGAGGCGGCCATGGCATTGAAGAAGGTACCATCCCGGCATTTGCCCGAAGACGAAGTGGGAAACCACGGAAAACCACTTCGAGGATGGCTGAGGGGGCATCGAACCCCCTCTACTCATTTGGGCCACCCGAGGCTGAGTAGACCCCGTTCCAGTCCTCGTACCACTTTTCAAATTTCGTGGCAGAGCCGTGAATCGAACCCAGGACCTCCGGGGCGGCAGCTAACCACGCTGACCGCTACGCTACGGAGGCGACCTTGATTTGTTACTCATTTTTTATATTTTTGGCGCTTTCAAATTTCTAGTGGAGACTTGTTCAAGACCGTCATCAGAGACTGCCTGCTGTCTGACACATTGGCAGAATAATAGTGTTGATAAGAGTGTCAAATATTACAAAATAGAATGGGAATTTATTTTGAGCAGTTCAAGTAGTTGATTGCGATAACGATGACCGCTCTTACGTGCTTCTTCTGCCACGTACCAAACGAATATTCCTGTGTTTGAAACCTGGTATTTGGTTATACTATCTCCGTGATATCGTTCAGCATGAACATACTTGACGTTTCGAGTGTCTTTGAATAATTCCTGCGACCTTGATGGGATCAAACAATGACAGATGATGAATTAAAATGGGATATTCGCAACTGTTCATGATCCTAATCAGCGGTTATATCACTGCGAGATCACTTGTGTAGCACAATGATAACATCCATAGGGATTCCCGAATGGCGTGATTATTAAAATATCCGATAAAACTCTTACATATATATATATATATATAGGTGAGACAAGGAGATGAGAATCATTACTTGGCTACCTGTGCTGGGCTCAACCTCCATACCAACGAAGATGAGTGCTATCGTAAATACTGTCAACGTACTCAAAGTAGGCGGAAGGGCACTTTCCCTTGCCTCACAGGTTAGTTGTGCTATACTTTCATAAGAATGTGTACCACACTGTACCAAGCTTTGTTGGTAAGATCCAGTGATTCCTCTGCTGCCTACTAAATTTTATTCACTGCCATCTCCTAATTCATCACTTGGCACATCAACTCAAGTTATTCTGATGGCCACTTGGTCACACTGCCCCAGTGTTATCGAGGCTAGGCAGAGGAAGCGTCAGATATATCTGCCTTCAACTCGTATATAAATGACTGTTGTAGAAAATGTGTTATTCAAGGCATAACCTACGTTTCTTTGACAAATAGAGTATTGTATTTTCAGGATTGCTTAGATGCAAAGTGACATTTTTCAGCTTGTGGATAGTGTTATGTACAAGAAGTAACAAGGTCTTCAGTAAAGAACATAACATTCTACTTTTTCTTGACTGTATGGGTATAATTACAACTCTTTGCCATCATTAAGGCGTATAATAGAATGTTCTTGTGATGAGCGTTAAGACTTGTACTCTATATAAGACTACCCGTTTACTAAGTTGCGTTGAAATTCTTTTCTGCACCCATAGGAATTTTTTTAAAAATTAGAAATTACGTCCATCTACCATCTTGAATGCATGAAATCGTTTATCTTGCGCCTTCTGCAGAAAAAGTATTTTATGTCAGACAACATATTTGCTGCGGTTCGACATTGTAACTGTAATTGATAGTGGATTGTCGATATTAATGACTTATATATTCAAGATGGTGGCTGTAGTGTGATAGTCTTATGACTAATAAAACCGAGGGATGTTATCTGCTTCTCCCTTCTTACAAACTTTAGAGTTATTTGCGTGATTGGATCCTGAATTATTGAATTTGAAGTATTATTAGTAGACTATGCTCAGCTTGTATACACGGCGAGGGTGTTCTTATGTACAGTTTTATATAACTGTTAATTTAAGATATTGTTTCTCTAAAATAAATAGTTTTTTGTATATTTTATAATTTCAAGATGGCCACTGCGCGCTATATTCAGTGTGATATTCCAATATATAATGGCAACGAGGTATTCTGTATGGTACTCCTCTCTTTCTCTCTCTCCGAATTTCACGTCAATTGTGTAATTATATCGTGAGTTAACTATATTCAAGTCTTAAGAACACTCCCAGCTGCCATCTTGAACGTATGGAGTCTCTGCCCTTTTGACTTAGTCATAGAAATCCACTTACAACGTTCTACATTACTGCTAACGTTCGATGTTGTATCTTAAAATGTGTTTTTTACTATCATGTTCTATAATTAGAAGATGGCCGCCATGCGTTGTATTCAGTATGTTATTCTTACGACTTATTTCAGGAAGGGCCTTTTATAGTACGTTCGTTTTAATTGCTCAATTAAATTCTGACTGATTCGCTATTACGTATTAATATTAGGCTACGTACAGCCACCAATTTGAAAGTGTAGATTCGCTGTTATATTGCTTTGCGCATATGATGTTTCATATAGACTTCCACCCCATCACTAATTTTCGCTATTGTGGTTTTATTTATAACGATTATAACGTTTGCATGATTCGTAAGACCACCATATTGAAACGGTTTTGCTGATGATATTGTAGTTTGGACGCAAGACGCTTCCCACATGAAGGCATGATTGTAAAAAGATTTGTCAGATGATAAGTTAAGGCGTAACTTGATTTTAGCTTTGAGCATTTGGGTGTCCGCCATTTTGTTTTGATGAAGATGGCTGCGATATAAAAAATGAAACTGAGGTGTCCTTTGCATAGTGCTACATTTGTACAAAATTTGATTCATTTTGCTTTGGTCTTGTTTTAATTGATACAGGGGATGGACAGACATGCACACAGACACACACACATCCACTCTCACACAGACAGACGGATATTCGGTCCATGTAGATCTTATAAGACTACTTTTATTCTTTGAACAAATCGAATATAGGCTAATAATGGAAGATCCCAAGTTTGTGTTCTGATCGCGGCAGACTCTCTGATTAACATCTTGATGGCTTGTACTTCATGAACAAAACACCATCTGAGAGCAATAATAGCTAAAATTCTCCCTTGGCAAATAATTGAAGTTTAACTTATGACATTAATTTTTCGAGCAAGCGTCGAGCAATGTAATGATTTCTTACTTTATAATTGAACTGGCAATTAATTGATTAAGATTAGAGCTTGTAGTATTCGCCATCGGTTAATTCATTGATCATTATAATAATGTTATTGGATTTTCGTCCCTTTTAACTACTGCGGGTTTTAGAGACGCCGGGGTGCCGGAATTCTTTCCCCAAAGGGAATCTTTTACGGTCCAGTGAATTTACTGACACGGCTCCCTCGCATTTGCGCACCCTCAAATGCCAAATGACTGCGCCAGGATTCGATCCTGCAACTTTGGCCACAGTAGGCAAGAACGTTACCGCTGAGCCACGCAGCCAGTCACATTGATATTTAGCCAGCAGTTACCACTGTCATAACCAACTATACGATTTGCAAGTTTGCCGGCTCAGAGATCTCGCTGCCTGGACACGCTAACTCAGAAAAGAAAACCAAGCGAGCATCATATATCCAATGAGCATGCAGAAAACAAAATCAGCTTCTCTTTACTGTTGCTATTTCCCATAGAGGCTTGAAATATTGTGGCCATCAGCCGCGCGATCTTTCCCGTGTATCTGTATTCTGCCCAATAATCCATGTTATTGTAATGTATGCACTGGGAAGAATGTGACCTTGGCCTAATGTCAGTTCTAGCCTTGACATTTGCCAGGATTTGAGTTGGAGACCATGGAAAATCACTTCTAGGAAGTCTGAGGTGCTCTTTTGAGTTGTTCTCACGAGAGTGAATGTGTTAAGAATTCAGGCCAAAGTAACTTTCATTGGTCACTCTGTGTGTGGTCCTTCGACAAGTGGTTCCACATTCACCCAAGACATGTGCCGGGAAAGTGTATTCTTTCATATCACGTGCCATCCGTCCCGATGTTACCATCAAAAGTCCCAACAACACATTTTAACAGGCAACCCAGTAACACAAATTGTCAGACACTATTCATAATGAGCACACATGTTTGGGTTGGCAGAGTTGGGTTTTCCCGAGTCCTTAAATTGTAAGAACAATGGTAACAAATAGTTCACGATGTGGTAAATGTTAACATTCTGCTTATATGTTCCCTAGCGCATAATACAGCGAGGTGGAGAATTATAACACATTACGTATGAATTTCAATGTAGAAGGCTTTTCTCAGAGAATTCATTACGCAAGTGTCAACAGAATTTTTAGGGTCATTTCTTTCTTAAATGAAAGTAACCTGTGTTCTGAACTAACCTATTATGGAGTAAGAACTTTGGTAGTAAAATTACATTTTATTTTCTCAGCGCTTGTAAGGAATTGTTTGAAATTTCCCATTTTTGTTGAAGGAATATTTGAAATTCACACTTCAAACTAAATTGTCTCCCACTCTATGTTGGGGTTGACTGGATTTTCAGCTTTTGATGTACACAGTATTGTCCTTTTCCACGAAAATGACTATTTGTTCGATATCCTTCAAGGGGGTCGCCTCCGTAGCGTAGCGGTCAGCATGGTTAGCTGCCGCCCCGGAGGTCCTGGGTTCGATTCCCGGCTCTGCCACGAAATTTGAAAAGTGGTATGAGGACTGGAACGGGGTCTACTCAGCCTCGGGTGATCCAAATGAGTAGAGGGGGTTCGATTCCCACCTCAGCCATCCTCGAAGTGGTTTTCCGTGGTTTCCCACTTCATCTTCGGGCAAATGCCGGGATGGTACTGTACCCTTTTACCTACCAATACCTGTTGAATCCCTGGATAGCAGCTGTATCGTAGAACCTGAAAATGCCCCGGCTCTAAAGACCCCCCAAGTTCTACCAACAGACACAGGGATAATAGGGCCACTCGAATACCTAACAGGATGTATTAAGACTGACCAAGGCTCAGAAAAAGAAAAGACTAGCTCAAAACACAGGAATTCTTCAAGAGGAAGAAAGAATCTCAAAGGTGTGGTAAACACTAAAATACCTAGCGATGGCCCCCTTAATACACCCTTCCATCACCTCTATAAAGCATCACGCAATAATTAAAACCAAGTAATAAAGTAGTTTATTGTAAGAATAAACAAGACAGAGAAATATCAATTTCGTCGATACCACGACCAATCAAAAAAAAAACAATCTCATTGATAATATTGGATTATCTTTCAAAAAAAAAATATATTACCCATTGTCACAACTAACTTTTAGCTGATTAAAATATAAGGCATATTAATAATAATGATGATCAATCCCATAGGGTAAGCATTTACAAAAAAAGAAATATTATAAGACTTGAATACATTAAATTAATTTCGGTTCCTTAACGGAAATAACATCTTATACAAAAATATCCTGATTATAATTAATAATCCTACACGACATCTTCAGTAACATTATATGTTCTTGTTATTGAACGAAGAAATTCATATGGTCTATTTACAGAATATAATTTGCACAAAAATCCAGAATAATTTCAATTATTCTCTTCCCACTGACTTGATGTCACGACATTCCTTTCTGTTTAATATTATTTCATTTCTTGTTCTAGGGTAATTCTGCCGAACAGTTAAGCTAAGCAAAAATTAATCATAAAGTCAGTCTTAAATAGTTATCGGTTTCCTTTTTAAACATACATCTTATGGCAAAATTGTTATATTAGTTTTACTGGAAATATTTAACCGGATATCCACTCAAGATTCCCAATAATACTGCTTAGAAAAATATTAATCTTCACACAGGCATTTTCACGATAACAGCGATAAAGTTAACTATGACCAAATATTAACCATACTAGGTTAAAACAACCTCTCTCTGGGTTAAAACCCCAATCAATCTAATCCTGATTGGCACACCTGGCTCAATCCTCAACAAGAAAAATCTGCTTTACAAAGCATTGCATCAATATACTTAAACACAAAGACATTACTCATAGTACATGCCTCTCTAAAGACCAATATGCACCTATAATAGGAGCCTTACTGTTATAAATCCACAATTATGCAAATCAGCTGTTTATGGTAAAAATCCTGAACTCGAAAAATATGATCCCGTAACAGATTACCAACAAAGCCCAGTGGATTTCAGAAATATTCCACCTATCTTTAAAAACTTGCCTTACATTGATTTATTACATGATCCATAATTCTTAAACGTATGACTTATAGTAAGTCGTCCCTGGGATTATCCTCGCAAATTTGGATGTCGTTCAAATACCCTCTTAATAGAGAAAAACTATTGCACTAAAGGCAATGATATCAATTTAATCCAGTGTTAACATCATAAGAAAAAGAAACTGTATATAACGCTGCCCAACCACACAAACTGAGGTTGTAAAGTGATCTATAAAGATAAATTCAATCTCAAAATAAGATCCTCCCTGAATTTCCCGAACGCGAAAATGTCGATGGATTAGACCTACAGCATGGATCTAGGTTAGCAACAAAGGCTAAGCGACTAATGACCCATTAGGCAATCCATTTCGAAAATCACGCTCAGAAAACACAAGTTAAATCTGTTATTAAAAAAACTGAAGAAAATATAGTCCAAGGACTCGAAGTAACATTTAGAATAACTGGGTCCGAAAACTTCCTAATATCTTAATCAAAATACGAAAAGGAAACTTCCCCTCAAAGAATACGATAATCCAAGCGAAAGTGCTTAAAGAACAATGCACTAGAATATGAAAACTCAACCAAAGTTGTCAAAAGAAAGTTGTGTTACTAAAAATGTTCTTACACAAGAAAAACTGTAAATCTTCTTCCTACTTTTGCTTCTCGACAAATAAGAATGAGCATATTAGTTTAAATACTGTAAAATACTACTGAAATTATTAATTTATTCATCAAAATTACACAAAGGATGCACTCATTTTTATGAGTCAAAATCCTGGCATCATAGAAGGTCAGTTTCGAAATGAACATCGAACCTGCACTTCCTACTCAACCATTTAAACTACAAAATCAAATATGGCAAAGTGGTATTTATAAATGTCCACGCTACACTACTGTAACAAGTTGAAGTGATCAGTACCTTTGGCGAATCTAGATGAGGAAAAAAGGATATCGTTGGCCATAATCAGCTCCAAACCAACAGAAAATATGCTGGACTTCAACTGGGTTTCCATAGAACGAACCAAAGTCCTCCCAGGCTCGAACCACACCCGGTCGGTCGAAATAGTTCCAACATATCCTGGCGATATCTTCCCATACATATTCGAACACCAACGGATGGACCGCACACAGTTTATCAACTCGTCACGACGCGAAGGTGAACTCGAACAGTCACTAACAAGTTCCAATATGTGAACGCGCGTATGAACAAGTTCACGAGGGTCGACGCGGTCCCTTACAACACGAGAGTCGCGTGCACACTTCATGCTAAATGAAAGTTGCCTTCAACAAGTCCCCGCTGCACCCTGCTAATGCAGTATTCTTAAATCAATTTAGCCTACCATCGTAGTGGATATAAGCTTCATATTGTCCCTTCCCCCTGACACCTTGCTTGAGAATGTACTCTTTTCAAAAGGTATAATCACTGTGAAGAGTGAATCAAATCTAGGCTGCATTTCCACGACGGATTATATGCAGAGTTTCGTGACACATCACGGCTGAGCTCGCGGTCGGGATTATAAAAGTATCCATCCGCATGGCCCGTTAGTTGCTGTAGAAACACGGTCGCAGAGATAAACTATTACATGTTTAAGACCATGTCTGAGCCCTATTAAACACGTTTCTACTTCACGTAGAATGCTAAACAAACTAGCATACACTTCAGCACGGTCACACGTTTTTAAAACTCCCGTTAGCTGGCGATTTTACTTTCACTGATTTCCAGCTCAAACCTCTACGCTGTCAAGTTCTAAACTCATTGCACTCTCCACGAGGTCGTCTGAGTCTCACATCTGCTTCCCCCACTTCCTCACACGTCATGACTCGATACGAAATATATCGCAGTCGAAACGTAATCAGCAGTGAGTTAACATATCATCTTCTGTTCTTCATACTTTCTTAATAATAGCTTTCTGCCATGGAAATAAACACACACACGTATGTAGCTGCTTACATATAGCGCTAAATATGCATTAATTTGTATTAATCACTCTCAGGTGAATCGATCGATATAGTGTTAGACACAGTCAACATGGTTATTATCGATGACCTTCGGGTTTCTCGTCGGAAACACGAGCTCTGCCGATCTCTTTCTTGATAGCATGACTTTTCTTGCTGCAGACCAGCTGTTAAGATCGACTTCAGAGGCTAGTTAGAAAGTTACAGGGCGTTCCCAAAATACTGTAACCATGTCTGTACTTAAGCCCTTTATGAATAATGGTGCAGTACTGTCCCCGTTATCAGGATAGTAGGCTGTCAGATATCCGCCCCCTCAATCGGATTGCCAATAATCAAACGCACCGGCACAGCTACATCAATGAAAATGGCACTGACAGATACTATCGAGATTAGAGCACAATAGTTAACAAGAAAATTATTGTGGAACACACCAAAATATACGGGGGTTCATACTTACCTTTACTTACCTCTTAAATTTATCTCGGGGACTGGGTTGTCAACTGGATCACTTAAAGTATGCCCTCACAATAACCTCCACCATGATATTTAAAATGAACCAAAACGAAGACGAGAAACTTTAAACTGCACAATAATTTATTTCACATAAAGAATGAATTTAACAAAAATAAAACAACAAAATCCACGTGGCAATCAGAAGCCATCGACCACATAACCATGTCCTCCTGTCGGACTTGTATACTCTACATACAATGTTTCAGCTTTCTCAAGCTCAAAATAACGTAATTATAATAATGCACTTGGAATGGAAACGGGATTTGGGACGAGACACATATATCAATTGGTTTGCGTGTTTATACACATCACATTTTATTTATAGCCACAAGGCTATTATGTAAACGTCCTTGGCCTCTATCATACAGTTGTTCGGGCCAGCTGCAATGCACCTGCATCGTCAAAGTGGACTCACCCCTCCGTTCAACCCTAGCATATGCGAGTTATTTCAGAGCTTAGCTCTCCTTTCAAAACACGTTAAATGTCCACATCTCAACTGAAATATTATCACGCAAATCTTTTAAATGCTCCATTCAAACACCAGTGGAATACTCTAACACTCCCAAATCATGTTTAATTGTTCAATCCACTTGTTTAATTAGCGTTGTTTAGAGTATAATAACAAAACTCCAAATGTTAATAACAAAAGTTCATTAATTATTTATAACAATAATAAATTGTTTATAGCAATGTCAAACGACAATTGAAAATTTTATACACGCCTCTATTAATCCCTTTCATTACAAATTGTTTAACAAAGATATTTACACAATTATTTACAATATTATATTGTTTATATTATTTATACAAGAAATACATTAAACCACACGTTTATCCGGTTGATAATTACTTAAATTGTGGTGATATAATCGACCAATGAAGGTTAGTTATATTTAAATGTCAAATTCAGGTTTAATAAGGTTTAATAATTATTACTAATATTTGTGACGGTAACCTCCATTCAAAATCTTCATCTCAAATTATTTAACACTCTTGTTAACTTTAACAGTATTTTCACATGAATAACTTTCAAAGAACCAGGACAATACATTCAGCGGAAAAATACTTCGCTCAAAACGCACAAAATTGCTCAACAATAGGCCCAGAATTCATCATATATCTTCATATATATGCATCAAAATCTTCCAAATTACATACAAAAAACCTCCACTCATAAATTCAACAACTTCATTTATTACTGTGGGAACCTCCTTCATTATTCAAGGGCATTACTCATCAGCGACTTTTACAGGTCCACTGAACTAACGATTATACATCCATTGTTCCTCTTCAAAAATTCTTATATTCATCAATTGTATTAATGACCGTTATTATTTAACCTTCGTGGGTTTCATTCATGAATCGATATGAAGTAAAAATTTGCCAATCACAAATAAATTTAATAGCAAATACGATTAGACACTCCTCCCTGGTCTATCAAAATTGAGATTAATATCTTCAAAGTAACGCAGTATAAAAATACTATCTTCAATCAAAGTTCATCTAAACTGCATAAATAGTCGAATAGAATACAATTAGACTGTGGAATGCAAACATTATTGTTCCAATCTATAATTGAGAAAAACTCCTATCAAATGTTCATTACTATAGTGTATTCAATAAATCGTAATCAAAGTTCATATTTCATAAAGTTGTCTATAATGCAATGATAAATGTCTATGTTGCAATCATGTTCATAAGACGACTAGTATTTCAAAGATCGTCGATAACGTATTAGATTTTAACGCTCTAAAATCATTTAATCATTCTTCTTTCTTGAGGATGACAGAAAATTGGTCAAAGTAATTTACTGAATAGAATTACTTTAATAAAATGACACGCTGTCTGAATTCAAATCTGCCATAGCAATAGTTAACTTTACAGTCAAATCGTGACTACAAAAATATGCAAATTACTGAAAGAATCTAAATTATCAGTCTCAACTGATCCAAAATTATTTAACTATGCCAATGACATAACAATGTCTCAACAAATCGTAGAAAAAGGCATAAATCATCGAAGTGTACTGAGTACAGAAATGTCAATCAAGAAAATGGGGCAAAAAATAGGACAAAAATATGGGAAAATGGTTGCTCAGATATCGCTTCATGACTCAAATAATACAAGAAACGTTCACGACTACCTTATCTGTTGATTGAAGTTCTAGAGGAAAGTTTTCAAAGAAAACTGCTGTTGGTTCCAATTCACCAGCGTAAAGATGTGCTCCGTCCTCGAACCTGGAATCAGCGTCCTCGGAGAATCGAACTGCTTCCTCCTCCGGAAATTGCACTGCTCCGCGTATACGAAAGACATCCTTCTGGCAAAATTCTTCTTTGTGAGCCGGGTCCTCCCTGGCCTCTCTTGAAAGTTCCCTGAAGTTCCAGTCGTAATTCGCCATGAAGTTTATTGCAGTTATTTCCGTAGAAATATTCATAATCGTGGAGTATGATGATATTTCCACTGTCATTTGATATAATTCAGCGATGGATTCACGATGCATGAGTGTAGTTGGATGTTCACTACATGCTCGCTTTTGTAGAATGACGATTAACGAAGTTCCATGCTGTTACTTCACTCCATCGATATATGTCCCAATTGCATTAAAGCCTTAGCCTTCCATCTCAACTTCTGTTATAATCATTGAAAGCACTGCAAGATTATAATGTTCAATAGTAGAATGTATCGTCGTATTACCAAACGTATTCTCCAATATCACGGTTGCGATGCACGTGTCAGCCGTAGTGTATAATGTAGAATTTTAAAAGTGCTTCTCAGGTGGCGAGAAAATCACTTTTGTCTGCAGCCTTAAAGTGTCAATATCTTTCAAAGAATAACTGTGAAATTGTTCAAATGTTCTACACACCTCAATGTTGTACTGCCCAATTGAATTATAATGAAGGCAGAAGTTAACTCTTTATATCTTATCTGGTAGAAACGTTAATGTGAGCGTTTCAACTTCGCCTAGTTTCGAACAGCGTAAAATGGAACTGCTCCGTGTTCGTTCGATGCGCCGGGCTTTAACCACACGCTAAAGACAACTTGCTTCACTTATTCACTCGACAATGACTATCTGACATCAGAAATATATATGCAGTATCAGCGGTATGAGAGATATGTGAGAGCTCCTCTCTTCTGTGCACGACCTTTTATCAACTTCTTAAGGGGCGTATCCATCCCTTCCATAGCCTGTTGCTCCGTCATTGCTAGAAGTTTTAACTTTGGCTATACTTGACGGATTTTCAGATTTCAAAAACTCAAAATTAATTTCTTCAAAATTCCAAATCAATGCCATAACTGAAAATAGATTTCCACAATTCTGCATGCCAAAAGCAATCAAATATCGTAGTTTCAGCAATCTCCGTCTTCCTTCCAAACTATCGTTCATTGGTTCGAGTCTCTCCTCCAATAGCGTAACTTCTTCCTCAGCACAATACCTTGTTTCCTGCGACTGCGTCGTAAATTTCAGATCTTTCTCGAACAAAATCATGACGTCACCAAGAATCTCAGCTCAATCAGCCTACTTGCATGAATTCTGCGTCATCCGTGCCTACGTCATGAACATACACGTCACAACTATGACATCCATAACTGTATTCATTTATGCCAATACAGCCATCGTGGTCTCAATATAATTCAATTTACGGGGGCAGTACCTTCTTAAAGGCCACGGCCGCCTCCTTCCCTCTTCCTTGCCTATCCATCCTGACCATCCATTACCTTCCCTCATGAGGCCCATGTTCGCTTTGCAGGTGAGGCCGCCTGGGCGAGGTGCCAATCCCACCTCACCAGTTGTATCCACTCCGATTCGATGTTCCCAGCTCTAGGACACTGCCCGCAGAGGCGGTAGTGGTGAGTTCCCTCGCTGAGTCCGTGGGTTCCACCAACCTGGAGGGTAAAACGACTAAGAAGAAAGAAAGATCCTTCAAGGACGATCATAAAGTATCAGCCTTGCATGTTTTTGTTGTGAGGTTTTCTTCCTTAAGGAAATACCTCAGAGGACCAGCTAGCGAATGTCAGATGTTTGCTATTGTTTCTTAACGTAGACTCGCATTCGATCACAGTTGTCATGCTGTTAAAGGTGTCGAGGTGAAAATGTTAAGCAATTCGGGCAATTGAAAAATTGGCCTGATGTACGAAGCTAAAGGCCCACGTGCTGTCTAGGATGATGATTTCTTGTGGACTATATTTTATGAAATTTAGTGACACAAATTATGTACATGTATCTGAATTTTTCTGTAATTTGCATACAACATTATGTGTAGCAACCAAAGTTTGAAATTCATTATCGTGTTTGCAAACTATAAATTAATAGAATAAAAATATTCGTTTTAGGTATCCAGAGGAATCCGCACTACTCTGCCATTGTGCGAGACAACTGTAGATCCCAGGATGGAGCCAGGAGTTGCAGATCATATCAACCAGCAGATGGGTGCCGGAACAAATCAGCAAGAGGAGCAAGAGAACTTGAGGAAACTTACGGAGATAATGAACGCAATGACATTTCACATCAAAGACCGAGGGGTTGTGTTCACTGACTGAATAATGCTCTGTGTTCAAATAGGGCCTCATTAAGTTCCTTCAGCACTGAGAAATAGCCTATCTCTGGATGTTGCCATGACGCAACTCCGGACAGATATAAAGCGTTCATGTCTAAATGTACAGTACTTGACGAAAGTGATCGTGATATTGTTTTAAAGCAGAATCTGTAATTAGCATTGAATTAAATCAAGATCTGTTTCAATGATGGGAATTGTCTCCCTCCAACTATCGATGTGTGGCAAAAGTGTAATGAATAAAAATATATTGCTCTAAAACTTATTTTTAGAAATAAACTAAAACCTTTGGTTAGTGAATCATGATTACTTCTAAACAATTGAAATTTAATGCTTTTCAGTCGGTCAGCACGAGTATACCCAGTTGTAATGGGTGTTTTCCTAATCATGAAAAGAAATCTACATAAGGTTAATATTTTTTTTTATGTGTAACACCTTTCCGCTCGGTTGCTGGATAGTTTTGTGGGAGTGATTTTGAAAATTGGGGACTGAAGTGGATCGAAACGATCGAGCTGGCAGTGGTGGATCAAACGGAAGTATGCACTGCCCGCCCGATCGACCAAACGGAAGTGTACTAGCTGGCAGTGGTGGACAACGGAAGTATGCACAGCCCGCTCGATCGATCAAACGGAAGTGTACTAGCTGGCAGTGGTGGACAACGGAAGTATACACTGCCCGATCGATCGATCAAACGGAAGTGTGCCCTAGCTGGCAGTGGTGGATCGAACTCAAGTATAAGACGCACTGCCAACTCGATCGATCCAGCTGGCACTGGTAAGAGAAACAATCAGCGCGTGGTGTCGAAAATTGATACCATGACGCACTCTGGGCCATGTGGAATGTATCAGACATACTGAACGGAAACCGCTCATGCGAACTCTGGTGTCAAGTGATTGAAACAAATGACATGGTACATGTTCGAAGTCTTCGTATCAGTATTTAAATAGTAAAATGCCTTAATATCAAACATTGTAAGTAGTCGGCATTGCATTGGAATAAGGCATTTTAAACTCAATGTCACTCAGGAGCATTATCGAAACAAGGAAAATATAAATGAAACTTAATTCCGTAATGCAGTATTATTGGAACGTGGAAATAAGTCACCATCTTGTGCACAAAATCTGCGTAGTCGAAATAGCCGTGGGGTTAGTGCATTTTACTGTGATTCTAGAGATCTTGGGTTCGAATCCCGCACAGGGTGGATATTTTTGCTACCAGATTATCATTTTAAACGATATTTATCATATAAATATGACTCATTTTAACAGACTTAGTTAGTTATTGTTGTTTTAAGGGGCGGAACTACGAGGTCATCTGCCCCTCTTAACACAGATTAAAGAATACAACATTTTAACAGAATCCATATGAAATTACGTGTTGGTCTGTGAATGAAGAGGACCTGTTTATAAGGAATTTAAGGTTATGAGCGGTGTCGCGTCTATTAATCTAGTTGATCCATATCGTATTCTTTATTCAGGCTAGTGCTGGTGGAAGCTACAAATCATCTAATAAAATGAGTTCCGTATTATAAACTACAATATCTGTAAAACACTCCCTTTTCCAATAGAATAATATTTGTGCCAATAATAGTATAGAATACCGGTGTATCAACAATTTCACGTAAGGTTTCTTCTATGTCAGATGTTACACATCATATGCGACTACTGTAAGGCTCGTAATTTTTTTTCAGGATTAGGGAAACACCCATTACAATTGGGTAAAATCATTTTGACCGACTGAAAAACATTAAATTTGATTATTAAAGCAACACTGAAAATGGTTTCCAACACGATAATGGTCTATACAATTCCTTACTGAAGGGGAGTGCAACGTAATGCACCGGCAGCAAAATCGACGGACGCTGGACCCATTTGATCGGCAGTGTACGTGGTCTCTCCTAGGATAGACGTAAGGTGTTACCGAAGCATTGTGGAAGCTCACAGAATCTGTCCACGAGGTCACGTGGCACCACTGCGTATACTGCTTGGTGTGCGTTTTGCTTCACTTGCCCTGTACAGTTTATAATACAATTTTATCAGAATTCTATAATGGAGAATGCGGGGTTATTTACACAATGGCGTACTTTTCATAATATCTTCGGTCTGTTAGCTCGATAGGTTTCCCATACCTTCTTATTGGCTTCCACTTCCACAAGGCAGTACATTAGGCCTAAGCTGGAAGGAAGTATTTAGTTAGTTATTGTTGTTTTAAGGGGCGGAACTACGAGGTCATCTGCCCCTAAGGAGGTATTTAGTATAGTTTTCAGACATTAAATAGTTGTTGTTGATGATTATTTTGGGGCTTTGCGACATCATGGTCATCTAGCCCCGTGTACTTGTGTGTGTGTTGGGAATTTGTCTGATAACCTGTGTCGCCGTAATGTCTGTACTAAGTTAGTATGTGTATTCGTAATTGAGGTAGGATTTGGGTTGTAAGTGCCCGTGGCCTTAAGTCAGGAACCATCCGGCCATATGCCTGGAGTAGATATTGGAAACCACGGAAAACCACTTCCAGGATAGCTGAGGTAGAAATTGAACCCGCCTCTTCTCATTTTTGCCTCACAAGCCTGAGTGTACCCCGTTCCAGCCCTCAAACCAGGATTATATTTCTTGGCAGAGCCAGGAATTGAATCCAGATCCCCGGGGCGACAGTTACGAATGATAGCCGGGAAGTGGATAGACATTTAATAAGCTTGTAACCTGTTAATCAGTATTTCCTATCCAGCGCTCCGGATGTTTCTCTACAATGATGAAATAATTATTAAGTCAAATAGTCCACCTCGTTGTGAAGTGATTAGCATACTTGGCTGTCACCGCGTAGGTCAGGATTCGATTTTCGTCTGTTACAAGAAAGTTAATTCTGGTCTAAGGGCTGGAATGGGGTGGATATTACTCTAAAGACTGCAATTTGATAGTTCATAAACGATAAGTTTACAAATTAAAACGTGCATAGCAAGTATCATTAGGCTATACTCAGTTTCAAGTCTGCGGTTTGGTAAATACCTCTGACTTAGCTCAATACGAGATCCCTAGGCCTGTTTATTAGCGCGTGGAAAATCAAGGAAACAGCTAAGGATCACACTCCGTATGGTTGCCTTATTACGTTGCAATATTTGAAAACAACCGGGTGAGTTAGCCGTGGTGGTTACGGCATGACTGATGGCAGTCGCTCACATCCGGGAGGCGAGGAGGTTCGAATCCCCCCGCCGGCAACCTTGAAGATGGTCTTCTGTGGTTTCCCATCTTCCTTCCAGGCAAATGCCGGGGTTGGTCCCTAACTATAGCCCACAGCCGCTACATTCCAACTCCTCGTCCTTACAATCCAACTTCCCTCCTTCCCTCCCCAACGGTACTTGTAGCTCACCCATTGGGTGTCCGTCTCGAAGCAGCTACAAAACTGGCGAGCCGAACATGTCCTCGGACACTCCCGGCACTAAAAGCCATACGCTAAAAAAAATTGAAAACATACGAGCTATGGTTTAAAATAATGTGTTCTTGTCATGCCTCGTTCGAACCTGGAATGACATCACAATGACGACGATCAGCACATGGCTGCCAACTTTCAAGTTACATTGTAAGTGCCAATTGCAGTGTCTGCAAACATGGTGACTTTGAAACATGCGTGGCAACAATGAACACAACCCTGATTCAATCCAACAGGAAACATTACAGTATGGGGGACACATGTTACTGTCGACCAAAATATTATGTGCACTCGAGTTTGAAGGTTGTTTGTGAAGTAACCAATAGACCTACATAAAATCAAATAACATCATCATTTTCATAGTTCTATTTTACGTTAGTTCATGTAGGTTTGGAATTTTTAATTTATATTTTAATATTTTTTATCGCAGTTGAAACACAAAGAGTGCCCGTTTTTAAGCGTGTTTCAACCATGCGTCGCATTTAAGAATTATTATCTCACAAACCCGTCATCAGATCGAATCCAAATTTTAACAAAATATACATTGGAATGTTGTATAACTGGTTTATTAATTTAAAAATTGTGTATGTTCAAGAACGAAAGTTGTTATCATTTTTGTAAGGTAACTTTTCTCTGCTCGGGGTCGTTGGAAAATGTAGTTTTTGGTTGCGTTGTAATCCTTATACATCAAAAGGTTATGTATGCTATATGACTGTGAAATACGTAAATGAATTCACTTATTTTATATCGGTTTGTATTTGTTATGGGAATTAAGACATGGTTCACCATTTAGCCGCTCCGGGAAATGCTGTACAGCTTTGCTGATATGGAGCCCATCACTTCCGAGTGAGGCACGCCATGACGCGTGATGGAGCCCATCTTGGCAACGTTGTACAGCTTTCGCCGGAGCGCCTAACTGGTGAACCATGTCTTAATTCCACGTACAAATATGAACCGATATAAAATAAGTGAATTAATTTACGTATTTCACCATCATACAGCATACCTCTTTGATGTATAAGGATTACAACGCAACCAAGAACTACATTTTCCAACCACCCCGAGCCGAGAAAAAGTTACCTTACAAAAATGATAACAACTTTGTTTCTTGGACACACAAAATGTTGAAATTAATAAACCAGTTTTACAACATTCCAATGTATATTGTGTTAAAATTTGGATTTGATCTGATGGCGGGTTTGTGAGACAATAATTCTTAAGTGTGACGCATGGTTGAAACACGCTTAAAACGGGCACTTTTTGTGTTCCAACTGCGATAAAAATATTAAAATATAAATTAACAATTCCAAACCTACATGAACTAACGTAAAATAGAACGTCGAAAATGATGATGTTATTGGATTTTATGTAGGTCCATTGGTTACTTCACAAACAACCTTCAAACTCGAGTACACATAATATTTTGGTCGACAGTAAGTTAAGGTTACATTATTGTAACTTCTTAAAAGTGACGCAGGCTATCCCTAATGTATATGGCGTTCCGGTATACGGTTTAGTTTGATAATACAGTGGCCATAAGAAGAGCTACTCCAATATTTCACTCTGTCACCGCTGTAGAAAAGTGCTCCTATTTCTTATGTCGTGTCTCCTGCTGCAGAAAAAGAATCGGTCACGTGATGTAAAGCTACCCATGTGGCCTTATATGTCTCCAAGTGTCACTATTAGGTCGTAAATCATGTTCAAGTGTGGCGAAGATACCGGTAGATAGAGCGCAAAAGCACGTCGCGAAGATCGAGGAACCGTAAATCATCCAGTGTGTCGGACTCAGCCTTGTCGGAAAAAGAGCTCAGTACGGTGAGCTTGAAATCATGGTGCAGAGAATAAATAGAAGTAATTAACTCAAATAACTGAATATTAAATAACGTCCAGTCATCAAATTGTAGCCATGCTTGGACAATACGCACGAACACTGCAATTTTAAGAGAGAAGAGGGGTGGTTAGGGTACTATAACGTTACCCTTCTTAAAAGATAAAAAGCTACCACCATTGCCAAAACACCTCCCCCCAAAACACACCTCCAGCACTGGGAAACATTTCATAATAATAATAATAATAATAATAATAATAATAATAATAATAATAATAATAATAATAATAATAATAAAAGACGTAGAGAAACCAGAAAGGAAAATATTGACGAAAATACGTTAGTCCAGTCTGCTCAGGAGGAATCTGGATGAAATGGATGCCTCAGGAGATTTATCAGCATGCTGAAAAGATCACTGACACTTTCAGGAAAAGGAACTGAATTTCGATGGCCACATTCTCAGAATGAACAATGACAGGCTCACCTAGAGGATTCTCATCCTTGCTCTCTCAATGAAAGTCAAGAACAACTGGCTTAGTGAAATAGAAAAAGACCTTCAAGAAATTGGAAAGAGAGGAAATTATACAAGATCGACTCCAGTTCAGAACATTAATCAACAACCATCATTTATAAGCAAAAATGACTGCCAGGACCAAGGAATCATGGACTGAAGAACGGAGGAGGATCTTCAGTGCCCAGATTACGAGAGTTTGGGAGAAGGAAGAAACATCATTAGCTAAATAAGTTTTATCGTGCTCCTCAGATGGGCATAACGATGTAAAAAAATGAAGCAATAATCTCTACTTACAAGAGAAGTACCCCAGCTCGAACTGTTAAAACCTACTGGCAGTGCCCTTAACATACGAAGATATGTCTGTTCTACTACCCATCACGGGCATTTAGCTGTAAAACCCAGCATTAGTGTACAATCTATGTTTGGAAGTTACGGTGTCTAAGGATTGCAGAAAGACAATTCGCATCAGAAACTACCGTGCAACAGGCAATTCGGACCATTATATTAGGGAAAATTCATTCCTAGCAATTGGTTAGACATTTAGCATATATGTGGTAGCATTACAAACATATTGCAGAAACACAATTCGCAGCAGAAACTACCGTGCAATGGGCAATTCGGACCATTATATTAACAAGAAACATATGTGGTGCAGTATCATCTGGCAAAAGGTTGAACACTTGCTTGCAACAAGAAATCTTAACACATGCAGTACCGTGTTGACATAGTCATCTTTTCCACAATAGAAGATACTGTGTTGTCCTTCATTCGACGTCGAAGTGTAAATATGGAGTTTCAATGAAGTGATTAAAACACAGCGGAATGGAACAGTACGCACACTTAACAAGGGCAACTTGTAGGCATACTACATTATTTACAATGTTCCTGCATTGCAATAGTCCAAACTCAAATTCCACGGTGTTTAAATTATCACGTACTCAGATGGCGCTGGCGACCGAACACGTACTTTTACAGATGAATGGCATTGGTAGCTATTGACATAGGTACAACTGTATACTTTAAACCCACTTTCAGTCGGTTTTTGCCGTTCGAGCTGGGGTACTTCCCTCGTATAAAACAAGCTTCCCTCGTATAAAACAAAGTCCCCGATTCTTGGATGTCACGGGTACTCTCGAGGACCACTGGATGGATTTTGAAACAGTTTTCACCATTCTGTAAAGGATATCTTGAGGAAGGTTTCTGTAGAAAATAACTTATTTATGATCAAAGGAAGCCACGCAGTAACGATTTCAGTGAAAAGGTCGAAAAAAAAACAACAACCTGGCGTCCACGCGCGTTTTAAGCTTATGATGGGCAAACCGCTAAAAATATCAATATACTATGAGTGTAAGATTTTTTCAGCATGAAAAGTTCTTCAAAAAAGTCCGGGGGAGCATATCTCTATCTTCAATACATCGTCCACTATAAGTGTTTTTACGTTTTCATTTCTTCCAACAATCCCCATTCAATTACTGAGACCCCAGTTACAGCCTAGCTAGCGGGCGAGCCTATTACCCCAGATACAGCCAGCAGCAAACTGTCGAGTCGTGTTGAGTTAAAAACTTTAGAGAAGAGTGGTTGTGTTTGGAGTTTCCTTGGAAGTGCAACACGGCTTTTCTTCTTCACCTGTGAACTGTGCGTTCCGCAAAGTACACAGTCCAGTTAAGATTGGATAGAAGGAGGATTTGTGTTTCATGCACCTCGCCATTTTTAAATTACGTCTGACAAGAATTTGTTGCACATGCATCTGCATGATAATATATGAGGGCTGTTTTTTAAGCAAGGGCCGTTTTTTTTTAATTAACCGAACATTTTATTTTGAAACCACATTTAGTTTTAGGTTTTACATACCTTCCTCTATTTTTCTACATAGTTGGCTTGTTTATTTAGGCACTTGTCATACCTTAAAACTAAGTTCTGAAATCCCTCTGCATAAAAGTTTGCCACCTGCTCTGACAACCAAGAATTCACGGCTGTTTTCACTTCTCTTTCGTTTGTGGTCTTCTGTGAAGAGTCTGGGTACCCATCGAGAGCCCAATTTCCTTAACTTGAGGTTTTCAGACACCATTTTATACAGTACAGACCTAGACACGTGAGCATAATCCATTGATAGAGTGGTTATCGTGCATCTTCGGTGACTTGGTGACTGCAATTGACACGAAAATTCACGAGGATGAATGTCTGCAGCCGACATGTTTCTTGCACTCAAAAAACGTATCACAGATCGTACCTCACACGCGGCGGGCGAATCGATAATCTTGAACATTGTAAAGGTGCACAGTTCAGCGTACAGATTAGCTACACAGCTGCAACTGACGCCTGCTTGTTCGCAAAGGATGCCGGGAGGTAGCGCGCACGCTTTTTACGGCGTGCGCACTAACTACGGGATTAAAAAAACGGCCCTTACTTAAAAGACAGCCTTCGTTATTAATAGACCAGTCAATGATTTTAACCCATCATGCTGAGACGTAAAACGGGTATAGGTCGTAGTTCATTGATATCGAAAGAAAAGCGCTTATCACTTCATAACTGTTCCCGGGCGAAACCGGGGCGGGTTGCTAGTAATAATGATATAATAATAATGTTATGGATTTTACACCGCATTTACAAGTGAGGCTTTAAGAGACGGAACTGTTGGTTATCATCTAGCTAAGTGGCATTATTAGATACGACTAGTTCGTCAAAAGCATAACAGATTTAGGTAAGATTTTAGGCACCATCCAAATCAAACCTAAAATGCGAATGATACATTTCATCATAGCGAACGTGTACACCAATGTAACGGCAAAAGAGGCTAATAATACTGGCTAATATGAGAGACAACAAGGCCGAAGAACAAAAAAATGAAATGCCAAAATATTAAGGCCTGCACTAAAACAATATCTTGCAATTTAACGACAAAATATACAAACGGACACAAGACTTAGCTATGGGAGCATCTTTTAGCGGGATAATAGCCAACGTTTTCGTCAACAGTTTGGAGGAAAATTCTTTGTCAGAGGACAGTGGAAAGGGAATCGTTCATTAGAATATAGGCATGTAGATGACGTGATCTGCGTGCACGATGTGGTGATAACAATCAAAGGAGAATTTCTACTACGGTACCCCTGAACAGCATGCACCACCCAATAAAATGACCGATGAAAACAATTTGTAGCTCTGTGTACTTGGGTGAGTGTGTGTGTGTGTAAATTGTCTGTTAACCTGTGTTATTGTGATGGCTGTATTAGTGTAAGTATTTGTAATTCAGGCGAGGTTTGGGAAGGAAGTGGCCGTCGCCTTAAGTTTGGAACCATCCCGGGATTTGCCTGGAGTTGAAGTGGGAAACCTCGGAAAACCAATTCCAAGATGGCTGAGGTGGAAACCGAACCCTCCCCCTCATGAGACTGAGTGTATCCCATTCCTGCCCTCAGACCAGAATTTAAATTTCTTGGTAGAGCCCCGAATGAAACCCGGACCTCCGGGGCGACAGCTAACAATGCCAGTCGCTACACCACGGTGTGACCAACGTGATGAAAACACAATTCGTCGGGAAAATTATCTTGCTTTAACAACTAACAGATCAGATCACAACATCTCACACTCGATTTACCGAAAATCGTCTCAAACTTCACACACAATCAATAATCACTCCATTAATCCAAGTTCGCATAAATTCGTGCGTTTCAAATCATTGATACTCTGGGCAATTAACATTCCAATTAAAACATCAAAGAATGCCATCTCCACAAGGGATATAGGCGACGCGATTAGAATACATGGCTGTGTCAAGGGATCACTAACCAGTGTTCTGAGCCGGCGTTTAGGTGCGGTAGGGTGGCCAGTACTTTCCATCACTCCTCCTGTCACAGCATGAGGCAGGTTCCCATTTATCATCACGAGGCTGGGAGATCCCGTACCAGACCATACCAAGACTTTTAAATCCTTGGCAGAGCCGGGAATTGAAGCCAACACTGCTATCCCCTGCACCACGAGGTGCTCTAACATTCCGTTGTCGCCAGGTATCAAAAGAGATAAGAACAATAAACTATGATTCGTCCAACACTGTGTAAAAAATATTAAGAAAACATCTGGGGAAATCAATAGAACAGTCCACTACATAAAATGACGATAATAGTGTACGCTTCAATTTTATGAATAAAAACACGTATAAAATTACAAGTTTGTTTAAAGAACAGGGGCTATATTTGCTTTCAGAATCGCGAATGCGCCTAGCGGACACCTACAGGTAAATAACAGCAATTTGGCAAAACAGGGTCCTTCTTCATGGTTAGGGGTTTAAGTTACTTGTCATCTGGCCAAGAATCAAATAGTAGTTCCATGTTGAGATATGGAAAGCTTACATAGAGCGTTTGTATGGGGGTGAGGAGATTGAGAATCATGTAATGGAAAGGGAAGAGGAAATTGATGAGAATGAGATAAGAGATTTGATATTGGGATCAGAATTTAATAGAGCTCTATAGGACTTATACAGCTACGTAGCACCAGACATAGATGAAATACCGACTGAGTTGCTAAGTTGCATAGAGGATGAAGGTCTGATTAGGTTATTTCATTCGGTATGTAGAATTTATGAGAGAGGTGAGGTACTCTCTGATTTTAAGAAGAATGCTATCATCCTTTTGCTAAAGAAAGCATGAGCTGACAGATGTGAAGGTTAGAGTACAATCAGCTTGGTCACTCATGCTTCAAAGATTCTGACTAGAATAATTTACAAGAGGATGAAAAGACAGATGGAAACCGAGTTGTGTGAAGACAAATTTAGTTTCAGGAGAAACGTAGGAACAAAAAAGCTGTACTAAGTCTTAAGAGAACGTTCATGGCATTTGTAGACTTGGAAAAGGTTTTGATAACGTTGCTTGGAATTAGTTGTTTGGAATTTTGAAAAGGATTGGAATAAATTACAGAGAAAGGAGGGTGATCTACAATCTGTACAGAAACCAGACGATAGTTATTCGAGCCGAAGGATATGAGAGAGAAGCTGGTATTCAGAAAGATGTAAGACAAATCTGCAACTTATCACCCATACTTTTCAATCTAATTGAACAAGCATTGAAGTATATTAGAGAAATTTAAAGTGTGAGTTAAGATTCAAGGAGAAATAATTTCAACTCTGAGAAATTCTGATGTCATTGTCATCTTAGCTGATTCAACAGAGGATTTGAATGAGTTTTTAAATGGTATGGACTCTGTCTTGGGGAAATAATTCATGATGAAAATCAGTAAATATAAAACCAAAATATTGGAATGCAGCCTAAAGAAATTCGAAATCCCTCTTGATGCCAAATAGGCAGGTGAAACGCTAAAGGAAGCCTTCTGCTACGTATAAAGCAAAGTAACCAGTGGTGGACGAAGTAAGAAGGACATAAATAGTAGGGTGGCTCAGGCAAGGAAAGCATTTCGACATAAAATAAATTTGTTGACATCAAATGAGGAGCTTGGTATCAAAGATGGACAACTCCCCTTTTGCTTTCCTTCAGGAGAGGTGAAAAACTAAATCCACAATATGGTTGTCAGTATCATGGTGATTTTTGAAATTTCATTCTTATGGGCCACATAAAATTTTTAGCCTACTTTTCACATTTTGCAAAAATGAGGAAAAACTAGACTTATGAGATCGGGCAAATGTGTGTCCTTCTGTCTGTCTGTCTGTCTGTCCATCTGTCTGTCTGGCTGTCTGGCTGTGTGTGTGTCCCCCCTATCAACTCCTAAACGGCTGGAGCAATCGAAACAAAATTTGGTAGGAGTAAAGATCTATACCCGAATATCTCACAGCCATATTTTAAAATGATGTCAGTGCTACCAACTGCTAAAAAATCGCAATTGAAATTTGAGCTCCATGTTGGATATCTTGGAAGGTATGAATGGGAGCTATTTCAAAATTGGCACACGTATAGATAATAATATTGCAGTTTAATTTCCAGGAGGCCATACATGGCAGTGTTGCCTAAATGATTATATGCCGGCTGATAGGTCCAATTTTTAAATGCATATAACTTCTACACTATCAATTAGAATTCAACCAAATTTCGTATGTTGTATGTGTACATAACCAGATATGACTGAGCGTATTCTTAAGACCCACCAAGGCTGCCAACTGTTAATAAATGCTCCTAATTTATTTTATTCAAATACCAATATATCAGAAAGTATGCAAGCCGACAGCTTTAAACTATGCACACGTATAGTACCTGACATTCTATATTAATTTGGACAAACTTATATACGTCAGTGCTACCAACATGATTCTAAGCCTGCTGACAGGTCCAACTTTAAATACATGTAACTTCCATACTATCATTTTCTTAATCTTGCATCACGAAGCGAAAGGCAAGCGCAAAGCATGAACGAGTTCCATTTAATTTATTTAGTTAAAAACGATTACCCATCTAACAAGCACACATTCATAGATAATTAACCGTAAGCCAGAACAAAATACTCCAAGCGAAACGCAGGGCCTGTATTAAACATGAAGAGAGGTGTATGATGAACGGGAAAGTTTTTTAAGTAAGCGACAATGTGCTGGTTGGGAAGGATGTGCAATGCGCCAAAGTTTTTCAACAAAGTAAGCGTTAGTCTGGCAGTACTTCAGAATCCCAAATTATTTCATATGTAATGCCTGGGACGACATTCATGGGCATTTCTCCTATACCGTGCTGAGATAAAAACTTGCTACATTTCTACTGAAATATATCCTGGCCCGTCAGCATACACCACATATTTACAGATCAGTCCGTAGGTCACTGAGTACTGACGAGAATTTTAAACATTACAACCAATCTTATTGCAAAATAAACGGTGAAGTGCATATTTTTCTAAGTGGGTATTTTATTTCAGGTATTTAAGTAAGGTAGAATATATTAACATTAATCGCCCAAGATAATTGATCTTCCCTATACACGTTGACCAACTGAAGAACATTTTTACATAGAATTTAACTAGGCTTCTCCATTTACTAACGTCAAGAAAGTGTTAGATCAAGTCTGAACAAGTTATCTGCTCACACCTGAAGTCCCATAATTTTACACCATCATTGCATGCGTCTCCGTCACAATTTTCACTGATCAGTAGCACAAGTTGATGTTCACTCGTTGCTCCATTATACTCGGTCACAAGATCTCACACTGACTACCTTTTAACCGTGCGCAGCACCTCTCTTCACGCTACGTGGTGCTTCTCAACACATCCCTAGTTAGCCATGTGTATGCGCGTACCAAAACCAAACCAAACCCCCTGGCACTACAGCCCATGAAGGGCCTAGGCCTACCATGTGACCTCTTCCCAGCCATTTGACCTACGGAATATGGGTTAACGCGTGGTCTGCGCGTCGGATTCCCTCGGCAGTTAATCTTAGTCTCCGTGACCTCATGCTGCCTCACTGTCAGACAACTAGTCAATTGTCCTGACGAGGCTGAGTGCACCCCGTTCCAGCCCTCACGCCAGTTCCTAAAATCCCTGACGGAGTGGGGAATCTAACCCAGGGCCTCTGGGTATGAGGCAGGCGCGCTACCAAGACACCACGGGGCCGGCTGTATGCGCGTACGCCTGCCCGTATTGCCGTTGAGATGCCACACAATTAGCCGAATATTATTAGGCTCAATTCAATTAGTACTTCACTTAACAATGTTATTGACTGATTTAGGGGCTTTACGAAATCGTATCATGTACCCCTGGGTACGTGGGTGTGCCTGGAATCTTTCTGATGGGCTGCGTCATTGGGATGGATGCAACAGCGTCACACTCGTAATTAGATGATGATGATGATGATGATAATTGTTGTTTTAAAGGGCCTAACATCTAGGTTATCGGCCCCTGATGGTTTGGGTAATCGTGAAGATGAAAATGAAATGCAAACTTAAAACTAAAACTAACTACTAACCTACATACTAGAAGAAGAAATGGAAAACTAAAGGAGAACAAGGCAAATACAGTAAAGGACAGGAGGAAAAGAAATGCCCTCAACCCGCGAAGAATGCGGATTGAGGGACTTGGAAGGAAGGAGAGCCATGAAAGGCAGATAGGAAAGTGAAAGAGGAGAGGGTCCGCCCCAAAGGTAAGGGACAAAAGGGGAAAACGGACCCAGCTCAGGAATCCCTCGGGGTCGCCAACTCCCGAACTCACCAGCCGTGAGCCCCTGAGGTTGTACCATTATCTAGGGTGCACCAAAAGTGGTTGGGTACATACACCCGGCCTCCTTGAGGGCCTTGAGCAGAAGGCAGGAGATAACATGAAATAAAAAGAAGGCTGACCCCTCGCAGAAGGAGGGTATTAGAAAAGATGAGACAAGGGCCAATTAAGGTGGGAAAGGAAAATACTCCCTAGGCCTCGGATACCCTAATACAGTCGGGGTCGGAAAACAACAAGAGTTGACCAAGTGAGGTCGACAGGAAAGAAGACAGAGGAGCCCGGCACAAGCAATGCCGGACTCAGCTGGGGCCCCGTGGTCGCCAACCCACTCGTAATTAGAGCTACGGAGAGTGGCCATGGCTTTAATTTAAGTAACATCCCAATATTTGCCCTGCAAAGAAATGGGAAACCACAGGAAACCACTTCTAGGATGGTTGAGGTGCGAGTTGTTGGACCCACCTCCTCGCAGCTCTGCCTCACGAGCCTGAGCGTGCCCGTTCCAACCCACAGACCAGAATTACATTTATTTGACTGCTGGGAATAGAACTCGGGCTTCCGTGGTATCAGTCAAGAAAGCTAGTCACTACGCCACGAGGTGGACCAAGTTGAAATTACGCATTTTGTACAACAAATTATATGATTTTTCTTCGGCGAGCCCCATTTTTTTATTAGGATGGAAACACATGGGCACATGGCGTGAATACTGCTACTACTACTACTTCTTCTACAAATAATAATATGTTCAGTAAAGAACATGTAGCCTAATCTCTCTTAAATGTATGGGTATAGTTATAACTAGGGCACGGATGTTGATGTTGTCAAAAAGTTAGAAAAATACACTTAAAATTTTCAAAAATGACTGTAATAAATGGACCTAAAAATTCGAAAAATGCACTTTAAAATGGAGTAAATGAACTTATAATAATAAACTCACCCATATTTCAAAAATGACATCGTAATCTCAAACTGAAAAGTTAATCAAAATAGATTTCTAGCACTTAATAAAAGGTTTATGTTCATTTCAGTCTGAGTTGGTCTGCACTACGAATGTCATTCTGATGTCAACCGTAAATGATCTGCCAACAAGTGTTTATATCTCGAAAAGCTGCGATCAACATCGACTGATGTGATCGGAGCGTACTTGAATTGAGGAAGGTCGTTTGCTGATAAATCCTCCTCAATCCCATCCATGCAGTAGTTTTAACCAGAAAGAATGTCTGAGATTTTGCATAATGTTCTACACCCGGTGCTTTGGCCAGCCCTATTTTCAGTTTTAATGCAATATCCGCAGCAATTTTGCCACGATTGTTGCTAAGACTAGTTTCCAATATTTCAATATTTTAAATTACCTTGTATCAGCTACTAGCTTCTTCTTAACTCTGAGAGACTTCACTCATATAAAGCTGTGACATGACTAAATTGAAAAAGATGACCTTAAAAGGCCGATTTCTCAAAAATAAGACCAAAAAAATCTACCAAACTTAAGAAAATGCTCTTAAAATTGAAAATAGCAAAAAATGCAAAAAAGATGCAAAATAAAAATGATATATTTGAAGACGGAGTTTCTCTGTACTTCTGCATTGTTTTAGACAGCTAAGTAAATGGATGACATGTCATCAACATCCGGGCCCTACTTATAACTCATTGTCCTTAGGAGTATAATTTAATGTTCTTATGATGAACGTTGAGATTGTATCCTCACCGATTACTAAGTTTCGTCGTAATTCAGCTCTTCCATCCAGAGGAATTGATTGGAACATTAAAAAAGTACGTCTATACACCATCTTGAATGAATGGAATCGTTTTCCTTGTTCCTCCTGCTGGTAAAGCCTTTTATGTGAGACTACATGTTTGTTGCGTTTTGTCATTTTATGCGTAATAATTATAATAAATTGTTAATAATATAAATATATATAATAAATATAATAATAAATACATTCAATTATATCCCTTAATAAGGACGAAAGAGTAATAACTATACCCGTACATTTAAGAGGAAGCAAGCTACATATTTTTACTGAACACCTTGTTAGCTTCGCACTAGATCTACGAAAGATGTATCTCGCATTCCATTACCCTCAAGTGTTTAGTGTTTTTTTCGGGATTCAATCACACAACTTTAGGCACATGAGGCGAGAACAGTACCGCCGAGCAACGAAACCATAGGCCAAGTTTTAATGTTAAGGCTGGGTTTAGTAAACAGCCACAATCTTCTACGGAGATTTTAAGTTTCTAATCAATGGATTATTAGCTTGTTATCTTTAAGGACGATTTGACTCTGGTCTCATATCATAGGGCGATACGCTGGTGAACAACGTGCCGAGCATTCAAGGTCATTCTGGACTTCAGCTCACGTGTCGTGAACATGTTCGCCCGAAGAATGTGAACACGTTCATTTTGACTCGTTGAAAGTGCCTCCTTCTTAGGTCTAGGGCGGTCATGTCGCATAAACATGCCATCCAGCGGTGGCTGTTCTAAATAGGGCTGGGGTAGAGGGAGGAAGTTGTTTACAGTGCTACATCATTGTGGGGTTTGAAGCCATTTTTCAGTGTTGCCTAAGTAAACAAAAGTTTGGTGTTTTACAGTCGGTCAACACGAATGTACCCAAAAAGAGCTGGGTTATGCCCTAAGCCTGTGTTATTACTGTATAACCATAGTTCATTTTTACAACCATATAATCGCCCCAAACAGACAAACTCCGGATTTCTATCACCATTTTAGCATTTCACCTAATATACTACATTTAGCATACACTGACAGTTGCATTACCAATACTGCAACTAAATAATTGTACATATTGTAAATAGTTTTCACCTGTATTCTCAAACATAGATGTTATAACCTAAGTGTAATGGATCTGATGATGATCGCTTGACGATCGAAACTGGTCATCCTAGTGTATTTATTAATCTCATGTAATTTATTTCAGGATTAGGGCATAACCCAGCTCTTTTTGTGTACATTCGTGTTGACCGACTGAAAAACACCAAACTTTTGTTTCTGAGTGCTACATTAGTTTCTCCTAACTGTTGCTCACGGATTATTATTATTACATCTCCCACATATGGGGACGGAAGGAAGCTATGAAGGAATTGTGATCTCCCGGTATTATCTGCGTGAATGATTTCGTAGTAAAGGGATGCTGTCGTGTGTAAATGTTTTTAATCAATAGAATATCGGGAAATGAACTCCGTGGTTTAGGCGGCAGCACGCCGGCCTCCCACCGCTGGGTCCGTGGTTCAAATCCCGGTCACTCCATGTGAGATCTGTGCTGGACAGAACGGAGGCAGACAGGTTTTTCTCCGGGTACTCCGGTTTTCCCTGTCAAAATTTCATTCCAGCAACACTCTCCACTATCATTTCATTTCATCTGTCATTCATTTAATCATTGCCCCAGAGGAGTGCGTCAGGCCTCGGCAGCCGGCACAGTCCATATCCTCGCCGCTAGATGGGGGCTTCATTCATTCCATTCCTGACCCGGTCGGAGACTGGAAGCAGGCTGTGGATTTTTCATTTTTTTTCAGAATATCGGGAAATCAAGATTTATGTTTAGTAACACTAGCGGTACCGGTACAGTAATTGTCAAGATCAGTTTATTTCAGCTCAATGAGGCATCGAAAGCACAAGCCGAAACTCGTACCGAATAATGTCGCGTGGCCTCAGGGAAAGCCTCTGGTTGACGCCCGGGGGTGGCCTGCACATATTAATGAGGTTGAAGTGATGGCGAAGACGGTACGTACAACCAGTCCTTGGATTAGGGGAATCAACTCCAGGAGATTTAAATCCCCGATGATCCGACTGGGAATCGAACCTGCGACCCTTTGGGCCAAAGTCAAGCACGCTATCCACTTAGTCACTGGGCCGAACATTCTTGAGCTAGCAACTGTAGGTCATCAACTACCCAATGGCTTTGCACTCTCCATTCGCCGTTTTAATAGACCGCGATTGTTCCCGTTCCAATATATTATTGGACTAGACCAAAGATGGAGGCTTAAGCTAAGGTAAGATGTCCCTGGTTGAAATCTCATGGCCAAGACGACCGAAACAATTTGGAACACAGTGCTGTGTTTTCCGTGCAAAAATAGACTCAAATGCTAACATTTGTTTCGTACTGGATTATTGATTTTGGGAACATCAGAAAAATCAATAAAGTAGAATGACGGAATAACATAAGGCGTCCTCCACCTGTGATCCCAAATGGGAAAGGAGACATTGCGGGATAATTCAGAAGGTGAGGCGGGCTGTCGTACGTTTAACACAATATGTGCACAGTGTCCGCAAAAGCTGGTTGATTAAACTGGTGGAGAAAAACATGCAGCAAACTGAGTCCACACTCAATATGACAAGCCAAAAAACGCCTTGACACATTAAAATTGAATTTGTCGGTATTAGCTGCTAAACTTCGGAAGTACGTGGCGAGTCAAAAGCAGAAGAGAGACACTGCTTTGTTTAACAAATCAGAAAAAAAAACTACTGTATAGGACGCTGAAAAACAAAGCAAGTCAAAAAGGAAACGCATACCCTACTGTGCAACACGTTCAGGACTTCTGAGGTCACCAGATATCCGCTAATGTAATCTACAATCCTGAAGCTAGTTGGCTGAAAAAAGGAGAGCACGTATCTCAACAACATAGGTAAGGAATTTTCTATTCAGGAAGTAAACTAGATCAAGAAAAGCTGCCCAACTGGCGAACACCAGGTCAAGAAAATATTATAAAATATTCTAGTGTGTGAAGGAGCGCTTGTGTGGTTTGATCAGTAACGTGATTTATCACCCTACGAAAATGCCTGGCTTATATCAAATGATGCGCCAAATAGACATGGTGCCATAAGGTATAACCCAAATACGAGGCTATCTTTAATGACCCGTCGTTGACGGGTTCATAAAGGAAGGCCGCTTATGGGTCATATCACCGTCACAGAAGGAAATAAAGAAAAATGTACGACAGTCTTATGGAGGATAGCCTTGCCCGCTAAATCGCTAATAGTGGAGCAAATTCCAAGTTCCACAAAGAATAAAATATTTATAAACCTTCGAATCTACAGCAAGAAATCAATGTTAGTTCATCATTTGTTGAGGAATATCAGTGGTGTTAGCAAGCATATAACAAAAAATAGTCCTGAAGATAGTGGATCGTCCCAATTGGCCGGATACAGAATTTAATTAGCGTTCCGTGTAAAGTGAGTGTTATCTATTTCTTTTATGTTTCATAGCCACATCAGGAAGGTAATCGTTCCATCTCACGCTATTTTCAGATTGGAGGTAGCAAGGGAGTCACCAAGCCCCATCTCACACGTGGACCATTCATGTCAAGAGTAGCCATACTGCCCCGATTTGAGGCTTCCTCTTTCGAAAATAATAATTATAATAATACTATTAACTACTAGCAGTGGTGCCCGGCTTCGCCCGATTAATTAATTTGTTTTATGGATGTTAATGAATAGACTACTACTACAGAACTACCACATGATACTTATACTAACAGAACAAAATATAATATTACTTTTTGTGGTGGTGGTAGTGCGGGTGATAAGTAGTACAGTATAATGGACGTAACATCCAGGTCTTTTTCCGTAATAATAATAATAATAATAATAATAATAATAATAATAATAATAATAATAATAATAATAATAATATTAATAATGAACAGGGGAACGGCTATTTACTAACTGCCGAACTGACACAGGTAATTTAAAACCGAATTGAACAAGAAGTTCCGTGACGAACTAAAGAGCCTACTTTTCTTAAAATTTCAGATTCATGCCAATGATTAATCTATATGGATCTATCTAGAATAATGACGAAATCAAGTTGGTAATATCGAAATTTCAACTTAGTTCGAAATACTCTATACCTGGCACAATGTGGCCTAATAGAGCACTACAGTTGACAGCCCTGGTGACTGAATATATTCTTAGTTCCATCTCTTAAGGTACAGAATACAAAATTTATTTGGAGTCCAATGAATAGCATGGACGTTACATGCAGTTAAACATTGGATCTAACAGCGCGTAAAATCATGTTGGCAACAATGTCATGCATCTATTGGTCAGAAATAATCCGAAATAATATGTTGTGCCAATTTTAAATGAAATCCATTAGTTAACAAAGAAGTTACATGTATTTTAAAATTGGACTTATCAGCAGGCTTAGAATCATGTTGGCAGCACTGGCGTAGGCCTATATTAGTTACTCCAAATTAATCTAGAATGCCAGGTACTATACGTGTGCAAAGTTTAGAGCTATTGGCTTGCATACTTTCTGATATATTGATAATAGGGTAACAACAATAGAGACATTATTTATTAACAGTTGGCAGCCCTGGTTACTCTTAAGTATCGGCATAGTCACATCTGTTATGGTACACATAGCACACACGAAATTTGGTTGAAATCCAAATGATAGTATAGAAGTTACATGTATTTAAATTTGGACCTCTCAGCAGTCTTAGAATCATGTTGGTAGCACTGACGTATATAAGTTACTCCAAATTAATATAAAATGTCAGGTACTATACGTGTGCATAGTTTAAAGCTGTCGGCTTGCATACTTTCTGATATATTGGTATTTTGGATGAAAGAAATTAAGAGCATTTATTAACAGTTGGCAGCCCTGGTGGTTCTTAAGAATACGCTCAGTTATATTTGGTTATGTACACATACAACATACGAAATTTGGTTGAATTCCAATTGATAGTGTAGAAGTTATATGCATTTAAAAATTGGACCTATCAGCAGGCTTATAATCATTTTGGCAACACTGCCATGTGTGGCCTCCTGGAAATTAAACTGCAATATTATTATCTATACGTGTGCCAATTTTGAAAGAGCTCCCGTTAATACCTTCCAAGATATCCAACATGGAGCTCAAATTTCAATTGCGATTTTTCAGCAGTTGGTAGCACTGACATCATTTTCAAATATGGCCGTGAGATATTCAGGTATAGATCTTTACTCCTACCAAATTTTGTTTCGATTGCTCCAGCCGTTTAGGAGTTGATAGGGAGGGGGGGACACACACACAGCCAGCCAGCCAGACAGACAGACAGACACACATTTTCCCGATCTCATAAGTCTACTTTTTCCTCATTTTTGCAAAATGTGAAAAGTAGGCTAAAAATATGATTAGAAAGAGGAGTAAGGAAAACAAAAGACACTGCCTAGGGCCTATATCTCATTGGCTGTTAGAAAAGTAGAGACCGATAGTTTCGTCATTTGTCGCATAGCGCCGTAGAAAAATAATCAGAACACTTTGGAAAACTTCGGCTGTCCCGAGCTCCTGAGGTAGCCATAGTGTTATTTATCGCCACATAGCGCTCAAGGATGGTCGGAAAAAATGAAAGTAAATTTGAAAGCACCAACGCTTATTGCTGCTGATAACCTCAATGAACTTCACCATCACCATCGCACCTATACAGAGGCATAATATTTTCATTATGATAACTGTTTCAAGGGGCCTAAGAAATCATTTTGCACTAATTACTCCCCGTGACTGCAATTTATAAGCAGCGCTAGATGTAACTATTTTTGCAATTCTGCACCAGAACACGGGTAGGGGCGGCGTGATGCAGCCCGCATTGCCAGCCAACAATAGATTTATTAAAATATTCTTACAGTTACTCTACTACGGACATGAATGTTTCTAAGGCCCTTAAACGTGGTTTTCAAGTTCCTCTTCTCTGTTATTCTAAATGTAGGGAATGGAGAAAGTTCTCCAAAATATCAAGTGGACAGTGTTACAAGCAGAGTGTCAATGTGTATGTAAAATTCGGTGCAATTAGGTGAAACGGTGCAGATATGAACTGAAGGGCCTAAATGCAGAGAATGGAGTGGTGTGTCCGAAATTTCAAATAGACAATGTTACTTGTCAGGTTCCGAAGGGTAAGTAGGCCCATGTAAAATTTGGTACAGATCGGTGAAACGGTGTAGATTTGTGCCAAAGGACATAACAGCAGGGAAATTTTAAGTGGACAGTGTTACCCGCAGGTTTCCTAAAGGTAAGTATACAAATTTGGTTCAGAACGGTGAAACTGTGTACATTTGTGCCAAAGGGCCTAAATGCAGGGAATGGAATGGTCTGTCCCAAATATAATGTGGACAGTGTTACTCGCAGGGTTCCAAAGGGTAGGTATACAAATTTTGGTGCAGATCGGTGAAATGGTGTAGATTTGTGCCAAAGGGCCTAAATACAGGAAATGGAGTGGTCTGTCCCAAATATAATGTGGACAGTGTTACTCGCAGGGTTCCAAAGAGTAAGTATACCCATTTTGGTTCTGATCGGTGAAACGGTGAAGATTTGTGCCAAATGGCCTAAATGCAGGGAATGGAGTGGTCTGTCCTCAATTTCAAGTGGGCAGTGTTACCCGCAGGGTTCCGAAGGGTAAGTATACAAATTTTGGTTCAGATCGGTGAAACTGTGTAGATTCGTGCCAAAGGGCCTAAATGCAGGGAAAGGAGTGGTCTGTCTGAAATTTCAAGTGGACAGTGATAACCGCAGGATTCCAAAGGGTAAGTATACAAATTTTGGTTCAGTTCGGTGAAACGGTGTACATTCGTGCCAAAGGGCTTAAATACAGGGAAAGGAGTGGTCTGTCTGAAATTTCAAGTGGACAGTGATACCCGCAGGGTTCCAGAAGGTAAGTATACAAATTTTAGTTCAGATCGGTGGAATGGTGTAGATTTGTGCCAAAGGGCCTAAATGCAGGGAATGGAGTGGTCAGTCCGAAATTTAAAGCGGACAGGGTTACCCACATGGTTCCAAAGGGTAAGTACACAAATTTTGGTTCAGATCGGTGTAATGGTGTAGATTTGTGACAAAGGGCCTAAATACAGGGAGTGGAGAGGTCTGTTCGAAATTTAATGTGGACAGGGTTACCCGCAGGCTTCCAAAGGGTAAGTATAAAAAATTTGGTTCAGATCGGTGAAACGGTGTAGATTTGTATACATAATAGGCAGACAGAGACAGACAGACAGACGTACAAACGTTAAGCTTTATATATATATAGAAGACTAGCAATGATATTAGGCTAGTAATGGCAATAATAATAACTGTGAATACATATGCGGTGAGTTCCCATGACAGAATGGAAATTTATATTGTACCTCACGTGAAAGCTACCCAAAAATAACGAGTTCAAAGGCATACAACACTGATAATTGGATGAAACTACGTGTGTTTTTCTCCTTCAGTCTCTGACAGATGTGAACTCGGCCATTATTCTCTGCACTTCCTTATTCTTCACGTTATTAATTCAGCTAATCAATTCCAACCTCGTCTACACCCGCATCTCAAAGGCCTCCCAGTCTCCTTTAATCTTCCTTTTTCGATGTTCATTACATTAAAATTGGGTTGACGAGAAAGAAGATTAATGTTGTTTTTCCACAGATTCTATAAAATTGTATAAACCCTCTGTCTATCACTATCACCTATCTAAGTGATGCATATCCCTTGAGGGATACTTAGGCCAAAGACAACAAGGTTTTACGGCAATAATGATCACGGAAATAACATTACCAATGGTTTAACCATGTTGTAGCATCGGGTCCTGTCATATCAGAACTTTTAAGAAACATTGGACTTGGTCAGTTCTTGAAAGTACACACATCAAAAAAAGTTTTGCATCACCTCGGTTCCAAGAGTTCCGGAACCGTTAAATACAAAGGGAATAGAGATCAACACAAACAACATTTCAGCTCGTTTTATTGCTCATGAGACCCACACATTGCATGTTGTACCATCATACAGCTAGACTTTCAGCATTTGTGGTCCAGATTGCAGTACACACCACTACCTCTAATACCCAGTAGCACGTCCTCTTGCATTGATGCATGCCTGTATTCGCCGTGGCATACTATCCACAAGTTCATCAAGACACTGTTGGTCCAAATTGTCCCACTCCTCAACGACAATTCGGCGTAAATCTCTCAGAGTGGTTGGTGGGTAAAGACGTCCATAAACAGCCCTTTTCAACATATCCCAGGCATGTTCGATAGGGTTCATGTCTGGCGAACATGCTGGCCACTGTAGTCGAGCGATGTCGTTATCTTGAAGGAACGCATTCACAAGATGTGCACGATGAGGTCGAGAATTGTCGTCCATGAAGACAAATGCCTCTCCAATATTCTGCCGATATGGTTGCACTATGGGTCGGAGGATGTCATTCAGGTATCGTAAAGCCGTTTCGGAGCCTTCCATGACCACCAGTGGCGTACGTCGGCCCCACATAATGCCACCCCAAAACATCAGGGAACCACCACCTTGCTGCACTCGCTGGACAGTGTGTCTAAGACGTTCAGCCTGACCAGGGTGCCTCCAAACACGTCTCCGACGATTGTCTGGTTGAAGGCATATGCGACACTCATCGGTGAAGAGAACGTGATGCCAATTCCGTGGGGTCCATTCAGCATGTTGTTGGGCCCATCTGTACCGCGCTGCATGGTGTCGGGGTTGCAAAGCTGGACCTCACCATGGACGTCGGGAGTGAAGTTGCGCATCATGCAGCCTATTGCGCACAGTTTGAGTTGAAACACGACGTCCTGTGGCTGAACGAAACGCATTATTCAACATGGTGGCATTGCTGTCAGGGTTCCTCCGAGCGGCAATCCGTAAGTAGCGGTCATCCACTACAGTAGTAGCCCTTGGGCGGCCTGAGCGAGGCCTGTCATCGACAGTTCCTGTATCTCTGTACCTCCTCCATGTCCGAACAACATCGCTTTGGTTCACTCTGAGACGCCTGGAAACTTCCCTTGTTGAGAGCCCTTCTTGACACAAAGTAACAATGCGGACGCGATCGAACTGCGGTATTGACCTTCTAGGCATGGTAGAACTACAGACAACATGAGCAGCGTACCTTCGTCCTGGTGGAATGACTGGAACTGATCGGCTGTCGTACCCCCTCCGTCTAATAGGCCCTGCTCATGCATGGTTGTTTACATCTTTGAGCAGTTTTAGTGACATCTATGAACAGTCAAAGGGACTGTATCTTGGATACAATATACACAGTCAACGTCTATATGCCGGAGATCTGGGAACCGAGGTGATGCAAAACTTTTTTTGATGTGTGTATGTGATGTGGGCGTGTGGAGGAGAGGAATTTGCCACCCTATTGCAAATTATTATTTCTCTCAGGAAGCCAGTTTAGCGATCTCTTGGCCTAACCGGATGCACTAGCTAGGCCATCAACGTCCATCGTCTGAACATGGCACACACGTGAATGTGAGATTATCACAGTTGGATGTGGTATTACTGGTAACGGCTAGTTCTCTACTTCGATGTTCACTCCACAGAGGCTGTGTGGCCCATTTCACTTTGACATAGTTCCGAAGGAATGTCACATGGCTCATATATTCCGTGACTCACCAGGCTCCTCACTGCGTGCCACCCAGTACTTTGCAATAAACATCTTCTGTTGCAAGTCATTGGATTATCGTACTTGTGGTCTTACATAAGCGCTATGCGTAAAAACGTTTCCGTACACGCGGAGAAGGGAGTGTTTTGCGTCACGTCACAAGTTTCTGACGTAGGCCAAGATGATGCGAGCTTATCTTCTATGAGAAGCCATGTTTTGAGCTACTGCGGCGTAAATAACTCCAGTTTATAGATACACTAGCAGTAGTACCCGGCTTCGCCCGGTGGAATGATGATAATGTTTTAAGGTCTCCTTAGAAATATAATGGACTTAAAATCTAAGTCATTTGCCCCCAAAGACAATGAGGGAGTAATATCTAGGTCATTTGCCCTTTTGATAAGGATGATAATAAAAACTACTGTTGAATTGACACGTCAAACTTACAATCTACCGTAATAGAAATACATATTTCAAAATTCACAGGCGAGGAAGACTTATTGTGTGTGGTGATTAATGGTGTAATGGGCGTAACATCTACTGTAGGTCATTTGCTCTTATGATGAGGATGATAAGGGAATCTACTACCGGTATTGAATTGACACTTCAACGTATAATGTACACAATGTACTGTAATAAAAATAACTATATGGCGGCTACGGTGGCGTATTTGGTAGCATGCTGAGCTTCTATGCCCAAGATAGCGGGTTCAAACCCGGCCGAAGACGTCGGATATTTTAAGAGCGTTAAAAATCCGTCAGTATTCCTTTCTTCGGAGGGGAAGTAAAGCCGGCGGTCCCATGTCAGATTTATGGCATGTTATTGAACCTTCCACTAATTACATCTGTGTGAAGCTAAATTGGATAGGTAAACAACGCTCATAGATGTCTACGTCCGTTGCCAAGAGCCGACTGCAGTGGCGTCTAGTAGCTAAGTTCCGAACTTGGCCTAGTAGTCGTTGACGGTGGCGCTTGGCGGCAAAAGTACGAACTATTTGAAGAATTCTACGTTGCAGTTTGTACTTAAATTAAAAAACAGATAACACACACTAATACAGTCATCACAATTAACACCGGTTATCAGACAGATTCTACACACACCCAAAGTACACGGGGCTACATGACCGCGTTGTCGCAGCCCCTAAACTTAAGAACCAACCAACCAAAAATAAATATTTTAAAATTCACAGTCGAGGAAGACTTTATGCGGCGGTGATTATTGGTATGATGCGCGTAACATCTAGGTCATTTGCACTTATGATGATAATAATAAGGTAATGAAAAAATGACTACTAAACGAACATGGTGTTATTTTAAAACTGATATAGGTAATTCAGGTGTCTAGCTTCGATGTCTTCCAAAGTCTCAACCTTATTTTCTGGCTTAGGCCTGTACTGGATGCGTCTAGTGAAAGAGCGTACTGCTCGGCAAAGACAAAGAATATAGGTCCAAGCTGCACGAACCTGAGATGATCGCAGATGATGACGAAATATGATGACACACGTTCGGGGTTCCCCGTCCTATACAGATTGACCGGGAATCACTCACTGTTTCGCAACGGCCCTGTGCTGGCATCAGCATAGACAGCAGGAGATAACACGGCGGGCTATGGAAAGTACTCTCAAGTCACCTCACGATGAATCAGCAAGCTATTCTCACAACTGACCCCCCCCAGGGTCTCACAACTTGTGGGACGTGGGTTGGCGACCACGGAACCCCAGCTGAGTCTGGCATCGCTTCTACTTCCTGGTGCCGGGCTCATTTCAGTTCTCTTTCCTGTCGGCCTCCCTTGGTCAACTCTTGTTCTCTTCCGACCCAGACTGTATTAGGGTATCCGAGGGCTAGGGAGTCTTTCAATTTCCCGCCTTAATTGGCTTTGTCTCATCTTTCCTGATACCCTCATTCTTCGAGGGGTCTGCCTTCTTTTCCTTTTCATAATATCTCCTGTCTTCTGCTCAAGGCCCTCAAAGAGGCGGGGTGTGTGTAGACCCACCACTTCTGGTACACCCTCAAGGGCTCATGACTGGTGAGTTAGGAAGCTGGCAACCCCGAGGAATTCCTGAGCTACATGCAGGGAATGGAGTGGTATGTCAGAAATTTCAAGTGGACAGTGTTACGCATCGGGTTCCAAAGGGTAAGTATACACACTTTGTTTTCGATCGGTGAACGATGTAGATTTGTACCAAAGGGCCTTAATGCGGGAAATGGAGTGGTCTGTCCGAAATTTCGAGTGGACAGTGTTACTCGTCGAGTTCCAAACGGTAATTATGTAAAATCTGGTTGAGATCGGTGAAACGGTGTAGTTTTGTGCCAAGGGCCAAAATGCAGGGAATGGAGTGGCCTGTCCAAATTTTAAAGTGGACAGTGTTACTCATCGGGTTCCAAAGGGTAAGTATACACATTTTGTTTTCGATCGGTGAACGATGTAGATTTGTGCCAAAGGACCTAAATGCGTGGAATGGAGTGGTCTGTCCGAAATTTCGAGTGGACAGTGTTACTCGTCGAGTTCCAAAGGGTAATTATGTAAAATCTGGTTGAGATCGGTGAAACGGTGTAGTTTTCTGCCAAAGGGCCAAAAAGCAGGGAATAGTGTGGTCCGTCCGAAATTTAAAGTGAACAGTGTTACTTGTCGGGTTCTACGGGTAAGTATATAAAATTGGGGTCAGATCAGTGAAACGGTGTAGATTTGTGCCAAACAGCCTAAATGCAAGGGATGGAGTGGCCTCGACGCAATTTCAAGCAGACAGTGTTAGTCGCAGTGTTCCAAAGGGTAAATATACAAATTTTGGTTGAGATCGATGAAACGGTGTAGATTTGGGACAAAGGGCCTAAATGCAGGGAATGGAGTGGTCTGTCCGCAATTTCAAGCAGACAGTGTTACTCGCTGGGTACCAAAGGGTAAGTTTACGAATATTGGTTCTGATCGGTGAAACGGTGTAGATTTGTGCCAAAGTGCCTAAATACAGAGAATGGGGTGGTCTGTCCGAAATTTTAAGTGGACAGTGTTACTCGCAGGGTTCCAAAGGGTAAGTATACAAAGTTTGGTTCAGATCGGTGAAACGGTGTAGATTTGTGCCAAAGGGCCTAAATGCATGGGATAGAGTAGCCTCTCCGCAATTTCAAGCAGACAGTGTTAGTCGCAGTGTTCCAAAGGGTAAATATACAAATTTTGGTTGAGATCGGTGGAACGGTGTAGATTTGGGCCAAAGGGCCTAAATGCAGGGAATGGAGTGGTCTGTCCGCAATTTCAAGCAGACAGTGTTACTCGCAGGGTTCCAAAGGGTAAGTATGCACATTTTGGTTCAGATCGGTGAAACGGTGTAGATTTGTGCAAAAAGGGCCTAAATGCAGGGAATGGCGTGGTCTGTCCGAAATTTGAAGCAGACAGTGTTAGTCGCAGTGTTCCATAGGGTAAATATACAAATTTTGGTTGAGATTGGTGAAACGGTATAGATTTGGGCCAAAGGGCCTAAATGCAGGGAATGGAGTGGTCTGTCCGCAATTTCAAGCAGACAGTGTTACTCGCAGGGCACCAAAGGGTAAGAATACGAATTTTGGTTCTGATCGGTGAAACGGTGTAGATTTGGATCAAAGGGCCTAAATGCATGGAATGGGGTGGTCTGTCCGAAATTTTATGTGGTCAGTGGTACTCGCAGGGTTCCAAAGGGTAAATATACAAATTTTGGTTGAGATCGGTGAAACGGTGTGGATTTGGACCAAAGGGCCTAAATGCAGGGAATGGGGTGGTCTGTCCGAAATTTCAAGTGGACAGTGTTACTCGCAGGGTTCCGAAGGTTAAATATACAACTTTTGGTTCAGATCGGTGAAACGGTGTAGATTTGTGCAAAAGGGCCTAAATGCAGGGCATGGGGTGGTCTGTCCGAAATTTAATGTTGACGGGGTTACCCGCAGGGTTCCATAGGGTAAGTATACAAATTTTGGTTCAGATCGGTGAAACGGTGTAGATTTGTATACATAACAGACAGACAGACAGACAGACAGACAGACAGACAGACAAACTTTGTGCTTTATATATAGAGATACTTCAAGTACTGTGGAATCAGCCGTACTGCGGAATGAGCAAAGTCTCCCCTATTTATTATAGCACGGCAGTAAATATAAATTCAGCTCCTATAGTTTAATATACATAAAGGGTCACTGTTGGTTTCTGCGAGAAGGGGAATAAAAGAAGTAATGAAAAGAGAAAAGCAAAGAGCAGTGACTGCTAACTCCAACTAAACGTGTATTCCAAGAAATACACCACGAGGCAGATGACCTCGCTGTATTGATTTGTGAGTATCTCAATATTTCTGGCATTCAATATTTTACCAGTTACATCTATAGAGAGCGTCTCTACCTTAAAAGACAGTACGCATTAAATGGAGCGCGCTGATGCCAGATCTGCTGCATATAGCCTACAAGTTCTGCAAGGCCGGGCACATGATGTAACATAACTCTTATACAGGCATGTTTTACGCAAAACTCAGGAAATTTCGAAAATATTTGTTTGTTGTATATAACTGTACCTCATGCCTCGGAGCGAACGACGGTACGATATTTAGATATGATACACCGAAGCTCAGAGCACGATTTTAATGCAGACATTGTAATAATTTATAATTTCCAATTATTCATGAATATGATAATATTAAAACACATTTTCTCGAATATCATAGGTTATAATCATATATATTATTTCAGTAGTATAGAACCCTTCTGCGGCGCTCACAAGCGACCGATCGTGACAAATGTGCATTCAAATGAAAGAGAATAGACATTAGCAGTGACGAATTGCACTCTAATTTCATATATATCTATAAGTTCTTAAAAAAAAGACTATTAAAAATGTACGAAGTGTGCGATTTGCAGATACTGTTGCTGTATGATAATACGCTCCATAATTGCTGTCCACTTCACATTTTGACCGCTGTGACGCCTGTTTCCTGTCATTTTAACATTCTGAGGTCTTTCCTTTATCATTTTGCATGGATTTCAGAAACAGTAAATCAAAGGAATGAGTACTCAAATCGTATAATTTCATACATATCGAATAACCGGTGAGTGTAATGATGATCCAATTTTCAGTGATTGCCTTCTTAAGTTAGGGAACGTAGAACTTGGAATTGTAACTGAAATGTAAATGAAAATGAAAATCCACAGCCTGCTTCCAGTCTCCGACCGGGTCAGGAATGGAATGAATGAAGCCCCTCTCTAGCGGCGAGGATATGGACTGTGCCGGCTGCCGAGGCCTGACGCACTCCTCTGGGGCAATGATTAAATGAATGACAGATGAAATGAAATGATAGTGGAGAGTGTTGCTGGAATGAAATTTTGACAGGGAAAACCGGAGTACCCGGAGAAAAACCTGTCTGCCTCCGTTTTGTCCAGCACAGATCTCACATGGAGTGACCGGGATTTGAACCACGGACCCAGCGGTGAGAGGCCGGCGTGCTGCCGCCTAAGCCACGGAGGCTTAACTGAAATATAAATAGTGTTCTATAATCATTTGGTTGAAATAAAAACATAATATCCTTTCTCCTTAAGTCTCTCATTAAAAACCTACCGCGGAAAGTGTGGTTTACGAACATGCGAGATTTCTCGCACGGGTCCGGTAGTAAATTATAATATGACATATAATAATAATAATAATAATAATAATAATAATAATAATAATAATAATAATAATAATATATATTGTCGTCCGCGTAATTTACCCAATTTTGTGTGGTCAAGTTGTGGTATGCAGCCGAAATTAAATTACATATTCATTTCTTGTTTCTTGAATGAGACGTTGTTCAATTTTATATAGTTCTTCACTTGCGCCCATACCATTTCGATGGGGTTAAGTTCACTGTGGTATGGTGGCTTGGTATGGTAGCAAGCAAGCAACATTTCTCTGTTGTGGTAGCCTAGCCTACATTGTCTATTACTAGGATAGAACCTTCGGGAACATTGGGCAACAATTGCTCGGCGAACCACTTTTCATACACTTCACCTGTCATTTCATCGTGGGTGGCTGCCGTGTTCTTTTGGCACAGAAACGTTAACTCTGCACCATTAACGAACTCTTCTTCATTCCCGGGACGAACAGAGGCAAACTACGGAAACCACTTCGAGGATGGCTGAGGTAGGAATCGAACCCGCCTCTTCTCAGTTTTGTCTCATGAAGTTGAGTACACCCCGTTCTAGCCCTCAGACCAGAATTAAATTTCTTGGCATAGCCGGGATTCAAACCCGGGCCTCCACGGTGACAGCACAGTGACAGCCAAGAATGCTAGCCACTACGCAACGAGGCGGACAATTTATAAAGAAACAAGCTCCACTTCATTTCACAGTTTAACTTCACCTACCCCCCATAAAACGCAGTCGGGGATATACGCGTCACCTGAGTTAGCAAACGTTGGCTGCGTCAGCGCTGCGCGGGGCGGGAGGACTACGCGAAGTGCGACAACTTATGAATGCTATCTGATATCGAGCTCTGGTTTGTTTTAAAAACTATTTCAGACATTAATGAATATTTCTTCTCCCTCAGTCACCAACGTAAAGTCAACAGCAAAAATGTTTCTCGCTACGTAAATTTTTTGTGACACCATCCCAGAATTTTCAATTAACAATTAAGAAAAAATCATAACTTTCTTATTATGAAAATAATTGCTGTCCTGAGAAATAGGGCATCTTCTACCAGCATCAGGCAATCTAAACGTAAATTTTGATCTGTTGCGATCATTCGTTCATTATCTATGGCGTGATAAGTTTTATATCTGCAAAAATATAGATTGGCGCTAAAATATCGTAATTGTGAAAATTGGGCCATGTGTTAATTATTTATGGCTCTTATTTTTACATAATCATAAAGAGCGGAAAATTCTCTATATGACCACGCAAACATTTTCTTAGATTTACCACTTTCAATTATTGGGAAATGGCAACATCGCCGGGGTAGAAGAGGACGAAGCGAATTGCAGGGCATAGGAGTGCGAGTGAGAAGCAAATACTCCATTTAATTCCATACTGTCTTTTAAGGTAGAGACGCACTATACATAATTCAAACAACATGTGCATTTCTAAATACAGATATTTGGTGTCACAACTGCTTGAGTCGAAGCTCTGTGAACTTACGTGATCAGGGGAAAGGGCAGGCGACAAGTGAAGGGCCTGTCACCAGCCCGCCGAGTTATCTGGTATTCCTATCTATTCTAATACTGCTGACATAGGGCCGTTGCCTAAACCACTGTGGAGTTGCGAATGAGTGAGTGAGTCACCGACCAATGTACAGGGCGCCAGGGAATGTTCTCCGCAGCACCTGCGTGTTGCTGCAAGAGGTAGCATCAGAAGTTTAGTTGGCAGCACGGAGTCCTGGACAGGGTAGCAGTACAGTGCAGGCCACACATGTGGGCTGAGGGCTATCGAAATCGTCAGTGTGTATTGCAGTAAGCGAGTGTTCAGATAGATTATTGGAAGAGTGCAACAGTATACAGTATACAGGCGGTAATGTTTACTACTGAAGAGAGAGCTTCTTTGGTGGAATACGTTTTCCGCGAAGGCAATCGGTTTACAGAAAATGTAAAACTAAAATTTCAGGCGCGGTTTCCTAATTCAAAGTGTCCAAACCGGGATACCGTTTGAGATTTGATAAGCAAATTTCGTGTGACCGGCTCAGTTCACGATGTACCGGGAGTAGGCAGGCCTGCGCTTTTAACAGACGAAACACTCAATGAAATCTCCGATATAATGCTGCGTAGTCCAAGAAAATCAACACGCATATTAGCTCAAGAAACAGAAATCTCTAAGTGAACAGCACATAATGCTGTAAGAGACAAGCTTCAGTTGTTCCCTTATAAAGTTACCAGTTGATACAAGCGGCAGCCGTGCTGCCAACGTAACTGCTGATGCTATCTCTCGCAGCAGCATGTAGGCGCTGCGGAGACCATTCCGTGGCGCCCTGTATTTGGTCTGTTACTGCGCAAGGACCGGGAACCCCACACGTCTGTCATCATAGGCTATATCGTCAGCCAAGCGATCCACATTCCTCTCAAATTCACGGAGCTGGGACCCGAGCAGTACGCCAACAGCTCATTCTCTAGATGCAACGAGTATCGACCTAAGCCAGCAAATAAGTTTGAGACTAGGAAGATATCAAAGGTAGAGATCTGAATTACCTATATTAGTTTTAAAATTTCACCATGTTCGTTTAGTAATCGTTTCCTTCTTCATTAGCGTATTATTATCATTGAGAGCAAACTTGCCACGGTGGGTGAGTGGATAGCGTGTCGGTCTACCAACCCCAAGATTTCAGGTTCGCTCCTGGCCGTGGTAAGTGATTTTTGAAAGGCGGCAAAAATACGACACGCATGCCATACGATGTTGGCATGTCAAAGAACCCATTTGAGTTCAGTAGGCCGTGTTCATAATGGCAAAATTAATCTCGGGAGTTTCCGCCAACACATAGTTCCTCATTTCTCTACTAGAAAGCGCTATAGTGTTCAAGGAGCATAGATATCTAACCTCCTTGACTTTCATAATGATTCAAGGAACAACGAAATTCGACATGCAAGCTACCCTCTGGGTGTCAAATTACAAAGCTTGCACCAGGCACCCGAAGCCATACGATATTATTATTATTATTATTATTATTATTATTATTATTATTATTATCATTGAGGGCAAATGACCTACATGTTACCAAATTACAATTCAATCTCTTCTTTTTATTCGTTCTTTCTTTCTTTCTTTCTTTCTTTCTTTCTTTCGTTCTTTCTTTCTTTCTTTCTTTCTTTCTTTCTTTCTTTCTTTCTTAGGATGGCTGCGTGGCTCAGCGGAAACGTTCTTGCCTGCTGTGACCATGGTTGCAGGATCGAATCCTGGCACAGCCAGTTGTCATTTGAGGGTGCGCAAATGCGGGAGAGGGGTCATGTCAGTTGATTTACTGGCACTTTAAAGATCCCCTTCGGGCAAACATTCCGTCACCCCGGCGTCTCTAAAAGCCGCAGTTGTTAAAAGAGACATAAAACCAATATCATTATTATTATCATCCTTTCTGTCTTTGATTGGCATTGCAACGCGTGCTAGGTATAGCTAGTACAGTGGAACGTGGCTAATTCGAACTTCTACGAGTATAATTCGAAATCTTCTTTAATTCGAATTTTTCTCTTGGTCCCTAGCATTTTATATACAATCAATGCAAAAAAAAACGTGGTTAATTCGAATTATATTTTGGATAATTCGAAGTATTTACGGGTAAAAAGCTGATCGGGAGCCAAACAGTTGGGTCAGGAATTCCCGAAAAACGACGTTGTATCATTGGCATGCGGCCCCTACTCGATTGTTTTCTGTTTTCCCCTCCTTAAATTCGTTAGATTCTTTTGTGATGGCTGAGAAACTTAATTGTAGGAAACGGGTAAAAATCTCAAACTATTTTGAAAAACAGTAGATTTCTCTATAACTTAACTAGATTGCTGGATTACTACTGTCGTTAAATAGGTGAATAGTACAATTTGGTTTTATTTTATCATTTGAAACTTTTGAGGTTATTCTCGATACAGTCATTATACAATACCGTTGTCTGTTAATCTGCTTTGTTGAACGTAAATCATTATGTAAACGTAATACAAAGTATATAAGCACTTTACTTGTTAAAAACCTATGTAGTATTATTTTTAATAAAGGTTCTTGGATGAAAACTTAACAATTGATAATTTTCTCTACCGTTTTCAAAGAACTTTCTTAATTCGAATTTTCGGATAACTCGAATTTTTTTACTGGTCCCATGAGGTTCGAATTATCCAAGTTCCATCTCAATATATAAAAATCAATGTAACGTGATAGTTTGTCTGTGGGTATGTATGTCTCCTATGCGTTCATATACCATTCGTCCGATTGCGATGAAACTTGGGTGAGATGTTGAGTACACTCCAAGGAAGGTTTCTGACTTAGTAAATCCATTTTACAATAGGTAGCGCACGCGTAGATTCAACAAATGAGCGACGATGCGCGAAGCATTTCAACAAAGTCCCGTATGTGTTCATATACCATTCGTCCGATAGCGATGAAACTTGGGTGAGATGTTGTGTACACTTACGTGAAGGTTTCAAAATTAGTGAATACATTTCACAGTAGATAGCGCACGAGTAGATTCAACAAATGAGCGACGACACGCAAAGCGTTTCAACAAAGTCCCGTAAGTATTCATATACCATTCGTCCGATAGCTGTGAAACTTGCGTAAAATGTTGTGTACACTGCAGGGAAATTTTCTGGCTTAGTACATCCACTTTACAATAGGCAGCGCACGAGTAGATTCAACAAATGAGCTACGACGCGCGAAGCATTTCAACAAAGTCACGTTTGTGTTCATATAACATTCGTCCGATAGCGATGAAACTAGGCTGAGATTTTGTGTGCACGCCAGGGAAGGTTTCTAGCTTAGTAAATCCCTTTAAAAATAGGAAGAGCACGAGTAGAATCAACAAATGAGCGACGACGCGCGAAGCGTTTCTACAAAGTCCCATATAATTTCATATCCCATTCATCCGATAGCGATGAAACTTGGGTGAGATGTTGTGTACACTCCAGGGAAGGTTTCTGGCTTAGTACATACATTTTACAATAGGTAGCGCACCAGTAGATTCAACAAATGAGCGATGACACGCGAAGCGTTTCAACAAAGTCCCGTATAAAGTCATATACCATTCGTCTGATAGTGATAAATGTTTGGTGAATTGTTGTGTACACTCCAGGAAAGGTTTCTGGCTAAGTAAATCCATTTTACAATACGAAGCGCACGTTTATATTCAACAAATGAGTGACTACGCGCGAAGCGTTTCGACAACGTCCCGTATACGTTCACATACCATTCATCCGATTGCGATGAAACTTGGGTGAGATGTTGTGTACACTCCAGGGAAGGTTTCTGGCTGAGTACATCCATATTATAATACGTAGCGCAAGAGTAGAATCAACGAATGAGCGACGACACGCGAAGCGTTTCAACCAAGTCCCGTATGCATTCATGTACCATTCGTCCGTAGCTATGAAACTTGGGTGAGATGTTGTGTACACGTCATGGAAAATTTCTGGCTTAGTAAATCCACTATACAATATGCAGCGCACAAGTTGATTCAACAAATGAGGGACGACGCGCGAAGCGTTTCAACGAAGTCCTGTATAAGGTCATATACCATTCTGCCGTTAGCGGTGAAACTTGGGTGAAATATGGTGGACACTCCAAGGAAGGTTTCTGACTTAGTGAATACATTTCACAGTAGGTAGCACACGAGTAGATTCGACAAATGAACGACGACACGCGGAGCGTTTCAATACAGTCCCCTATGTCTTCATATACCATTAGTCCGATAGCGATGAAACTTAGGTGAGATGTTGTGGACACTTACGTGACGGTTTCTAACTTAGTAGGCCTAAATACATTTTACAGTAGGTAGCGCACGAGTAGATTCAACAAATGAGTGACGGAGCGCGAATCGTTTAAACAAAATCAGGTATGCGTTCATATACTATTCATCCGATTGCGATGAAACATTGATCAGTTATTGTGTACCCGCCAGGGAAGGGGACTTAGTAAATCCATTTCACAATAAGTAGCGCAAGAGTAGATGCAACAAATGGGTGACGACGCGCGAAGCGTTTCAAAAAAATCCCCTATTGCGTTCATATAACATTCTTCGATTGCGATGAAACCTTGATGAGTTATTGTGTACACGCCAGGGAAGGGCTTCGACTTAGTAATACATTTCTCAATAGGTAGCGCACGAGTAGATTCAACAAATGAGTGACAGCTCACGAATCGTTTAAACAAAACCCCGTATACGTGCATATACCATTCATCCGATTGCGATGAATCATTGATGAGTTATTGTGTACACGCCAGAGAAGGGTTTCGACTTAGTAAATCCATTTCACAATAGGTAGCGTACGAGTAGATTCAACAAATGAGTGACAGCGATGAAATTTTTGAAAGTTGTTGTGCACGCTCCCACGAATGGTTCTAAATTAGAAAATCCATTTTACGATAGCTTAGAGGCAGCTAACATGTTGTGTATCCAAAAGCACTTCAAGAAACAGAATTTCAACGCCAACACTTTCTTTGATTGGCATTGCAACGCATGCCGGGTACAGCTTGTTGTATATAAAAATCAATGTTACGTGATAGTTTGTCTGTCTGTATGTATGTCCCCCATGCGTTCATATAACATTCATCCGATTGCGATGAAATTTGGGTGAGTTGTAGTGTGCACTACAGAGAAGGTTTCTGGCTAAAAATTATTTATGTAACACGAAAGGGTGAGGGACTTAACAGGAAGCCTTAAATCCCGCAGTAACCCAATTGCACAATCTGTATACTTATGACACCGCAAGGCAAGGTGTGAGAATAGCTTGCTGATTCATCGCGAGGTGACATGTCCTGACATGGATGTCTCAGCACAGCCTAATTTAATGCATAAGGACCGGGGCACCTGACAGCAAAGGTTATAGGACATAACGTACCACGTACATAACGTACCTTCGGACATAACGTACCACTTGGCCGGCTGAATACCTGCGAAGAGTCAGCTAATGACTTTAACATATCTAGGAGAGGACATAACGTACCACTTGAAGTATTTAGGGTGCATGAAACCCTAACCGCACGGCCACTTGCTCGGTTTTGCTCAATTTATCCTGGTAATAAATACGTGGACAGTAACATAACTACATAAAATAACATAACATAGACTATGATAAGTTTTTGGATTCCTATCACACTTTATCCAGGCTTCGGACCGGCAAAATGTTTATAAACATTTTGGCGTGTTTAAAATCAGCTGTGGTTAAGCTCTCGTCATTTGTTGTTTTCTGTACTTTGCTTTTTTAATTATTTTTAAAAAATTTTAAAATTGATTTTTGTGGGTTTTATACCTTGCGAATAGCAAGTTCGTCATGGGATGTTTCATTCTAAGTGAATAGCAAGTTCGTCATGTGAAGTTTCATTCCAAGTTCTGCGAATATGAGAGAGCTCTCAAGCAAGATTTCAAGTTTCCATTCTCTTCATACCGCTTCATTATTCTGTCAAGCCGTTCATCATACTTGCCATATTTCTTCTTTCTCATTGAACTTTTAATGTACAAATCGTACTTCATGAAAGCACACGTTACAATACCAAAATGTTTAAAGCCGCACAGTGTGATCGCCTCTGAAGTTTATGTGGTAATGAACCTGTAACTGGAATGCCCGTCTGACATCAAGTGGTACGTTATGTCCTAGTGTAAATATTTGGGGATTACGGGAAACGCGTTCTTAGGTAGATAACGACCTACGTGGTACGTTATGTCCTCGAAAATCAAGTGGTACGTTTTGTCCGTGGTACGTTATGTCCGGACACCGACAGAAAAACAAAGAATATTGTTTATCCAAAGGCACCTCCGTTTCTATCTTTCCTGGGCTGGCTGCGTGGCTCAATGTTAACGTTCTCGCCTACTGTTATCAAGATTGCAGGATCGAATCCTGGCGCAGCCAATTGGCATTTGAAGGTGCGCAAATGCAAGGGGTCTGTGTCAGTAGATCTACTGGCACGTTAAAGATCCCTTTCGGGGCAAAATTCCGTCCCCCCTGCGGCTCTAAATGCCGCAGTTGTTGAAAGGGATGTAAAACCAATAACATTATTATTATTTCCTTTATTTCTATCTGTCTTTGATTGGCATTGTAATGCATGCCAGGTATAGCTAGTGTTTGATAAAAATGACTTTAGAGAACGGCTCTTCTTAAAATCGTCATATCTCAAAGATGGGAGTTGAAAATGAGACTCCTCTAGGAGCTCGAACTCATGTCTCCTGGCGGGTAGGTTTTCAGTATTCACTACAGTGGACTGCATCTAAGTTAATGAAGTTCTACTAAGATAAACATTTGTTTTATTTTAATGTTGTTTCTTAATTGAAAAGAGAAAGGGCGTCGTATATTTAGAGCACAAATTCATTTGGCCGCTATTCTTCTACAGACCGATTCCCTGTTGTTCGTAAAATGTCAATGATAACTTCGCATTCCCTGAGATAAGTCCAACCCTGTGAAATGTTTGGTATGCACGAAGGCCTAGAATACTTTCCCAAGTTACGTTATCTTGTGTTAACCCTCAAGTACCCAGGACTGGTCTGCCAGACCGCTCACCTTGGTAACAGTAATAGTTACTCTCATTTGCTGCGATCTTGAGCAGCGTAGGCTTCAGTATTCTATTATTGCTGCGTACGTACTGTAGGCTATGTGCTGGAAGACATCAGTTTATCGCAAGCTGTTACGCTGAGTGGTGTTTAATATTTCTAAGTTCTCAGGCGGTCCACCTGGCCATACCTGGGTATTATCGTTGCGAAATGACTCCCCCAGCCGGAAGCTCACGTAAAGTGATCGCCGCTGATTATCATTTCCAAAGTGTAATTGCTGAATGGTTTGAGGATGAGAATGGGAGTGATGGTGAAACGGACTGGGATGAAGGTTTTTCAATTGACTCCAACCGTTTCTCAGACTCCTATCTCCAGACTTAAATTCATGGAAGCACTAGCAAAAGCTCTCGTAATTCCACTTATGGAAAAGAGGGCTTCAAACACTAATCTCACCCATGAACTCAGGATCTGCAATAGAAAGATTTTGGGTGTAAAGAAGCACTGCCTCCAATTGAAGAGAAACCGAACTGCAAAAGAGGAAGACTTGCCACATGTGCACTCCAAGCAAGAAATGGAAAATTACTTACATGGGTCATTCTTGCAGAAATCCCATTTGTTTGTAATTTGCCAAAAACAAAAGTCTGGAAATATTGCTGTGATTAGCTCAAAACAACAGAGAATGAGGATACGAGCTTTATTTGTGGATAATAACTGCCAATTTTGAGCCCAATCCATTGACTATAACAATAAACTATGATTTTAAAAACTGCTTGTAATTTTGGCTTTGTTAGCTGTTTTCGTTGTATTTTCATGCTAGTGTACTAGTTTGTGTCCGTTGCTTCACATGTCTATAGATAGTGACACATTTCCTCTTATATTGTTTCCATAATATTCAAATTCACTATCTAAGGCAGTTTTTAAAGAAATTTTGTATTTCATGTAATAAATACCGAGAGCCTATCGTTGCATGGGGTTTTTGTTTTATGTCTATGGTATTTAGATATATAAGAGGTCACAGAATCTATAGATTAATTTTGATACCTCTGTATCAATTCAACTCTTCGTGGTGTAGAAAAATAAAGAAAGGTCTGTCAGACCAGACCTGGGTATGTATGTTCTATAATGAAACCTGGGTAACTGAGGGTTAAATTTATTTAAACACCTTTCAGAACGGAGCTCATAAAATGTAATTTAGCTTTGTTATAATAATAATGTTATTGGTTTTACGCCCCTTTTTCTTACTCTGGCTTTTAGAAACGCCGGGGTGTCGGAATTCTGCTCCGATGGGGATTTTTAACGTGCCAGCAAATCTACTGACACGGCTCCCTCGCATTTACGCACCCTCAAATGCCACCTGACTGCGCTAGGATTCGATCCTGCAACCTTGGGCACAGAAAGCGAGAACGTTACCGCTGAGCCACGCAGCCAGCCTGTTTTACAGTAAGGGACACCTCCTGAAGAACACAATTTTCAAAACTAAGTTGATGCAAGTAAAATGCTTTTAGAAATATTCTAGTTTTGAAACAGTACAATGAATGCAAACCATTCAGCCAAGTCATAATTTCCATTTTAAAACCATCAGATTTTTCTGACTGACCCTGTATACTGACTTGAAAATATTAGACCTAATACCAACACATCACACACGGCAATTGACCTGATATCAGTTAAGAACACAGACAAAGTGCTTCAGTACGGGCAGATATCTGTGCCAGGAATTTCTGCCCACGACTTAATCTACTCGTCCTACTCTTTAAAATATAAGAACACCAAACCAAGGACCATCACGTACAGAGACCTCTCTAAAATTGACACGCTATCCTTGATAGAAGACACTCTCAATGTACCATGGCATGATATACTGAATATTCACAACATAAATGATAAAGTATACAAAATGAACGACTACTTGACAGGACTATATGATAAACATGCTCCAGTGAAAACTATTCGAGCGACGCGACCTCCAGCACCTTGGCTCAGTACGGAACTGAAATAACTAATGGCTAAGCAAGATTCTGCACACAGAAAGTTTAAGAAATTACCAACGCAAGAGAATTATGATGACTTTTAAAAAGCTCCGAAACTGGACATCCCAAGCAGTACGTAACGCTCGAACCAGGCATGCTCACAACTTGCTCGGGCGTAATATCAAACCCTCTGCGGCGTGGAATGAACTAAGAAACATGAGAATAGGCAAAGAAAAAATGACAACCCCATTTATCTACCTCTTGACACACTCAATGACTATTTTACTAGTACCGAACATTCTGTCAACCCAGACATAAAACACAGAACTCTCATCAATAACTACTACACCCCCACCCTCAACAGAGAAAAATTCTACTTCTCGCATGTTACCCCCCTCACAAGTCAGACGTGCCATTCTTAGAATCAAATCAAAATCGAAAGGGATCGACAATACAGAAATAGAATTATTCAAACGAATCATTGATATTATGCTTCCCACAATAGCGCTCATATTCAACTACTCGTTAATGACCGGTACGTACCCATCGCTATGGAAAGCGGCTATCGTCATTCCAATCCCTTAAACCACACATGCCAAAAACGTGAGTGACTATCGCCCAGTTAGCATATTATCTGCCTCTCCAAATCTCTCGAATTTATCGTGTACGAACAACTCTCCTCCTATTTGCAAGCGCACAACCTCCTTGATGAGCACCAATCTGGCTTCCGGAAAAATCACAGCACTACTACGGGACTACTTAAGGTCACGGATGAGATAAGAAAGGCTATGGACAGTGGGCAAGCAACAATCTTAGCACTGCTTGATTTCAGTAAAGCATTTGATTCTGTTGATCACGACATATTACTCTCTAGCCTATTCAAAATTCATCTCTCTATGAACAGAATCCAATGGGTGGACTCATATCTACACGGGCGCCAACAGCGCGTTAAAAGTAACTCAAATCAAATGTCTTCTTGGCGCTCCGTGGAGACAGGAGTCCCTCAGGGATCAGTTCTAGGACCTCTTCTCTTCTCGATCTACATAAATGAAATCACTTCATCGATAACTAAATGCAAATATCAACTTATACGCTGACGATGTACAACTCTATCTGCATGCTGCACCAGTGAGACTATCGCAAGCAATCAAAGCTTTCAATGAGGACTTAACTGAAATTTGTAATTGGTCAAAATCACATGGACTACGACTCAATGAGACAAAAACTCAAGCTATCATAATCATCCACACAGAAATTCTCCGTAAAATAAAAAAATATCCCACTCTACCAAACTTACGCTAGCGTGACTCCTCAATCGAATTCCGAAAATCAGTCAAAGATCTGGGCGCGATTATAGACGAGCATCTCTCTTGGACGGAGCAAGTCCGCAGCGTCTCTAGAAAAGTATTTTCCGCACTAAATTCATTGAGAATATTTTGGAATATTTTCTCTCGCGTGTTAAAAGAACGACTCGTTACCTCCCTAGTACTGCCTCATTTTCATTATTGCGATGTGGTATACAATGACCTGTCTGCTACTCTTAAAAACAAACTCCAACTGGCACATAATGCCTGTGTACGCTACATATGCAATTTACGGTATTACGACCTCGTCACCCCTGCGTACGAACAACTTAGCTGGTTACGATCGTAGATTAATACAGGATCATCTTGCATACAAATCTGACCCCAAGCGGACATCGCGGGCTACACAGCGTCCTTCCTTCTGATTCGTTGGTTTATTTCCAATTTTTGCGCTAAAATCGTTGACCCCTCCCAGTGAGTGTAACTGCGAATGCTTCATCTTCCTCTCAAGACATCAACCCTCTCACTTCTTCACGGCCGAACAATGGCACAGCTACCCTCGACGTCACGAGGCAACGCCACGCTTCCAGCACATTGACCCAAGAGGTAGTGGCACTCCCTAACCTTTTCCAAGAAGTCGTAATTACCAAACTCAGAATATTCCCTAGTCTCACCAAGTTCTTGGCATTTTAATCCTTCCGTTCCCTGCTAGCTGTGCACATGCTTATTTCAACATATTGCAGTTACTTCAGCTTGTCTCAAATATTTTTTCTACAGCATAAAATGAAAATATGAAACATTATTATAGAAGCATCATATAATGAGGGTTCAATATTTCCGGATTGGTCATTTTCCACATCAGAGAAAATCCAGATACCGATCGTACCGTCAAAATGAAGTTCACAATTAGCCCTCTTTCAAAACTGGACGGCACGGAAGAGATGGTGAGGGCTTAGGAAATCCATAGTAGTTTGCTACAATCCCAGTTCACTAACCTCCACCACTATCAACTTGCCGGCATTGTACACACAATCAAGCCATTCCGATCGTATATTGTACCAAGTGTAGACAAATCTTTAATTTTATAAATTAAGTCACTCATATGTAGTGACATGAGTTTTAAAACCATTAGTTGGAAATACCTCTTACGATTTAGCTCACAGTACTTCATATAACAGCTCTGGATTCACAAAGCTACCTAAGGACACCGTTCCAAAAAGGTTGAGTACAACTTCAGACAGTTGAAAACTCGGAAGAAACAATTGTAAAATGAGGGCCAAAGATGTCAAAAGCATCCTGTGGTTTGGAGCCCACGTGAAAAGATCTCGTGGTTTATGATCGCGAGATTAACGGTCACGTGAAACGCCTTATGCCGAAGTATGCAGTGACGCAAACACATTAAAGATAATTTATTTATCTTTTATCGTATGGCTTTTAGTGCCGGGAGTGTCCGAGGACATGTTCGGCTCACCTGAGTCTGTAGCTGCTTCCAGCGGACACCCTAAAGGGCGAGCTACAAGTTACGTTCAATTTCAAGTAGTTCCAACTTTCGCCACCAGATATCAATGATACCTAGTGGTGAACGTTGGAACTGTGATAGAGCGTTCTGACGAAATCTAACCTAACAAATTTTGCTTTACACAAGTTTAGTCTGTGAAAGGATCTTTTACATGCCATAAATCTATGACATGGGACCGCCGGCTTTACTTCCCCTCCGAAGGAAGGCATACTGAAGGATTTTTAACGCTCTTAAAAAATCCGACGACTTCGGCCGGGTTTGAACCCGCTATCTTGGGCACAGCAGTTCAGCATGCTACCGACTACGCCACCGAAGCCGCTATTAAAGATAATAATCCAAAGCATACGCAGGAAGAAATGCCTGGGTGTAGTATAGTTGAAATATACCCTCTGAGGACTTTATGGGGCCTTAGGGTGTATAACAATATATACATATATATTAATAGGGTTAATATATTAGGCCTTATGTATCCTTTGGGGCGGTCCCTCTCCTCTTTACCTCTCATATCTGCCTTTCCTGGCTTTCCTTTCTTCTAAGTCCCATAATTCTCATTCTTCGAGGGAAAGGACATTTAATTTCCCCCTGTCTTTTGTTTCCCTTTCTAATATTTTTGTTTTCCATTTCCTTTCCCAGAATTTAAGTATGTAGTTAGTTTTAGCTGTATGTATGTAGTTAGAGTGTTTATTAGATATAGTCCATTGTCCATTAGACTGTGGTGTCTGAGCATGTCTGGTGGCAGTTACATTGTCTATTAGATATAGTTCATTGTTTCATTAGACTGTGATGTGTGAGGGTGCATGTGAGCGTGACTGGTGACAGACTGTTTTATTGGTAGTATTTTGTTGTTGGTGGAGCTTAAGTATTTTTTGTTAGTAGAATTTTGGCATTTAATTCTTAGTAGAAGGTTAGTATTTTTGTTAGTAGAATTGCTCTTTTACTTTATTCTGAAAGGGAGTAGCAGCCTCTCAGATTAAATAAATTCTTTACTTGTCTTATAGACGGTTACGATATTGATAACATTAGCCAACTAATGGCTACACTGCGTTCTGCTGCACGGCTGAAAGCAACGGGAAATTACAGCCGTATTGCTCTTCCCGAGGATATGCACCTCTCTTGCATAATTATATGTGATGATGGCCTCCTCCCTTGTAAAATTCCAATTCGGAGGTAAACTAGTCCCCCGTTCGGATCTCCGGGTGGGGACTACTCGAGAGGGGGTTAACATCACAGAAGTGACAAAGAGGAATACTGACATTCTACGGATCGGAGCGTGGAATGTTAGAAGTCTGCTAGGCAGTGGAAGGTTAGAAAACTTAGAAAGGGAAATGGATAGGTTGAGGTTGGATTTGGTTGCGATTAGTGAAATGCGCTGGCAGGAATAACAGGAATTAGGTCCGAAGACTATAGGGTCATTAGCACTGAATCAAACAATGGCCAAGCAGGGGTTGGTCTCATATTGAGAAGGAAATTTGGACAGCGGCTGGAATATTATGAGCAATATAGTGAACGGATTATTGTAGCAAAAATCAATACAAAACCTACGTGCACCACAGTGGTACAAGTCTATATGCTTACCAGTCAAGCTGATGATGAAGATGTTAAAAAGATCTACGAAGAAATAGATGAAATTCTGAGGTATATCAAGGGTGATGAAAATGTTATAGTAATGGGAGATTGGAATGCTGTGGTAGGAAAAGGAAGAGAAGGGAAGACAGAAGGAGATTTTGGATTAGGTGAAAGGAATGATCGAGGAAGCAGGCTTTTGGAAATCTGCTCCGAGCATGAGTTAGTCATAGCTAACACCTTATTCAGTAACCACAATAGAAGAACATACACATGGATGAGACCAGGAGATACAGGGCGTTACCAAATCGACATCATTATGGTCAAGCAGAGGTTTAGAAACCAGATTTGGATTGTAAAACATATCCCGGTGCTGACATAAACTCTGACCACAATCTGGTTGTTATGAAATGCAGATTAAAGTTGAAGAAACTGAAGAAAAATCAAAAGCCAAAAAGATGGGCAACAGACAGACTGACAGCGAAGGATGTAAACGAAAGATTCAAGAAGAGTATAGAGGAAGACTAATGAAAAACCTTAAACGAACTTCAATTGCAGACGAATGGGCACTTTTGAAGAATGAAATAACAAAATCCGCCGAATAAAACATTGGTAGGAGAGAAAAATGGATAGAAAGTCGTGGATCACTCAGAATATACTAGAATTGATGGATGAAAGGCGGAAACACAAGAATGTAAGAGATGAAAAGGGGAAAGCAGAATACAGATGTCTGAGAAATGAGGTTAACAAGAAATGCAAGGAAGCGAAAGAAGAATGGTTGAAAGAGAAATGTGCAGGTATAGAAAATTGTCTGAAATTAGGAAAAGTAGACACAGCTTATCGAAGGATTAAGAATAATTTTGGAGAAAAGAAGACTCATTGCTGTAATATTAAGGACACAAATGGAAAGCCTCTAACAGATAGGGAAGAAAAGGTTGAGAGATGGAAAGCTTACATAGAGTGTTTGTATAAGGGAAATGAGTTTGAGAATCATGTAATGGAATGGGAAGAGGAAATTGATGAGGATGCAAATGGGAATTTAATGTTGAGATCAGAATTTGACAGAGCATTGGAAGACATATGCAGGAACAAAGCACCCGGCATAGATGATGTACCGATTGAGTTGCTACGCTGCAAGGGAGATGAAGGTCTGGTCAGGTTATTTCACTTGGTGTGTAGGATTTATGAGACAGGTGAGGTTTCCTCTGATTTAGGGAAGAATGTATTCATCCCTATCCCGAAGAAAGTGGGAGCTGGCAGATGTGAAGTTTACCGTTCAATCAGCTTGATTACTCATGATTCAAAGATTCTGTCTAGAATAATTTACAAGAGGATGGAAAGACAGATAGAAACGGAGTTGGGTAAAGGCCAGTTTGGTTTCAGGAGAAATGTAGGAACAAGGGAAGCTGTACTAAGTCTTAGGCTGATTTTGGAAGGTAGAATAAGGAAAGATAAGAGAACGTTCATGGCATTTGTAGACTTAGAAAAGGCTTTTGATAACGTTGATTGGACTAAATAGTTTGACATTTTGAAAACTATTGGAATAAAGTACAGGGATAGGAGGGTGATCTACAATCTATACAGAAATCAGACAGCAGTCATTCTAGCTGAAGGACATGAGCGAGAAGCTGGTATTCAGAAAGATGTAAGGCACGGCTGCAACTTATCACCCATACTTTTCAATCTTTACATTGACCAAGCAATGAAGGAAATTCGAGAAAAAATTAAAGTGGGAGTAAAGATTCAAGGAGAAATAATTTCATCTCTGAGATTTGCTGATGACATAGTCATCTTGGCCGACACGCCTGAGGATTTGAATGAGTTTTTGAATGGTATGTACTCTGTCTTGAGGAAAGAATTCATGATGAAAATTAATAAATGTAAAACCAAAATATTGGAATGCAGCCGAAATAAATCAGAAACCTCTATGGACATCACTTTGGCAGATGAAAAGCTGAAGGAAATAGGAGACTTCTGTTACTTAGGAAGCAAAATAACCAGTGATGGACGAAGCAAAGAGGATATAAAAAGTAGGTTGGCTCAGGCAAGGAAAGCATTTCTACAAAAAAGGAATCTGTTAAAGTATTTTTGAAAGCCTTTGTCTGCGGCGTGGCACTCTATGGAAGTGAAACTTGGACTATTGGTGCAGCAGAAAAGAGGAGAATTGAAGCGTTTGAAATATGGTGTTACAGGAGACTGATGAAGATCAGATGGGTAGATAGGATTACAAACGAAGAAGTATTAAGACTAGTGGGAGAGGGGAGATGTTTCTGGCGACTGCTAATGAAGAGAAGAGATAGGTTGGTAGGTCACATACTAGGACACCCAGGAATAGCAAGCTTAGTTATGGAAGGAAGGGTCGAGGACAAGAACTGTTGGGGTAGACCAAAGTTAGAATATGTTAAACAGATTGCCTCGGATGTAGGGTGTGGTAGCTATATAGAGATGAAACGATTAGCTCAGGACAGGGAGGCATGGAGTGCTGCCACAAACCAGTCAAAAGACTGAAGACTAAAACAACTAAATCACCGCCGCGATCTTCATTCTTTATGTCTTTTCCGACAAATACTCTTAAATTCCTCTCCAGCTTACCTGCATTCTCAGTTTCACTGCCTCTCACACGAACATAGTCTTGGTACACGGTCAAAAAATGATTCACTCATGCTCATACCTATACATCGCACGGTACGCTACACTAACGCTTTCGTAGTTTTTACTGCACGACTGTGGAACAACTTGCCGCGCTCTGTCAGAGGAATAACCCCGTCCAACTTCAGGCAGCAATTCCAGCTGTACGTATCACAAAAGAAATGAAAGCTGAACTCAACACGTCAAATATTTGAATCCTTATGCTGAGTTTTATTCGTGTTTCTAATTTACATGTGATTTATTTTCTGTTAAGATACCTAAATGTTTTCTTACATCCTTTTAAATGCACATTGCAAGATCAATATTATAGTAATAACTCAGCCATGATGCTTGTCATCATCATCATCAACATCATCACATCATCATTAGTTTCTGTTTTATTAGTGTTTGTATTTCCCTATTAATTTCTTACTTCAGCAATAATTAATTAATTAACATAATTTTTCCTACGCCATGCTTACCTGCCATTATATGTATTGTGATTCGATATTGAGCCCGTCAGAGGAGCTGCCAGGACAGCCAACAACCGCAATGACTTCCCTAACATCTCATCCGCCGGACCTAACTGCCGAGAGTATCAGGTGAACTTCCAAATAGGCCGAAGCGGCACGAGAAACTATCGTCCACGGGGATCGTGGTACATGGTGACGTAAGGTCATAGACTGCCTAAGGAAAGGTTCACCTTAAAAGCTAGACTGAGAAAAGAAACATTCAGACTTATGTAAAACATCGTGAAAATTTATTGTAAAATTGACAAACCCCTATCCTAGTTCGGAGGGTATCTATCGGCTAATCCGCAAGCTAATAAATAATCAAAAATAAAGAGCAGGTCCCTACCTGAGAAGTTACCGTAAACCCTCGCGAACGATCTGTCTCACAATAATAAAGCAACAACAGCAACACTAGGAAAATGGTACGACGAAAATCCTTAGGTCAAGTTACAAAATCAAGCTAATATCGGAATTTACATTTAACAGGGTAGCAAAACAAATCTAAGTTAGGATGATACCGTCTCCACATTTACATTTAATATTAATTCATCTAGCTAAGTCCTATCAATTAATTACAAAATTTACGGCGGTGACGTCCGTAATATCAAACAATTACAATCAAAGCTATGTGACAAGCCAAAAAAAAACATCTAAGACATTCTTACGAACTAGGTGCTAATCAGCACACAAAAGGGTAACATAGAGGATTCGTACACTTTTACATCAACAAATAAATAAATACAAGACCACAGTTTTATTCAAAGCCTGCCTACACCTTGGTTTACTGTTTGTAAGCCATAGTCATTTAACATGTCTAATTACGGTGACGACTGCGTAGTGAAGACTACGTCTAACATCGTATGGCCTGCGCTCCACTAGCTACGAACTAAGGGTTCGAGCAAGCTTCAGTCGCTACAAAAAGTGTCAGCTGTCCAAAAGTCATTTCCTCCAGGAAATACCTTCATTAGCACGGCTATGTCAGCAGGTTCCAAATGCAAATGAACAAGGTTAAATAGAAAGGATTCGTTAATTATATTTTGTTTATCAAAATTATGCGTTTTATTATTAAGATGTCGGTTTAGATTATCGTTGGTTTATGGCGAATAATAGCTGACAAGCCTTGGCACGGAGCGTCTCCCTGAGATCATCTCTGCCAAAAAAGCCTCGACTCAAAAGTCGGAATACAATCAACGAGCAATAACAACTCGGACACACAATAACACAAGTTACCAGCGGCGCACAGCTCGCGTTCAATAACTCTGGGACGGGCCTGGACACATCAGTTACCCTCCTTAAATATCTGGTCCACGGGAACAGTCCCGGACATGGTACACAAAATACCTTCATACATGAAAAAACCTCCTTCACGGGGCTAGCCTACAACATACTATAAGAAACCTGACATAACTGTACTCGTCGAAACAACGGTACACGCAAAAGGCGTTTAACTAACAAATGACAATCTACAGAACATATGCTCAGACACAGAAGTGGACACTGGGTTCCATGAGCTATCAATGCAATGAAGAACAAATGAATGCTACACGCATTCTGTCCTATGTTAATATCAGTCTGTCTCACTTAGAAGCAAGCGCTCTCAGTCGGGCGCTGGGAAGTATTCAACCACCTGTCCGTGTCACAGCAGGCTACAAGCTCCCTGTACTGTGTGACACAACACGTTGACTGGGCCGGCAGTTTTGGCAAGAAAATAACTGTAAAACTGGCCTCATAATAATACCTTTACCATAGGTTATAAACCTCGAAGAATGTGTGCATTACAAGCACGCTATAAAGCTGAATACAAACATATAACTCTGTCTTTCATAGCAAAAACGTTTGAAAGATAGCAATGTCACTCATTGCTGGAGCTCTCTGCTCTCAAAGATAAAATACTTCATTTGTTTCTTGTATCAAACATCAAATAAATCACGTGTCATTACACTTGACACTAACAAAATAATATTACGGTGCAAACTCCACTCTGCTGGATCTGCTTAATGATACGTTGGGAACAGGGTTCGATGCTAGGCTACAACGAAACGTCCCTTTTACTAGTAAGGTCCACACTTGACCTGGATGGCTTCTGAGCTCATCTCGAATGAAATATAAATGCAGTTACAAAACTGGTAATTACAGTCGATTACCCAAATGATACGACTACTCTAATGAAGTCAGGGGCGTAACATTGACTGGCTGCAAAAAGTGCAGTTAAAGAATCACGACCATGGCATCAGCTTGCCATAACAAGAGTCTGCTAAGACTCGAAAATCACCCCAGATAGGGTTAAACAAAGTAGCCTCGAAATGACTACAGTCACGTTCAGCAATAGAAATTGGCGTCCTATGACGTCCATCAGGTTGCACCAGGGTTGAACAAAATATCAAACCCAAGGGTGACTCACAATCACTGTAAATAAACGACATCTAATTATACTAATTACATTCCCTACCTATGAAATGGCTGTCACTAAGTTGGGCTGATTTACAATCTACACTAATCTAACTATACCACCAATGACTAGAACAAAGAAGGGTTGTACAAACTCACGATATGAAGGAGCCCACACTTAGCTCTCTGTCCAACGACAAGGGTTGCACAAAAGCACCTCTGGCTTTCAGGATTGGCATCGTCCTTATCAGAACTTCCATCTTGGCTCTCCCAAAGACCAGGGTTCGGTCTGTCCCTGTAGTTGACATCGTGAATGGGTTGGACATGCCTAGGAAAGGCATCCTCGATTCCTTCCTTCTCGTTCGACGTTCTTGAAGTTCCATAATCATGCTCGTTCCGTCCGAGACGTCTCCCTCATACCATAATGGTACTTAGCCCATTATCTCCGACTCGAACATGGTGTTGTAAATGTCGAACACGTGGTCGGTAATATTAGACATCATGTAGTGCATTATTATTTGAATATTACGGTATGCTTCGTAGATATCACAGTCTTTAAACATATATCTGGTAACACAGCCTCTACACTTTGCAGATATCATTAATAAATGGCCATGCACTGCTCTGCGGTTTCACACGTGCACAGATTCTACTTTGGCAATCACGTGGCATCCGTGAAATAGGCGTCGTTTTCTTGTGGATAAATCCACCGTAGCAATTTATATGCAATGTATTTTTAATATAACACTTGTCTAAAGTAACAATATCGCAATTACCTGTATATTTCGCACCAGGCTCTTGGCCCTCCACAAATCACGTGGGTATAAAAATGTGGTGCTACAGAAATGTAGAAATTCACAATACTTGCCAAATAAGTGCACTTTACTATTCGTGCTGATCACTACACATCAACAACTGTGATTCGCAATACAATTGTGCTCGATGGCACTTGATAAAGATTCCTCGCTAAAAAGCGGACATTTCCCACGTCTAATACGACGGATATCGTAACACGCCTCAACAGGGCGGATTCTCCAGACGTAGTGCACGGAACTGTGTTCCTCGTGGAATCAAGTCGTCAAAATAAGTCGTTGAGCGACTACTTACATTCCTATTTGCGTATCTGCAATCATATTACCATACCTTAAAGTGAAAAAACATTCTCCAAAATGTTTCAATAATACTGAATGACGAAATGGAATATTCTGAGTCTCGTAGAAAGATAAGGTTGATTAATAAGACCTCAGATAAATAATTAGCAGACTTCACCAAAGTCAAAAGTGCGATCTTTCGCTACTCCAAAGAGAATTGTATAAGCTCCCAGCTTCTCGTAGCTTTCTGGGTGTGTTCAAAGGTAGTACATCCCATCATAAATGTGTTGTCATGAAAAATATCACATGAACCTTAGCTCAGCGAGTACAATATGAAATGTATTCCTGTTAGATTTAAGTACCATTGTTAAGTTCTGCTAATATTGTAATAATATATTAATTGTAAAATCTGGTTAGATGGAAGAGAGGGCCCAATGGCCCTAATCTTGCCAGACAAAATAAAGCTATATATCTATACAGGGTGGAACGTTACTCATTCATAAAAAAGAAACCAGATAATATATCTTGGTTAGTAGATTGCAATGTTGCAAATTTCATGACTCTAGCTTGTACCCTCAGGCAGCAATATCACATGTTAGCAGTGATGTACAACAGTAATGGCTCACAATACGAGACGATGATTGTTCATAGCCTCTTAAGTACTGTACAGTATCTAAATAAATTAAAATCCTGTACCGTCATGCATGCCGCCGTAGATTAAAAACGAAAATGTAACGTCTAGTGCCAGAGGACGTCTGGCAATACAACAGAGTAAAACGTTGCAGCCCAAGGAAACAAGCAGGAAAGTCGTGTCGTTTGTAGGGAGAGAGGGGAAGCAGTGATGTAATGTTTAGATCCCCGCGGGAGCTAGCGCACACTGACACACATGCCAAATAATAGCCATTGTTTAGGTCATTGCGAGGGAATATTTGGACATTATTCTTATTTATGGTGAATTAGTATTAGGACTGCAGCATGGGAACATTTGTAATCGAAGATTTTACGTGTACAGGTTGAAGGGTTGAATGGTATCATGGTTGATCAATTCTATAAGAGAATTGGAATTGCAAAGCCAATAAATATATTATTCATCACCGTTATTACATATTTATCAAGTTGATGATGTTTAAATTTAACTTAGCTTAACTGCTTGGTCGAAATTATACCTGAATGTGAGCACAATATTCAAATGAACAATAATTGAGTTAAATGAGCAAATACATGGATGATGAAACATCGTGTGAAATTATTGAAGCGTTTAATGGTGTACGGGTATATATGTATGTAAATTGGTGTACAGAAGTGAAAATTATTTCGTAAGACATTGAATATCATGGATGTGTGATGCCATTTTCTTGAGTGAATTTTGATCGTAATTCTGGTATGATATCGATGCAATATTAAGTGATATTGGACATATTATAGTCTATGGGTCCAATGGGACAATAATTAACTATAGACGGGATTTTCGTCTATGACATCTGACGGGATATTGTTTTGGCACATTATTTTCATTTTCTGTTATGTCTTTGGTGAATAATATTTTGGTAATTTTATCCTAAGATAATTTTGAACAGGTGATTTATAATCGTGATGGATGTTGCGTTAGTAAGGCCACTGATGGGTGTCTTTCTGAACTTTTCCTTCGCTCTGAGACTTTTCTGTCGTTTGAGTCTTCTCTGTTTTTTTGAGCCAGTAAATTTTCATCTATGGTCTTTCCTAACACAATCTTGGTAGGATTAACAAGTCCCCTTTTCATCCTTTACTTGTTGGTAGCATCTGTTTTTTCTTCTTTTTTTGTAGCCGGATTCCCGTTCAATGCATGTGAGATTTTCGAAGAGAAATGCCACGTCCTGTGGTTTGGATTCCACGTAAAAAGGAGGTCCCGTGGCTTATGATCGCGAGATCGCGAGTCACGTTAAACTACAAGCTTCCTTTTTTTCTAGCCGGGGATATTCAGGTTCTACGATCCAGCTGATTATATCGGATTCATCAAGTTCTGGTTTGATATAATAGGGTACAGTTAAATTGGCTCCGCAACAGTTTGGGGCACGAACATGTTTGGAGAGCACCATATTCAGATGCCTTCGCAACGATCAGTTACACATTCGTTGGGTGAACATAAAAAAAATTGGCAAACCAACATTTTAGCACAAAATTGTTGGGAATTTATGTGGTTGAATAAAGCAATTTCGAGTGGACTCGATCTGTGTGGTATACATGTAGAATTGCAGCCATTATTAAATTTTGACTGATTTTAGGGAGTGCCACACTCTTTAGATTCATTAGCGACTAGGGCCAATGAAATGAAGGGTATTCACAGGAATCTTTATTGACTTGTCCAGTCGAGTGGAACACTAAATGGGTTTCATGTTTGAGCTTCATCTAAGTTGTTTGTTTAGTTTTCAACCGGCTGCTGATTATTTTAGAATCATCATAACAGTGAAATCACTTTCATTGGGAATAGATTATTTAATTGCAGGATAATTAATATCACCAGTATAAATCACGACGACCCTTTGGATTCAGGAATTCGAGGATTAGGTAGAATTAGACTTAGCTATATTTAAGTTAGATTAAGGATAGTGCTAAACGTTAAAAATATTCATACTACGGCAAATCTGGTTACTTCCCGATATTCTTGCTCTGATTTGTTGTGTTATGTTCGTGTTTCTTTGTGATATATTTGTATTGTACTATGTCAACTTCAGGAACTTTGTATGTGGAAGTCGTCCACAGGATGTTCAAGCTGGTTCAAACCAATATGGAAAGCTTAAATCAAAATCATGAAAATATACGCGCTTGCACCAAAAATAGCTTTGATAACATTCATGAAACAGCTAATCAGAACAGGGAAATTATGAAAGATAATGTTGCTCAGAGTATCAGGGGTGAGATAGACTTGATGCAAAAATCATTAAAGACCTTACAGGATAGTTCAAAAAGAGTAGAGAGTAAGGTCGACAATGTTGAACTTACTATTGAGGAATTACAGAATGACGTTAAAATACCCACTTAGACGTCAACAATATCCAATTTGATATGGGTCATGTGCAATCTGATGTTGGTCAAGTGAAATCTGATGTTGGTCAGATAACATCCAATGTTGATGATGTTCAATCAAAACTGGTCGAATTGGAGAAAAATAATAAAGAGTTTCAGGTAGAAATTAGGAAAGAACTCGATGCTAGTAAAAGAGAAAATATGTATAACTTAGACGCCCTCCAGCTACAGCTTACTAATGGCTCCATTCACACACAGAGTACTCTAGAACAATTAAAAGGTGACACTGTCACACTGAAAAACTCAAGTCAAAGACCACACAAAATTATCAAGAGAAGATACAGATATCGATTTAAAAGGTATCATTAGTGATAATGTAACAATTATTATGCAAGAAGTCATTATAATTAATGAGGATTGTATTATAGGTGTTAAGTCTGAACTGGATAAGAAGATTGCCAACACTGAGTTAAGAGTTAATAGAGAAATAATTAAGGTGAGGGAGGATGTGTGTGAAAGAATAAATATTGTTAAATATTCTGAAGTCCGATTTAGAGGAAAATATCAAAGATGTAGGCGTTAAGAGTTATCAGAATAGGATAGAAATTATTGAGGAAAGGGAACAGAAGACGTCCAAACTTAATGATATTGTAAAGAGGCTTGACAGTATCAGGTTATCAGATCATACTGATATTGATGCTTTAAAGGAAGGGCTAAGTATGCAACTCAATCATGATTTCAAAGCAACGTTAGATTGGTATGAGCGTAAAAATAAAGATGAAAGGGAGTTGAATTACTCTAGATTTGTCAACGCCAGGGGAACGCTCAAGACGAACGGGGCAGAGGAGTTAATCGCAGGACAATCTCGCCAAGAAATACATAGCACTCCCACGGTGAATACGACTACAGGCTATGACATGAATGTACCCATAGAAAGGCCTCAAAACATGGCCGAGATCAGGAATTTTGAGGACAAGCCACAGAAATTCAGTAATTAAGATGGCACTTCTCCGATTCAGTTTATACGCAGTATGCGTGATTACTTTATTGAGAATCATGTGTCACGTGACAGAGAACAGAGAATGAAGGAACGATTTCTTACGGTCGCTCCCCTACAATGGTATAGGGCGTTCCGCTATACTTTTGAGGATTTTGATGAAATTGGGAATGCATTCACCAAAAGAATTTGGTCCAGTGAAATTCAACAGAATATAAGTTCCGAAATATATTCAAGAAAATACGCCAGCACAGGTCCAACTAGCTACGCGAAATATTTAGCTTCCCAGCTAGCGAAATTGAGTTTTCTGCAACCACCGCTTACTCAGAGTGAGTTGATAGAAGCGATATCACGTCAGGTGCCAGTAGAAGTCAAGAGATACATAATCGTGCTGGTGTCAATGATTTGACTACCACGAACGACTTGCTACTTCGCAGTGAAGTCGAATGATAGAACATATTGGAACTAGACACTTATTGTGTTTTACGCATATTTGATTCTGCATTTTTACGAGTTGTTATACTTGAATTCTGCGTGTTACAGTGGACTCGGATTGTTGTTGTGAAAGATATCAGATATTTTATTGAATCTCGAGGACATTACTTCAAAGGAAGATTATTTCACTACTTACGTTCGTCTACGATTATATGAGATGTTATTTGTCATGGCGTCGAGGGGAACACTTCAACTTGTAACTGAATCTACAGCCATGGTAGGCTAAGTATGAAACAATGAACATGATACACGAAGTGGAGCATGAATAATCGTGAAATACCAGCGAAGCCTATAAATACTATTGATGTTTTCCAGAATAACTAGTGATATTTTCGAACAGGAAAATTGGCATATATGAAGTCATGAAGGGAACATGTGGAAACCACTGAAATGCTTCTGAAATAAATTGCTTCTACAAGAATCGAATCTACTGCCAAGAGAGATGCCGTTTACAATCGGGTGTTCAAGACCAATGATGTACCTGAGAGGCTGTTCAATTCCAAGGAGCGAAGGAGTAGCTCGTGAGAGCTATTCTAGTTCGAACCCAGGATGGATGGACGTGCTGGACACCAGCATTGGATTCAAATGCACTTACTGGCATGTTACGTAAGTATGCAGTCTACCAGAATCACCGTTAAGGTAGTGAAACGACATTCGTATCAGTAGCAGTAGTAGTAAGAGTATTGAGTTGTAACCAGTTGCCATTCTTTTATAAGCATGATTAGGAGTGAGGTGTAAGTTTGATGTTCTTTCGTGCTTGGCCTCAATTTTTAAATCGGATTTTGATTCGAATAACGCACGCATCCTTACTTCAATTTTGTCTATTTGGAGTTTACGACAATTTTGATTTACAGTTTTTGAACTTTATTAATTTATTATAAATATTTTGAATCGTTGAGAAGACCACCATTAGGAAGAAGATATACGTGCATATATATATATATATATATATATATATATATGTGAAGAAAATTAGTATAAATTGTAATTCTGATGGACATTACGAAAAAGTTTGCTGAATATGTTAGGAGTTGTATCGATTTGCAGTATTTAGGGAACATTTTGATGATGGAATTTTGATTGGAAATCGCATACATGAACACTTATTATCAGAATTTTGTGTTTGAGAAATAGGTGTTGACCATTCTCATTTTTGAGAAATCTCATGACTCTTTTGAGGTGGATCAGTCATGGAAGTGCTTTAATGAATCACAGTGAGTAACTCAGTTAACGTGAGATTCATGGTGTAGAGTAGATCATTGTCCTTTCGATTTCAGTTGAGTAGAGATATTTTATAGCTTGTCAGATTTTTGATCTTGCTTTACAACTTGTTACAGTTAGGATTGTATATCTAATTTCAGGATATAGGTTTAATTACTTCTGATCGTTGGTAGAATTTTCGATTTGAGGATTTAATTTTCATTAAAAATTTTCTTGTCGGACAATATTTCTGAATATGAGTTTATAAGCTTATTGTTAATCAATTTATGATGAGGTGTATTTTTGATAGGTGATGTGACTTAAATTCCCTGGAACAATCATGTAACCATTATTTAAGGATTTGAACAATGTGAGATGGTGTTACGATTTTCAATTGGCATATTTATTTGCGGAATGTTTGTTCAAGTTAGTTGAATCTTGTGAAAAGATATGGGCAATTAAGGGAGTGATATTTAAATGTCAAATGTAATGGCATTTATGAAAGCAGTACAGTATGATATTGAATGTGAGCTTATAGTAGCTATTGGTTTTTCGAGTTTGTGGAACCTGAGGAAGATGATAGTGGTATAATAATTAATGTTCAAAGTATTATTAATGTCAGGTGTGACACATATAATTGTTAAGGCGCATTTGCCTGCATTTTTATGCAGAATGGGGATATTTGTAAATGAAGGTTTTACGTGTACAGATTGAAGGGTTGAATGGTGTCATGGTTGATTAATTCTATAAGAGAATTGGAATTGCAAAGCCAATAAATATATTATTCATCATCGTTATTACATATTTATCAAGAAGATGACGTTTAAATTTGGCTTAGCTTAACTGTTTGGTCGAAATTATACCTGAATGTGAGCACAATATTCAAATGAACAATAATTGAGTTAAATGAGCAAATACATGGATGATGAAACATCGTTTGAAATTATTGAAGCGTTTAAGGGTGTACGTGTATATATGTATGTAAATGGGTGTACAGAATTGAAAATTATTACGTAAGACATTGAATATGATGGATCTATGATGCCATTTGCTTGAGTGAATGTTGATCGTAATTCTGGTATGATATCGATGCAATATTAAGTGATATTGGACATATTACAGTCTATGCGTCCAATGGGACAATAAGTAACTATAGACATGATTTTCGTCTATGATATCCGACGGGATAGGCTTTTGACACTTTATTTTCATTTTGTTTTACCGGTATGTCTTTTTTGAATAAAATTTGGTAATGTTATCCTAAGATAGTTTTGAAGAGGTGATTTATAATCGTGATGGAAGGTTGTGTTAGGAAGGCCATTGATGGGTGTTTTTCTGATCTTTTCCTTCCCTCTGAGACTTTTCTTTTGTTTGAGTCTTGTGTGTTTTTCTATGGTCTTTCGTAACGCAATTTTGGTAGGATTAACATGTTCCCTTTTCATCCTTCCCTTGTTGGTAGGATCTGGGGGTTTTCCTAGTCGGGGATTTTCAGGTTCTACGATCCAGCTGATTTTATCGGATTCAACAATTTCTGGTTTGTTATAATCGAATACAGTTACCATCCCGGCATTTGCACGGAGACGAAGTGGGGAACAACGGAAAACCACTTCGAGGATGGCTGAGGTTGGAATCGAACCCCCTCTCCTCATTTTGACCACCCGAGGCTGAGTAGATCCCGTTCCAGTCCTCATACCACTTTTCAAATTTCGTGGCAGAGCCGGGAATCGAACCTCAGACCTCCGGGGGTGGCAGCTAAGCACGCTGACCACTACACCACGGAGGCGACTTACGATGCTTATACATTTTATAAAACAAATTTTATAAAACCACCTTTTATAAAAGATTTCCCCATTACACTGTCATACCTTTTACAATGGATCTTTTATCAAATATCTTTGACAAGTTTCTTTGATAGTGTAATACCGTCCTTTGGAAGTAGCACGGCCGGACTGAGCAAGCTTAGTGGCACGCGCTACCGAGGATGCCATACACTCAGCCACAGTGTTGCATTTCTGTAAAGGCGATTCTATTGTGAACGGTAACAGTAGACCAACGCGACTGACACCATTTTAATCTCCTCACGAAGATCTATTAGCACCTGTATTTTCGTGCATGTGTTACCCTCCACTCTGTATAACAAATATAAGAACATAATAATGGAAGCTTTGTACTGTACATATACGGTTTACCAAAACAATGGAGCCATTGCGCCAAGAAAGTTAAAGCATCAGCAAGGTCACCGCAGTCGCCATGGTAACCATTCATAATGTGCTGCACAGTCGGGAATGCTTCGCCGCAGTCGCATTTGGGAAGATCGTGTGGGATGAAGAGGCTAAAACATCCTGGAGTTGCTTACAACTTGCAGATGATTCAAATCCTGCGCAGCTAGATCACGATGTGTCAGTGTGGTTGGCAGTGTGGTTTGTAAGCCCGACCGATGCGGAAGTGTTTCGTGCCGCTCTGCTAGATACCTCCGTGTTTACGAGAACAGTCAAGTGCGCCTAGTCTTTTTACTAAAACTTCCTTAGTGCTGTGCTTTTTTCTCGGAAAATAAACCAGGAACGAACATGCAGCACATCAGGAAACATACTGTACGTTGAAATGCTCCTTCCAGGGGAACATCACTCCCCCCTCCGCGGCCGAAATTCACACCTTTGTGGTGGATACGCTGAAACTTACAGTAGACCAACTGGCAGCCCTGCAACTGGACGCACCTTCCAACTCGGTATTTACCAAGGTAATCTCTCAAAGTATTATGGACAGGATCTTAAGCACATTTTCTGGAACCCACAGTCTTACATTGTTCAATGGAGACACGGTACCGGTAGATATTACCGCCGCGGGCATGGAGGCCCCGTGTGTGCGTTTGTTTAATATTCCTCAAGAATTATCCAGTGATAAAATCTGCACCCATTTCTCAAAATTTGGTCAAATTATTATAAGTTACCCGTAGAAAATCGCGTACGGCAAACTCTCATAGAATATTGGAACAACAAATCCGGTCCTGTATAATGATGGATGGTCACCGGGGACAAGTCAGTTATGATGGCCAAGATAAAACATGTGCCGTCTGTCATGCTACGAATAGAGTGTCCGTGCCGCTACAATGCTATGAAGCGCCTTGAGCACGTCAAAAGTCCAACTGGTCTCGATGCTCCAGACACCTCTAGTACCAGGCGCCATACAGAAGAATCCCAGGGTCCTGGCCTGTGTAACACTCCAGAACAGTACGATAAAGGATTTCCCCCTTTAGACAGCCTGGCTACAGCAGTGGCTGTGCCCGGCCAGCGGAATGTCAGCCCCAGTGGGCCGGTTAACACACCAACTTCTGAGGTCACGCACCCGGAAGTACCTCAACAACAGTCCTCAGACGCTGACCTCCCACCACTTCAATTTGCTCACGTCACACATGGTATAATACCAGGCAACAGCTCAGCCCATGAAAATACTGGAGTACGCCAGAAACCCAAACGGTCTGACGACATTCCGGAGGGCATGGTAGTGGGACGACTCAGATACTCTTCTAGCACCCGAAACACACCCCTTAAAGCTAAGCACACAACTAAACAACAGAAGAAAACTGAGGTACATGTCAGTGAGAAAGATCCCCGTTTACGGGTGACAGAAATCCCCAGCCCAAGTCTTCCAGTTCACTCAACTAACGTGGTCCATTCTTTAATGGGACATTTTATTGTCTTGAGGTATTTAAGGTACTTAGGTTATTGTGAGGTCGTAGATGAATAACAATCATTGATATAGATGAGGATGGCGTTGATAGTGTTTACGAGAAAAATATCTGCCTACACCTCGTTACAGTTGTGAAGTATGGCGACAATCATTGATCACAGTAAGTTATACTACGTAATGTGGCATGTTAATCGTCAGCGTTCACTAACACAAAACACGAAACACATATTACTCACATGATGCGAGTGAGCTGCTGGGTATAGTCCCCAGCCGGCGATTGCTTGTAGGACAGCAAAGGCTCGTGAGGTCACACTCACCTAACTCACACAGCATGTTCTGTATAGGGTCCTGAAGTTTTCAGCACACTGTGCACATAGCAACTGAGGAGTAACACTACCGCACTGTTCAATTGAGGCGGTTGCAGACTAAATATGGGGTGGGTCACCCATTCAGGGGTGATGAAGGTAGTCGGACCGTTGATGCAGCAATGCAGGACCCGTGTGAAGCGGTTCCAGGTCAATCGAAACGGATCACACTGTTTAAATCGGTGCAGGATTGTATCCTGATGGGAACATGAAGTGCATAAGTCTGTCTCCACCATGTGAATGCGATTGAGTCTGCTGTTTGTTGGTATAAGGTAATGGATTACTTTACACCAACTTTCCTTCGCTGCGTTGGGAAGGATGAGATTGGAGACATTCCTCCATACTCCATTCCATTTGACTATCAATGCGGAGTGCATAATTCTGGAAGCAACATACTTTTGTGCCAAGATAGAACGATACAGCCTTTTAGTTGAGATATCCGAAGACCTGATGATGTCTTGTGGCACGTAGCTTAATTCAACTCTCAGATACCGAACGTGGGATACATGCAGATTGATATCATAATACGCTGGTGGGTTCATGAGGTTCATCGGATGATGGTGGAGCTGTGTCACATGACGACTATTCCTAGCCCCAGACCCATTATTTCTATTTTGCAAGTGTGTTATCAAACGGGACAGCATGAGCAAGTTCCCGAGTTTGTAAACACTATGCATGCTAAGTATCGTGCTCATTCCCCAGAATCGCTGCAGGCTTTCGATTTGTAGCTAGCTCTAGTCTTAGCCGAACTCAACTATGGCCAATAGTTCAAGGGTCACACATTTATGGACATATGCTACCGTCAATATTCCAGGCTTGAGCAATTCTGCAACTCAGGCTTTGTTAAGTCGCTTTCTACGGGAGTATACAGTAGAAGTGCTCTTTCTGCAAGAGGTCAGCGAATGCCACATCAACTTCCTGAGTGACCATGACTATATAGTTAACTTAGGCACAAATACTCGGGGTACGGCCATTATTAACCGCAAGCACACCCTCTTAACTGATGTTGTGATGGATCTTTCTGGTCGCTTAACGTCTGCTAATGTCCACGGCGTCAGGCTAATTAATGTTTACAGTCCATCTCGATCCACATATAAATCTAAGAGAAACGTTTTGTTCAGACAAGACGTCTTACCACACCTTGTAACGTCTCACCACATTCTCTTGATGAGGGATTTCAACTGCACCTTACGTCCACAGGATCAGAACGGTACTTTCAATTTCTCTCCTGGACTACACGGCTCACACAGACCATGCAGCTGCCAGATATATGGACTCAACTACATGTTAACCAGTTTCAATACACATTTTGCCGAGGCGCTTCTAAATCCAGAATTGATCAGGCGTATATTTCAAGAACGCTCGCTTCACAAGTTCACAGTCTCGGATAGTCTCTGTCGCCTTTAGTGACCACAATAGCTTCTTATTTACAATTAGAAGCCCCGCACCCGACCACAGTATGAAGGGGCTGGCCACGTGGAAAATGAATACCAACTGCTTTCAAAGTTAGGAGGATACGCAACGTTTTGCGGCTGCTTATCAACAGTGTCAGCGGCTGAAACACCGTTGACTCAATGTGGCTGACTGGTGGATAGAAAAGTTCAAGCCGGCTATTAGGGTGGTCGCCAAATCCATCACCTTTGAACAAAATTAAAATGTATAGCCTATAGGAAAATGGCCTTCTATAATGCCGTGTTACATGACTTCCACCATCGTGAACAGATTGGTGAAAATGTGTCGGTGGCACTCAGCACGACTAAGAAACCATCTGGCATGTCAGGGAGAGCAGTTTAGACAGCCTTCAGCAGAATATCACGAATTATTCATTGGTTGAGAGGGGAAAGATGGCGGTTTATCAGCCTGCCCGACTACGACGCATGCAAGGCCAATAGTGTATTCGTAAGTGGAATGGAACGGATGGCGGCATACTGACGACCCGTGAGGAACTACTTGCGGAAGGAGAGTGATTTTTTCAAGAGATGTCAGCGGAGGAGCCCATCTCGGAATTGGCAATACACCAAATGTTGTTTACTGTCCGGCACCTGGGTACGAATGTGTGCGTCAACTTAGCGATCCAATCACGAAGGCGGAGATCGAATATGCCCTACGGACCACAGCTAATAACCAAACTCCTGGCATCGATTCTCTGCCATATGAATGGTAAAAACACTTCTGGCCATTCGTTGGGGATGATCTCACCCAAGTACTCAACTCCATCTTCACAAATGAAGTCAAACACATCCTTATGGAAGGCGTCATCATTTTGATCCCGAAGCATAACGGTGCCCGTAGTATTGCTGACTACCAGCCATTGACTATTCTCAACACGGATTACAATACAAGTTGTTTGCAAAAGTCTTCGGATTAAAAGAATGCTCCCAGTATTGATTGGCCCTGGATAAACCTGTACTATACCTCAGAAGAACAATCTGCATAGCATTCTTGCTATCCGATACCTCATTCTCTACTCTTCCGATCATTGAAATAACGCAGCTGCCTTACTAAACATTGATCTGACCAAAGCCTTTGATCGAGTTGTACTGAAGAATCTATAGCGGATTTTGCGACACTTTAGTGTTCATACGTGCGTCATTCACTGCCTCCAAAGACTCTACGCTTCCGCTTCATCCAGAGTTTTGGTAAATGTTTTTTATCCCGTAAAATTCCCGACCGTAAATCCATAATATAGGGATGTCCCTTATCGTTGGTGCTCTTTATTCTGGCTATTGAACCCCTGTTCCTCAGTCTGGACGAGAAACTACTGGGTCTCGACCTTTATGATGCACATATCACACTTCGGGCATATGCCGATGACGTGACAGTATTCATCAACAATGCGGAAGAAATTACGCTTAAAAAATAAATTCTGGATACTTACTCCCTAGCATGAGGTACACGAGTCAATGTTTCGAAATCATCGTTAATGCCCATTTGCTTGCCAACAACAATCAGGCTACCACACGACCTAGCCATTCCCATTGTTGATAAGTGTAAAATCTTAGGAATAACTTTTTACCCAGATTTTGCAGAAACTGTCAGGTACAAATGGACCCGACTTCTAACTGCTCTGAGATTTCAACTGCATCCTTCGCTGCCCGTTTTATATGCAGACAGCCTTTCGCCGTGCAACAGAGGCGAGTGTTATTCCCTTCCCCTTTTCTCCTAGAGTTCCATGAGTGACGTGTACTTTGCAGCTCAGTGTGACATTCTGTGGACATAAACTAAGTGTGTGAATGCTTGGTCCGTTTAAGATCTATAGCATGGAGTGTACTGATGGTTATAATATAATTGTAATGTGTATACTCACAAAAAACTAAGTAAAATAAGAAAGTCAATAGGGCACAATCGTTACTAAAATAAACATTCGATAATATTTTTTGAGAATTCCAGAGAGAGAAACTCAATGTGGTCTGACAGGCATAAGTCACAGAGCGTGCCCCAGTGGAATCACCTTACAAGTTAAGGGCTAAAACCTAAATCTAAACAATTATAGACTCCACAATAATACTGGTTGTGAAAAGCACATGGGGACGATCAACAAGACGACTCGAACCTTTAAGTCAATCAACAAGATTGTGTTAGTGACGTCTTCAACTTCATTTATTCCCCATCACAATGTGCGGGTCACCCACGGATGTCAGCTCCAGGAGACATGCATCAGGCCACTGCGGAGGACACTCAACCTGGACCTCAGGGGTGACAGCCATGTTTGCAAGCCCTTACACCACGAGGTGGTCTGATATAGGCTAAATGATGGTTCTCACGGTAAAACAGCTTATTCTGGCAGATTTTGAACAATACCGCTGCAAAATAAGCTACATTGCACACGGTTCGAAGGGTATTAAACTTGTGTTTTTGAGAATTGCAACGTAATGAATCGTTCAGGAAATGCCAAACAGGCAGCAGAGACGAATCCAAATGTGACTGCATGCTGCCATGTGCAACGTTGACGTCAAACGTATTGACCGAGGTATCGTTGTGTTCTGCTTTGAGAGTGGAAGGCCAATATACAGTACTTTGCCTGAGAAGTTGCGCTGTCAACAACTGTCTCCATGAACCCTCAGTCCCATTTGGACGAGCCACCGCGCTGCTTCAAGCAGGGTATGGTTTGTAAATGGTTAGCATAGCAGGATGATGTAGCAAATTTCATCTACAGTGGATCTACTGTGTTAAGAGTATAAATCGAGGGATGATGATGAGCCACACACGTAGTGAACAAACGTTAATAAGCTGCAGGCCTCTTTTCAGAGTCAATATGCCTCGTCAACGTCATAGGTTGCAATAAAAACAGTTGTTTGTTTTCGTTACTTCTTTTAGGAACTTAGGACATCTTGGTCATAATATGATAATAATAATGTTATTGGTATTACGTCGCTTTTAACTACTCTGGCTTTTAGAGACGCCGGGGTGTTGGAATTATTTCCGCAAGCGGATCTTTAACGTGCCAGTAAATGTACTGCCATGGCTCCCCCGCATTTGCGCACCCTCAAATACCAGCAGACTGCTCCAGAATTCAATCCAGCAAACTTATGGAAGACTGCAGTAGTATGTGTAACTGTATTTGAGACAGGGATGAGGTTGGTGCCCCGGGGTCGAAGTAAGGTTTTATCCTGTCATTTGCCTGGAGGGAGTGTGGAAAACCTGTGGGAGAACCTACACTCAGGATAGCCGGTGTCAGCGCTGGAATTCCAACCTGCGATGTCCGGACTTGCTGCAGATACCCTCAAGGTCGTGGTGCACGATATACCGAGCACGGCTATGCCACGGGACGCAATATAAACAATGAACAGGGTTTCAACGGGGATGAATATACGGCCTGGGTGAAGACTGATTTCCTACCGCAATATTGGTATTTGAATGGGATATCACGTTACAAAACTACCTCTCTGTTCAGTTGTCCTCCAAAGGCTGAAAACATCCCCTTCCGACAAGCATTCTAAGATGGAATCCCTCCATTACACAGCCAGGAAGAAAACCCGGACTGTGCAGAAAGTTACTGCACTTACCACTAGATGATACTCCCTTTAACAATAACTGATTCAATTACCATTAGGCTACATATTCATATCTGTAGCTTTTCCCAGTAATGCACATGGACTAGTTACCTGCTTGTAAGTCTGAAAGTAGTGCACTTGCAGAGAGGTTCACGTGCATCAAAGACTGGTTTTTCGTACAGCTAATTGCGAGCCCTTTTCACCTTCATCAACTCCAACATGAGCGCTCGCCCTGACCTAATTAAGTGCACTCAGTGAAAGAGATCAAAGTAGTCATGTGTGGCTGCAGGAAACAAAGAGTAACGAACCTCGAGGGTAATACGAATGTGCTTCCTCCTACGTATAGCCCAAGTTCTAAATTGTTAGAAGTTTTTCATTCGGTTAAAACGACGTCAATATCTAAGTTCCATGTATATAATCCATACGTCTTTGAATACAACAATTCTGATATACTGTGAAGTCTTACGAATGCCGAGAGTAGAATACAAATAGAAGACAAGAAATGTCCAAAGTAAATATTGAATAACTTCTACTTTTTACCATTCCTAGCTGTGCATTTTATTCACGACAAGGAATTGCAGTCTTAATAATTAACAACATCAAAATTTGGTTCATATCCAGCGAATGCTTGCAAACCAACTTGAACAGAAATGTAGGGAGTATGTTATGAAGATCAGCATTTCAAAGACGAAACGCAAGAAGATTGAATGCCAGGGAGAAGGAACTAAATTGGAGCAGGTGGAATATTTTAAGTACTTGGACTGTGTATTCTCTCAGATTGGCAGTATTGGGAAGGAAATAGAGTCGAGGTGTGGAAATGCCAATGCAGTGAGTTCTCAGTTGCGATCTACAGTATTCTGTAAGAAAGAAGTTAGTGTAGCGACGAAACTTTCCAAACATCGCTCAGTATTTAGACCGACCTTGCTGTATGGAAGCGAGAACTGGGTTGATTCAGTATATCTGATGCAAAAGCTAGAAGTAATTGATGGGTAGCACGAATGATTGCTGGGAGGAATGAATGGGAGCAATTGCAGGAAGGTACTCGTAAAGAAAAGATAAAGGCTAAGTTAAAAATGAACACGCTAGTTGAAGCTGTCCGTATGAGCCGACTCAGATGGTGGGGTCATGTGATGATAAGGGGGAGGAGAGATTACATAAGAGGTAAATGAGCTCGGCCATAGAGGGTAAGAGAAGTAGAGGTAGACCTGGGAGGCGATAGCTAGATTCAGTGTTTAACGATTTTAAATTGAGAGGTGTAGAAGCAGAGGAGGCTGCAATGATAACTGCTAATAGGGCATTATGGAGGTTGACTTTTTCACAAACAGAGGCTTGCAGACAAAACTGAATGCTGAAAGGCTAAACAGTCTCAAATGAAAATGTATTTAGACTACAGTATTGTGCCCGTTAGACCGAAGTCCAGCGATCACACATGTATTGATTCTGAAATCAGCTCAGCACGAGATAAAAAAAAACACAAAACATATCAGGGTCAATCTGGGCAAACATCAAATAAAATCTAGCATAGCTGATTCCAAGACTTACACAACAGTAGAAGGAGAAAGGAACATGAAATAACATAAAGTTCACAGTTTTTAAAATATGAGATTCCATTTTATTTTGTTTCTCCTAGCATCCTAACTAAAATACTGATTCCACTGGGACAAAATAACCAAACAAAAACTCTCCTGAAAGAAAAATCATCATACTCCCCCTGGGTTCCCATCTAAATTGCATATACCAATTAAGAAGACTCGACCTCTCAGATCGGCACGAACAAATCACTCAAATTGTATTCACACAGCGATCATTGAAATTTATCGGTTTACGAGATAACTGGAAATCATTTATCAGTTTATTCTGTTATCCACTTTAGTTGAATATTTACACTCATTAATTAGCCTATTTACACGTTTTCCAAGATGAACAGATTCACTAATAGTCCGATCTGACATCTGGATTTTGTTTATCACTCAAAAATTTACATTACTCACATTCAAATTTTTTCACATATTCTAAACCTCATCCAAGTTTTGCATTTCATGTCCATGAAATATATATATTCCATGTTTATTTAAGGGAATTCAAATTTACACATATATATGCGAGTTATTTTCATATTATCAAAGTTTTATTTACCAACATTTTACATGATGACAAGAATCATCTCAAAATTTAACAACTTCAGCCTTCAAATTTATCGTTCCAATAGTTGACATTGTTGGAATTGGTAGTTAACAATTTAAGTTGGCAGCATTGATTTATATTTTAGTATTCCTTGTCTTGTGTGTACCTTGAAGAATAATGGACGTGTAAATATACGATCTGCTATTTCGTTAACAAACTCTCGTTATTTCCACTGAAATGAATATTAGTTAACAACAGGTTATGGGCCCAGAGCAGTGCGAAGTAGATCAGAGCGTGAATGACGGATTGTTGAGACTGAGATGAAATCTGAATTTTCAAAGATTGTGAGTGTTTGTGACTGAACCGGTGAACGTTACAGCGACAGCACCAAGATGGCTGACGGAGATGACAAAGACCTCGTTTCTATTCCAAAGCTAGCAAATGGAAACTACTTCGCCTGGAAACTGAGAGTGAAGGCGCATATGATCGATAAGAACTGTTGAGTGGCGATTGAACCAGGCTTCGATGAGAACGAGTTGAATGTGGATCAGGCACGCTTAAATAGGAAAGCTTTGTCTGTATTATACAAGCCCGTTGGGGATGATTTCTTGTTAGATGTGGAAGATTGTATTAGAGCGAAGCATGCTTGGGAAATTCTGGAAGAAATTCATGTCTCTTCTACCTAGTTTAATGCACTTCAGTCCTTGAAAGAAGTGACAAATATTACGAAGACCCCAAATATGTCGATTCAAGAGTATGCGGCCAGTATCCAGAGATTGAACAAGAAAATTGCCAGGGGTGGCATAATATTCGACGACGAGATGATGGCCAACTTCCTGCTAGTCGGGCTACCGATGGAGGCGTACGAGACCTTCATCCAAAATCTACTGAGGGAGCCGGATCTTACAACACGGAAGGTTAAAGGACGACTTCTAGACGGGGAGCGACGCCGGACCCAGTTAGAAGCCATGCAGGAGACTTCCGCATCAAGAGCACTCATCTCCAAGAATGGCAAGAATGACAAGTTAGTGTACAAAACTCGTAAGAAGAATAACGTGCAGAGTGGAAAAAGTGGTGATAGAAATAGTGTTAAATGTTACAAATGTCAGAGGTTAGGGCATATTAGCAAGTTTTGTCCAGAAGTTAAATGTTTTAACTGTCACGAGTATGGTCATTGGGCATCATATTGTACCAAAACAAAATCAAATAATGGGAAAAGGGACGACATTGGAAATTCCAATAAAACGGGGAAGACTATAGTCTGTATCAGTGTGTTCGCAATGGTGTCAATGAACAGTTCTGATGTTTGGTACCTTGACTCGGCAGTGTCAGAACATATGACGTCTAAAAGAGAGTTGTTTTCCTCCTATTCAGAGTGTAAGACCAATATTAAGATTGGCCAGGGGCAACTCCCAGTTAGTGGAACAGGAATTGTCAAACTTGCATTATCTGATAAATGTGGTGGTAATGTGCTTGAGATGAGAAATATTTTGCACGTTCCAGATTTAGCATTCAATTTGATTTCAGTTGGGCGCTTAGCCAAGAATGATGTATTTGTTCACTTTAACAAAGAAGGTGCTAAAGGTATGTATAATGATGAGTGCGTGTTTGCAAGTATAGAATCAAATGGGTTGTATTTGTTGGAATCTAATCACAGTGTAGCTTGTATATCGAATGCTGATGTCAGTGAAGATGAGATGAGTGATGAAATTGAAGTTGTAGCCTTGCGAGCAGTGAGTTCAGATTTGTGGCATGTAAGGTTAGGGCATCCACATGAAGCTGCTATGCAGAAAATTCCATAATTGTCAGGTTTGAAGAGTGAGAGTAAGAGTTGTGATGTGTGTGTTCTGGGGAAGATGACTAAATGTAATTTTCCGCAGAAGAGTGAACGCCAATGCAGTAAACCACTGGAATTGGTACATAGTGATTTGTTAACATCTCCTGTTAAATCAAATGGTGGTCATAAATACATGATGAGTTTTGTGGATGATTATTCCAGATTTACAGTTGTTAAATTCTTGAGAACTAAAGGTTTCTCAATGTTTTTGGAGTATCAAGCTGAAGTAGAGAAAATGCATAACTTGAAACTTAAATGCTTTCAAACAGATGGAGGTGGCGAATATTGTGGTAATAAATTCGAGACCTATTTGAAAGAGAATGGGATAGGTCATAGAAAGACGGTAGCTTATACTCCAGAACAAAATGGTATAGCTGAGAGGTTTAATAGGATTTCAGAAGATAAGATAAGGTGTTTGTTAGTGCAGTCAGGTGTGTCAGATTCGTTTTGGGCTGAAGCAGCCAACACTGCTTGCCTTACTAGGAATCTACATCCATCTAGGGCTATTGGGAATCAGATCCCATAGGAAATGTGGAAGGGAGAGAGTGCTGAAAAAGAATATCCAAGGTTACGTGCATTTGGTTGTAAAGCTTGGTTATTTCAGAAAGTAGGTAAATTTCAGCCCCGAGCAGTGAGGTGTGTATTCATAGGTTATGAAATCAACGTGAAAGGATATAAATTGTTTAATCTTGAGACTAAACCATTTGTGATTGGATATTATGTAAATTTTGATAAAAGTATATTTCCCATGGTAGAACAGGTTAGGCATACTATTAAGCATGTTCAAACTGATATTAGGATAAGAAGTTATTGTAGTGTTGAGTCAGAGATTGAGATTGAAAGCAATGTCCAAGAGAATGATTAAAATGTGAATGAGGCTGAAAATAATGAGAACGTTTTGAGAAGGAGTGAAAGGTTAAGGAAGCGTAAAGTATGTTCTTGCTGTAATTTGTCGGTGTATGTTGCTGATTATATCGAAGAACCATTGAGTGTGGGTGAGGCATTGAATGGGGAGTTCTCTGATGAATGGAGAGATGCAATGAAAAGCGAGTAAGACAATATCCAACGTAAAGGGACATTTATTTTTGTTGACAGGCCTTCTGGTAGAAATGTGTTGGGTTGTAAGTGGGTTTTGAAACTTAAAAGAAATCCAGATGGTACTGTTAACAGATTTAAGGCAAGATTGGTAGCACAAGGTTTTTCCCAAGTGCCAGGGGTAGACTTCAATGAAACGTATGCTCCAGTAATTAAAAGAAAACAATTTGACTGATGATGGCTTTAACTGTCATTAATGGGTGGGTTCAGGAACATATTGATGTGCTCACAGCATATTTGCACAGTGAGTTGAATGAGGAAGTTTTCATGGACCAACATAAATACTTTGAGGTGGATAAAATAAAGTGTGTAAATTGCTCAATACCTTGTATGGGCTTAAGCAAATTGCTATGGAATGGCACTCGACCTTGTACTGCATATGAATTTGTCAGAATTAGGTTTGAAACCTCTAGTGAAGGATCCATGTGTATTTGTTAACTAAGATAAGGATCTGTTCATTGGTGTTTATGTTGATGACTTGGCATGCTGGGGAAAAAGAGAACGGGTTGAATGGTTCAAGGAAGAGTTTGAAATTAGAATGGAGATTAAGAAGTTAGGAAATATGACCAACTTTCTTTCTATGAATGTGGAGTACAGGGAAGGAGTAAGGTCTGTTCATTAAACTGACTACATTAAAAGGGTATTGAAAGAATTCAAACTTGAAGATGGGAAGGGTAGGTCATCTCCTTTAGAAGTAAATAGAGATGACAGAAAATTGTCAGGTGATGAGAAACATGATGAGTACGAGTACAGAAAAGTAGTAGGTATGTTACTATATCTGGCTACAACGACTAGGCCAGACACAACTTATGCAGTGTGTAAAGTAAGCAAGAAAAATTGTTCACCTACAAAGAGAGATTGGCAAGATGTAAAGCACATTATGTTGTACTTGAAGAAAACATGTAATATAAAATTGTTTTTCCGAAAAATCTGATGTACATGTCCGAATGTATTGTGATGCAGATTTTGCTAATGCCAAAGACAGGAAATCTGTGAGTGGATATGTTACAATGTTAGCAAATGCACCAATTTGCTGGAACACGAGGTTACCAAAGAAACGTGACACGGTTGCAACATCTACAACCGAGTCAGAGTATGATTCCATGTTCCATGCTGCTAAGGAGGCATTATGGCTAGGACAGATAATAGACGAGTAGGGTCAGGAAGCGGTTTTGCCTAAACCACTTGTCATCAGAGGTGACAATCAAAGTGCCATTAAGCTCACCAGAAACAGTGGTGATTCTGAATTGTCAAAGCACTTTGATATTAAGTATCAGTTTTGTAGGGACCATGTAAGTAAGAGGAACATTATTTTCGAAATTGTTCCTAGTAACAAGAATGTTGCAGACTTGTTTATGAAGTCAATGAATGGGCCAAAGACCCAGAGTTTCATAACGATCCTCAATTTGGTTTAGTTTGTAACAGGATCTGTTTTATTTTGTATTATTGTTGAATTAAATGATTGTCTTTGTTTGAGGTTAACTACCGGGGGAAGTGTTGGAGTTGGTAGTTAACAATTTAAGTTGGCAGCATTGATTTATATTTTAGTATTCCTTGTGTTATTTGTACCTTGAAGAATAATGGACGTGTAAATATACGATCTGCTATTTCTTTAGCAAACTCTCGTTATTTCCACTGAAATGAATATTAGTTAACAACAGACATATCCATTCAGTTAAATGATGATGTTTTACGTAAATATTTAAATTAAATAGGATCTTCAATTACCTAATCTCAAAATTTACTTTAAATTGGATAATCCATCCTATACTCACAATATTCAAAGGACATTAATGCACCAATTACCAGAATCTATATTTCTCACTCGTCATGGCATTCGGTATGGCTTTCAATAATCTAATATTTATTTAAATTTACCAACTTGCTGTAAGCACATATTACCAACAAAGGGTAAGTACAATTTCAGCACATGAATATATTAATTCTACTGATGACGGCTAATGCTGGTTACTATGGGGCGACTAACCAAAAGACTGCCCTTCTTTTAACCCAATAGTATTCCTATCATTTAATGGGGCGACCACAATGTCTGACCTTTCTTTTAACCACAGCGTAGGACAAAATCATTCCCTCGACACTACCACATATATTTTTTTCCACATATTACCCTTAGTAATGTAATATCATTCAGTTCCTACAGCTCCAACATTATATTTTATTCCTTTTACTGAGCCATGTCACATACATGCAACTCCAATTCAAACACTAAACTATACCAGCTATCCGCCACATCATTATTATTATTATGTTTTATTTTATTTCTTCCTGTTATATTCTTGCTTCTAACTATAACTCCACGTCGCAAAATCTCCCTTAAATTATACAAGGTCTCTTTTCGAATGGAATAGCCTTCCGTTCACAAAAACTTAACCCTCATTACGTCACCAAAGATATTTGTGCATTTATTTAACTCCATATTTCCATTGTTATCATCCGATATTATTAGCTAAATGACTCAGTAAATCATCCTACAACAGCTTTAATTTCACTAGGAATCATTATCTTATGAGAGAAATATTCGATCACATTATTATTATTATTATTATCAATCACTGAATGTCAAATCTGAATGTTATTAGTTTTACGTCCCTATTAACTACTCTGGATTTTAGAGACGCCGGGGTGCCAGAATTTTTCCCCGAAGGGGATCTTTAACGTGTCAGTAAATCTACTGACACGGCTCCCTCGCTTACAGTATGTATGTTTCAGACAATGTGCGTCTCAATGCTAGCATGTAATAGGGTAGGGTTGCAAGAGATAATGACAACGGGACAGTCCAAAAATACGCTAACAGAACGTAGTATTGCAGTATATTATTATGGATAAACTGAAATCACATGTGATTTACAAGCAGTCTTTCAGGGCATTCACACATACTTGCCAAGAATGGGGAAGACGTTTAACACCATCGGCAATCTATGTTGCATCATGTCCACCACTGTCACAGATATGCCCTTACGATGACCGTCCTATCTTCAGGATTTCTAAGACTCCAACTCAACCACTAAAATGAGGTCCCTGATACCCTGACGGCAGCTGCAGCGTAGGCTGTAGCGTCATCATTGTCCATCATTTCCAAACTCTTTCTGCCGAAGAGTAAGACACAGGTACTCTGGCAGATATTTGCGGTAGTACTGTGCATTGTTAGTATGGCCCTCACAAACAGGATGGCACACAAGTCATGTGCCAAAATGAGCATGACTATTGTGAGAGATGAATTTTTTCGTACCTTGTGTCTTCGTAGTGACGTCAAATGACGCAATTCAAATGAGTAACGCATCAACTCTGCTTCATACTCTGGCGCCCAGGCTTCGCCAAGTGATTGAACATATCGATTCTTCCACGCTATACCAATTATATCATTGCTGTCTTATGAATTTCAATATGACTCTGTGTACTTTGTTGGAATTATAATCGATTAGTCACGTACATATTGTGCAATGCTCATATTACAAGGTATTCAGGAAATAAAATTGCCAAAGTTTCATCGTTTTTTTAGCGTATGGCTTTTAGTGCCGGGAGTGTCCGATGACATGTTCAGCTCGCCAGTTTGTAGCTTCTTCTAGGCGGACACCCAATGGGTGAGCTACAAGTACCGTCGCGTGTGGAGTGTTGTCTGGGGAGGAAAGTATGAATGTAAGGACAAGGAGTTGGAAGGTAGCGGCTGTGGCCTATAGTTAGGGACCAACCCCGGCATTTGCCTGGAAGGAACATGGGAAACCACAGAAGACCATCTTCAAGGTTGCCGGCGAGGCGATTTGAACCTCCTCGCCTCCCGGATGTGAGCGACTGCCAGCAGTCATGCCGTAACGACCACGGCTAACTCACCCGGTTCATCGTAATCATAATGCATATTACGCGCACCCACCATCATTAATATGCAAAAATTGCATTGAGTATGGAATAACCGATGGAAAACCATATTCAGGACGGCGGCAGCCAGTCCCAGGATTCGAACCTTGGATCTTCGAAATACAGTACAGCTCCCCATTTAACTCGCAGTTCTGCGCTGCTTGGTTATTATAAATTATACTCGGATTATAATGGGGTTAAAATAAAGCAACCAGATCTTCCTGTAGTCATTGAATATTCATGATATAACTTCTATCTTCTATTCACATCATGCAGTAAGACTCAATGCAATTAGGGTGATAAATGTTATATGATATACCGGGTGAATCAACTGCCCCTAATAATATTGTTTTATGCAGCCCAACTAACGCGTGTTGCAAGGTAGGCTAGGTCGATATTTCTCTGCCTGCATCCCGTTAAATACTAATGCGCTGCAAGAATATCCCGCAAACGATATTGAACACTTTTATTTTCCCCTCGTATTAATCTGTAGTCACATTGAGGGAAAATTAATAGGGTTCAGTGTCGTTTGCAGATATGCTTGCAGTTCTTTAGTAGTCTACCATACGTGTTGCATGCAGAGAAATATCGACCTTGCTGATGACAACACTAGTTGGGCTGAATAAAAAAATATTATAACGGTCAGCTGATTCACCTGGTATTCCAATATCACGCTGAAAAAAGTTCTTTTATAGTTCATATTGGTACACGATCCTTTTATGTTACAACGTTTCTTCCAATAACATACAACCATGCCTATTTTCATACTTGTAATTTTATTAGATGATAAGTATTCAATTATCATGTGTCGTTTATTGTCAGTTCGACTAGTTGCGTAGTGGATAGCATTCCTGAATGTCACCGCGGAGTTCGGGGTTCGATTCCTGGCTCTGTAAATAAATTTAGTTCTGGTCTGAGGGCTGGAACAAAGGTGCACTCAGCCTCGTGAGGACAATTGATGAGCTTTCTGACAGCGAGGCAGCGCTCCAGTCAGGAAAGCCAAGATTGACGACTGAGTGGACCCGACGCGCTGACCACGCGTCACCCTGCAACCTATAAGCCAAATGACTGGGTAGTGGTCGCTTCCCGGTATGTGGTGACACTTTTTTTTTTTACTGTACACACAGGCTGTTTCAGTTACGTAACCTTGTAGATTTGCCGACACGTTAAAACACACGTGTAGAGATCTGTTTCGACGCCCAGCGTCAGAAATACCACAACAGTTGAAAAGGACATTATCTCATTAACATAACTCTTATTAGAAATTGATAAATATCGGTTAGGGATGGATTAGTTAGAAGTCTTGTGTAATATTCTTCCTTAATTCCGAGAAAGGCAAAGACATAGTAATGTTAAAAAGTATGGAGGAAAGCATTGCACAAACATCCAGTGATATCGAGTGGTGTGTTGAAAAGCCCAACATCTGGATTACGAGTCAGCATCGAGAAAGCAAAGTGCATTGTAAGGAGGTTAAGCACAATTTAATGGCAAGAAGAAACACACTTCTTGCTCTACTTCTCCGTTATCAGGGTTCCCGGGAACATTATGTCTTCTGATAGGCGGGAGATTTTGCCAAACTAATTATGCAGAATTATTTCCGAAATGGATTCCTCCTTGACTTAGAAGGCGAGATATCAGCCTTTCATAACAGTATCCTGAGTTGATGTCCTGGTCAGTATATGTGAAAATTGTGCTGGGCAAAGAAAAACTACTTTAGATTTAATAACATTTGGCACTGTTTCTCTCTGTAATCCCCACCCCTAAAAGGAAATTTTACAATTTGCTTCTAGAGTTGATGCCCTTTACACGCCAAATTGTCAGCCGAATACATTAAGTCAGTTGAACGAGGTTCTAAATAGGCCTATTAGGCCTTCATTATTTTCTGAACAAGGTTTCATTGAAAAAGTAAATTTACAGGGGGAGCTCAATCTTCGCTGGATCCTACACCTAGACACTTGCCGGTAGACAATACAGTAACAGTAGTATGATTTTATCTCGAGTCTAATAGCCTCGTTGTTTCGTCCCTTAGACAGTGGCGTGCGGGGGTCATTCCTATTGCCCCAGCAGTAAGACAAACTTTCGAACCTACATAAATGCCATTTTTAATTTGCTGTACAGGCCTAACTCTAACATTCTATCCACACGCTGGTAGATCATTACGATTATTGCTGAACATAACTGAAACTCAACTTCTTAAAATTCAATATGTGCATTGAAAACTGCTTGTGTTTCACGAACAAATTATATCATTCACAAAAAAACAACACATGTAGTCTGCAAGGCTCATAACATAGTTCACATGGTACAGTGTTCTTTTAAATATAAATCTCTTTACACGTAACCAGCATATACTTTTTATTAGCTGAAAATCAAACTCAATGTACATGTAGTATGCATGTGGAAATTCTCTGAATATTGAACCAAATATTTAAATATGGAATTGAATTAGTTGTTATACTGTGTATATGTGATTAAATTTTCTAACATATTACGTCACAAGAACACGTAAATGTTGGTAGGACTGTCACATATATGCCATTTCTTGGATAGGCTCTTTACGGTGGCGCCAATAGTTTGCAGCGTTAGCCGTAGAACTTCACATTTGTGCCGTGGTCCATTCTTGCTAGCCGATTCTGACATATTTCACTCACACTAACTCTCCTGCCGTCCATCAGTACCGACATGGTCTTAAGGAGTACAATGCGCATGCTTCTACTCCACGATTGGAAAAACAGCATAATGGAAGAGGCGTGCATGTAATAGTTTGCGGCGATGAATTGAGATTTTCCATGCAGGGTATTTTGAATGTGGTTAGGTAGTTATCACAAGAAATAACGTGAACATTAGATACCAAATGCTTGCCTCAGCACTTCTGGGGTAGATGGCATTGAGTGAACGCCACTGCCCTTAGATGAACAATAAGCAACATTATTTCCAACAAATAAAAGAACAATTTTCTTATGTGGGCTATTTCATGCTTCTCAATTATTAAGTAGACTCATTTGTATTCTACAAGTAAAACTAAATATTCATCATGAATATTTTTGGCATTGTGAGAACATTCTACCTTCGTTGCCCATAACCACCTGAACTTTGAGGTTGCACGTGTTAACCCCCTTGGCATGAAACGACTCAATTGCCATAAGTCACTGGGTCTATTGTAGAGCACTTCGATTACAGTTCTGAGTGTGATTTCTCATCGTTTCCGACTTTCATTCCTCATTAATTCCTTTACGCAGAAAAGTACTGGCAGGGTGAATTATTTTATGTATAAATGCAACAAACTTCAAATACACTCAGGTATGCAGTACGCACTGTACAGTCAACTCTAGAAGACAGGATGAACGCACACAATGAATTTACGGGACTATTGACCACGGTGTTTCTAGTACCTGAAATAAAGTAACAACAATGTAAACCTCAAATTGGTCCAAGTTTGACGTCTCGATATTGATACGAACGGATATCACACGTTGCATTGGATCGAAATTTAATGTTTTTCAGAAAGGACGACCAACACGATTGTACCAGTCGAAACTGGACATCCAATTGTATTTATTAATCTCAAGTTTTTTTTCAGGATTAGGGAAACACCCATTACAATTGGGTACCATCGTGATTACCAACTGAAAAGCATTAAATTTTGATTATTAAGTCAACACTATAAATAGCCTCCAACACGATGATGATGTATTGGATTTACTTAGGTTTTAACTTCCTTTGGAAATTACTTTTTGTTACTGTATTTTCATTTAGTGGTTTGAGGAACGGTGATCATCAGCCCCGAGTATTTACCAAGTCTGATGACCTGTGCCAATTGGCATTGTGCCAGTGTTTGTACAGGTCATTAAGAAGGAAACGGCCGTGACTTTTAGTTATGCGCCATACGTACTTTAATCTGACGTAGAAGGGGGAAAGCATCAAAAGCAACTTCTAGGATGGCCGACGTGGGAGTGTAATCCAAAATTTCCGAAATGTTCGAAATTGCTTTTTTGGAGTCAAATTACTCTATGGACTCTACACTTTCAAACGGTACCTCTAACTTTGTAATATCTCATTCCTAAGGGCACTAAATTCTGAAAAACAATGATAGATGACAATGGAGTAGCAAAAAAAATTCTCCATCTAGTCACCCTTGAACATATTTTTCTTTGTTGAAGTTGGCTGCGGTGGTAAGCTATGCTCTGTAGATCGTCATTTGTTTGTTTTTCAGTTGCTTAGTTCCATCTTCGAAGTGGTTTCCATGGAACTGTTGAATTCTCGCGCCAATTTGTGTCTGGCATGATTGTGATATAATATCGTTGAAATACAGACTAGTTTTCGTTTTATCTTACGTGTACGTTAGTGGACATCATGCCTAGAAGTACTCTGAAGGTTTTTCAGAAGAGGAGACGTATTGGGAAACCTAAGAGCGCCCAGAAAATTCATAACCTCAACAGCGGATCGCCAAGCAATTCGTCATGTGAAGTGAGTTCTCATGTCAGTTCTTCAGGAAAGAAACTGAAGTCATCGGACGAAGAGTTTGAAACATTTCTAGAAAATTCAAAAGGTGATATGAACGAAATATTTGACATGAAGATATTGGGTGACATTTTTTCGAACAGTGTTGTTTGTAAACAGTGCAAAGAGGGTGGCCTTAGTCTTTCTATAAAGAATCATATAGGTCTTGCAGTTCTAATTATGTTGACCTGTGGCAACTGTTCCCATGTTGTGGAATTTTTCTCATCTCCATGTGTAGAAATTGAGAATGCAATAGGGCAGAAAGAAACAATCAGAGTTCGTGCAATTAATGTTAGACTGGAGTATGGCTTACGATCAGTTGGAATGGGAAAGTCAGCTGGTATCATTCTCTGCGGTGTCCTGAATCTGCCCCCTCCTCCTAGTAAGTTCGGCAAGTACGTAACTGGTATTGATTCTGTAGTTGAAGATATCGCCTTGGAATGCATGAAGGAAGCAGTTGAGGAGGCAGTTAGTGAAAATGATGGGAATCGAAATTTAAGTGCTGCATTCGACGGTACCTGGCAGAAGAGGGGACATACCTCTCTGAACGGTGTCGTAACGGCCACAAGCGTTGACACCGGTAAGGTTATCGATGTGGCAATATTGTCTAAATATTGCAGATGTGTGGACAGAATGAAGGGAAACCATTCAGATAACTGTGAGGCAAATTACAGTGGTTCTAGTGGTGGCATGGAGGTCGCAGGTGTGACCAAATTGTTCACTATGTTGGCACAAGGTAAAATACATCAATTACCTAGGCGATGGGGACTCTAAAGCATTCAAAGCTGTAGAGGCCTTGAAACCATATGGAGATGACATAACTATAACTAAAATGGAATGCATAGGGCATATCCAGAAAAGAATGGGTACGCGGTTGCGAAGGCTCAAAGAAAGCCGAAAGGGTTCTAAACTGTCAGATGGAAAACCCCTTGAAGGAAGGGGGAGGCTTACAGACGATGTCATAAATCGCCTCCAAGACTATTATGGTTTGGCTATTAGGCAAAACACCCAGAGTGTTGAAGACATGAAGCGTGCTGTTTGGGCCCTGTTTTTTCACACGGCATCAACAGATCATAATCCACAACATGGATTGTGTCCTAAAGGAAACGAAAGCTGGTGCAAATACAACAGGGGGTTAGAAACTGGCGATGTTTACGAGCACAAGCACAGTCTACCAGCTCCCATTATTGACGTGATAAAACATATATTCAAAGACCTTTCAGACAGTGCATTGTTGAAAAAGTGCCTTCATGGTAAAACGCAAAATCCCAATGAGAGCGTAAACAATGTAATATGGTCGGTGCTCCCCAAAACAACATTTGTGCAGATAAGGACCCTGCATTTTGGTGTTTACAATGCAGTCTTGGGATTTAACAAAGGGTGCATTGGAAAATGCAAGGTGATCAATAAACTCATCGGTAGTGTGGGAACCTATATGTGCAAAGGTATGCAGTCCGTTGACAGTGAAAGGGTTAAGAAGGCAGACAGGGCAGTTAGGATGCTACAAAACAAGGCAGCGGGGAGGAGAGAAATGCGTAAGAGAAAGATTTTGGTTGAGATGGAGGAAGATGATTCCCATGGTGCCGGCATGTACTGAAAACCTGACAAAAACTTTGATAGCAATTTCCCAAAGAAAGCAATTTTTGGATATGTAAAATCCTTTTTCTGGGAAACTACTGTATTCTACTTGAGAAGCTGAAATTTTCAGTATCTATCGTTCAAAGTGTACTTTATGATTTAACACGGCTGTTTTTGAAAATTTCATTTTGTTAAAATTTTATGTATGAAAATGTGTAAAAACAATGTACAAAAATGTAATGGTGGGATTAAAATTTCAATAAAAAATCTGCAAATTATTTTATAAAGAAATGGCTGTGTTAAATTAATCACGAAGGAATGTAGTATAAGTGTTGTAAATATGATGCCGCTGAGTGAAATACATCCCGAGAAAACGTACATCAAAATTCGAGAATTTAACATTGACAAGCTAGGACATACCCACTCCCCTTAGTAGTCCTCGCGAGACTGAGTGTAGTCCGTTATTTCCCTTGGAACAGAACTAAATTTCTTGTTAGAGTCTGGAACTCAGTAGCTTTGCAACAGGAGTCAATATACTTACCCCTAGGCTCCTAGAGCAACACTTGCGGCAAAGCTATATTTTACATATAGGATATGGATTAAAATGTTGGTAGTTGAAAAGGAATTGAATTCTAATTGTGTGGGAGACATGTGATACGATATCGATACATCTGGATGTGGTGTGGTTAATGCGTGACCACGAACCCACGCTTCGTCTTTGACCTGAACCCTAACCCGTGAGTCGACACTCAGAAGGAAACTTCCGCTCATAACTCTGATTTCCCCTCCAGATTCTATTTACTATTCGATAATGTGTGTTTCAAAAGTGTTTGAAAAACAACTGATGCCTATGCGGGTTTCTTCGTGGAATTCCATTGTTCAGAGGAAAGAAAACTCGTTGTTGATTTGAAATGGTTCAAGTTCGCTTTGCCTTACTTCGCTTTGTTTTGATTTGCTACGATGAAGAAATCAGACTTTCACAAACAGTTGGTGCATTCTGTCCTCTGCCGCCAGACTAGAAAGACAAAGGGCTGTTTCCTTTGTTTGAAGATTTGTTCAGCTCTGTGGCATAGTATTAGCATGCCAGGCTTTCACCCAAGCGTCCTGGGTTTGATGCCCGACCTTGCCGAGGGATAGTAATTTCCTTTGATTAATTCTCCTGATTCGGGAACAGGGCGTTCGTGACATCTTCATTAATAAAATACAGAAATTAAACGAAATTCATAATCAGTAAAATGTAAAAGAAAAGTAATGGAATCCAACCAAAATAAATCAGAAGCCCCTATTGACGTCAGATTGGCAGGTGAAAGGCTAAAGGAAGTAGGAGACGTCTGTTACTGAGGAAGCAAAATAACCAGTGATAGACGAAGCAAAGAGGATATAAAGAGTAGGTTGCCCCTGGCAAGGAAAGCATTTCAGCAGAAAAAGAAACTGTTGGCATCATATATTGATTTTAGTATTAAAAATTCATTGATGAAAGCCTTTGTCTGGAGCGTGGTACTCTATGGAAGTGAAACTTGGACTGTTGGCCCTGCAGGAAAGAGGAGAATATAAGCATTTGAAATGTTGTTTTACAGGGGATTGATGAAGATCAGATGGGTAGATAGAGTTACAAATTAAGAAGTATTAAGACAAGGAGAGATGTTTCTAGCGACTGCTAATGAAGAGAAGAGATAGGTTGGTAGAACCCTTACTAAGACATTAAGGTATAGCAAACTTAGTTATGGAAGGAAGGGTCGAGGACAAAGAACCTTAGGGTGGACCACGTTTTGAATATGTTGAACTGATTGCCTGGGATGTAAGGTTTACTAGCTATGTAGAGATGAAACCATTAGCTCAGGACAGACAGGCATGGAGACCTGCATCAAACCAGTCAAGAGACTGAAGACTCAAACAACAACAAACTACAGAGAATACTGTGAAATATAAAAGGAAGCAAAAATATAATATACTGTACATTTCGTAACGAACAAAAGAGCCTGCGTTTCTTAAAATGTAACATTTTATTCATAATCCTCTAATTAGACCTAGTAAGATGAACATTATCAACGGAATTACGTTGGTAGCACTGACATTACAAAATTTGCTCAAAGTATGACTGAAATATTGTGCCCTAATAGAGCAGTACAGTAACTTATGTTCGAAATTGTTTCTTTGCATGGATTCTGAGATACTAATATTCTGCAGCTCAAATGCCCATGAAGAGTTATAAGGAAAACAGTAGAACTCAGAATGGGCACACACATTTTATGGCAAACACTGTATACAGGGTGTAACAAAAAGGTACGGCACAAAATGCGGGACACATTCCTCACACGTAGACGAAGAAATTTTGTTATATGTACATGGGTCCGGAAACGCTTTGTTTCCATGTTATACCTCATTGTCTCCAAAGCATAAATCAAGAACAGAACATACCTTCATACCACATGCAGCTCTTTGTCTCAGGAGATGTTCAATGTGCCCTCCGTAGTGAATCTCGGATGCGCTGATGTATCCCTGGAGTACTACGTATGGTTTCGCAGCCTTCTATAATACAGGCACGCAGACTCTGAATATCTGGTACAGGGGTTCGATACACAAGAGATTTCAAATGTTCCCACAAATAAAAGTCAAGTGGGTTTATGTCCGGAGAGCGTGGAGGCCAGACAATTGGTCCACCTCTACCTATCCATCTGTCACAAAATCTGTTATTTAGAAGCTGACGGACATTAACACTAAACTGAGGAGGTGCTCCATCGTACATGAAGTACATGTTTTGTCGCACAGCGCATCTGCTAAGTTGCATGGCAACAGGGCAATGTAAAACAAAAAATGGCGATGCACCTACGCTAATGACAACGTAACCAGACGTAACCAAGAGTGTATGTTCCCCATGATTCTAACGTTCTGTTATTGTGTGTTTCCCATGCTTTATGAGTTGGAGACAATGAAGTGTAACATGGAAACAAAGCGTTTCCGAACCCATGTTCATATAACATAATTTCTTCGTCTTCGTGTAAAGAATGCGTCCTGCATTTTGTGCCGTGCCTTTTTGTTACACCCTGTATACAACATTTGGTAAAAATCCACTGAATGTTATGTAGTCTATATTCAGCTAAACATATACACTTATATAGGCTACTAACTTGCGTATTGTTATGGTGGTTACCCTGTTACATAGCCTATATGTATGTGTGTTGCACAAAATCCTTCCGCAATATTGTAGAGTATAGAATGTCAAGCTGCTTGTATGAATAGTTTCTACGATATTGTGCCTACGGCTCAAATATTCTCAGAATGTTACAAGGTATTTGATATTCCTGTGGGCTCCTTAAAGAGGCTTACTTATGTCTGCTAAGGAATGAATTGCACTTGAATAATTAGGTATAAATCCATAAATTAGTATGGCTGTTGCATGCAGTTGAACATTGAACATTATACGCATGCATAGAATTCTATTGATAGACTGGCTGCCTGCCGAGGACCAAGTTTGCAGTCGGTTGGCATTTTTTGAGATTGGGCAAATGCAAGGGATTCGTGGGAGTACATGTTCTGTCACGTTAGAAACCTCCTTCGGGGCACAATTCGGGCACGCTGGTGTCAGTAATTAAATGGGACATACAATTAATATACTGTAATAATAATAATTATTAGTAGTAGTATTGTTATTATTACTCCTATTAATATTATTTCATTAATTACGTTGGTAGCAATAACTTTGACGATTTACTCTGAAGCAGGGACCCTGAACAAAACGAAACGCGGAACGGAACGCTTGTCAATGTGGAACGGAGAAATTCCGTTATCTCCAAGGTTATTTCCAAGTTGTAATGTAACTGATGTCTGTTCCAATGCATAACGTTACCCATCCTGGAACCGTACGGAGCGTGAAACCATACCCGGTAAATGGAACATTGGAATGGTGGCCGATCCTGTGCCCGTACAGTAGATTGGGGCCGGGCGGAAAGTTACATCGTCCTAGTACCGAAATGGACAGAGAGATATCCGATACGTAACAGTTCGGAACGTTCCGCTTATAAAAACGGAACAAAACAGACGGAACGGAACGGAACAAATTTAACGGGATCTGTGTTGTTACAAGGCTGCATTATGACGTCTCAAGTTCAAGTAGGAGAATTTGGAGCGGTGCAATGCCGCTCTTATTCTGATTGGGACGACAGCGTTAGTGGTCAAATCACATCCAACAAAGCATTTTCATATTGTGCCAGCCCCACAATCCCCTCTTCCCGCTCACATCACCAGACGGCAGACACCGGCCATCTGCTTCATCTACCATAGAGATCATGTACCACCAAATAGGCCTATAGATACGCGAATTCCTGTCTCTCGCTATTATTGGTTGATCAAATGTTTTTGCTGATGATGAATTTCAGCCACATTAGAATTGTAGGTGATTCCTTTTGGGCTTTGTGACATCGTGGTCATGTAACCTCGTGTACTTGGGTGTGTGTAGAAGCTGTCTGGTAACCTGTGCCACTATAATGTCTGTACTTGTGTGTGTACTTGTAATCGAGGTAGGATTTGGGTAAGAAGTGGCCGTGGCCTTAAGTTAGTTAGTTACTCAAAGACTAATTCTTTTTTGAATTCTTAATTTTTTGTTTTTCCATAAATTTTGTTTATTAATAATTATTATTATTTTTAGTTTTATTTAATTTTTTGTTTGATTAATTTTCGATCTTTACAAATTTAAGTGTCCACCTCTAAATTCATAATTTAATTCTACATTTGTATACATTAATCTGTGTTAAGAGTGGCAGATGCCCTCCTAGTTCCACCCCTTAAAACGTCAATAACTGACTAACCACTTCCTTGGTGGCTGAGGTAGGAATCGAAACCGCCTGTTCTTAGTTTTGCCTCACGAGGCTGAGTGTACCCCGTTCCAGTCCTCAGACCGGATTTAAATTCCTTGTTAATCCGGGGATGCTAGCCACTGCGCAACGATGCGCACGTAACCGAGAGTTGGAGAGGTCAAGTACAGATGATTCTCATGTTTAATAAAACTTTGGTCTGCTCTCTTTCATTATAATTATAATAGTTTCTTGTCATAAAAACATTAGCTTGATTATCTGTTGTCACAGAAGCCTCCGTGGCTTAGGCGGCAGCACGCCGGCCTCTCACCGCTGGGTCCGTGGTTCAAATCCCGGTCACTCCATGTGAGATCTGTGCTGGACAAAACGGAGGCAGACATGTTTTTCTCCGGGTACTTCGGTTTTCCCTGTCAAAAATGTAATTCCAGCAACACTCTCCACTATCATTTCATTTCATCTGTCATTCATTTAATCATTGCCCCAGAGGAGTGCGTCAGGCCTCGGCAGCCGGCACAGATCATATCCTCGCCGCTAGATGGGGGCTTCATTCATTCCATTCCTGACCCGGTCGGAGACTGGAAGCAAGCTGTGGATTTTCATTTTATCTGTTGTCACAGATTAACGACTATATGTCTTAAGCCGATAGTGCACTATCAAAGAAATTTGTCAAAGAAATTTTATGAAATATTTCATAAAACTGAACTTTTATAAAAAATGTATACAAAACATTTATAACACCATTACACTAAGTAAAATATTTTATCATAGTTCAGCAAAATGGATGAGGGACAGTTCCTTGTTCACTTAACTGTAATACGGTAGTTGAAATTCTGAAGTGGCAATACCGGTATATAAAATAAACGGAAAGACAAAGTAAACGTCTATGGGTTATTCCATGGCTCGCTCACATTTAATAGCGTTTAATGCTTTTCCTTTCAAGTTTGGTGACTGCGTGCTATATACAATGAGATAGTTTTATGACTACTACTAGAGAGGTTCATTATACATACAGTACATACATGCACTATGGTCTGTGCTGATCTCATTTAAATCATTAAGGGGTGAACACAATTGTGGACGCCGTGCGGAAGGGCGAATCTTCCAAACCGGGCACTGGTCCGACAGCTGAAGAAGGAGAGTAGGTGGCTCGGGCCTTGTATTTTTTCTAGTATTTTTAAGTAGGAGTCTGTTTTATTTCGGAAATAAATACTATTATTGGTTACAAGCGAGTGGAAGTTTGGTCTGTGGGCTACGACGGGTTACACTCTGTTTTATATGGCAACACAGCGAGAAAGTGAGTTCGATTCCCTTCTTAGCCTTCCTAGAGTGGTTTTCCTCGGTTTCCCATTTCTACTCCAGGAAAATGCGTGGATACTTTCTATGTCAAGGCCACGGCCAACTCCTTCTCAAACCTTGCCTTTATTACAAATTCACACGCTACTACAGACATTAAGGTAACAAATTCAATACACACTCCAACTACATGGGACTGATGAACAAAAGGCCACGTTCCAAACCACTATAAGAAGCAACAACAGCAACAACAAATCAATGGGGTCCATCGTATTGTAATTCCAGGACATACACTACGTACTTCCAACATACAGCATGAGCATATGTGACCACGGCCGAATCAAGCACGCTGCCCTGCACCGTCTGATGGGGTACACGCTCAGACCAAAATCACTACGTCGATCATTATTGACATTTCAAGAAGCATTTTCCCGATGTTTGAATACACTATATGCATGGAGTCATTGTAACTTGAACCATTCTTCCTGTGGCAGAAAGTATTGTCGTCCCTTAAAAATTATCTAAGTTGTTATCGATATCTCCGTTGCTAATAATAGTACGGTACGTAAACGCGAAGCACGTTGATTTCAAGCACCTCAATACCATTCATGAAACAGAAAACAAAACATCAATATCTTTAACGAATTAGACAACATTCGGGTGTAACACTACTTAATAATCCTTTACCACCACACAAAATTTCAGTTTGATTGCTATCATAGTTTCGGATATTGAGTTCAAGTGAAATATTTCGCGAGGCTATCATGTTGAATTGGTGACATTTATCAACATTTGAAAGGCACGGTTGAGGTCAGACGGGGCAGTACCAAGCTTCATTGACATCGCCCAAGCCAATCAAAAATTATTAAGGACACGCACACACACAGACAAATTGTGATCTATTAAACACATCTATCTATATCTATATTATATATATATAGATAAAGCTCAATGTTTGTCTGTCTGTCTGTCTGTCTGTCTGTTATGTATACAAATCCACACCGTTTCACCGATCTGAACCAAAATTTGTATACTTACCCTTCGGAACCCTGCGGGTAACCCTGTCCACTTGAAATTTCCGACAGACCACCCCATTCCCTGCATTTAGGCCCTTTGGCCCAAATCTACACCGTTTCACCGATCTCAACCAAAATTTGTATACTTACCCTATGTAACCCTGTGAATAACACTATACACTTAAAATTTCGGACAGACCACCCCATTTCCTGCATTTTGGCCCTTTGGCGAACATCTACACCGTTTCACCGATCCGAACCAAAATTTGTATACTTACCCTTTGCAACCCTGCGGGTAACCCTGTCCACTTGAAATTTCGGACAGACCACCCCATTCTCTGCATTTAGGCCCTTTGACCCAAATCTACACCGTTTCACCGATCAGAACGAAAATTTGTATACTTACCCTTTGGTACCCTGCGAGTAACACTGTCTGCCTGAAATTGCGGACAGACCACTCCATTCCCTGCATTTAGGCCCTTTGGCCCAAATCTACACCATTTCACAGATCTCAACCAAAATTTGTTATTTACCGCCTGGTACCCTGCGAGTAACACTGTTTGCTTGAAATTGCGGACAGACCACTCCATTCCCTGCATTTAGGCCCCTTGGCTTGAATCTACACCGTTTCACCGATCTGAACCAAAATGTGTATACTTACCCTTTGTAACTCTGTGAATGTCACTGTCCACCTAAAATTTCGGACAGACCACCCCATTTCCTGCATTTAGGCCCTTTGGCAAAAATCTATATCGTTTCACCGATTCGGACCAAAATTTGTAGACTTACCCTTTCGAACCCTGCGGGTAACCCTGTCCAGTTGAAATTGCGGACAGATCACCCCATTTCCTGCATTTAGGCCCTTTGGAACAAATCTACACCGTTTCACCGTTCAGACCCAAAATGTGTATACTTACCCTTTGGTACCCTGCGAGTAACATTGTCTGCTTGAAATTGCGGACAGACCACTCCATTCCCGGAAAGAGGACAGGGTCCGTCCCAAAGGCAATGGAAAAAAGGGGTAAAACCGAACCCGCTCAGGAAATCCTCAGGGTTGCCAGCTCCCGAACTCACCAGCCATGAGCCCTTGAGGAACTAGCACTATCCAGGGTGCACCAGAAGTGGTGGGGCTACACACACCCTGCCTTCTTGAGGGTCTTGAGCAGAAGACATGAGATATTAAGAAAAGAAAAAGAAGGCTGACACCTCGAAGAATGAGGCTATCAGGAATGATTAGACAAGGGCCAATTAAGGCGGGAAAGTGAAAGAGTCGCTAGGCCTCGGATACCCTGATACCATCGGGGTCGGAAGAGGACAAGAGTTTGACCAAGGGAGGCTGACAGGAAAGAGAACTGAAAGGAGCCCGGCACCAGTAAGTAGAAGCAATGCAGGACTCAGCTGGGGTCCCGTGGTCGCAAACCCACGTCCCACAAGTTGTGAGACCCTGGTGGGTGGAGGGGGGAGGAGGGGACAGGTGTGAGAATAGCTTGCTGGTTCATCGCGAGTTGACATGAGAGGAATGTCCAGACCCCGCCGTGTTACCTGGTATTGCTGACTATGCTGATGTTCATACAGGGTCTTTGCTCAAACCACTGTAGTGTTACGAAAGAATGAGTGATTCACCGGTCAATGTGAATAGGACCGGGAAGCCCCCGAACGTCTGTCATCATATATCGTCATCATCTGCGATATTCTCAGGTTCGTGCAGCTTGGACCCGAGCAGTACTCGATAAGCTCTTTCACTACACGCATCGAGTATAGGCCTAAGCCAGAAAATAACGTTCAGACTTTGGAAGACATCGAAGGTAGAAATCTGAATTACCTATATCAGATTTAAAATTACACCATGTTCGTTTAGTAGTCATTTTCATTACCTTATTATTATCACAAGGGCAAATGACCTAGATGTTACGCCCATTATACCACTAATCACCACACACAATAAGTCTTCATCGCCTGTGAATTTTGAAATATTTCTTTCTATCACGGTAGTTTGTAAGTTTGTCGTGTCAATTCAACAGTAGTTTTCATTATCATCCTCATCAAAAGGGCAAATGACCTAGATGTTACGTCCATTATACAGTACTACTAAGCAACACCACAGTCTTCATTGCCTATGATTTATAAAATGTGTATTTCCATTAGTATGTAAGTTTAATATACCCGTTCAGTAGTAGTAGTCTTCATTGTCATCCTCATCAAAAGGGAAAATGACCTAGATGTTACGCCCATTATACTACTAGGAAACACCACAGTCTTCCTCGCCGGTAATTTAAAAATATGTATTTCTATTAGAGTGTAAGTTTATTATACCCGTTCAATAGTAGTCGTCGTCAGTATCATCTTCATCAATGACGTCGAGTGTTAAGGAGACTGAAATATTATCATCATTCCACCGGGCGAAGCCGGGTACTACTGCTAGTATTTCATAAGATGAAAATAGGCTAAAATGTAACTAGATACAATTATTAAAATAAATCAGAAAGTGATTGAATGTACCTACAGTAAATACGTTTCATATATATTTTCTCTTTTGTGTATGCAGGGTGAAAATGCGTTTTTTTATACAATATAAATTGTTGCCTTCTAAGATGAATTGACTCACGCTGCTCTGGTGAGAAGAGTTCTAAATTGCTATTTTTAAAACAGATCAAAGATAATGGTCGCCTCCACATATGGCCCAGCTCGTTGAAACTGGGATAGTTGTTGCCGCAGAAAAAAATCTTTTCTTATCAGGGTTGTAGGTAGTACAGTAGATACTGAAAAGTATACTTAGGCTAGATAGAGTATTATGATATCTTGAAAGAAATGCCCCTAGATAAGATAAGAGGCATATAATTTGATGTAATTATTGTGCAATTAGGCTATTATGTAACAATGTGTAATAACCAACGTAGTAGCGTAATAAACGCTGTAGTACAATTGCCGTGGTAGCGTTGTAGACTGTGTAATAACCGTAATAGTCAACGTAAATATTCGGTGTAATAGCCTTAATGGTTGTAATAGCCTGTAATAACTGTGTAATATTTCTGTACTAGTCTGTACACACATTTTGGGAAATGCTGCTGTACTGTTCCAGCTCTGTGCCGTTCAACGTTTCGTTGGCCCATGTTTTTATTTGAGAACCTGCAACGTTACGCATAGAAACCGGGTGACAGTTTGGGAGAGCCTGGAAAGGTACACAGTGTAACCGGTTGACTTGGGGAACGTTATTCCATTCCGAGAACTAAGAAAGGTACGCAGAGTAACTTGCCAACCAGTAACGCTGAGAAATCGTTCGAGTTATGTACGGTTCCAAACGGAACGTTCCACCAACACGTACCATTACGCTCGGTACAGCTGGGAATCAAGATCCCGCTGTACCGTTCCAGCGCTGTAACGTTCCACGTTCTCGTACCGAGCTCCAAGTTACAGTGGGACGGAACGATACCGCACGTCAGCTCAGCTCGCGGTACGATATACATAACTTAACGTGGAACACAGCGGTACGTAACGCTTTTCTGGCTCTAAAGGGCCTAGGCCTACCAAGTGACCACTGCCCTGCCCTTTGGCCTGCAGATATTGGGGTGACGCGTGTTCAGCGAATCAGTTCCCTCGGCCGTTAATCTTGGTTTTCGTGACCGGGGCGCTGTCTCACTCTCAGACAGCTAATCAATTGACCTCACGAGGCTGAGTGCACCATGCTCCAGCCCTCACGTCAGTTTCTAAAATCCCTGAAGTAGCCGGGAATTGAACCCGTGGCCTCCGGGTGAGAGGCAGGTGTGCTACCCCAACACAACGGGTTCGACGTATAATTCTATAGCTTATGTAAAAAAAACTAACATGGCGTCCATACAATATATCACACCGGTTCACATTATCTCCGAAACTACAGTATTTTAGCAATCTATTTTATTTTGTGGTCAGAGAGGACTATTAACTTAGTAAATATATAAGGTAGAGGCGTTGTTTCACCCCTTGAAGCAATAATAACTATAAGTACACATAATTTATGTGTCTTTCAAAATCCTGAGAAACAAAAACAACATGGCAGCCAAGTGATTTCCAAATATTTCAAATATTTCAAACGATTTTGCTGACGATCTAATCATCGAGAGCAATGGAACTAACAACAGCGAATCTTTATTCAGAGCTTAGTATAGAGACATCTCAAGTTCAATTGTTTTCAAAAATTCAAGATGGAATCAGTTTGAAATGTTTAAAACTCATCATTTTAGCCTATCTTCAAAATATGAAACAAGTAGTTCCCTGAAGAACTATATTGCCTATTTTCACATATCCTATTGGTCTTCTTTATTAAAAATTCTCCCGCCTATAAAAAGGATCACCATGCTGGATTGTTCTGTATGTAGGCAATAGAGTTACCATTGGATGAAGATTATTGCGTAGGTTCATAATTCAAACTTTCAGTTCGATCGCATGATTAGGACACAAAAAATTAAAACTTAATTTTACAATTTCACACAACCACCTTCTTGAGGTATTGAAACCAATTGAATACATTAGATACCAGTGCATTAATATGTGTATATACAATTACCGTACCAATTTTTACTGCGCTCGGATAGTTCAATCGCGAGAAAAATCTATTTAAATGTTTCAACTTCGCTTGACCGCCATGTTCGTTTTGTACATAACAGGTTTCTGAAAGTTCCATCGATGAACTTATAGTAGTAACCCTCTTCATCGTAATTTTTTAGGGTGATATCTGTTACCGTTGCGGAGATATAGAATACAAGCTAAATATTTCGCGTGGCCACCATGTTGAATTGGTGAAACGTATCAAAATTTGAAAGATACGATCGAGGTCGGACAAGATAGTAGTATGTCCTTACCGAGTTTCATTGAAATCGCTCCAGCCGTTTAGATTGTATTAGGGACACACACACACGCATACACACAAGGACAAAAGGTGATCTCATAAGCATTTTTTATTTTTCCAAAATTAAAATACGCTAAAAAGCTAGAGAATTATTGACTCTAAATATTTATGAGACGAAATATTTCATTTTCATTTCAGGCATGCCTTAGATAATTATAATTCGTCCTCATTCCGAAACGTTCAATTAGCTATGTTGACCGTAGCTTTCTAGATTTCCCAAGTATGTACTGTACATAATGGCGACAGGAGGCTCTTCAAATTTAGTTCATGCTTATTATTAAATACACACATGCATCAATCATACCTTACACAAATGTTGGAGCACCATTTCATAATATACACCCCAATGAGGAATTACTATAACTTACTGTAAGTTAGTACCTTAGAACCAAAACAACACTGACTTCACATATCAGGGCCCTCTAGCCAAAGATATGATCTGCCCTCAAAAACGAAACTACCACTAAAACACTCTAAAACTTTTAAACACTTCCAGGAAAACGCAAGATGCAACAGCTAGTTATTGCAAAGAATGAAAAATGTAAGCACTGATTGTTTCAGAATGTATGAATATCTTGGCCCACGTCATCGACAATCCGTACCACATCGGTCAGGTCAGGAGTGACCAGGGAGAAGTAAAGTAACTTCCGGAACGAATCACGAAGCTGTCTCGTGTTAATGTCTCATTCTGGCATTACGCCAACTGTGTTTAACGAGACAAATGCAGTTCTGCAGCTGATATGCAATCTTCTGTCTTTATGTTCTAGGCCATTTCTATTGACCACTAATCTTCTTCTATGAAATGTATGCCAACGGTTTAATGATCAATTCCATAGTCCTGACTGTAAGATAAAGACTGTAATGTCTCTTTGTTGAAGGCTAGGTGAGGGACTGGATGTGAGATAACTTGGATTTACATAGCCGTATTCCATATTAGAACCAAAGTGCGAGTTATACTCACGACTTTGAAAATCGGAACAAAAGTTCACCACGTGGTGAAGTGAGGTTGTTAATTTTACGTACCTTAGCACGGTCTGTCTGTCTGTCTGTCTGTTAGGTAGACAGCCCGAAGGCTGGTTGGATCCTCAAAAAGCACCGCCGTTAGGTTATGTGGGTAGATACCCACAAAAACCCAAGGCAGCGCTATATTGAGGCGTACAAGACAAAATGAGGAGTGAGGTAGTTTGCCATTGCTTTCCTCACTGAGTCAGAACATCAGTACTAACCCTATGAGTAGAACCTTTCACAGCATCCACAGGCACTGACTTCGCCCTGAATATCATTACTAAGCACCACCCATACCTCAGTAGCTTCCATATACTGTAATCACACCCATGAGAGAGACTGAGACATCGGTGAAAAACCACATTTTACTCTAGCCTGTGCCAACAGACAAATACAAATGTACTGCATTCATCAAGAGATGGCAAAGAGGCCTCTTAGCACGGTATTAGTACTATTTTATGCACATACACCGAGAATGGAGGATAGGAGAATACTTAAACTTCCGAACGCCTGAAATGAAGCTGAAAACATACAGCAGTGGAAGATTTAAAATATTCTAATTCAAAGAATGGATTTTCACGACACAGTGATGAACAAGGAGGCTCTTCAGCTTTTATATTGTGTAGTCTATTATACAAAGGTTACAAGTCATATACACACATCAAAAAAAGTTTTGCATCACCTCGGTTCCCAGATCTCCGGCATATAGACGTTGACTGTGTATATTGTATCAAAGATACAGTCCCTTTGACTGTTCATAGATGTCACTAAAACTGCTCAAAGATGTAAACAACCATGCATGAGCAGGGCCTATTAGACGGAGGGGGTACGAAAGCCGATCAGTTCCAGTCATTCCACCAGGACGAAGGTACGCTGCTCATGTTGTCTGTAGTTCTACCATGCCTAGAAGGTCAATACCGCAGTTCGATCGCGTCCGCATTGTTACTTTGTGTCAAGAAGGGCTCTCAACAAGGGAAGTTTCCAGGCGTCTCAGAGTGAACCAAAGCGATGTTGTTCGGACATGGAGGAGGTACAGAGATACAGGAACTGTCGATGACAGGCCTCGCTCAGGCCGCCCAAGGGCTACTACTGTAGTGGATGACCGCTACTTACGGATTGCCGCTCGGAGGAACCCTGACAGCAATGCCACCATGTTGAATAATGCGTTTCGTTCAGCCACAGGACGTCGTGTTTCAACTCAAACTGTGCGCAATAGGCTGCATGATGCGCAACTTCACTCCCGACGTCCATGGCGAGGTCCAGCTTTGCAACCCCGACACCATGCAGCGCGGTACAGATGGGCCCAACAACATGCTGAATGGACCCCACAGAATTGGCATCACGTTCTCTTCACCGATGAGTGTCGCATATGCCTTCAACCAGACAATCGTCGGAGACGTGTTTGGAGGCACCCTGGTCAGGCTGAACGTCTTAGACACACTGTCCAGCGAGTGCAGCAAGGTGGTGGTTCCCTGATGTTTTGGGGTGGCATTATGTGGGGCCGACGTACGCAACTGGTGGTCATGGAAGGCTCCGAAACGGCTTTACGATACCTGAATGACATCCTCCGACCCATAGTGCACCCATATCGGCAGAATATTGGAGAGGCATTTGTCTTCATGGACGACAATTCTCGACCTCATCGTGCACATCTTGTGAATGCGTTCCTTCAAGATAACGACATCGCTCGACTACAGTGGCCAGCATGTTCGCCAGACATGAACCCTATCGAACATGCCTGGGATATGTTGAAAAGGGCTGTTTATGGACGTCTTGACCCACCAACCACTCTGAGAGATTTACGCCGAATTGTCGTTGAGGAGTGGGACAATTTGGACCAACAGTGTCTTGATGAACTTGTGGATAGTATGCCACGACGAATACAGGCATGCATCAATGCAAGAGGACGTGCTACTGGGTATTAGAGATAGTGGTGTGTACTGCAATCTGGACCACAAATGCTGAAAGTCTAGCTGTATGATGGTACAACATGCAATGTGTGGGTCTCATGAGCAATAAAACGAGCTGAAATGTTGTTTGTGTTGATCTCTATTCCTTTTGTATTTAAAGGTTCCGGAACTCTTGGAACCGAGGTGATGCAAAACTTTTTTTTGATGTGTGTAGATTGAAGGTGTGTACGAGTTGAACCTGCGATCTTTGGCGAGCAGCGAGGAACGGTGACAAGTTCTAAGGTCGATGGTTCGACTCCTGTATTCGTTAGACATTCATTATCTACCTTCCGTCTGTATGGGCTTTACTCTTTTTACAGTACGATACACGAAATGATAGCTGAAATGCCTCCTTGTTGTTGTTGTTGTTGTTGTTGTTGTAAATTCATTTTAAGGGCTTGGGACATCTTGGCCATAAGTTCCGAAAAGACCTCCTTGAACCACTATATACAAGTTCGGGCAACAGTCTAACCACGATATATAATACAAAATATTTAAAAAATATTACAGCAACTCAATAAATAACATTATTTTGTGATATCAAACCTGAAATACTGACTGTTTTGAAAAAACAACACTACCGGAGGTGAATGAAAGAATGGACAGAGCCTTATCTTCCACATATTGCAATGCAACTGACCAGAGAAAGTCGCTTTAACTTACTGTAATATAGTTAATCCACCAGTCCTACATGTTTGTTTCGAATTTAAGTTAAATGGCATAAAGTTCGCAACTCTGGACTGGGACTAGACCTACAACATAAGCTGGTGGAGTGCTTAGTGTGTGTAACTATATTAGGGACAGGGATGAGGTAGGTGCCCCGGGACTTGCCTGGAAGGAGTGTGAAAGAAACAGGAAAAAAAAACACACTCAGAATAGCTGCTGTCGGCGCCAGGTTTCAAACATGTGATCTCCGGACTTGCAGCACCTGCCCTCGCAGTCATGAGGCACGTTTTAACAAGCACGGCTACACCATGGGACACAATTCATACACATCCCCAATAGGCTATAAAAATCGCAATTGCAAATTTGGCAGCTGCTCAATAATAATGTTGTGAGTGTGCGCAAATGAAATTGAAGGCAAGGTTCAAGCGCTGTGGTCCGTTACTTGCGTATTTATCTGTTTTTAGGCACGTGGTATCACATCGAGAAGGCTTACGAGTTTCAGAACCCGTCCAAGTAAGACAAACGACCAGTAATCTAGCTGTTAACGGCAAAGGGTTGCCAGCCAGTGGAGATTCATCTGAGAATGATAGACGAATATTGCAAAAAGTGTTTGTCAAAGACAACTGCTGCGGATAGGTTGCGATGTTCTACGATGGTAATGAGGAAACGTGCTTGTCAATGACAACTGCTACGGATTGGTCACGATGTTCAACGATGGCCATGAGGAAACCAGCTTGTCAAAGACAACTGCTACGGATTGGTTGCAATGTTCCACGATGACCCCGGGGGAAACTGCTTGTCAAAGACAACTGCTAAGGATTGGTCCCAGTGTTCCACGATGGCCATGAGGAAAAGTGCTTGTTAAAGACATTTGCTATGGATTGGTTACGATGTTCCACTATGGCAATGAAGAAAACTGCTTGTCAAAGACAACTGCTACTGCTACTTCTGCCAAAAACTCTGGCCTACTGGCATTGAGTTTGAACCTCTTCTTCATGTGGTTACAGACCAGGCTCCATATATGGTTTCAGCTGTTAACCAATTGACACCTTTGTTTCCTATGTTAAAGCATGTGACATGCTTGGTTCATGCTCTTCACAGGTTTTGTGAAGCCATAAGGAACGAAAACAACCTAGAAGGGGCTGCCACTGCAATCAAATAAATCATAAAATCCGCAGCCATACCACATGAGGAAAGAAAGATTAAACCTTCGTTGAACGCAGAATGCTACATACAACGCAGTACAACTTTACAAGCACTACAAAGAGCCAGAGACGGTAATCAAAGAGAAGCTCTCGAAGAATACTCAACAAAAAGGAAAATATACAAGAAAATGCTGATGGAAAGTTACGACCAACACACAGAAAATGATGCCGCGCGTATGGCAGAAGAAGCAATTAATAACCCTTTCTTTGCCCTGACCAAAAGAAGTACCGATAGCACAACAATACAAATGGACACGTGGGAGAACCACTTCTCTGACACCCTCAACGCCCAGCGAACGACGTTAGAAACTATCCCACACATGAGCAATGGGATCAGAGCTAACAACATCAACCTAACAAAAGAGGAAGTCAAAAATGCAATCATCATGACGAAAGACAACAAGGCAGTGGGCTCTGATGGGATATACAAGGAGAAAATCCAAGACACGGAGAATTCGCTAACAGAAACATGGACAGAATTATTCAATAAATGCGTGGAAAGGGGACAAATACCAGAAACATGTAGATGATCAACCATGAGAGTCCTCTATAAAGGGAAAGGAGACACAGCAGACCCCAATTCCTACAGAGGCATCGCCCTTGTAAATACTGACTTCAAAATATTGATAACGGACAGACTGGTGAAAGAGACAGACCACCTGATCCCAGAACAGCAGTACGGCTTCATACGACAACGGAACACCACCCAGGCGATTAGAGATCTGCTAGAAGAAATAAAAGGGGCACTGAGACAGCCGAAGGGGAAATACTTCACAGTCTTCATCGATTATAGAAAGGCTTTCGACCTCGTGAGCAGAGAAGAACTGCTAAAGAAGTTGGCAAATATGATAGGAAGTGAACACAGCAACACTGTTCTGCTAAGGAAACTGACCTATAACCTAACAAACATAAACGATGGCATATCAATCTCGAAGGACATAGTGCAGACAAACGGAATCATGCAAAGAGACCAAATAAGCCCGATTCTTTTCAACATACTGACATCTGACATAACAAAAATAATAGAGCACAACAAAGAAACTTCACCGCACATGTACGCAGATGACATGATTTTAGGCTCAACCAAACTAAAGAGCCTACAACAGACTGTCAACAAACTTGAAACATGGGCGGAAGAAAACTCCCTACAAACAAACGAGAAAAAGACGATGCAAATAACTTTCAGAAAAGGCGGAAGAGTGGCGAAAAATGAAAGAATAAAATTCAACTTGAAGTTGCACATACATATAAATACTTAGTAATCCCTCTCCAAACGACAGGTAGCTCGTTCAGAATACACATCAAAGAAAAAGCGAGAACGGCTATTAGAGTCACCTACAGAATAAAAGACCTCCACAAACTCTCACTGTAGTCAGCAAAGAAAATATTCCACGCAGCAATAAGCCCAATCATAACATATGGTATTGAAATAATCTGGGACGAGATATCGCTGGCAGACCAAAGAATCATGGAGAAAGTCAAATCAAGAAACCTGAAGAGAGCTCTATGTCTCCCCATGAACACACAATCAAGACTGGTATACATACTAGCAAAGGAAACATTCTATATCGAAGACCTGAGATATAACCATTCATTGCCATCCACGCGACAATACACAGAGATTCTGAAGGAAAGAAGAAAGAAATGTAAAGAAATATGGCCGGAATTCTACACAACCGACGCCATGATGGAGAGGAAATGGGCCGGCCCAAACCAGGAGCTACGACTTGTGCTAACAAGAATAGCCGTACACGGCTTCCACCATAAACTATGTGCGACGACACGCTTTCACGAAGTAAAAGAAGACTGCGAGTGCACACTATGTGGTGAGAGATGTGAACGCTATCACATAGAGATGATTTGCAAATCAAAATTCATTTCTGCCCTAAAGAAGATTCTACTGAAAGCTCCGAATCGTGATGTTGCCTACAGGGAAACCACTGGCCTGCCCCTTCCAAATTTCCCGGTCATTACTCGCTGGGGATCGTGGATTGAGTGTGCTGCTATGTTGTGTGAGAATGTTGACAAAATTATAGAGTTTGTGCTTCCTTTGGTTCCAGCCGACGCAGGTGCAATTTTCAAGGCACAGCAACTACTGTTACCGGAGAAAATACATAATTTGCAGACAGAACTATATTGTGTCCATAGTTACAAGTACCTGAATGCAGTTATTGAACAAATAGAAGAACATGGTCTGGAAAATGAAAAACAATGAGATATTCTTACTTCCGCGAGGGAGCAGTTAGATGGCTTTGCCAAAGACAAACTTGAATCTAGTCTTCAGAAGAATCCAGACATTGTGGAACTCGACACATCTGTAGAGTCGCCATTCCGAGTGAATACAAGGTTTTCCCCACCGGTTTCTATGGATGTCGAACGAAGCTTTAGCATCTACAAAGACATTCTATCTCGTAATAGAAACACATTTACTTTTAAAAATGTAGAGATGCTTAATATCTTGAAGTACAACAGCTTCATGTTTTTTTCCTTCTATAGATGAATGATTTGATGTACATGTTTATAATTCAATAAACTAGAATAGAGGAAAGAGAAAATTAGTTGAATAAGCCTTTTGTCCCGTTTTTCTTCCCTTATTTGAACACCTTTTCCTTTCCCTTTTTCATCTGAAACTTGCTCCTAAAAATCCTAAACCTGGTAATGACACACCCGAAAATACACTTATTTATAGAGAATGGAAATGGTACAGATTAATAACTGCCGACCAGAGCTAATTATTGTTGAGCTATAACATAATAACCATTAATTATGAAAACATATTAGTAAAATAATTAATCGAATCTGAAGTTATTAGCATGATGAACGAAACTGATAATTTTTAATTGATGTAGTGAAGTGTATAATTTACAAGTGTATTTTTTTAGCGTATGGCTTTTAGTGCCGGGAGTGTCCGAGGACATGTTCGGCTCGCCAGTTTTATAGCTGCTTCAAGGCGGACACCCAATGGCTGAGCTACACGTACCGTCGCGTGTGGAGTGTTGTCTGGGGAGGAAAGTTTGAATGTAAGGACAAGGAGTTGGAAGGTAGCGGCTGTGGCCTATAGTTAGGGACCAACCCCGGCATTTGCCTGGAAGGAAGATGGGAAACCACAGAAGACCATCTTCAAGGTTGCCGGCGGGGGAATTCGAACCTCCTCGCCTCCCGGATGTGGGCGACTGCCAGCAGTCATGCCGTAACGACCACGGCTAACTCACCCGGTTACAAGTGTATTAATCAAGTATTTATCTTAGGTTTTTAAACATATTTGAGAATTTTATTAGCTTATACAGCCCAAGATATTTTGGGTCCCCGTCTTCGTGCTGACCGACTGAAAAGCTTAGGTTGTTGTTGTTCCATTTGATGAGCTTGGATATCGGTATCATTCAGCCCCGTGTACTTGGGTGTAAGTGGAATTTTATCTGATAACCTGTGTTATTGAGATGGCTGTATCAATGAGTGTGTTTGTAATTCAGGTAAGGATTTGGAAGGAGGCGACCGTGGCCTTAGGTTGTGAACCATTCCGGCATTCGCCTGTAGAAGAAGTACTTAGGTTGTAATAAGGCAAAATTGATAAAAAGTATTCCGAGGTTAATTCTATTGTGTACCAACATTTCAACTGATATCAGGAGAATAGAAGACGGGTAATGAGTCAGAGGTGGCAAAGGACGTACCGTGTACTCGTACTGTGAGATACATTTCAACACCACTTCAGCATAGGGAAAGCCTGATAGCAACGACTATCAGGAAAGTTTCCTAGTCATATCACTTCATCTGTTGTATTCTTCCGTAAGTTAAGTTTTCCAGGCATCTGCTTGTTGAGCACACCGAACAAAGTCTGTTGAGAGAAAGTCACCAGGTTTACTCTAGCGTCCTCTTCTTAGCCATCCACTTCCTTGTGAAGTGGCTAGGATTCTTGACTGTCGTCCCCGGAGATCCAGGTTTGATTCCCGATTCTGCCAAAATATTTAATTCTGATCTGAAGGCTGGAACGGGGTCCACTCCGCCTCGAGAGGCTAATCTGAGAAGAGGTGCGTTCGATTCCCACCTCAGCCATCCTGGAAATGGTTTTCCGAAATTTCCCACTTCTACTCCGGTATTATTATTATTTATCGTATGGCTTTTAGTGCCGGGAGTGTCCGAGGACATGTTCGGCTCGCCTGAATCTGTAGCTGCTTCCAGCGGATACCCGAAAGGGTGAGCTACAAGTTCCGTTCAATTTCAAGTAGTTCCAACTTTCGCCACCAGATATCAATGATACCTAATGGTGAACGTTGGAACTTTGATAGAGCGTTCTGACGAAATCTAACCTAACAAATTTTGCTTTTCACAAGTTTAGTCTGTGAAAGGATCTTTTACATGCCATAAATCTATGACATGGGACCGCCGGCTTTACTTCCCCTCCGAAGGAAGGCATACTGAAGGATTTTTAACGCTCTTAAAAAATCCGACGACTTCGGCCGGATTTGAACCCGCTATCTTGGGCACAGCAGTTCAGCATGCTACCGACTACGCCACCGAAGCCGGTGAAATGCCGGGATTGTTCCTAACTTAAGGCCACGGCCGCTCCCTTTCCAATCCTCATCTTTATTACAAATACACACGCTACTACAACCATCACAACAACACAGGCTATCAGACACAGTCTACACACACTCAAGTACACGAGAATAAATGACCACGATGTCGCATATGCCCCTAAATGAAACAACAAGAACAACTCTTGTATAGCCTATTACGCTTATTATTTAAATTCTGTTTGTGTGTGGAGGGAAATTTTCTGCTCAGATTCTCCTATTTGTTTACGGGCAGTCCGCTTCGTTGCATAGTGTCCAGCATTCTTGGCTGTCACTGCGGAGGCCCGGGTTCGATTCCCGGCACTGCCAAGACATTTAATTCTGGTTTGAGGGCAGGAACGGGGTACACTCAGCAGTGTGAGGCAAAACTGAGAAGAGGCGGGTTCGAATCCTACCTCAACCAACCTGGAAATGGTTTTCCGTGCTTTCCCACCTCTACTCCTGGTAAATGCCAGGATGGTACCTAAATTAAGGCCAGGGCCGCTTCCCACCCTATACCTACTTCAATTACAAATACACACTCTAATACAGAGATCACAGCGACACAGGTTATCAGTCAAATTTTACACGGGGCTACCTGACTACGACGTCGCAAAGCCCCTATAAACAATCAAAAAGAACAATGAAGTTTACGAGCAAAGCACAGGCATATTTGTCCATCTTGACTATCTATCCAGACATTAGTTGCCAATTTTCAATGTTAGGTAACTCAGAACCATAGATTAAAAGGACTATATTTTCGTGGCTTATGTCATTAAGGGTCTCCAGAATGCCGAAAAAGTCAACATTTTCGTTCGAAATGTCATTTTTGCGTCACATTAAACTACGGATCTTTAGCTTTCTAACGATGCATTAAACTTCATAAGCTCATTCTTAAGGATACTTTCCTAATACTTCCCCACAACGGGGCGTCCGGTTAATAAATGACTGGCTATGTGGTGCAGCGGTAATGTTCTCACCTGCTGAGCCCAAGGTTGTAAGATGAAATCCTGACGAAGTCAGTTGGCATTTAAGGGTGCGCAAATGCAAGGGAGCAGTGTCAGTAGATATACTAGCACATTAAAGATCCCCTACGGGGCAAAAGTCTCACACCCCGGCGTCTCTAAATGCCTCAGTAATTAAAGGGGACGAAACACCAATAACATTATTATTAGACTAGTAATAAACCCACTGATGCTGATTTTTATTTTCCCCCTCTCTATTGGAAAATAGATATTTTAAACAAGTTGTTCCGTGAAGAACTAAATGGCATATTTTCATATATCCTACTTATATTAATTGCCTTTATCAACATACAAATTTTCAGTTTGATTTCTGTAATAGTTTCGTAGATTTGGAAAACCGTCTAAATATTTCGGATGGTCACCATGTTGGATTTGTTATAGGTCTTAGAAGAATGTACTGTTACATGAAGTTTATTCTGTAGGTGTTTTATTCAAACTTCAATCGCATGATTAGGACACAAGAAAAAAAAACAAGATTTTAAAATTTCGCTCAGCCGCCATCTTGTGGTTATGATAACAATTTAAATGAATTAGATGCTAGTGGATTAAAATTTATATTAGCATATACCGTACCAAGTTTCACTGCGTTCGGATGGTTAAATTGCGAGAAACGTCCATTTGAATATTTAAATTTCGCGTCATCACCATGTTGGATTTGTGGTCAGCAGGTTATTGAACTTCCCATAGGTGAACTTATGTTTACAGCCTCTATACACGTACAAAATTTAAATTTGATTGCTCTCATAGATTAAAAGATAATGAGAACCGTCTAAATATTTCTGATGGTTGCCATGTTGGATTTCAATATATGTAGGCCATAGAGTTATGCACTATTATATGAGGATTATTGTGTACGATCATTATTCAAACGTTGATTTCGATCGCATGATTAGAACACAGGAAATAAGAACTTAATTTTAAATTTTCGCACGGCCGCCATCTTGAGGTTATGTAAACAGTTGAACTAAATTATATGTCAGTGCATTGAAATTTGTATAGTCATTTTCTGGACCAAGTTTCACTGCGTTCGGATGGTTAAATCGCGAGAAAAGTCTACTTAAATGAGTCAAATTCACTTGGCCGCCATGTTCGTTTTGTAATTAACAGGTGTTTTAAAGTCACATAGGTGAACGTTAACTTGTGCCCTTTATCACCGTGGAAAATTTCATGATGATATGAGTAATAGTTTCGGAGATATAGAATGCCGGTGAAATATTTCGCACAATCACCATGTTGATGAGACGTAATAACATTTGAAGGGCACCGTCGTGGTCGGCCGAAATAGTACTATGACCCTACTGAGTTTAATTGAAATCACTCCAGCCATTTAGAAGTTATTAGGGGGTGGGGGTGGCACATACACGGATGCACACACACATACATACACTCAGTCAAAAGGTGATCTCATAAGCCTATATTTTCATAAATGAAAATAGGCTAAAATCAAGAGAGGAAGACGAGCGATTCAATGTCGGTGCGTTTTCCCACCCTAAAATCAAAGCTGCCCATGTTTCCTCAGCGACGGGAGTTTTGATTGCAGTTTCTTGGTAAAATGTATTTCTAATATAAAAATTGCATTTTTTCAGTTTCTTTTAACTTAATGTTCTTATATTTGTTATATTTTAACATAGTATTTTTTTAAACTTATCTTTATTTAATTTTAACACATGGACATGTTCAAGAAAATGCTGTTAAAATTACTTAGGTTTGAAGAACAATCACATATTTCACACAGATCAAGGTACACTGTGACATTGTTCTTGAAACCGAATGAGCATATCTGTAAATACGATTGATACGTTACACAAGTTTTTACAAACATTTGTATTCAAAATACAGTACTAGGTTATATGTTATTTGATTTGCGTTTCTTTTAGAGGCTTTTAGAGGCTTTTAGAGACGCCAGAACGCCGGAATTTGGCCCGAAGGGGATCGTTAACGTGCCAGTAAATCTACTGACATGGCTCCCTCGCATTTGCGCTTCCTCAAATTCCAGCAGATTGCTCAAGGATTCGATAATCTAAATACTGAATATATATTTGTGCCTACGTGTAATACATAAATATCGTACATTATCTAAGCCTAAGTGAGCAGGATCTGATGATGATCGCTGGACGATCGATTAAGTAACCCATCCTCCCCTCCGATTTTTAGCCTACTTTTCACATTTTGCAAAAATGAGGAAAAAGTAGTCTTATGAGATCGGGCAAATGTGTGTCTGTCTGTCTGTCTGTCTGTCTGTCCTTCTGTCTGTGTGTGTGTGCCCCCCCCTATCAACTCCTAAACGGCTGAAGCAATCAAAACAAAATTTGGTAGGAGTAAAGGTCTATACCCGAATATCTCACGGCCATATTTGAAAATGATGTCAGTGCTACCAACTGCTTAAAAATCGCAATTGAAATTTGAGCTCCATGTTGGATATCTTGGAAGGTATGAATGGGAGCTATTTCAAAATTGGCATACGTATAGATAATAATATTGCAGTTTAATTTCCAGGAGGCCATACATCGCTGTGTTGCCAAAATGATTATAAGCCTGCTGATTGGTCCAATTTTTAAATGCACATAACTTCTACACTATCAATTGGAATTCAACCAAATTTCGTATGTTGTATGCATACATAACCAGATATGACTGAGCGTATTCTTGAGACCCACCAGGGCTGCCAACTGTTTTTTTTTTTTTTTTTTTTTTTTTTTTTTTTGTCGTGTAGCCTCCTGAGAGGCCGAGTGCAGGTCTTTCTAGTCGACGCCCGTGGGCGACCTGCGCGTCGGGATGAGAGATGGAATTGATGAAGATGAATGAAACTGGGCAAGGATGTGGAAGGAAGCGGCCGTGGCCTGTCAGAAGGTACTGTCCCAGCATTTGCCTGGTGTTGAAAATGGGAAACCACGGAAAACCATTTCAAGGACAGCCGACGATGGGGCTCGAACCCACGCGTCTACCGAGTCAGCAGAGAGCTTGGCCCCTTGACCTAACGCAGCGCTTTAGCCCGCGCAGCCACTACTGTCGGTTGCCAACTGTTAATAAATGCTCCTAATTTATTTTATCCAAATACCAATATATCAGAAAGTATGCAAGCCAATAGCTCTAAACTTTGCACACGTATAGTACCTGGCATTCTAGATGCATTTGGAGTAACTAATATACGTCAGTGCTGCCAACATGATTCTAAGCCTGCTGACAGGTCCAATTTTAAAATGCATGTAACTTCTATACTAACTAATGGATTTCATTCAAAATTGGCACAACAATAGATCATATTATTTCAGATTATTTCTGACCAATACATGCATGACATTATTGCCAACATCAGTTTACGCACGCTGTTAGATCCAATGTTTAACTGCATGTAACGTCCATGCTATTCATTGGACTTCAACCAAATTTTGTATTCTGTACCTTAAGAGATGGAACTAAGAATATATTCAGTCATCAGGGCTGCCAACTGTAGTGCTCTATTAGGCTACATTATCCAAGGTATACAGTATTTCGAAATAATTAGAAATTTCGATATTAGCAACTTAATTTCTTCATTATTCTAGATAGGTTCATATACTGTAGAATAATCATTGGCATGAAAAGTAGGCTCTTTAGTTCGTCACGGAACTTCTTGTTGTACATAGAAACGTGTTATTTTGTGATACATATCTTACGTAATACACTATTTCTTACAGGTTAGAGTGTATAAATACTTGTTTTCCCGCCTTATGTAATTAGGCACAATTTGTGTTGACCGACTGAAAAGCATTCTCTAATAGAACTTGGCAACACTGAAAAACGGTTTCTAATGCTTCAATACCTTTGTAACCCTAAAAAAAAGTATTCATTCATTTCCAAATGCTTGTGTTAGACTTTTAACTGCTATGTACTGAATTTCCAGATGGATAAACATCCCTGTGCTGAGTTATTTTCTCACATTTAGCCCCGTTCTACATCAAGGCCCAAAATCAATTTACCATATCCTCCCTTCTCCTATTGGTTCCATATATTACAATGGGTTACATTTTACGCAATGTACTCAAACCACTTTCCTTCATGGGTGCACCCGGAAAATAATTTCGGGGGGAAATGTGGATATGCTTGTAGGTAAAGACTTTCACTAGGCATGACAAATCAGACCTATAAGGGAGATACATCTTTTATACCCCCTTCTGGGTACGGTAAACTTTTAGAATCGCCACCATTCGAACTACTAGTCTACTTGGTCTGTTGTCAGCCAATTCAGCGCACTGAAGTCAAACATGAGTCAAACTTTGCATTTCCCTTAAACAAATGAATAGCGTAATTAGAATCACCATAGAGATTAAAAAAGCAAATCAAATGGTTCTATGGACAAAGACAAAAGAGCAGATAATTCTACGATCAAATAATATCACCTAATACAGCTGGAATGTGAAACTAAAAAGGCGGGCGCGTAGCGACGAACGGTTTCTTCAATAGCACTCTAAAGGTTAAAGTAAGGAGTAAGTCGCAAGGAACATCCCCGAAGAGAACCAATTCGTTCCTATTAATAGTTTCTAAGAAAAGGGTAAACACACAGTTGAAATTGAACATGGTCGGTGTATAACATTGCAGTTTCCCTTGAGTATTGTTACAATGACAAATCCTGTCCCCAGATTCAGCGAAAACGTATATCTAGGTATAAGATTGCTGTCTTCATAGCGAGTTGCAAACCTTTCCTAACCCTTCCCTTGCCCACTGTCACTCTCAAGCATGCGCGAGAGAAGTTTCTTGCTGTCGATTCATTTACTTTGCTTTGCAGTCCACCTTGTTGTGTAGTGGCTAGTATTCTCTGCTGTCACCGCGGAGGCGCGGGTTCGATTCCCAGTTCTGCCAAGAGATTTAATTCTGGTCTGAGGGCAAGAACGGGGTACACTTAGCCTCGTGAGGCAAAACTGAGAAGAGGCAGGCTCGATTCCTACCTCAGTCCACCTGGGAGTTTCCGTGGTTTATCACTTCTACTCCAGACAAATGCCGGGATGGTACCTAACTTAAAGCCACGGCCGCTTTCTACCTCAATTACAAATACACGCACTGGTAGACACATCACAGTAACATAGGTTATCAGACAAATTTTTCACACACCCAATGACACGGGGCTACATATCCACGATGTCGCAAATCCCCTAAAATAATCAACAGCAACTTTCCTTTGTGACATCGTGGTCATATAGCCCCGTGTACTTGGGCCTGTGTGGAATCTGTCATTGTGATGGTTGTACCGTACCATTATGCATATTTGTAATTAAGGCTAGGTTTGTGGTAGGAAAGGACTTCCTTAATTTAGGATTCGCCAGGAGTAGAAGTGGAAAAGTCCCAAAAAATTACTTCTAGAGTGACTCTTCTGAATTCTACCTCACGAGGTTGAGTGAGCTCCATCCCAGCCCTCAGTGGATAAATACATTTCTTGATAGAGCTGGGAATCGAACCCGGACCTCCACTTGGAGAGTCAAGAATGCTAGCCTTTACGCTAAGAAGTGGATGTGGGAGAGAAGATTACCAAACCAAAAGAGCACTTTCGTAGTTACTTAGCCATCTCTTTTTTTCTTCACTGTGTTCAATTGCCTTATGCGCAGTCTCCAAGTTGATAGTGAAAAGCCGTCTTCAGCTTTGAAATTGTCCTGAGATTTATATCTTCGGAACAGTATTGAATCCAATAGGGGTACATGGGAAAGTTGGAGGGTGAATGCAATAAAAAATATCTCTCTAAATAAACAGTCCCAAGATTAGAATTGGTACGTGTGAATATATTTATCTTCGTGGTAAGCATTCTTGGCTGTCACCACAGATTCCCGGCTTCGATTCCCCACTCTGCCAAGAAATTTAATTCTTGTCTGAGGGCTGGAACGGGGTAAATTCAGCCTCGCGATGCATAAATGAGAAGAGGCGGGTTCATTTCCAACCTCAGCCATCCTGGAAGTGGTTTTCCGTGGTTTACCACTTCTACCCCTGGCATATGCCTGGATGGTGCCTAATGTAAGGCCACGGCCTCTTTCCCGATCCTCATTTGAATTACAAATACGGTCGAACATTAATTCCGCTCGATTTTCCTTAATTCCACTCGGTCCTCTAAGGGACCCAAAAATAAGTTCCTCAACTCCGGTCAGGTTTTGACAAGGGGTCGGCAAAGGGGTTATCCCAATGACGTAAACAAATGCCATAACCCTCCTGCTCGCATACCAAGGGCCGGGTCTAACACCTTATGCAGTGCATGAGTAAATTCTTGAATGCAGCTGATTTTTCCGTTCTGGCTGGAAAACAGTATTTTCAGCATCCGCAGCTGATATCGAAAGTATTTTTAGGTACAAATTATACACCTATTATTATCTACATTTAATTTAATAATGTCTGACTAGGTTAAAAACATACAAACATTTAATTATGCACATGTTAAAAACAATGTATAAAATTTTTAGAAAAAAATAGAAAACTTGGCAGACTTATTTAAAAGAATATTATGATTAATTTTAAATCACTTGTATTTTCTGCCATATAATGTGCCAAACACTTTATACCTGATTTAACGAATGAGCGGACTTTACATCAGAGCGGTTGACCAATGGCACAACAATGTCTTGCGCTGCAGAAGGTGTTTGACCCGGCCCTTGGTACGCGAGCAGGAGGGTTATGGCATTTGTTTACGTCATTGGGGATAACCCCTTTGCCGACCCCTTGTCAAAGCATCTGTGGTCAAAGCCTGAGCGGAGTAGAGGAACTTATTTTTGGGTCCCTTGGAGGACCGAGTGGAATTGAGGTAACAATGGCTACCTGACTGGAATTCCCGAGCGGAATTGATGCCCGCCCACAAATACACACACTAGTGCAGCCATCTCAATAACACAGATTATCACACAAATTCCATTCACACCGCCAAGTACACGAGGCTACATGACCACAATGTCTCAAAGCCCCTAAACGAATCAACAACAGCGAATGTATCTTCGAGGCAGACTGTAGCAATCACTGAAAGAGTGTCACTTCGCAATATAAGTTACTGGACTTCTTTTAATTGTGTTGAATGGGATCGCTCAAAATTATTGCTATTGGTTTAGTGTTATCTTCAAGTAAGCCTCGCTCTCTCTCTCGTGTGAGAGCACTTCCTGGTAACTGCGAAATTTAGGGCAATGCTTTTATTTCTCTCGTTTGACTGCTTGCGTGTGTGTGCAGTGTCATCTCTTCGATGACCGCGACGTGTTCAACTAAATTTAATGCATCTCACTAAAAATTTGAAATTTCAAAATATAAATTTCACTTGAAATACGCGCTTTCCTCTTCTTGGAAATCGAGCCTCCAGTAATGGCATGAGTACTTGGCGTGACGACTGACGCATGCCATACAGCTACTTTAACCTTGACCTCAATAATCAAAGAAGCTGTCAGTTGAGGACATCACACCCATGTTCGTTCAGACGACAGCGCGCGAGTGATTGAACTTTGGCCAGTTATGAACTAGCAGCAACCGGTCGCCCCATGAAATCGTCTTAAGCACGTGGTTGTGCGTTCCGAAGTTCCGAGTGACTGCAGGGTATATATACACTGTCAGAAGAAAGCGGTGTTAATCATCACTACTTCCACACACAAGAAGCTCATCACTTCATCTTTTCACCCACCTCTTCCAATAATCTTCACTTAGCCATCATGCTTATTGGATCTGCATCACGCTACATCGCTGGCCGTGGGGCTGTTCAGAGGGTGTATTGGCGCACTACCAACGAACAGCAAGGTAACAAGATGCTCAAATATGGAAAGGTTTTAACCTTCGCCAAGGCTCAGCCAGGAGATGCAGCCATGCCTCCTCGAGTCACCAAGGACGTGCTCAGTCCCAACGCCCGCCGATCTCCTCAACAATGCTAGGTAAGTCTTCACATATCTTAATTGCCAACTCATATTCTTTTTTCATCAGTACGATAAAGAGTTATTTACTTTGGAATCAATTCTATTGCCGAATATTAAAGGTGCTGTTATATATCTCAAGTCTCACGCGTATTATTGATACGGTACATAAATATTTGTCTGGGATTAGTACGTAATCATCCCTATTAAGAAATTAAATTATTATAAGGACATAATTGAAGAAATGTAGTGGTTGATGATCTAGAAGTTTAGTCCCAACAACTGAACCAATGATCAATCAATTGCAGATATATCACGTATACTATAACTCCAGTTTTTTTTTCTTCAATTTTTATAGGGCTCTAATATTTCACAGTTAATTCATGTATCAAGTTATACAGGAAATAATTTCCGTGAGGTATGGTGGAAATAAGGTAGTCTAAAAGTTACTGTACTTAACTAATGAAAAATAGAAAGAATGATCTGTAATAATGTTGAATGCGTGTTAACTATTCTTCAATTATCTTGGGAATAATCACCGTTTTGATTTAATTCTTCTTCCTCTTCCTGTTATTATTATAATTATACTCTCTTGGTTAATAATTTTGTGTCGTAATTCAATGGAATGTGTAGTGCAGGATGACTTAAAAACTTCGAATATAAGTTAGATCATAACTTAACACATACTCCACTTATTATCTTAGTTAGTCAGGTATTGTTGTTTTAAGGGGCGGAACAGCAAGATCATCTGCCCCTGGCTCTTATCTCTGTACTGGTTGCCATTTTTGCTAGGTACTCGTGTATCAGAGAGAGTTCTACTATGTGGTCAAATCACGAAGTGATGATTTATAGTTCTCTACAGTATTTTATATAAAATATTATATATTATTATCTATAGGCCTACACGTGTGATAATATTACGTTTATTGAGGAGAATACCATACATTTTTTAAAAACTTATTGTGATATCAATTGAGGGAATCTCTCTCTCTATATATATATATATTTATTTGCCCTTAATCTGCATTGGTATGAATATGATCAAATGAAGGACACTAGAATTTACTAACTATACACATAAAATCGTTCCCTTCAACTATAATTACTATGGAACTCACTACATGCTGGTGTTTTCTAGTTCCTGATTTTTGTAGATTTTGAGAGTAAACGGAAGCCTGCACTCATTTCCGTAGATGAGAGGTAAATTTTCAAATAAAACTACACTCGGTATTATCATTCAGCTAAATGTCCACTCTGAGTCTATAGCTTAAGAAAAGTCAAGCTCAAAATTTGGGAGACACGAAATTTATAAACCACTTCATGATTGTGTACTAGATGTTGTACCGGAAGACCCGAGCTCAATTTCCATTGCCTACGAAGTGAAAGGAACTGTGAATCATAACTATGAAATGTAGAATATTTATAACTAACATAATTATCGTCAGGTCAGGTGTTACATGTAATAACTTAGAAAAGTAGAAATCATTCATTAGGAATTACTCCTTAAGAGTGGTGAAAATGCAATACTTTGTTGATCAGTCGTAATTTTACCACTATATTCAACAATACTGTTTAGATCATTTCACTGCTTCACAAATTTTCATTTTTGAGACGTTCTTGAGTGAAAATATTGTTGGCCACTCATTATGACGAATAGGCTTTGAAATGATACGCACATCATATTACGATGGTCTTTTAAAATGTAGCAATCATCTTAGTACGCATGATATGTCCACTGTACCACTCAAACCATTCGTTTGGAGTGTCCTATTGTTCGAGGAGACAATGGCAAAACAGGGATTTTGCAAATAATTATAACATATTAAAAACATTACAGGACAAGGCAATCGCATTATCTCGCCAATTAGACGTATTTTCAAGGTTACTGAAACTGTGGATATAGGTATTATATGGTTGAATTTTGTGACGGTAATCTAGTGCTTTAGTACCTTAGCACTAGCTTTAATATGACAAGTGTTGCAGTGGGTAACAAAGTTATATGGAAATGTTTTTGAACATTTTATGCCCACAAAGAATAATAATTCGATTTCGAAGTTTATAAACCACAGGGCATGTTGAACATATGCTAACCTATCATTTATCATTGATATTTACGTTCTATATTTTTAATTTTATAACGAAGTATTATTATTATTATTTGTATGTGAACTGAACGGAACTTTCTGCTGTACCATCCTGCTATTGTGATGATTCGTTGCAGAAGATAACGCGAACTTATTGGTTGAATATTGTGTAGAATCAAGATTCAGTTTACCTAAAACAGAAGTTGAGACTCAATACACAGGGATGAGAATAGCCTAAATTCTACTTAACCTCTGATCGGTGTCCCGTTTATTTCTTATGTAAGACTCCGTTTATTTGTATTTTGTTCAGAACTAGAATGTCTGCATTCTGTTTATATCAGTTGGTTAATATGTTGTTGTTCCATTTGAGGGGCTAGGGCATCGTGGTCATTTATCCCCGTGCACTTAGGAGTGGGTGCGCGTTTATATAGAAGTTGTCTGACAACCTGTGTTATTGTGGTGGCAGTAGTAGTGTGTGAATTTGTAATTCAGGTGAGCATTGGGAATGAGGTGGCCATGGCCTTAAGTTAGGAACCATCTCGGTATTTGCCTGGAGTAGAAGTGGGAAACCATAGAAAACCACTTCCAGGTTGGGAGAAGTGAGAACCAAACCCACCTATTCTCAGTCTTGCCTCACGAAACTGAGTGTGCCCCGTTCCAGCCCTCAGACCAGAATTAAATTTCTTGGCAGAGCCTGGATTCGAACACGGACCTCCAGGGCGACAGCCAAGAATGCTAGCTGCTACACTGGAAAGTGGACAGTTGGTTAAGAAAATAATCCTGTATAATGGTCGAAGTACATTAAATCATACATAATGATCAAATTTCAAGATTAAACTGGATATGTAATAACAATATGGTTGTTTCGTCCATGGTAGAGTAAAAACAGAATTGCTGTAGTTACTTCACTTAGGAGTTCCATATATCTCATTCATCATGTCCTGGAGTTGTGTTGTCTGTGTTATGGTGTCTGTACAATGAGTGAAACAGTAATGGTCTAAGTCTGAGTATGGGATAGGTTCCCCCTGGGACTAGCAATACTGTAATATCCCATCATTTAGCTTAAGTGAGTGAACAACTTAACTCTTTCTTCCAGATCCCCCCCCCCCCCCCCCCCCTTCCATGGCTAAGAAACCAGGTGAAATATGGATTAGTGTGACTTTTCCTCTTAGTTTGCTTCCCCTCGTGAAAAAGTTACTTGGATCATTTTATTTTTTATTAGTCGTATTGATGATGATAATAATAATGTCGTGTGGCCTATTGGGAGGCTGAGTGCAGATCTTTCTAGTTGACGCCCGTGGGTGACCTGCACGTTCTAATGAGGATGAAATTATGATGAAGTCGTCACATGTACCCAGTCCCCGTGCCAGTGGAATTAACCCCAGGGGATTAAAATCCCCGATGACCCGGCCGGGGATCGAACCCGGGACCTTTTGGGCCAAAGCCTAGAGCGCAAACCAATTCGCCCTGCGGCCGGACATATAATATATATATATATATATATATATATATATATATATATATATATATTTTAAGCCGTTTACCCTCCAGGTTGGTGGAACCCATGGACTCAGCGAGGGAACTCACCACTACCGCCGCTACGGGCAGTGTCCTAGAGCGGGGAACATCGAATCGGAAGGGATACAACTGGTGAGGTGGGATTGGTACCTCGCCCAGGTGGCCTCACCTGCAAAGCGAACAGGGGCCTCATGAGGGAAGGTAAGGGATGGTTAAGATGGATAGGCAAGGAAGAGGGAAGGAGGCGGCCGTGGCCTTGAAGAAGGGACCATCCCGGCATTTGCCCGAAGATGAAGTGGGGAACCACGGAAAACCACTTCAAGGATGGCCGAGGGGGAATCGAACCCCCTCTACTCATTTGGGCCACCCGAGGCTGAGTAAACCCCGTTCCAGTCCTCGTACCACTTTTCAAATTTCGTGGCAGAGCCGGGAATCGAACCCAGGACCTCCGGGGCGGCAGCTAACCATGCTAACCGCTACGCTACGGAGGCGACATAAGAATAATAATAATAATAATAATATTAAGAATGCATTTTCATTTGAGACTCCTTTGTCTTTCAGCGTCCAGTCAAATCTGCCATAATAATAATTAATAATAATAATGATAATAATAATAATAATAATAATAGTCGCCTCTGTTGTGTAGTGGTCAGCGTGCTTAGCTGCGACCCCGGAGGTCCGAGGTTCGATTCCCGGCTCTGCCACGAAAACTGATAAGTGGTATGAGGACTGGAACGGTGTCTACTCAGCCATGGGTGGTCTAAATGAGTAGAGGGGGTTCGATTCCCACCTCAGCCATCCTCGAAATGTTTTTCCGTGGTTTCCCCACTCTGTCTTCGGGCAAATGCCGGGATGAAACCTACCGTCAGGCCAAAGCCACCTCCTTCCCTCCTCCTTCCCTTTTCCTTGTCTATCCCTCCCATTGTTCCCATCCCGTCCCATCCCTCGTGAGACCCCCTGTTCGCTTTGCAGGTGAGGCCGCCTGGGGAGGCGCTCGTCCCGCCTCCCCTGTTGTATCCCCGGCCTGATGTCAAGCTCCAGGACACTGTCCGTAGAGGCGGTAAAGGTGGGATCCCTCGTTGAGTCCGTGGGAAAAGCCTACCTGGAGGGTAAACTGACTACGAACGAATAATAATAATACTAATAATAATAATAATATCACATTTTTTAATAGTCATCTTCAACCAAGGAGAAATAATCTATGAGCCAGCACGCAAATTCTAAAAAAAATAGTGGTTTAGAAATATTTGTTGGCTTTTGGATTGTTTAGCCATGCAGCCAGCTCCAATTTAGTGTATTATTTACTTCAGGAAAGATGATTGAAATGTACAGTATACATTATAGCATATAAATTGATTGATCTTGCAACATAAAGACAACATAATTATACTTACCCATGCCCGTGGCCGGATTCGAACCGGCATCTGAGGTCGAGTTCAATTTCAAGACCAACCCTTCTCCCCTGACTGTCACCAGCTAGCAAAAAGGATAAGAAAGAAAGAAGTAAGGTGTTTCATTGGGATAAATAATACACTCATATATATCACATCTATCTCACCTTCACATGGTATGATGTGCTGAAGGACGGCGAGACTCATGAATCCATCCCATCGAATCCAGTTCGTCTGTGGAAAGAGATTATTTAAATTACTTCCCAGGAGAGATTTTCGCATTTGTCACGATAAGGGTTCAATCAATTAAAAATACTATTAGTTGGAAATGTTCACAATAAAATTTGCTAGATAACTTGGATATTCTTACAAGCTTCATTGAGACACATGCATTACAACTGTGTTGTGACACCCACGTCTGGCACATGCCGCTTACCGATATTCTTAGATCAGCAAGCCGTTCTCACACCTGGCATTGAGATGTCAAGAGAACGATACAGATTGTGCAATTGGCTTACTGTCGTATTTGAGGCTTTCTCTTAACCCCTTCTTCAGTTCATATTAGATAAATGATTTGTAGTCTGGTTTTATTTTAAGGGCACCTTCTGCTCACATAAAAAATGTCATGTCATTCGCTCGAGGAGTTTTGACGCCAACCCCATAACAAACAAACATCATATTGAGGGTATAGTTGGTCACTAATCCACGATAAGTACAAAGTTTTAGCCAAAAGTTCCAAATATTCAGACAGAAGGCGATAACCCATAATGTTGTGGTACTAGTCAAAATGTACCTACGACTACTAATAACTCTCATGTGTTTGTTTGTTCACAGAATGCCGTTGTCAATGGATGTGCCTCAGGGAACGATAGCTCACTTGTCAGGAGAAACGCACTGCCGTGGAAAGATATGTCTGCCCTAGATACACCACTGTTAACAAAACTTTTCACTTACCACGCAGTTCTCGAGCTGGTTCATATTGATTTGCTGTGACATTAGATCTTGTCTACAGAAAGAAAACAGGGCTTTAAATTCGAGTTACTTGATTCCCGGAGGACTGAGTATTAAATTGTTACGAGTTTTGGAATCCATAAAATTCAATATGTGTTCGTAGATTTGCCTACAGCAAGTGATCCAACTTTAATCGTAATAGTATTATTTCTTTGCGTAAAATTTCCTGTAACGATAAAATATTCTTGAATTACCGTGTTTTAAATTAAATTGTTGAAATAAGGTAAAATACTTGTATATTATAAAAATAAGGCAAATAGATCTTCCAATAATTTTTATTACATTGGGAGAATATGATTAAATATTCAAATCAATAATTCTATTATTTGGCTTTATGTCAAAATTGAGTTAGACACAATTAATTTGAAGTTCTCTCACATTTTACTAGAATAGTGATTTTGCTATCAAAAATAAGGGAGAAACGGGGGCTTTTGAATCCACTACTTCTAAATTTAACAGGTACGCTATCAACATTGCAAATAAACTTTGAAGAATGCAACTTAATTAAATGCCAGTCTGGAGAAAGACTCGTAACCAAAGTTAATTTGGCCTGTTTATCACTGACAGGGGGTACTACAGACGCAACATACTCTCATAATAATAAATAATTGCGCGACTGTAATGCCTATTCACCGTATTCTGTATGCCTTTCAGAGTACATTTAAGTGTAGGAGTGGAGAATATTATATTATTGTTAAATATTCCTGCAGCTCCACGTCAATTTGTCCGTTGAAAATTCACGATGAATGACGAGATGTACTTCAAAATATTACATAGGTTAAGTTATGCTGTAATTTCTTTGCACATAATTTGTATTCATTGTAATGTATTGTAGATAAGGGGGAACTTTAAGAAATGTAAACATTACGCTTGATAGCATCCATTCGGATGACACTCTCCCCCAGAGGGAAGCATATTTTATGAAGTGCTGTATTATATGGACCATTTAGTTAAAGGTACACATTCAAATCACTCACATTAACGGAATTTGTTTTCAAATAAATTTAGTGATTAGCATTTAACGTCAAGAGATAACTCTTTACTTAAGTCAGATAAATTTCTCTTTTATCAGACTTGAAGTAAATGGTTTTTAAATGGTCACATGCCAATAACCTTGGCACTACTCTAAGAAGAAGATTAAGGTGTACGTTTATACCGTATGCTGCTTTTAGTATTGTACCCCTTTGACTTCATCGTTCCGTGGCTTGGGAAATCACAACCAATGTCGATTGATATGCATTGAAGATATGATTAAGCAACACTTTATAAACAAAAAATTTCTTCAAAACTCACTTTTACGGTTAGGTTCATTAATAGTTCATAACTCAGGCAAATTTTATGGAACCTGCTACTCCATAATTTTAAATATTGTATTGTAAGAAACACATTCAGACAAACCCTATTACATTCTTTTCTATTTTCTGGAAACGTTGGCCTTTCTAACAGATTAATTACCAATGAAATTTGTTAAACGCCGTTTAATATCCTAATTTAGTAAAAACTTAACGTTGGTGCGTGTGACTCCAAGCCATAGACTTATTAAAATAGGGAGGTAGTTATTTAATATAGTTAATTTATTTTAGGATAATTCTGTCTCAGGCTATATTTGTAAATATATATTTTTTACCAATTTATATTATAAACACCTACTGAAATAATTTAGTAGTTGAAATGATAATAAAATATAATTTCTATTTAACGTTATTTTGTAGCCTACTGGACACAGTTATTGCGCCACCAAAACCAAACGTCCATTTCCTTGTGAATATGTTCTTTACTCGTCCTTCCATTACATCTGACTCTTTGTCCTCTTAATTATGTAGCCTATACCACACAAGAAGAGTGTTTCTGCAGTTCACATGAGGTGACCTCTCACCATTATCCTGCAGGTAAGCATGGGAAGGTAAATAACACAGAGTCAAGAAATCAATCGGCACATACAGTGGTAAGCTAAATTATATGAACATCGTAGTCGGTAGGCCTACGTCAAAACAGAGTTATATTTCGGTAACAAGAGATTCAGTCTTGTCTTATTACTGAAACAATGAACGTGGTCTATGCTTGGATAGGTGACTATGTTTTAAAGGAAACAAATCACCTTACATTAAAGAAACTCGGTATTTGGATACAGACACAGGAAATAAATTAGGTTTTGGTAATATAGTAATAATTCTATATACATTAGTTTGTTGAGCTGCTTCATCTGAACGTTCAAAGTTCAAAATTCCTCAGATTCAGTCCTAGCACCTTTCCTAGCTCAAAATAATTACAAATGTACACGTAGTATAATCACTAGAGTAACACGGGTTACCGCGCATCATTCACGTTCACTAGATGTGACCTACATGGGACTGATGACCACCATATTTGTTGTCCTAAAACGATGCAGTTATGACATACTGATATGTTGGGTCTGAAAAGTCATTATATATTTTACAAAGTGCAGGGTTTCTACTGCTAGGAATCTGTGGATTATACTGGTGGAAATAACACAACCAGGTTCATGGCATAAACAAAGGTCCAAATGACTTGCGTCTATGATGTTTACATTATTTATCAGTTGTAGTGCTGACACATCCATTATTTGCTTCTAACTACCTCCCATGAATATCGTGCCTCTAGTCAATAGGGCAGGATAAGATAGCTTGCTCAACGGTAGCCTATATATTGAAACGTATATTGAACGAAGACCTTGCATTCAAAGCGTAAAAGGCAGGTGCTAGGTAAGGTTGCGAGTTATGATTGTATGGCAGCGGACAAGTGTAGAATATTTGGGATTTTGGCATTTTTGGTAACATAATTAATTCTCAGGAGTTGGATAAATGCAAATTAAACACTATTGCAATGATAAATAAGACGATTTAGGGATAGCGAAGTCTCCATTGGACAAAAATCATCCGGTTAAAATGCGAAAAAATATCTATGCAACTAGGCCATTTCTTGTTGTTTCTTCGCATGGGGGCTGGACTTATCTTGGATACTAATCTATGTACTTATATGTGTCGAGGCAGTATTATTGTGGGGTCTATGGTAGTGTGCGTGGCGTGCTTGGGTCTTCCTCGTTTCCCTCTTATAGAGTATATTCTAGCACGATTGGATGCGGAGGTGAGTTAATCACCTATTAATTCCTTTTGTCTTCCTAAAAGACTAAATTATACCGTGGAATGAATCGCCCCTGTTTTACTTAATTATTGGTAATGGTTGTAATATAAATATTTCTGAACTTATTTTCCAATAAATTTGTAAAATTAATTCAGTTGTCTACATTTGTTTCACGATTTTTACTTTGGTCTTACTTTAGGTCATGCCAGGATCATATGCCTACTTAAAGGTTAGTTAGTTAGTTATTGAAGTTTTAAGGGAAGACTACGAGCTCATCTGTCCCTACTTAAAAATGTTATTCTTTGGTTGAAAGTAGAGCAAATATTCAATCAATTGAGACAATAGCCAAATAAACTGACCTGATTTTCCTCGGAAAACAAGCCTTCGCGGACTCTATTGCTATAAACTCCTTTCGCGGCCTATCTGGCATACCGCTCAGTTCAGAGAGAGCGAGGACCAATTCTCGTCATGCCCTTCGCTCATACCAATCCGTATCAGTCTGGTTTCTACGGTCGCCGAACACACTGATGGGGGATGCCAAAAGCTTGCCTCTTTCAAAATTCAAGTTGTATATAAAATAGACCATTGCTTTATTTAACTCCTGTAGGGCCAATTGAGATAATGAGTGACTGATTGACTGACAAATGGAATACTGGTTTCAATGAATGAATGAATGAATGAATTGAGTAAGTGAATTGGGGAAAACAAGTATATTTCAGATCGAGTGAACAGGAATCTAATGTACGGTTGTTTGTAATGTTTTAAAATAGATAAATAAAAATAAATACATCTAGTAGCTGTATCTGTACTGATACATGCAGTTAATATAGTCGAAGGTGCAAAAATATACTTACTGAAGCCCTCTGTATAAGTGCAAGGGTCACTGAATCAGGAACAACTACGAATTTAAGATGTAGGCCTAGCCAAATAATACAGTATATTATGCACTGTGAAATTGGGTGAATACACGAATTGTGAAACGGTACATTAAAACCCAGGATCGACTGCGAAATAATCCAATCATATCAAAGCCTTGACTCATACTGTAATTCGTTAATTTATTTCACATTAAAACTATGATCGTATTTTTTAGAAATATCTGTAAATATATGTCCAATGTATTGGAAAGGCTATAGTAAGTTGCAAATAGTTTTCAACGACGTTTGATAAGTTAGTCTATAAATTTACATCTTTTAAAGTAGAAAACACACATGTCACAGTTTTTTTTAGAAGTAACGAAGAAGTCAAGATTAAGATTAATGTTTACTGAAACAAACATCCATCTAAACAAGATGTTCAGTAAAGAACATATAGCCTACTTTCTCCTAAATGCATGGGTATTGTTATAACTCTTTGTCCTTTTCAAGGAGTATGATTGAATGTTGGTTGTAGTAGCTTTTTGAAATACAACGTGCTATAGGGATATTAAACATGAATATGAGGTGCCCTTTGCTAGTGCTACCTCTGTACCAAATTTCGTTCATTCGGTTCTACCGTGTTCGAATTAATAGGGGGAATCAATTTTGACATAAAGATGGCCGCCATCCGCGAACTATTAGGCTAATGACCTATTAGATTGGTCAAAGGATGCTCCCTCCATAAAGGTATGTTGTTGCAAAGTTTGGTAGAGATCGGATGGTTATGTTTGTCCTAATTTGATTTAAGCTTTAAACATTTGTGTGGCCGCCATTACGTTTTTGTCAATATGGCGGCGATATTAATTATGACACTGAGATGCCCTTTGCTAGTGCTATCTCTGTACCAAATTTCGTTCCATTCGGTTTCACCGTGTTCGAATTAATAGGGGGAATCGATTCTGACACAAAGATGGCCGCCATACGCAAACTATTAGGCGAATGACCTATTAGATTGGTCAAAGGATGCTCCCTCCATAAAGGTATGTAGTTGCAAAATTTGGTAGAGATCGGATGATTAGGTTAATCGTAATTTGATTTAAGCTTTGAACATTTGTGTGGCCGCCATTACTTTTCAGTCAAGATGGCGGCGATATAAAACATGACACTGAGGTGCCCTTTGCTAGTGCTACCTCTGTACCAAATTTCGTTCCATTCGGTTCCACCGTGTTCGAATTAACAGGCGGAATCAATTTTGACATAAAGATGGCCGCCATCCTCAAACTGTTAGGCAAATGACCTATTAGATTGGTCAAAGGATGCTCCCTCCATAAAGGTATGTAGTTGCAGAATTTGGTAGAGATCGGATGATTAGTTTAATCGTAATTTGATTTAAGCTTTGAACATTCGTGTGGCCGCCATTACGTTTCAGCCAAGATGGCGGCGATATAAAACATGACACTGAGGTGCCCTTTGCTAGTGCTACCTCTGTACCAAATTTCGTTCCATTCGGTTCCACCGTGTTCGAATTAATAGGGGGAATCAATTTTGACATAAAGATGGCCGCCATCCGCAAACTATTAAGCTAATAACCTATTAGATTGGTCAAAGGATGCTCCCTCCATAAAGGTATGTTGTTGCAAAGTTTGGTAGAGATCGGATGGTTATGTTAGTCGTAATTTAACTTAAGCCTTGAACATTTGTGTGGCCGCCTTTACGTTTCTGTCAATACGGCGGCGATACAAAACATGACACTGAGGTGCCCTTTGCTAGTGCTACCTCTGAACCAAATTTCGTTCCATTCGGTTCCACCGTGTTCGAATTAATAGGGGGAATCAATTTTGACATAAAGATGGCCGCCATCCGCAAACTATTAGGCTAATAACCTATTAGATTGGTCAAAGGATGCTTCCTCCATAAAGGTATGTTGTTGCAAAGTTTGGTAGAGATCGGATGGTTATGTTAGTCGTAATTTAACTTAAGCTTTGAACATTTGTGTGGCCGCCATTACGTTTCTGTCACTATGGCGGCGATATAAAACATGACACTGAGATACCCTTTGCTAGTGCTACCTCTGTACCAAATTTTGTTCCATTCAGTTTCACCGTGTTTGATTTTCAACAAAGATGGCCGCCATCCGCAAACTATTAGGCTAATGACCTATTCGTTTGGTCAAAGGATGCTTCCTTTATAAGGGTATGTTGTTGCAAAATTTGGTAGAGAACGGATGATTAGGTTAATCGTGATTTGATTTAAGCTTTGAAAATTTGTGTGGCCGCCATTACGTTTCCGTCAAGATGGCGGCGATTTAAAACATGACACTGAGGTGCCTTTTGTTAGTACTACCTCTGTACCAAATTTCGTTCCATTCGGTTGCACCGTGTTCGAATTAATAGGGGGAATCGATTTTCACACAAAGATGGCCGCCATCCGCAAACTATTAGGCTGATGATCTATTAGTTTGGTCAAAGGATCCCCCCCCCCCCCGTAAAGGTATGTTGTTGCAAAATTTGGTAGAGATCAAATGATTAGGTTAGTCGTAATTTGATTTAAGCTTTGAACATTCGTGTGGCCGCCATTACGTTTCAGTCAAGATGGCGGCGATACAAAACATGACACTGAGGTGCCCTTTGCTAGTGCTACCTCTGAACCAAATTTCGTTCCATTCGGTTGCACCGTGTTCGAATTAATAGGGGGAATCAATTTTGACATAAAGATGGCCGCCATCCGCAAACTATTAGGCTAATAACCTATTAGATTGGTCAAAGGATGCTTCCTCCATAAAGGTATGTTGTTGCAAAGTTTGGTAGAGATCGGATGGTTATGTTAGTCGTAATTTAACTTAAGCTTTGAACATTTGTGTGGCCGCCATTACGTTTCTGTCACTATGGCGGCGATATAAACATGAAACTGAGATACCCTTTGCTAGTGCTACCTCTGTACCAAATTTCGTTCCATTCGGTTTCACCGTGTTTGATTTTCACACAAAGATGGCCGCCATCCGCAAACTATTAGGCTAATGACCTATTCGTTTGGTCAAAGGATGCTTCCTCTATAAGGGTATGTTGTTGAAAAATTTGGTAGAGATCGGATGATTAGGTTAATCGTAATTTGATTTAAGCTTTGAACATTTGTGTGGCCGCCATTATGTTTCCGTCAAGATGGCGGCGATATAAAACATGACACTGAGGTGCCTTTTGTTAGTACTACCTCTGTACCAAATTTCGTTCCATTCGGTTGCACCGTGTTCGAATTAATAGGGGGAATCGATTTTCACACAAAGATGGCCGCCATCCGCAAACTATTAGGCTGATGATCTATTAGTTTGGTCAAAGGATCCTCCCCCCGTAAAGGTATGTTGTTGCAAAATTTGGTAGAGATCAAATGATTAGGTTAGTCGTAATTTGATTTAAGCTTTGAACATTTGTGTGGCCGCCATTACGTTTCCGTCAAGATGGCGGTGATATAAAACATGACACTGAGGTGCCTTTTGTTAGTACTACCTGTGTACCAAATTTCGTTCCATTCGGTTGCACCGTGTTCGAATTAATAGGGGGAATCGATTTTCACACAAATATGGCCGCCATCTGCAAACTATTACGCTGATGACCTATTGGTTTGGTCAAAGGATGCTCCCCCCATAAAGGTATGTTGTTGCGAAATTTGGTAGAGATCGGATGATTAGGTTAGTCGTAATTTGATTTAAGCTTTGAACATTTGTGGGGCCGCCATTGCGTTTCCGTCAAGATGGCGGCGATATAAAACATGACACTGAGGTGTCCTTTGCTAGTGCTACCTTTGTACCAAATTTCGTTCAATTCGCATTCACCGTGTTCGAATTGATGGGGGGGGGGGGCAGACATTCAGAGTACACACACTCACATACAGACACACACACACAGACTCACACACACACATACACACACACACACACAGACTCACACACACACATACACACACACAGACAGACACACTTTTTTCGCCCTGTGTTGATCTCATAAGTCTACTTTCATTTTTTGCAAAAATCGAAAGTAGGCTAAAAATAGTAATGATGATGAAGGATGTCGGGTCACTCGGCAGCGTAGCCGAGTACGTTATGTCATACCAACGACTGCATTGGGAAGCTGCAAGTTTAGAGATCGGGAGTTTGAACCACAACGTTGACAGTGGCCATACTGAGTATGTTTTACCCTTTGGTTTTTCAATGCTCACTACATAATGCCGGGATTGGGTTTTACTTAAGAGCTGGAGCTCCGATCCCAATCATAGATATTAATAACTGCAATTACACACACTAGTACAGCGACCACAATGACACAGGTTATGAAACACACAAACACTAAAGACTGATGACCAAGAATATCCCAAGAACTGTTGGGTATCTTCCATGAGGCCAGGTTCGATCCTAGGCTCTGTTTAAGGCTGGTTTGAGGTTTGGAATTGCATCCACTCAGCCCCGTGATGATAACTGAGTAATACATAGTTCGCACTGCAACTCAGCCATCCTAGAAGTGACTTTCTCTGGCTTCCCCAATTCTAGTCCTAATCCTAGATTGAATTACAAACACAAGCACTACTGAATACATCACAATATCGACAGTGGTAGCTACGGTCGCTAACGGGCAGTGCGAGGCCATGAGACCAAGCTCTTTGGGGACTCAGTAGACGTGGTTTCAAGCCCCACCGTCAGCCGTCCTAGAAATGGTTGTCCATGGTTTCCCCATTTTCAACTCCAGGGAAATGCTGGGGCGGTACTTTCTGACAGGCCACTGCCACGTCCTTCCACATCCTTGCCCAGTTTCATTCATCTGAATTCATTTCATCTTTCATTAACTGCTTTCATGAAGTATGTGTCAGGAAGGGCATCTGGCTATAAAATCCATCCGTCACCTACTTTCATCGCAATTTTATCCCCGAACACGTTGAAAACGGGAATAGTAAGGGGTAGACATACATACTAGAGACATCACAATAACACTGCTTTTCAAAAAAATTACACACTCACCCAAGAACATGGAGCTAATGACCCTAATGCCCTTAAATGAAATAACTATCCCAAAGCCCTAAGTTATTTGAAGGAACAATAACAAATATAATTTCAACCATCCTCGCATTACAGGAAGTTACAATGTTCGTTATTCTTCTGAAGAATTACCTGGAACTGACAAATGTGGGAATACTTCGGCATGACAAACACAATAACATTCACACACACTCTCTCCCTCTAGAATGGTAAATGAAAATGTGCACGCAACAAACTCACCGACAGACATTCTTTGAAACATGAAACTACACGAGACTTAGATGAAGACGTTCGTAGGTATCACATAGCCCTGAATGTTTAGTGGTAATGTTTCTAGCGTACTTTTCACATTTTACAACAAGTAGCTGCGTGATGAACTAAATATCCTATTTCCATTTATCCTACAGGTTTTTTTCCATTAAAAACTTAACCGCCCATTAAAAGGATTTCCCATGTGATGTACTAAATCGCTTTTGGTACACATCCTATGTTGTGATACAGTACAGCAGCAATTTCAAATTCAAAAGTCAATATCCATAAGTTATAGTCATTTCACACAAGAGACATGAAAAATACCAGTTGATACCCGTCAAAACATGACGGTCAATGGGAAAATATTTACTGAAGGATTTTCTTATATAAATTCCTTGTAAATTACGATTACTTTTTAGCACCGTTGCAACATTAAGGGCGTCGAAAGATCGCACTCTCGAAATTTGCTGAGGTAAATAGAGACCTATACGTTCCAGAGTTTCCCCTTGAATTTGTTTGTGATACAGGATGTCAAGCGGCTCCTAAAAGAAAATGGAAGTGCTTAATAGGAGCTCTTGGGAAGCGTTCAGATTTCTATGGAGGATAACTATGGCCCAAAAGTTTAGAGTAAGAATGTGTGGAGGAAAACCACTTAATCCCAAGGAATTCAAGAATATAGTCCGTGGCAAACATAAGTAACTGGCTTTCATCTTCTGTATTTAATATGTTAACGCTGGTGTATATTTCTGAACTACTGAATTTATGTTCAATGACTGAAATTAATTTCATTACAGTGTTACTGTTTTGGTGTAAGAATGCAAACTTTCGAGAAATTGATTATAGGCTATCCATCGCAGAAGTGAATGTTTCGCCGTAAATCTCAATTACGTTATCATCATGCGTTCCAAGTCTGGCTGGTAATTCAATAACATTTGACTCCCCACCATCCACAAAGGGGCAGTCGCCGTTAAATTCTAGCAACAAAATCAGAAAATCCCACTTCATATGGTTTAAATTGCATGTTTTTGTGTAAATGGCGAATTATGCAGAAGGGCCAAAAAAGTATTTAATACAGAGAGGTTAGTTTGGATGTATCGGAGACCCTCGCTAGCCCGCTCGCCCGTGGCGCGAGCCTGTCTCCCGCCAGGCACTTTGCTGTTATGCGGCGCCCTCGCGGCATTGAGTCATTGGGTATAGGAATTTGTACTTAAATTTGTACTTCAATGTGATCCTTGACCAATTTTTTGACGAACTGACTTACGGAGAGCGATTGTCCACTTATTTTCAACAAGATTCTGCCACTGCTCACACTGACGAAGCATCCATGACAGAATTGCGTCGCATTTTTGGTACTAGGATTATAAGTCGGAACGTGTGGCCCCTGCGAAGCCCAGACTTATCGCCATGTGACTTTTATTTGTGGGGGACGCTTAAAAATAGAGTGTATGCGAGAAACCCTCCACTATAATGATTTTAAAGACTATATTACAGCTGAAATACAGTCAATCGGTGCTGAGGAACTTCAGAGAGTACATGCCAGTTTCATAAAAAGGTGCCAGCGATGTGTAGCAGTGAATGGCGAACATTTTCAGCACCAGCTGTGAACTAGGTAAGTAAAAAAAAAAAAAAAAAAAAAAAAAAAAAAAGCAAAGCCAACTCCGTACAGGCCATGGAGGCCCTGGGAGTAGTGGAAGGTAGAGGCTTCCACTTTTTGTGACATCGGCACTAGATGGGATGGAGTGGCCCGGCCGCCTTTGCTCCCAGGAATTACCCTGGTACTCATTTCCGGTGTAGGCTGAGTGAACCCCAGGGCTATTTGCGTTTCCGAAAGTGGTAGTATTGTTTCTAAAATCCACTACCTGGGTGGGGATATAACCCACTCTCTTTCAGTTAGAAGCTCAGCGCCTCTAGCGACTGCGCCACGCAGCCCCCAGAACTAGGTAAGTACAATTTCCTATACTCAATGACTAAGTGCCGCGCGGGCGCCGCATAACGGCAAAGTGCGTGGCGGGAGACGGGCTCGCGCCGGGGGCGAGCGGGCTAGCAAGGGTTTTTGATACATCCAAACTAACCTCTCTGTACAATTGTGAATAACTGTTTGGCGAGAAGCGTGCGGCACAACAGGAAATACCTACCTGAAGACTCGTCTAATAACAATTACTGTCCCACAAAAAAGAATAATGTTGTTACCCGTAATATATTTTAGAAGACGATTCACAAACATTAATGAATGAATATTTGCCATTGGGGCTTCATCCCACATTATGAGCTGTGCTAATCGAATATCGTCAGCTGCATTGCACTTTTAGTTAGTCTACCGAACTCTCAATTAAATTTAGATGTATTTTGAATGTTGATTGCTCGTGAAAAATACTGTTTAAAATATGAAGTGTACCCTCCCCAGAGCAAGAATTTTCTGATCTTACATGATTAGCTTCTGAGGAGTCTTATATAGACAACTGGCCGTAAGAACTGTCGCTTGTATCTTTGGAATATAAGGAATAAATGCGATGGTGTTCAATTCTGGGAATTTAAAAACAATATCGTATTCAGGTGGAACAGTAACATTGGCACCAAAGGAAACGAAGGAGATAGCACTGTTGTACTGCCGAATATGCCGTCTGAAATTCCTTTAGATATCACCAGTGAAACATTATTTCAGCCCGTCAATTATTTTATATTCCGGCAGATCTATTTCACTATTACAACAGCAAAGGACAAAGTAACCAAGCGTAGATTTCTTGCGAACGAAATACAATGCAGAACAATGATTACATTCGTTTGTCAAGGACCCTACACTGTGCTGCATAATATCTGGAATTATCTCTGAAATGGCATATTTATATTGGACTTAAAAAGTGGCTTCGTTTTTTCTGCGATTTCTCACCTTTTTGTGTCTATTTGTAGTTTACATACGATCGGTCAATGATTCTTTCGCTGAACGGATTTATTTATAGTAGTATTTCCCCCGAAATTTACGTCATATTCGATAACACTATAGTGACCTGCATCAACGAAGTTGCTAAACATTAAGTGGCAAATAATGCTTCCATTGGCAAAATCAACAGCGTAGTTATACTCTGAACAAGTAATCAATATACTATTGGCTTATACAATGAAGTTCAACGTGATCAGTATATTCACCGTCTAGAGACTTGCATACTCAAGTTGGTTGCTGAGGAGAATGCGTTGAGACTTCATCAAGAATTATAATTATCCCTGCCAGCAACTATTTTTGCAATAGTTTGCAAACGCAGCTCATGATGACGTTCTTCATGTTGATATAGACAGTACGAAACTGCTCTAAATAAGCAATTTCCATCACCAGTTATACGTAAAATCCTTTAGGTTCCCATGACAGTACATTATGCAGAGGAGTATAGAATCACTTCGCCAGCCACCGTAATGGATGAAGGTTTGGAATTATATGTTCCATGTATGTCAAAAATCGTATTAATACAGGGAAGCTCACTCTTATGGCTACATTCTTGGTTATCGCCTTGAAGATCCTGTTTCGCTTCCCTGCTCTGCAAAGAAATTTAATTCTGGTCTGACGGTTGAAACGGGACTCACTCAGCCTCTAAAGGTAAAACTGAGGGGAGGTGGGATCGATTCAAACCTCAACCATCTTGGATGCGGTTTTCCGTGGTTTCCCACTTCCACTCCAGGCAAATACCGGCATGGTTCCTCGGTCGTCTCCTTCCCAATCCCAACCTGAATTACATATACACAGAATAATACAGCCATCACAATATCACAGGCTATCAAAGAAAATTTTACGCACACACCAAAGTACATGGGGCTGAGTGACCACGTTGTCCAAGCCTCTTAAATGAATTATGTTCGCCAATTGTCTCTCATGGCGAAAGCGATTGTGCGAACGCGCGAGTGCCTAGAATACAAATTTTTTCTTTATTTAAAGTATATGGTAACGTAAATCGCGGAGAATTCGTAACTATACGGGAATGATAAAAGTAAAATATGTTTTGACAATGGAATACCAATAGCAGGAAAGGAGAATACGGAGAAGAAGAAACGTATCCGTGATGGGATGTGAACCCCTTCGACTATGCATACTATAATTCTAAGTCTGCAACGTTTGCTCCTGAGCCACCCGGACAATGTAAAGGGAGCGCAATATTAAGTTACGTAAACATCACACACACTCAACTGCAAGTTCCAGTTGTTCAATATTCCCTTTCATTTATAATTCTATTCCAGTATTTATATCGTGGAAACTTCATAAACAATATTCCCCGCATTTATAATTATCATTAATAACTATCACATTTACTTACTTAATTCCTCTTGTTCCCACTGGAACATAGGGCATCCGTGAAACGCCTCCATTGCGGTCGTCGACTTGCCAATGCTTTAACTTCCTTCCAGGTCTTCCCAGTTTCAAGTGCCTCCTCCTCTACAGTCCTCCTCCAGTCTTCCTAGGACGACCTCTCCTCCGTGCACCCTGTGGGTAGTTTATTGGCTGAGGAATAACCCACCCACCAAGGGAAGATGATTAAGAGAAGGAAGTAGGTTTTTGATTGGAGAAAAAGGATAGAAAAATAGGAGGAGAGTCCCACAAAAGTTATGAATTTGACTTTCAATACATTTAGAAGCGGTTGCCACCGCAAATCCGTGCTCGGATACCTAAAGTGGGTACGAGCTTGGTCGAAGCTGACGGGAACCGCAGCTAAGACTTGGGCAGTTTGCCAGAGAAAGGCTTTAGTGTATTTCCTCCCAAGCACGAATAAAAGTACTATAGGGAAGGGTGATGGTCTGGCCAGACAGATAGTAAAAGCTTTATTGAGTATGAACGAGGGCATAAACCTAGGAAGAGCTAGGAAAGCCAGGATCTTGCCTAACTGTAGTATCAGAGAAATGATGAATCCAAAACCAAATATTTAATTTATTTGACAATGCAAAGAAGTTTGAGGAAATTAACAAGCATGTAATATAATTTTGACAAACATAGTTCATTTGAACTTTTTAACAAATGGGGTCGCAGACCTCTCAACATTAAACGTTTGCTCCAGGCAATTGACAATTTACAAGGTTTCAAACCTTACATGTTTCTAAAATCTTTATAAGATTTAAACAAATAAACAATGAAGCAATTAAAGTTTGAACGTGAATTGGAGTACAAAGAGTGTACCTTAAGAAATTCTTGAGAGAATGTTCTAGAGAAAGTGACAACTTCGAAAATAACAATAATAAAACCATGAAAAATAAGATAGAAGTTCCTACAACTTCTTGTATTTATACAGAATTACTATATGAGAATTATACAAAAGAGGGCAGGGCACTTACTGTGAAACCTGAAGAAAGTTAAAAGGAAGTTTCTAGACTTCCCAAGTTTGAGCAGGAATCACTAGCCAAATGGGACAGTTTCCATTTCGTGAAACCTGAACATAACTCGCTCAAGAGTTTAAAGAATTGTTTTCCCTGATTATAGGAAAGGAACAATGTGATTTGAAACTTGTATCACACAAGCAATAATGCAGAATTTAATTAATGTTAAACTAGCAAAGTTGGAAGGGCACTTCTTGAGTGACACCTTATAGAAAGTTACAATTTTATTAATATGGGTGGTTAGTAGAAGGTTGAGGAAAGATCATTGGGATATAGGATCAATGTTCATGGCCGTATTTAATATAACCGGACGATCGCGACGCGGTAGAAACGTGGAGCAAGCACTGATTATCACTATAGTCTGTAAAGATTGATGCAAAGTTCACTATAGAAACTCGAAAGTTCATGAGAAAGAAAGTTTTTTCAATGCTGAAAAGAACTGGTTGCACTAGGTAGGCGAGAGTCTATTGCTGGAGAAAATGGTGGATTACAGTTAAAGGCGCCATAAAACATCCCAACGGTGGACGAAAGTTAGCTATTGCAGTAATTTAAGGAAGATTCCTCATTTTAACTAGTATTTTCACAAGTAAGTGAAAAATACCTGACGGCAAGCCTCGCAGATAGAGTACCAGATCTGGAAAGTTCCAGAACGATCTTTAGAGAAGAATGGAGTCAAAGTTAATCCAGCGGAGGAACTAACTTTATAATTTATAGACAGCGGGTATTAGATAATATCCCACGTAGTGAGAAGATTTCTCATTTTGCAAGCATAAGAAATGCTGCTTTTCACCAAGATTGGCTTGATTAGACAAAAGCCCAACATGGAAAATCCCGCGAAGAATGATTACCGCCCCACAAGTAATCTCACGCTGTCTATAAAATAATCAATAAAAGCATGTAGATAAAATTGATGAAGATGAGGTTAAAACCTTTAAAATGGTACTTATCTTGATTTCATGTTGAAGGCGAAGTTCCGTACTACTTTGCCAACATGGCGTAGAAGAGAGTATGCCTCTTTGTTTGAGGAGGCTAGCTCGAGAGGAGCTTTAACTGATCGAGTCAACTGCCGACTGAGAAGTGAGACTTGCTCAACGGAGCACGGAAGGTCCAAGGAAGGGAAAAAGAGTGGGGGGTAGGAGACAAAAGGAGAACATATAAACATTGCCAACTTTAAAACAAAAAATTGATCTCTTGCTGAGCCGGTCTTCAAAGAGTTGACAACAGATGATACTAGCGCAGCATGGTGAGTAAAAGAGTAGACGTAGTTCTCTTGCTCATGGAGATAATAGCTGGCGATGGCAGTAAAATCTGGTAGCCAGATGGAGAAGGAATTCCTCTTGCGCGAGGAAGAGTTGAAGAGCTTCAGAGATTCGCTGTTATATGACGCTAGGTGGGTCATAGAATATATATCTGGAACAGACTCATACAAAATATAAGCGACCTGAACCCCTAAGAGAAAACAGAAGATCACTGTTGGTGTTTGACAAAGAGGAAGGAAAGAACCTGCAAAAGCATTGAAAATTATAATCTCTGGTACCGTGTATTCCAAGAATGCACCATACTGGGAGGGGAAACACCAACAGGGAACAAGAAAAACAAGTAAACATTTAAAGGTAATAAGCAATTGCGGAGAAGTAGTCTTGTGATCTGACCATTAGTGGTCAAAACTCTGACTACCCTGACTCTCCCATCTCTTCCAGGGTAACACTCGGTCACTCTTCCAAAAGGCCAGACTAGGGGGGGTGAAACATCCCTAACTAAGACCAAGTCCCCCACTTTAATGTCGGGACTGGAAAGAAACCACTTCTGTCTCCCTTGCAAGGAAGTTAAATATTCCAAGTTCCACCTCTTCCAAAAAGAATTACGGAGGGTTTCAAGATTACGCCAAACAATAGGTAGATTAAAATCCCTGTAAGAATTGGGAAGAGGAGGAGGGGCAGAGAGAGAAGTGCGTGTAAGACAGTGACCAGGTGTGAGTGGAAGGAGGTCATCAGGGTCATTAGAAAGCGGAGTTAAAAGGCGAGAATTAACGACATCTTCCGTCACAAAATAACTAGAAGCTGAGGGAAATAAAGCACTAGTAAAGATTGCGATACAATGCAAAAGGAGAATTAACAAGTTTAAACAATGCGTATAGAAACAAGTACATCTATTCAGGACAAGAATATACCAAATAAACAAAGGAACTATGCGAGTAGAAAGCAAGAACGCCATAGGTAACAAACGAGTAGCCATAATCAATGACCTTAAGTTACAATGAGTATCAAAGGGGTTACTCAGAAAAATACTTAAGTCAGCGAGAAACGTGACGTGACAAGTATAAATGCAAAAACACATCGAATGTGACGACGAGAAAAAACAAGTTTGTTCATCAATGAACATTAAGATCGCAAAATATGTAAGCAAAGTGAAATACATGAACGCGTGAGAAATACGCAACGAAGTTTTGATACAAGGAACGAAGCAGTTTGAGAATACGAGCGTGAGTAAGTGGAATACACAGGCAAGCACGGCCTTGACACACATAGTACAGCGAGATAAGGCATATAAATAGCTGAAAGAGTCCTTAACTGGAACAAGTTTATTTTGGGAAGTAGGTGAACGGCTTCTGTACTTGCAGTAGCGACTCGCCAGACGATCGTTGGCAGTCGGCCAGAGTTGAGATAAGAGAAACTTGTTTTGACCTTTGTCAAGCGTACAGGAAATAAACAACAACTTGGCGTTATCCAGGCTTGTATACAAACAAGTTTGAAAAACAAGCAGTTCGGAATAAACAAACAACACTTGTTGAATCAGCTGTGACTTAAAGCAGATATTCAGGTTGAAGGGCCTGCAGTCAATCGTAACTTGGACGTGAACAAACAATTTAAAGACGTATGAAACAGAGTAGGAAATCAATTTCGCATAATTTTGAGGATCACGAAATCCGACAATTTTCGACAGGAAAAAGCTTGATTCTTCCGAAATAGGAAGTGAAGCCGGGACATTGAGAAGAAGGTTATGCATAAGAATAGATATTCTTGATGTTAGGGAATTCAGATTTTCAAGCGGTTTCAAAAGCGACTTCCAATTGTGAGGAAGGAGGGAGGAGCCGGCCGTGGCCATCCTTCTACATAGCGAAAGAAGTGAAACATAGCGTACAGCAAAGTGATGGAGACTGATAGCCATGGTTTTACACAAGGGGAAGATAGTTTTCGAGAAAGAGTTTAAGCAATTAACTGCTATAAAAAATGACGTGAGAAGGTAAACGAAATAACACAAAGCAAGGCGAACTTGAATGGCCATCTTGTGCGGGAAGAAGGAAAAACCATTTAAACAACTTACAGAGGTAGCGCAGTTGTTCACGATAAGACATCGTTTCGGCAAGTGTTTTTCAAAAATATTGAGATCTGAAACATGAGCGTTCTCTTTTTCAGAAATGGGATTTATGTCAGCTGTAACGAAATGACATTGCGCTTTGGTTTGAACACTGGGATGCTGAATTTCACCAGTAATAACCCAACCAAAATCGGTGTCTCTGGCGACCACGGTTGAAGATAACTTGCGTGTTTGTTTGCGAAGGCACTTCCAAAAAACATTGGCCCTGAAAAGTACAGCAATGGGACTTTGAACATTAAACTGAGGATCGGCTAACCTTAAGTGCGAGGGAATGTTTAAACCGGAAGTATTAATGGAGTGACTTGGAGTGTCCTTGCCAATACTGGTAAGAATGAGACAGTTTAAATTAAGATTGGTGTTTCTTTGGCAAACGTCTCTGATTTTCAATTTTGAAGACTGCAAGACTTGAGTTTTCAAATTGTCAATGCCGGTCACATTGATAGAAGTAGGCGATGACGAAAGACCTAGTTTTTTAATCAACGATTGCGAAACAAAGTTGTGCGTTGAAGCGGAATCGAGAAGACCACGGGTTCTAAACCAATTTCCAAATTTATCTTGGATTTCGAATTGTACAGTGGTCAAAAGGGTTTGCGCACTATGAAAAGTTTCGGCGTTGGAAATGCAGGAAGAAGCATTAGTTTGTTCGGAGCTGCTCTGCATGGAGCTTGAAGAGGCGGGTGCTGATGACCTCGATTTATCGTGAACGTGCAATAAAGAATGATGCGGTTTTTTACAATGGAAACAAAGATTTGATGACGTACAGTTTGAAGAAGAATGCTTAGGTGATAAGCAGTTGAAACAATGTTTGCTATTGAAGACAAACTTCCTTCGATCTTCGACAGACAATTCTTTAAAAGATTTGCACGAATACAATGTGTGAAGCTTTTTACAGAGCGTGCATTTTAACGATTTGTTAAGCGGCCTGATATGTTCTCTTGCATGATTGAAAGAAGAACGGGGTTGCTTGTTCTCGACAGATGGGGGCTGATGTCCCTTTGAAAAAGCAAGGTTTTTCTCAAAAATGTGAGACTGATGATTCGTTTCGACCTTTTCGCACTGAAATGCGAGTGCTGTAAGGACTTGGCATCGGCTGTTAAGAAACGAGATTAAGTGTTCGAAGGAAAATTCTTCCTTGCGAGCGAGTTCAATTTCCCAAGCCTTTAAAGTTGAAAAATCGAATCTTGATGTAGCCAGATGAATGAGTATGGTGTCCCATGTTTGGACAGGCTGCTTAAGTTGGTATAATGCTCTGACATTCAACTGTATAGAGTCTAAGAGGTTTCTTAAAGAGGTGACGTCATTAGGTTTGACGACTGGTAGGTTGAAGAGACAGCGTATGTGGCGAGCTACACTTAAACGTAAATTGCCATATCTCTCTTTAAGGAGATTAAAGGCGATGTGGTAGTTGTCTGCGCTTAAAGGCAGTGACTCCACTAAGGCTAAGGCCTCAGATTCCAAAGACGTACGGAGGAAATAAAATTTATGAATGTCAGAAATCTCGGTATTTTCATGAATTAGGGAGCAGTAAAGTTCGTAAAAAGAATACCATTCTCCTTCCTTGCCTGAGAAGTGCGGTAGGCTTATCTTAGGAAGTAACGGTTTCGGTTTGTTCTTGTGAACTGAAGCGGGTGCGAACTGGGCCGGATTGATGACCTTAGTGTCCGGTTCTGAGATATTGCGGATCAGTTGGTGGGCCTTTGCAATCCCTTCAAAGTACAAGGGTTCGACCTCGTCCCGATCCGATTGAAGTTCTGGACAAGCGGATTCAATCTCGGTTTGAATTTGATCATAATAATCATAAGACCGTTCGTACAACTTAAGGCGATGTGTCAAGATGTCTAAATCACACTCGGCGGGATTTAATTTGCTGATGAAATTTCTGAATCTAGTGAGTTGCCCTTTATAGGAAGAACGTCTAGTAATGAGAGTTTCATCTTTTTCAGTAGGAGCCATGATAAAGAGAATAAATTGAAATACAACTCACGAAACTGTAGAACCTTGGAGATGCTGTCAAGCTGGCAGCAGCAAATGAGTAGAAAGAATGGGACACACCATAGGAGACAGGAGCGGCCTCTTTCCCGTTCACAGGCTTTGCATGATGTAATTATAGCTGAAAAATTCAAAGCAGATATTAGTAATATGCAAAGTATTGTCAAATGACACTTTTTTAAAAAGAAAAAAAGAAAAAATGGGCTCTCCCGGGTTTCTGGGACCAAATTTTGGGTAGTTTATTGGCTGAGGAATAACCCACCCACCAAGGGAAGATGATTAAGAGAAGGAAGTAGGTTTTGGATTGGAGAAAAAGGATAGAAAAATAGGAGGAGAGTCCCACAAAAGTTATGAATTTGACTTTCAATACATTTAGAAGCGGTTGCCACCGCAAATCCGTGCTCGGATACCTAAAGTGGGTACGAGCTTGGTCGAAGCTGACGGGAACCGCAGCTAAGACTTGGGCAGTTTGCCAGAGAAAGGCTTTAGTGTATTTCCTCCCAAGCACGAATAAAAGTACTATAGGGAAGGGTGATGGTCTGGCCAGACAGATAGTAAAAGCTTTATTGAGTATGAACGAGGGCATAAACCTAGGAAGAGCTAGGAAAGCCAGGATCTTGCCTAACTGTAGTATCAGAGAAATGATGAATCCAAAACCAAATATTTAATTTATTTGACAATGCAAAGAAGTTTGAGGAAATTAACAAGCATGTAATATAATTTTGACAAACATAGTTCATTTGAACTTTTTAACAAATGGGGTCGCAGAACTCTCAACATTAAACGTTTGCTCCAGGCAATTGACAATTTACAAGGTTTCAAACCTTACATGTTTCTAAAATCTTTATAAGATTTAAACAAATAAACAATGAAGCAATTAAAGTTTGAACGTGAATTGGAGTACAAAGAGTGTACCTTAAGAAATTCTTGAGAGAATGTTCTAGAGAAAGTGACAACTTCGAAAATAACAATAATAAAACCATGAAAAATAAGATAGAAGTTCCTACAACTTCTTGTATTTATACAGAATTACTATATGAGAATTATACAAAAGAGGGCAGGGCACTTACTGTGAAACCTGAAGAAAGTTAAAAGGAAGTTTCTAGACTTCCCAAGTTTGAGCAGGAATCACTAGCCAAATGGGACAGTTTCCATTTCGTGAAACCTGAACATAACTCGCTCAAGAGTTTAAAGAATTGTTTTCCCTGATTATAGGAAAGGAACAATGTGATTTGAAACTTGTATCACACAAGCAATAATGCAGAATTTAATTAATGTTAAACTAGCAAAGTTGGAAGGGCACTTCTTGAGTGACACCTTATAGAAAGTTACAATTTTATTAATATGGGTGGTTAGTAGAAGGTTGAGGAAAGATCATTGGGATATAGGATCAATGTTCATGGCCGTATTTAATATAACCGGACGATCGCGACGCGGTAGAAACGTGGAGCAAGCACTGATTATCACTATAGTCTGTAAAGATTGATGCAAAGTTCACTATAGAAACTCGAAAGTTCATGAGAAAGAAAGTTTTTTCAATGCTGAAAAGAACTGGTTGCACTAGGTAGGCGAGAGTCTATTGCTGGAGAAAATGGTGGATTACAGTTAAATGCGCCATAAAACATCCCAACGGTGGACGAAAGTTAGCTATTGCAGTAATTTAAGGAAGATTCCTCATTTTAACTAGCATTTTCACAAGTAAGTGAAAAATACCTGACGGCAAGCCTCGCAGATAGAGTACCAGATCTGGAAAGTTCCAGAACGATCTTTAGAGAAGAATGGAGTCAAAGTTAATCCAGCGGAGGAACTAACTTTATAATTTATAGACAGCGGGTATTAGATAATATCCCACGTAGTGAGAAGATTTCTCATTTTGCAAGCATAAGAAATGCTGCTTTTCACCACGATTGGCTTGATTAGACAAAAGCCCAACATGGAAAATCCCGCGAAGAATGATTACCGCCCCACAAGTAATCTCACGCTGTCTATAAAATAATCAATAAAAGCATGTAGATAAAATTGATGAAGATGAGGTTAAAACCTTTAAAATGGTACTTATCTTGATTTCATGTTGAAGGCGAAGTTCCGTACTACTTTGCCAACATGGCGTAGAAGAGAGTATGCCTCTTTGTTTGAGGAGGCTAGCTCGAGAGGAGCTTTAACTGATCGAGTCAACTGCCGACTGAGAAGTGAGACTTGCTCAACGGAGCACGGAAGGTCCAAGGAAGGGAAAAAGAGTGGGGGTAGGAGACAAAAGGAGAACATATAAACATTGCCAACTTTAAAACAAAAAATTGATCTCTTGCTGAGCCGGTCTTCAAAGAGTTGACAACAGATGATACTAGCGCAGCATGGTGAGTAAAAGAGTAGACGTAGTTCTCTTGCTCATGGAGATAATAGCTGGCGATGGCAGTAAAATCTGGTAGCCAGATGGAGAAGGAATTCCTCTTGCGCGAGGAAGAGTTGAAGAGCTTCAGAGATTCGCTGTTATATGACGCTAGGTGGGTCATAGAATATATATCTGGAACAGACTCATACAAAATATAAGCGACCTGAACCCCTAAGAGAAAACAGAAGATCACTGTTGGTGTTTGACAAAGAGGAAGGAAAGAACCTGCAAAAGCATTGAAAATTATAATCTCTGGTACCGTGTATTCCAAGAATGCACCACCCTGCGGATTCCATTCCAATGCTGTCCTTTCTACAGATCCCACTGGCCTCCTCAAAGTATGACCTATCCATTTCCATTTTCTCCTCTTGATTTCCACTTCAACTGGAACTTGATTTGTTATTCTCCATAGTTCTTCGTTGGATATTATTTCCGGCCATCTGATGTTTATGATGCGTCGTAAACAACGGTTTATAAATGTTTGCAGAAGATTAGTGATAGTTCGTCTAACCTTCCAAGTTCCACAAGCATATAGAAGGACAGACTTAACGTTTGTATTGAAAATTTTAATTTTCGTCTTCCTAGCAATGTTTGTATTCTTCCAGACCGCATACAGCTGCATAAATGATCCATTTGCTTTCCTTATTCTCGCTTTCACATCTTCTTCTGCTCCTCCTCCTCTTGTCACTACACTTCCCAAATAATGAAATGTTTTAACCTCCTCAATCTCTTCTCCTGCCACAATCAACCTTCCTTCAATTTTGGCATTTACTCTCATTTCCTTGGCCTTATCAACATTTATGTTGAGTCCTGCAGCCTCCGCTTCCTTTCGTAATCCTTCTAGCTTGTGTATCATGTCACTAAATCTTGAAGACAAAAGACAAATATCATCTGCAAACTCTAGATCTTCCAGTCTTTCCCCCATTCCCCATTGTATTCCTCTTTTCCTCCTACCCAACATTTTCCTCATAACATTATCGAGCACCACTAAAAAGAGTGTTGGTGACAGAACGCATCCCTGGCGAACTCCACTTGTGACATTCACATAGTCTGTGAGCTTCCCCTCATGTACTACTTTACACCTGTATCCTTCATAAGATTCAAGATCTTATGTGGTATTCCATATCTCATCAAGGTGTTCCACATTACAGTCCTGTTTACTGAATCAAATGCTCTTTCGAAATCTATAAACGTAGAGTACAATGTTACCTGCCATTCATTACTTTGCTCTAGAATTATTCTTAGCGTGTATATTAAATCAACACAGCTGCGCTGTCTACGGAAACCAGCTTGTTCTTTTCGAAGGCTATGTTCGATGGAGTCCTTCACTCGGTTTAGGATTATTCTAGAGAGAATTTTACTTGGTATGCTCAGAAGTGTTATTCCTCTCCAATTCTTGCACATTGTGGTGTCGCCTTTTACAGTAAGTCCCTCTTTCCAATCAGATGGAATTTTCTCTTCTTTCCATATTTTCTTCAATAATGGTAGGAGCAAATTAATGGTGAACTCTTCATCTGCTTTTAATATTTCTGGATCTATATTATCTATGCCTGCTGCTTTCCCATTCTTCATTTGTTTCAATGCGAGTCTAACTTCTAGCCTTGTTGGGGGATCTAGCTTTATTCTTGGATCTTCACTGTCTAAACCATCATTTACTTCTTGTATTTCCTGTTCATTTCCACCATCTTTGTTTAAGATGTCTGAAAAATATTCTTGCCATCTTCTCAACTGTTCTTCTTGGGATAACAACATATTTCGTTGTTTGTCTCTCACTGGTTTACTCTTCCTATAACATCCTCTTGACAATTTCCTTGTAATATTGTAAAGTTGTTTCATATCACCCTTCTTCTCGGCCTCTTCGGCAATTTCTGCCTGTTCATCAATCCATCTCCTTTTATCGCTCCTCACACTCCTTTTAACCATTTTGTCAATTTCCGAATATATCCTTTGAGCTTCTGCCTTCTGCTGCCGTGTTCTGCTTTGGTTTACTATAGCTTTTGCTTCTTTTCGTTTTTCAATTAAATCCCATGTTTCCACAGACATCCAATCTTTCTGTTGATAACTCCTATAACCAATTACTTTTTCACTGGTTTGTATATAAATATTCTTAACATTCTCACAAGTTCTTTCCACACTTGACTCTTCCTCTTTTTCAAGATTTGCAAGGGCTACAAACAGGTTTTTCAACTCCAAACTAAATTCCTCCTCTCTTCAGTTTTCAAGTTTTGTATGTTGAACCTCTTTTTCCGAATGTCAAACTTCTTAGATGTAGCCTTTATTTTCAATTTAAACTCTGCCACCACTAGATGGTGATCACTACCAATATCAGCTCCTCTTCTGCTCCTCACATCTGTCAGAAATCTTCTGAATTTCTTACTAATAGCTACATGAACGATCTGATTTTCTGTTTTGTGATCTGGTGATATCCAAGTAACTTTATGACACTTCTTGTGAGGAAAAAGGTGTTCCTCCAATCACCATTTCCTGACTGACATACAGATTTACAAATCTCTCTCCATTATCATTCGTTTCCTCTAATCCATGTTTGCCAATCACATGCTCTAATCCCTCATTATTTGGTCCAATATTCGCGTTCATATCACCCATAATAATAACAATATCTCTTTTATTTATATTCTTCTCAGTTTCGTTCAGCTGGTGGTAAAATTGGTCCTTGATTTTACCATCAGATACTTCTGTTGGAGCATAACAAACTATTACTGTTACATTGCGAAATTTACCTTGAAATCTAGCTGTCATCATTCTGTCTGAGATGGGACTCCATCCAATTAAACTGTTCTTGGATGTCCTACTTAGCAGCATACCCACTCCATATCTCCGTTCAACATCATCTCCAGTCTGTCCAGAATAAATAAATGTGTTCCCATTCTACGTCGTAATCTCCCCAAAATCGCACCACCTCACTTCACTTAGTCCAAGAATTTTCAAACCATAATTCTGCATCTCTTTCTCAACTTGCTTTAGTTTACCTTCCTCTGTTAAAGTTCTAACATTCCAACAACCAATTCTCATTTTCTGTTTAGGGCCAAAGGTCGTCATCGAGGTATCCATCCGGTTTTGTTTCACTTCAGTTTCTTTAATAATTGAATTTAAGATGTGCAGGTTATTAGCCCACAGCATTCGAGCTTGGTGGTGGGGCTGCCACCTAAGCCTCCAAGCTTGCTGATTTATCTGTCGGGGTTGTCTCCCTTAGCCTTTGGAGGACCAACTCCACACTACAAGGCAGTAGTTTCACCAGAGCTCCGTTAGCCGCTATTTTCAGGGTTCCTGCAAGGCATTCACAGCTACCGTAGCGGTCTCGGGGCACACGAGTTCCCCACTGTACTTCACCCTTACAGGCACTCCCCTACTTCTAACGTTGCCCATCTCCCATGACGTGGACGAGGAGTTGGACTTATGGGAGACATCACATTTAGGGTTTTATATATTAAAGATTAGGTACTCGAATAAAGCACTAAGGAATTGTGTACTAGTTTATCAACTTTCCGGGAGACAGGATCAATAAAACATTGCAAGATATGTTCTTTTCAGATGTGAAAATGCGTATAGTTCATAATTTACGATCCCTGCAATGACCTTCGTGTTTCACCCCTTAAAACAATCTCTAGCAATGCCATTACAATGGAAAAAAGATGTGCTAGAATATGTAACTTTCAGTATGGGTGATTATGACTCCTCCCGTGAGGTGGCATCTTTCTGTAACGAGTCGCGGGGGTTTATTTAATAAAACGCCAAATGCACGCCTTCTATGATTAACGAAAAGTAGGCTACAGAACTTAGTGACATTAGATAATGATTATTATAAAAGCCCATCAAAGGAATCTCTATTCAATCGCTTGATTTTGAAACGAGAAATAAAAAAAAATAGGCTTTAAACCTTAGAACTGACGCCATCTTGAATATTTGAAAACGATTAAGCATGTGATTTATTTATTTATTTATTTATGTCTTTTGCAGTGGCGAAGTTAGGGCTCGTGGCCCTCTCTTACACTTAACCACATAGTTTTAATAAAATACACAAATACTACCATTGAATAAGATACGTAAACTAGAAATTAAGTTAGAATAACACAGGACATACAAAATAAAGATAGCAATGCACATCAAACAAAGAAACATATAAAATTGTTACCTGAAACAATAATAATAATAATACTAATAATAATAATAATAATAAGTGATAGTGTTAGATCTAGTAAATAACTGGGTATTTTAATTTTTATTTATATACCATAATGGCTCAATCATGCTGTCTATCATCCATCACCAGTCACACGAAACAGTCAGCGGTGTTCAAAAGGAAATCTCTGCAATCAGTCTTAAATTTTGTGTAGGTCTTGCATTTCCTTACGTCAGCTGGTAGTGTATTCCAAAGTCGCGACCCAGTCACAACGAAGGATTTATTGTACTTGGAAGAGTGGTTAACGGGAATAGCGAGGGAAGAGCCAGATCTAGTATTAATATTATGAAATGAGGACAGGAAATGAAATTTCGAAGAAATATACAGTGGGAGATTTTCGTCTAGGGTTCGATATACCGACGTCAAAATATGAAAATTTCGACGCCCTTCAGGTTTCAGCCAAGAAAGAGCTTTGTAGCTAGGGGTTACGTGAGAATCGTAATTCAAGTTGAAAGCAAACCGAAGACTAGAGTTCAATGCTCGTTGCAGTTTTATAGTTTGTTCGCTAGTTGCATCAACAAGGACCACGTCGCAATAGTCAAGTATTGGTAGTATCAAAGTCTCAATAAGTTTTATCCTCACGTCTTGTGGTAAAATGTCCTTATGCCGTTTGAGTGGGTGTAGCGTCGCGTACATCTTCCTGCAAGTATTACTTACATGTGCAGACCAGTCAAGAGTTTCAGTCAGAGTCATACCGAGGTTTTTCACTGTTTTACTAAACGGGATTACGGTTGCATTTAAAGTCACAGGAGGGATAGTGTAGTTTTTATACATGGAATTCAATAATCCCTGCGAGCCGATTATAATAACTTGGGTCTTTTTGGGGTTGAGAAGGAGAGAGTTATCGCTAGCATACACACTGAGTTGTTGCAGGTCGGTGTTTACATCTCGTATCGCGTTAGCTATATCTTTGATACCAACGTGACAGTAAATGTGGAGGTCATCCGCATAAAGATGATATCTATTATATTTTATTACTGAAGAGATGTCATTAATATAAAGGACAAACAAAAGAGGACCAAGAACGGAACCCTGAGGGGTTCCTGCCTTCCTGAGTCGCCACTGTGAAGCAGTATCTTGTGTTATTACACGTTGCATGCGATCTGTAAGATATGCGGTGAAAAATTTTAAAGCCTCATTACCGAAAAGGCATGCAAGTTTCTTCAACAATGTATGGATATGTATCGTGTCAAAAGCCCTACTGAAGTCAAGGAGTGTGAGTATTGTCACTTGTCTTTCGTCCATTGCTTGTCTGATATCATCAGCCACTTTTAGTAAAGCAGTTGCTGTGCTATGGCCCTTCTTGAAGCCAGATTGAAGTGGATCCAGAAGAGAGTGAGCGTGCAGGTATTCCAGTATTTGAGTATGTACCAACCGTTCTAACGCTTTGGAAAGAGCGGGGAGAATAGAAATTTGACGGTAATCGGATAGAAGTTTAGAGCCTGGGTTCTTGGGAAGTGGGATTACATTAGCGTACTTCCAAATTGCAGGTAATGTGCCGTTTTTGAGACAGTGATTAAAAATATGGGTGAGAATGGGTAGAATAGCGCCAATGATATTATGTATGAAAGTTATAGGAATATCGTCGACACCACTAGCTTTCGATTTATTAGAATACAAGACTTTCTTAACTTCATTAGTGCTGACAGTACGAAAAGCAAAGCATGGGCGACTTTGTGGGACAAATGATGGGTCATTATTTACATGAGGTATGTTAAGCGGATTAGGCTGAACTCTCTCTTCCGTGAAATACGCATTTAAATCGTCAAGTGGAATGTCAGGTACCTGAAGCTGTTCCCGTGTTTTGCCTATGCCCATAGCTCGGAGATGCCTCCAAGCACTAGCCGTATTTAGATTCCTTGTTGATTCACGAACATATTTAAACTTAAGATTACGGATGATTTGTTTAGTTCTATTCCTCATTATTCTATAATTGTCATAGTCACTTGGGTCTTGGGTACGTTTGTAATGTTGGTAGAGTGTATCACGTTGAGACATCATATGTTTAACATCAGAGGTTAACCATGGATTAGGTTTGCGTGATATTCTTATCTGTCTTTTGGGTGCATGTTTGTTGTATAGACTATGTATTAACGAATTAAATTTATTTATTTTAGCATCAATGTATTTCAGATTTAAAATGTCATTCCATGGAAGAATGTAGGCATCGTACCTTAGTTCATACATATCGATATATTTCATATTCCTGCACGTTATATACCTAGGTTTATATTTTGGAACGCGTAGTGAGTAAGCGAGAAATATAAGATCGTGGGTGGACACGGCCGGTACTAAAATCTGTCCGTGAGTTACCACCAATGATATGTTCTTACGTTGGTAGCAAGTTAAGTAGATACGTTTCAAACTCGGCCATATAAGATACTTTAGGTGGTCGGTAAACCACTCCAATAAGTATTTTCTGTCCACTAGCAACTACTTCAACGAACATGAACTCCGTCCTCGGCAAATCGCCGGTCGATGAGGTACAAATGACACGGCTCTTCAGGTCATCTCTACAGTAGAGAACGATACCTCCTCCCCTCTTATTAGTGCGGTCATGACGATGGACATTATAACCATCAAGTTGAACCATGCTGTTTGGAATTGAAGGCGATAACCAGCTTTCACTCATTCCTATCAAATGGACACTAGTTTTGCTAAATATAGCCTGAATTTCGTCAAAGTGTGCGGGCAAACTTAAACTGTTTAAGTGACAACACTGGAGGGTGTGAGGATATGGTGAAAGTTCGTGTTTCAATAAGCTGCTGGCGTCTATGGTAGGGAGAGGAGTGAGGAGAGTTCTATTCTTAGCGCTAAGGTCGTTGTCATTGGAAAACACCGTAGCTACCTGACTAACGGACATACTTTAACTGAGACCAAAAAAGAATCTTACCTGGATTTCCTGGAGAACTGAGCCGCTTGCCGGTTAATATACCACACACACACACAATCACACACGTAAACCTAGTAATAATGATAATAATAAAAATAACAATAATAATAATAATAATAATAGTAATAATGTTTAGTGGGCACATCACAATGGTCTTATCGCTCTGATAATCCACCTAACCGCCCCATGTGAAAGTTCAATTCCTTAGGTGTGCTAATGTTTAGCTTCTTCCCGTCTTCTAAATGGACGATAATGCGGCCATCCTGCGTTGAAACCCGCCGCATACCCCAGATGTATCGTGCTTTACGCAACACTTCCTTCCTTGTGGACGTCAGAGATTCGGTAACGAGTAGTTTGGTACCTTTAAGAGCTCGCTTGGCACGCCAGATGCGGTCTCTCTCGTGGTACCTGATAAATTTAATGATGATAGGCGTGTTTCCTGCGGATACCACCTCAGCTGTCGTCCTCTTCATACGGCCCAGTCTATGACACCTATCTATACTGTCCATAGGCAATTCGATGTTCAGTCTGGTTTTTAAAGTTCCCAATGCCACAGCATAGGTGTCCTCGCCAGGGGTCTCACTCATGGGCGCCCATAGGATTGTTTCCAGGGGGGGGGGGGCAAGTAAATATTTTCGTTTCATTACCTACCTGTCACCCCCCTCCCCTCCCCCATCCCCCACATCCCCCCACACACACACAGAAGAAGGAAGGTTTCATTTCTTACTTCGTGAAATTCATTATTTGACTGCTCTGAAACCATTTGCTACATTGTGGCAAGTATGGGAGGAATGTTTTCTTTGAGTTTTTGTCCGTTAACGTTCGTTTTTCTTCGTGATTCAACGTCGTAATGTTCAGTTCTTAAAAACAGGAAAAAACTACTGGTATCGACAAAAATAAAAATCAAGTTCCGTAGTTCATTAAAGTGGTATCGTTAATCCAGTTCGCCAACTTTCTAAATAACTGGACATATTTTACACATGATCCCAAATCACTAAGTTAAACTGTGGAAATATCCCAACATCTGAATCAGCCCAATTATTTAAATAGCACTGTTTCCAAATACGGTAGGCTACGGTATCTACTGTCGACCAAAGTATTATGTGCACTCGAGTTTGAAGGTCGTTTGTGAAGTAACCAATAGGCCTACACAAAATACAATAACATCATCATTTTCGTCGTTCTATTTTACGTTAGTTCATGTAGGTTTGGAATTTTTAATTTATATTTTAATATTTTTATCGCAGTTGGAACACAAAATGTGCCCGTTTTTAAGCGTGTTTCAACCATGTGTCACATTTAAGAATTATTATCTCAAAACTCCTTCATCAGATCGAATGCAAATTTTAACACAATATACATTGGAATGTTGTATAACTGGTTTATTAATTTCAAAATTTTGTTTGTACAAGAAACAAAGTTGTTATCATTTTTGTAAGGTAACTTTTTCTCGGCTCGGGGTGGTTGGAAAATATAGCTCTTGGTCGCGTTGTAATCCTTATATATCAAGAAGTTATGCTGTATGACTGTGAAATACGTAAATTAATTCACTTATTTTATATCGGTTTGTATTTGTTCGTGGAAATAAGGCATGATTCACCAGCCAGCCACTCCGGGGTAAGCTGTACAGCGTTGCTGAGATGGAGCCCATCACTGCCGAGCGAGGCGAGGTCGTATTTCCCCGTTCAAATATAAACCGTTATAAAATAAGTGAATTAATTTACGTATTTTAAAGTCATACGGCATAACTTCTTGATGTATAAGGATTACAACGCGACCAAGAGCTATATTTTCCAACCACCCCGAGCCGAGAAAAAGTTACCTTACAAAAATGATAACAACTTTGTTTCTTGGGCACACAAAATTTTGAAATTAATAAACCAGTAATAGAACATTCCAATGTATATTGTGTTAAAATTTGGATTCGATCTGATGACGGGTTTGTGAGATAATAATTCTTAAATGTGACGTATGGTTGAAACACGCTTTAAAACGGGCACTTTTTGTGTTCCAACTGCGATAAAAAATATTAAAATATAAACTAAAAATTTCAAACCTACATGAACTCACGTAAAATAGAACGACGAAAATGATGATGTTATTGGATTTTATGTATGTCTTCTGATTACGTCACAAACAACTTTCAAACTCGAGTACACATAATACTTTGGTCGACAGTAGTTTGTACTGGCCATTACAGCAGATCGTCACGTATTTCCTCTTCGAAACAACCAATCGGAAATACTTCGCATTGCTCTTATTAGAATCATGAAACACTAATTGTAGCCTGCGACCTGATAAACTCGAGCCTATGGTTTTAGTAAAAATTAGTTTTGTCAATAAAAATATTTCGCCTGATTATTACTAACCACTAAGTAATTTTCAGTTCTTAAAAACAGGAAAAACTAGTGGTATCGACAAAAATAAAAATCAAGTTCCCAAGTTCATTAAAGTGGTATTAAAGTATTATTACTAACCACTAAGTAAAATGGATAAAAACCACTATATCACGTACTCCTTACTACCACTATTCGCATTCTCGACTGAAACAAGAGGAATGGTGATATGAACGTAATCAAATCACTTCTTTCAATGTGTAATTGAGCCTTATGCTCAAGCTTTTCTCTGTTTATGAAAATAATAGACGATAAAATAAAACTAACAGATATCATACAATTCCGTGGAGTTTTATAAAATTAACAAGTGATATATTTCGCCGTATTATTGTACCTGTGATGTAAATAATATTCTGTCTAACCAATCTAAAACAAATACTTTTTGAGTTTTTTAAATTTATGTGGGTTAAGGCTACCCTTAAAGAGGAGAAAATTAACCTTTTTATATTCAATAACTGGCATTGTTGTAAATGTTGTTGCTTTATTTGTAAACAGGTTTAAACCTCTTCCCCTGTACTTGACTCTGAGTGAAATTCCGGTTTATGTAATAACGTGTCATTAGGCGAGTGTGAATAAGTAATGTTATTTCAGAGTACCGATACCGTAGTTTTGAGACGAGTGCTCCGGAACATGAAACATGATACGTACGTGGTATTTCCCTGAAGGTAGCGTTGAAAATATCGTAGGCCTACTAGAGATGGCTGCTGTCAGCGTCGGCAATCAAATTTCGAATATTTAGGTAACCAGTCGTCATCGTAGAGCTTAAATTGAGGTACTCAACTACACAGATGGGCTTAAAGATCAAATTAATACATTCTGTCCTTTCTTACAATGCATGCCACGTATGGATTTACGTTGCTGCCCCCGACTTGGAATATGCAGATTTATTAAAGTTGTAACCTTCCCAGGTCACAAGGGATCGAACCCTTACTTTCGGGACGTACGATTTTCATAATCGCCCACATATTTTTATTTGATGCCTTTTTATGATTTATATTTATGTAATGGATTGTATAATATCATGTGATTTATTTCCGATTAATTTGTTTAGGTTTTAAGGGATTGTAATTGGCAGGATCTGAGTCTAGTTATATGTGAATATTTTAACATTGGAATAATCTTCAGTCAGAGAGTCTGGAATTGTGTGCAAGAACCAGGAAGTAGGCTTGTTGTCGCCTGGGTTTTTCTCTCACAAGCTTAAGTGCATGATGACTCATGCAGGTAGGAGGCTTGGCATCCCTGTGCTAGGGGTGTGTCTAGGATATTTTGAAGACCAAGAAGGCACTGCTTATATAGTAATGTTTTGTTTTGATTGGCTGGACCCGTGAGGGAAGCCAGGTAGGCCAGTGATTTGTGAAGGGGAGATGAATGTTATTAGGACTTGACGAAGCTGTGAGGGCGACTCATTCTTAGGACTCCGTGGGGAGTAGTACTCATTCTTTGGACCGCGTGTAGGGCGGTGTACTCATCCTTTGAACTCCGTGTGGAGTGGTTCGTATTCTTGGTAAGACTCCGTGAGGGAGTGGAACTTGTATTTTGGACTTGTGTGTTTTTGGTGGAGAAGGAAGGTATTTCAGACGATCACAAGTTGGTGTTCGATGTGCAATTACTGAGTTGCTGGCTATACATTCTCAAGGGAATTATGAGCCTAGTTTCAAACAAATAGTCTAGATTGTTTGTCTCGAATCGCATGAAGTAATGTAAACTAACGTCTGTATACCGAAATTATGAGACCATAGCGGTAAATTGTTATACGACAAATACTAGTAAAATATGCTATGTATTAGTAAACTCAGGAGCGAACTAGATGTGATAATCCAACACATGGATTGAAAGCATCTTTGTATAATCAGATCCACGAAACTAGATAAATCGTTGGATGCTGACCATCAAAGTAAGAATGTACATAATGTTCATAGTTGAGAGGCTTGCGTGTGAAATATATAGTAATTGTGTTGCGAGTAAGTAGGAGTGATTCTCTGGGAGAAACTAACCCCCGAATCAGTAGAGTTAAGTCGTCACAGCTGAAGTCAATGCCTGTACGTACCAGTCACCATTGTTTCCGAGGGTCATCAATATGTCATAAGTGTGCCTGTGTGAATATGATAGTGAGAGTTAGATAGTCTGTACGACGAGGATCCTGCGAAGTGTATTTCATGTCTGCTATCAGAATATATTGTAAATTTTACCAGATCTATAGTGCATTTATGTATGAGGTAACCAGTGTGGTTAAGAGTGAATGTATATTGCTGTTGCTCATACCGTACAGGTGTTTAACCCTCACGCAACCCGTGAAGCCGAGCAGTTACAAAGTTTCCATAACATATGAGGCTGTTTCTTCGCCTGAGTGTGTATTTAACTATGAGTGGCATACACTATAAATATTTGTTTGCTAAAATTACAAATTAAAAAAATAATACAAAGAATGTACATTAAAGTTTAACAGATATCATACACAACCAATGTGCAAAAACAATTTTTTAAATACCGGTAACAAGTTTGGAATTTCCTCATTGGTACAATTTCACATTCAAGTCAGATCAACAGCAAGAACACCAAGGTGACTAAGACGATCCTTTTATTTATGTCCTTAAATAATCAACAATGCCAAAGTATATTCTCTTGTGGAGGGCTTAAACTTAATCAACTTGACGTTTAATGACCAAGCAGTTTTGTACAGTTTTCCAGAAATTTTTCCGCCCTAAAACCTGCCGCCTTGTCAGTTGCAAGTTTGTCCCCCCGTCAATACGGGTCTGAATACAGTAAATTATCCAATATTGTAAGCACGACCTTACAGGACCAGTGTTTTACTAGTCAGCATAGAAAAGCTTATTTTAGGGGTTAAGATACGCTAGCGATGTTGCAATGTATAAATATATCTCCAGAAAGTGCGTTTCATATCGACACTGCCTAAGTGAGGTGGCAAAAGTAGTAGCCACTCAAGATAGTGATGGGGAAACATACGGTACGGTATTTAACACTAGGCATAACCGTATTGAAATTTGTTACCTAGATGTTAGGCCCCTTTAAACATCAATTATCATCATCATCATCCATTGGTGAAAGAGTGCATGGCATCATTAGAACCATATTTTTTATTTAAAAATTGTAAATACATATTACGTCAGCAACATAACAGATTTTTGTTGTTGTAACAGTTGCCAGTTGACTATCTGTGGCTTCCATTTATGAAATAAACTGGTGTGACAATGAACAATCTTATTTCAACATTCTCAGAAATCCAGTCCCCCTAAGGGCGCCCACGATATTAACCCATGCATGAGTACCAAAAGGCCGAACAGACCCACTTAAAGCTTGAATATTCTAAGAACAATTCTTAGTGTGCACCCACAAACTGAGAGTAATCAACATGCAAAATTTCAGTTTCATAGCCCTTGTGGTTACAAAGATACGATGATTAACGAGTGAGTACCTCCTTTTTGGATTATATATACCTAAAGATAAGATTGCATTACTTATCTTTAAATGAAATATAAATCCATTTGTAGACGAAGCACACAAAATTAATAAATAATACTGGAAGCATACAGACACAGTCTAGGCGGCCGTTCATAGTGAACACAATACACACGAATGGAATGTAGGCTACGCGCATATAAATTACAATATTCCTTTGTAATATTACTCAAGTGTATAATTTAAAGCGAAAGCACAACAGCACTATTGCATAACTGACATAATATGTAGGATGATTTTAACCTTCCGGTGGGTGCTACTGATCTTATCTCATATTCGTCAACATATTCGTCAACTACCTTTCAGTAGTTACGTCTTTCCACATGACATTCAATTCCATATCGGCCAGTTTGTCAATGACCCTTCTACACATTTGCTGTTGTTGCGAAAGTAATATGCGAGGCAGATTGCGCCTGATCGAGCACCATTACGTAATAGACTATGTAGAGAACGAATGAGTGTATTCACTAATTGAAGCAAAACTATTCTTCAGCAAATATTGTAATTTAAACAAATCTGATTTCTGAGGTGTGCCAGACAGGCTTAATGCGCCCACTGCCACTATACAGTATTTATTGTTTGGCCTGTCGGAATGTTAAATATCTGAAGTATTTATATTTAGTACAAGTTAATTAGAATACTGTAAGAACTTTTGCAAAAAAAAAAATTGTTCTCAGTCCGATTTCAATATCGTTTTATTTTTCAAGGATCCAGGGGGGGGGGGCATGGCCCCCCCCCTGCCCCCCCGTATGGGCGCCCATGGTCTCACTTACTCCATGAAGGAGGAGGCAGTTCCTTCTGCTATACTGCTCTGCCTCGTCAATCTGAATGTCCTGCTGGTCGATGCGTTCCTGCAGATGGTTTACTTCCTTCTTCATCTCGCCTAATTCACTTGATATAGCTTCACGAAAGTCCTTAAAGTCTGAAGCGAGGCCGGTGAGTGTGTCGCAGGGGTTGGCAGCACTGGTCGCACTAGCAGCCATGGCTTGTTCCAAGCTTGCTTGGAATTCAGCCATTCGCTCTTCGAACTTAGTTATTCGTTCATTTACGGCCTTCAGCGTCATAGCACTTCACTTTTATTCGAGTAAACGATTAAGTAGAACACTAGCACGCCCACGAATATTCAAATGCAATTTATCTTGCTGATATGGCAGGTGATGTCTCTATAGGCCTAATAAGTTCTGAATAAAGATTAGTTGTAATAAATATCATTGCTCCTGGGTGATTAGATCGCCCGAAAAATCATTTGATATATTTGAAAATCATTCGGCCAAATTGTTTTAAACCCCAGGATTTCAAAGTCACATAAATGTACTTAATTAATAGTCCTCTGACACCATATAAATTACCAGTTTGATTCCCTAAATAGTTTTGGAGATATTGTAAACCGATGAAATATATCGCATGGACTCCAGGTTTGATTGTTTTATACATAGGCTACAGAATTATATGCCAGGAGACAAATAACATAATGGTGGTACATTATACTAACCTTACATTTCCATCGCTCATTTAGGACCCGAAAAATGAAAACGCAATTTAAATATTTTTGAACAGCAATCATTTTCAAGTTCTCATCAAAGCTGAATTAAATTAGGCACCAATATATTAAGCCTTGTATGAAACTGCACTGAGCCGGGTTATACAGTGCTCGGATGATTATGTCGTGAGAAAAATACATATCATCATCATCATCTTGCACAGTTTCCAGCCACTGGCCGGGTCTGTTTGGAACACTAGCCTCTCCAACGTCTTCTGTCTTCCCACCATCTCTCAGCCTCCACCATTGTCCAGTCTTCTCCTCTCTTCTTCACGCTTTCTTCCACCCCCTTCAGCCACCTGTCTCTCGGTCTTCCTCTCGGTCTCCTTCCTTCCCACTTCGTCTCGTGTACTCTCCTGGGTAACCTCTTCTCCTCCATTCGTTTTACATGTCCATACCATCTAAGTATAGATTTCTCTATATCATCCTGTAATGGTTCCTCCTTCATTAATTCTCTGGTCCTCTCATTTCTTATTCTGTCCATCTTTGTAGCTCCAATACTGCTTCTCAAGAACCTCATCTCACTGGCCTGTATTTTGATCTTCTCCCTTCCTTTCATAACTCAGGTCTCCGAGGCATACGTCAGGATAGGGACATAGTACGTCCGATATATGATCTTTTTGCTATTCTGAGGGACATCCTTGCTCCATAACATGCTTCTCACACTCCTCCGGAATGCTTCTGCCAGTCTCCCCCGCTCATTTATTTCTCTATCGTTTCTTCCATTATCTTGTATCAGGCTTCCCAGATACTTGAAACTCTCCACTTTCTTCAGCTGTTCCCCACCAATTGTTATTCCCGTTGTGGTTCTTTCCTTCTTCCTTGTTGTGATCACCATCTCACTCTTATTTATGCTTAATTTCATCCCATATCCTTGTATTATTCCTTCCCGCACGTCCAACTGTTCCTATACCTCCTCCTCCTTGTTTCCCCAAATACATACATATAAATATTGAAATTTCTCGTGGCCGCTATGTTGGATTTGTGGTCATCAGGTTATTGAAAGTCAAATGGGTGAAATTATTTTAACGGCTCTATGAACATACAAAATTTCAGTTTGAGTGCTGTAATAGATTCGTAAATATTGGGAACCGGTGAATAATTTTGGTTGATCACCCTGTTCGGATCGTTCCTTATTTAGGCTATATAGGTATCTATCAGTAGATGAAAGATATTGAGTTGGTTTATTATACAAACGTTCACTACGTTCTTATAATTAGGACACAAATGGTTGCCACTATCAAAATCAAACTTGGTATGAGTGAAGATCAATACATGACATCTCAAGGCCATATTTGAAAATGGCATAAGTGCTACCAACTGCTGAAGAATAATTGAAAATTTTACTCGAAATTAGATATCTCGGAAGGTATGCATGGTAACCATTCCATTGGCACACATATAGAACATTATATTTCAGATTCATTTTCAGGAGCTACCAACTTAATTCTACGCGAGCATATAGGTTCAATGTTTAACTGCATGTAATTTCCATAATAACGAAGGGATTTCATCCAATTAGCACACGTATAGAACATAATACTTCAAATTAAAGTTGAGCAACCCATACATGGCACAGACGCCAACATGATTCTATGCGTGCTGAGAGGTTCAATGTTTACCTGCATGTAACGTCCATACTATCTATTGGACTTGAACCAAATTTTGTATGTGTATAGTGTACCTTATGTGATGAGTCCAGGATTAAATTCAGAGTCTCCAAGGCTGCCAACTGTTGATAAATGCTTTCTATAATTTTGATCCCTAGTCTCAATATATCATAAAGTATACATGCCGATAGTCTTAAACATTGCACACGTACAGGGCATAAAATTGCAGATTAATTTTGAGTAACCCTTAAATGACAGTATTGCCAAAACGATTCTACGCGCGTTGATACTTTCAATGTTTAAATGCATACAACTTCTATACTAACGAATGGATTTCATCAAATTGTTATAGGCAATGTATGATTTAGAACTTATAACGGTGGTTATTATAGGAACCACCTGGTCTACCAACTGTCTATGAATGATCTCCAAGACTTTTGAATCTTAGAGGTATGCTAATGCCGTGGAATAGCTGAAGGAAAAAACCCAAACATAGCTCCATGATGTTTTAGACAAATTTAGAGTAAATCCTCAAAGTTAGTTCTGCCAACATAATTATATGCATGCGTATAATGTTTAACAACTTGGGACTGTCGTACTAATTTATGGATTAACCCCTAATTTTGCACTATCAATGTATGTCTAAGCAGGCATAAGTATGCCTATTAAAATATCCCACAGGACTAACAACTGTCCAGTAACATTCTGAGAATCTTAGAGCCCTAGACTCAATATCGTATAATCTGTTCATATAGACAGTCTGAAACTCTATACATTATAATGCCTTAATATTGCGGCTGAATTTTGAGCAAACGTATAGGTATTCATCAGTGGTACCAAAATAATTCTACGTACGATTGTGTGTTCCATATTGAATTGCATGTAACGTTCAGTTCTATACTAACGAATGGATTTCATCAAATTGTTATAGGCAAATTTTGTATATGTAGAGTTTGCGATAAGAGATACTTGTGCACATTATCAGTCCTACCAAGTACCTAATAACTCTCGCGGAGCATTTAAGCCATAGACCATCATTATCTCAGAATCCATGTAAGGAAACAATTTCGAACATGCATTCTAAACAGGTCTAATTAGAGGAATATGGATTGAATCTTAAATTTTAAGAAAAGTGGGCTCTTTAGTTCGTCACAAAACTACTTGTTCATGGTGTGTTATCTTGAGTATTGCAACATCATATCCATCAGGTTTGTGAACTTGGATGTGTGAGTGACCTGACATATAACTTATGTTTTGATAGCGTACGAGTATATGTACAGAGAGTCCAGTTTGTATGTATCGGAGACCCTCGCTAGCCCGCTCGCCCGCGGCGCGAGCCTGTCTCCCGCCAGGCACTTTGCCGTTTTGCGGCGCTGGCGCGGCATTGAGTCATTGAGTATAGGAATTTGTACTTAAATTTGTACTTCAATGTGATCCTTGACCAATTTTTTGACGAACTGACTTACGGAGAGCGATTTCCAACTTATTTTCAACAAGATTCTGCCACTGCTCACACTGACGAAGCATCCATGACAGAATTGCGTCGCAGTTTTGGTACTAGGATTATAAGTCGGAACGTGTGGCCCACGCGAAGCCCAGACTTATCACCATGTGACTTTTATTTGTGGGGGACGCTTAAAAATAGAGTGTATGCGAGAAACCCTCACACTATAAATGAGCTTAAATACTATATTACAGCTGAAATACAGTCAATCAGTGCTGAGGAACTTCAGAGAGTAAATGCCAGTTTCATAAAAAGGTGCCAGCGATGTGTAGCAGTAAATGGCGAACATTTTCAGCACCAGCTGTGAACTAGGTAAGTACAAATTCCTATACTCAATGACTCAGTGCCGCGCCGCGCCGCATAACGGCAAAGTGCATGGCGGGAGACAGGCTCGCGCCGCGGGCGAGCGGGCTAGCGAGGGTCTCCGATACATACAAACTGGACACTCTATAATTGTACAGTATATAGGGGATATTATTGAGAAGAGGATGGTCGAGGCCTCAAGTTCTTTTTAGCCTATTATCATTTATGAAAAAATAGGCTTATGAGATCACCTTTTGTCCGCGCGGGTGTGTGTGTGTCCGCCCCCTAATAAAATCTAAACGGCTGGAGCGATTTATATGAAACTTGGTAAGGACATAGTACTGTTTTGTCCGACCTTAAAATTTTAATACGTGTCACCAATCCAACATGGCGGCTGGGCGAAATATTTATCCGGCATTCAAAGTCATTGAAACTAATAGGCCTACTGATATCACCCTGAAGTTTTGTACGGTGATAAAGGGCACTATAAGAAGTTCACCTATGTGACTTTCAGAAACCTGTTAACTAGGCCTACTAAACAAACATGGCGGCCAAGTGAAGTTGAAATATTTAAATAGACATTTCTAGCGATTTGACCATACGAGCACAGTGAAACTTTGTACAGTAAATGTTTGCACACATTATAATCCACTGAAATTTAATTAATTCAATTGTTTACATAACCTCAAAATGGCGACTGTGCGAAATTTTCAAGTTAAGATTTCATTTCCTGTGTCCTGATCATGCGATCAAAGTCAACGTTTGAATAATCAACCTACGCAATAATCTTCATCTAATAGTACGTAACTCTATGGCCTACATAATCCAACATGGCGACCATCCAAAATATTTAGTCGGTTCTCAATATCTATGACAGCAATCAAACTGAAATTGTGTATGTTGGTAAAAGCTATTAACGTAAGTTCCCCTATGGAAACTTCAATAACCTGGTCAGCACAAATACAACATGGCGGCGACGTGAAATTCAAATGTTAAAATGGACATTTCTCCCTATTTAACCACCCGAGCGCAGTGAAACTTGGTACGGTATATGCTTATACAAATTTTAATCCACTGGCATCTAATTTATTTCAATTGTTTTCAGAACCTCAATATGGCGGCTGTGTTAATTTCTAAAATCTCACTTAATTTCTTGTGTCCTAATTATGCTATTGAAGTTTGAATAATAAACCTACGCAATAATATGCATCTAATAATACATTACTCTACGGCCAACATATTTAGAAATCCAACATGGCGACCATCCGAAGGTTCTCAATATCTACGAATCTATTACAGCGATCAAACTGAAATTTTCTATAATGATAGAGGTAATTAACATAAGTATGATATATGAACATAGTCTATTTAGTTCTTCACGGAACTGCTTGTTATTTTGAAAATTACCTAGAGTAGAATTGGATACCAGGAAAAGACGCTTCTTGGAGGACAATTAACTCTATAGGAAATGAGGGATCGTGCCACTTTCACGTGAGTACGTTCTCCTTTTCAATAGAGATACTACGTCATCACTCTGGCCGAAGTCCAAGTTCTACCCACCAAGCAATGCAGTATCGTTAGGTTTCGTTGAACCTAACAGATAATCGTCCACGTGTAGTCCACTGTCAGACTCATTAAAATCATAATATGTGCTGCGCTGTAGTATGTAGGCCTACAACAGTCGCTTCTGAAAGATAATATCCATCATTCTTGTCTTAACAGATGAATATACTCATGTGTAGTACAAAAAATCGACGAATGTATGAAGAGAGTGGTTGGATGCAAGGCCACGATCAGTTTAGGTCCTACTATAGCTTTCCTTCATTTCTTCCCACCCACTCTACGGGTAAAGAAGCATTAGGATAGAACCTGACAGCAAATTACGGAGCTCCTATTTTGGTCCTAGACATAAACAATAAGCATGAGAGTTCTAAATTATAACTTATATATACTGTAAATAAGTTATATAAACATTATATACTCAAGGTTATTCACCTAAATTGCCCCATTCAAATAACTCACAGCCCAGTAAGATATCGATATTTTGTTTCCAAATGCTTAAATGCTATTAAGGGGCTAGGAAACGATGTGCTGCTTTTAACGTAGAATGCTTGATAATGGAGATATGTAGAACCATATAAATAGTGAATGCATGTTGTATCGGGAGCCAGGATGGTGTAAGTCGTAAAGGGCATCTGCCTGGGGAGCAGGAGGTTCATATTCGAATCCCTACTGCAGTCCAACTTTTATGTGTTTATCAGCAGAATGGGGATAATGAAATCAAATTTGTATTTCTAAAATAACGATAGGCCAACTATTTTCTGCAACCAACCGGAAAATTCAAATTATTATGAAACCATAAAGGATAAATTACGTTCTGTAATATAAACAAGAAGTTCCGTGACGAACTAAAGAGCCTACTTTTCTTAAAATTTTAGATTCATCCCAATAATTAATCTATATGGATCTATCTAGAATAATGACAAAATTAAGTTGGTAATATCGAAATTTCTATATAATTAATTCGAAATACTGTATACCTGGCATAATGTAGCCTAATAGAGAATTACAGTTGGCAGCCCTGGCGACTGAATATATTCTTAGTTCCATCTCTTAAGGTACAGAATACAAAATTTGGTTGAAGTCCAATGGATAACATGGACGTTACATGCACTTAAACATTGGATTTAACAGCGTGCGTAAAATCATGTTGGCAACAATGACATACATGTATTGGTCAGAAATAATCTGAAATAATATGATCTATTGTTGTGTCAATTTTGAATGAAATCCATCAGTTAGTATAGAAGTTACATGCATTTTAAAATTGGACCTATCAGCAGGCTTAGAATCATGTTGGCAGCACTGGCGTAGGTCTATATTAGTTACTCCAAATTAATCTAGAATGACAGGTACTATACGTGTGCAAAGTTTCGAACTATTGGCTTGCATACTTTCTAATATATTTATATGAGGGTAACAAAATTAGAGACAGTATTTATTAACAGTTGGCAGCCCTGGTTACTATTAAGAATCGGCATAGCCATATCTGTTATGGTACACATAGCACACACGAAATTTGGTTGAAATACAAATGATAGTATAGAAGTTACATGTATTTAAAGTTGGGCCTCTCAGCAGGCTTAGAATCATGTTGGTAGCACTGACGTATATAAGTTACTCCAAATTAATATAGAATGTCAGGTACTATACGTGTGCATAGTTTAAAGCTGTCGGCTTGCATACTTTCTGATATATGGGTACTTGAATAAAAAAAATGAGAGCAATTATTAACACTTGGCAGCCCTGGTGGCTCTTAAGAATACGCTCAGTCATATCTGTTTATGTACACATAGCACATACGAAATTTTGTTGAAATCCAATTGATAGTATAGAAGTTATTTGCATTTAAAAATTGGACCTATCAGCAGGCTTATAATCATTTTGGCAACACTGCCGTGTATGACCTCCTGGAAATTAAACTGCAATATTATTATCTATACGTGTGCCAATTTTGAAATAGGTCCCATTCATACCTTCCAAGTGTCCAACATGGAGCTCAAATTTCAATTGCGATTTTTTAGCAGTTGGTAGCACTGACATCATTTTCAAATATGGCCGTGAGATATCCAGGTATTGATCTTTACTCCTACCAAATTTTGTTTCGATTGCTGCAGCCGTTTAGGAGTTGATAGGGGGGGACACACACACAGCCAGACAGACAGAAAAAAAATCGGCATAGCCATATCTGTTATGGTACACATAGCACACACGAAATTTGGTTGAAATCCAAATGATAGTATAGAAGTTACATGTATTTAAATTTGGGCCTATCAGCAGGCTTATAATCATTTTGGCAACACTGCCATGTATGGCATCCTGGAAATTAAACTGCAATATTATTATCTATACGTGTGCCAATTTTGAAATAGCTCCCATTCATACCTTCCAAGATATCCAACATGGAGCTCAAATTTCAATTGCAATTTTTCAGCAGTTGGTAGCACTGACATCATTTTCAAATATGGCCGTGAGATATCCAGGTATAGATCTTTACTCCTACCAAATTTTGCTGCAGCCGTTTAGGAGTTGATAGGGGGTCACACACACACATAGCCAGACAGACAGACAGACAGAAAAAAATCGGCATAGCCATATCTGTTATGGTACACATAGCACACACGAAATTTGGTTGAAATCCAAATGATATCTGACAGACAGAAGGACAGACAGACAGATACACATATGCCCGATCTCATAAGTCTACTTTTTCCTCATTTTTGCAAAATGTGAAATGTAGGCTAAAAATATTCTCAATTGTGATTCTAATGCCAGGGCATATGCAACAACAGGCCTCGTTCGCTAGGCTAGGTGATGTGTTTAAACATGTATTTTAATGTCTGAGCTGTGCCCCAGCAGGGACCGTTCGCTAGGCTAGGAGATGTGTTAAAACATGTATTTTAATGCCTGAGCTGTGCCCCAGCAGGGACCGTTCGCTAGGCTAGGTGATGTGTTTAAACATGTATTTTAATGCCTGAGCTTGTGCCCCAGCAGGGACCGTTCGCTAGGCTAGGTGATGTGTTTAAACATGTATTTTAATGCCTGAGCTTGTGCCCCAACAGGGACCGTTCGCTAGGCAAGGTGATGTGTTTAAACATGCATTTTAGTGCCTGAGCTTGTGCCCCAACAGGGACCGTTCGCTAGGCTAGGTGATGTGTTTAAACATGTATTTTAATTCCTGAGCTTGTGCCCCAGCAGGGACCGTTCGCTAGGCTAGGTGATGTGTTTAAACATGTATTTTAATGTCTGAGCTGTGCCCCAGCAGGGACCGTTCGCTAGGCTAGGTGAAGTGTTTAAACATGTATTTTAATGTCTGAGCTGTGCCCCAGCAGGGACCGTTCGCTAGGCTAGGTGATGTGTTTAAACATGTATTTTAATGTCTGAGCTGTGCCCCAGCAGGGACCGTTCGCTAGGCTAGGTGAAGTGTTTAAACATGTATTTTAATGGTTGTCACGTGAACTGTTATAAACATTCTCTACAAGCATGTCTAGTAAAGTCGATATAATGCATCATTTGAGTTTGAATGGTTTGGGTCACAAATTAACTAAGGACGGCAAATGGGAGGTTTATGTTTTGGAAAGAATGAATAATATTGGTTATAAATGAAAGTGTCCAGGCTTAATTTTTGTGTGCTATTACGGAAGTGTGTGTTTAGGCCAAATATTATTACATCGTAAAATACGTTTAAGAACATAGTATGTGCAATTGAGCAATGTTTTCATTCGTTCACAATTCGCTTTGAATAATGCACGTTCTGTGAACGCATGAGAGCAACTTGATATGCATCTTCTTTACGGAGAGTGAAAAAGGAGTTCTGGCAGAAGTGCACAATCTTATGGAGAAATGTATTCCATCTGGAATAGCTCGGAGTTGAAGGCTTTGGGGAAACTTGCTTTTTTTTTTTTTTTTTTTTTTCGAGTGACTTCCCGAGAGGCCGAGTGCAGGTCTTTCTAGTCGACGTCCGTGGGCGACCTGCGGGTCGGGATGGGAGATGGAATGGATGAAGGCGAATTAAACTAGGCGAGGATGTGGAAGGAAGTGGCCGTGGCCTGTCAGAGGGTACCGTCCCAGCATTTGCCTGGTGTTGAAAATGGGAAACCACGGAAAACCATGTCAAGGACGGCCGACGGTGGGGCTCGAACCCACGCGTCTACCGAGTCAGCAGATAGCTTAGCCCCATGGCCCAACACTGCGCTTTAGCCAGCGTAGCCACTGCTGTCGGTTAACTTGCTATAGAAAGGCCATCGAAATGCTTTGGAAAGAATCAGAAGAAAAGGAAATGTTCTAGAGGCCATCGCCCACAAACAACATCCCAGTCCAACTGGAACTGAGTGATCTACCATTTTGCAAAGACTCAAATTCCATCAACAGTATGTCACTTATCTCCTTATTAACAACTCACGAATGTGATAATTGAAACCGTACCAAATACGGCATGAAAGCCACTTCCTGAACATACTTCTCCTTACTGATGTAGCAATCTTCAGCAACCATGGCTAAGTTAATCTGAGGATTATGCACTAACGTGCTCAGGAAGATGAACCAGTATCCACAGAGGAGTCTGTGTGGTCCATTACCAGGAACATTTTTGGTATCATACCAATACAAAATCTGAAAATTAGTTTGTTTGTTTTTCTGTTCGTTTGTTTGTAAGTTCATCCATTTCATTCATGCAAAAACTATACATTTAATTGAGCTGAAATTTCGCATTTTCATAGTTCTCATAGTCGGCTGGCACATAGACGTATTCAGATTTTGTTATCGTCAACCATTTTAAAATGGCGGTCATTTATAATAACTTTCCTTATGTCATATTTACCAAAAACCAAAATAATATGTAAACAGTTAATCCTATCGCGAAAGAAATCACATAAACTAGACTTTATAGACTAATTAATTTTCTACAAGATAGGCAATGTGCATTTTGTTCATAACTCCAATGGATTTCCAGTAAATTATGATTTTCTGTAAACTTGTAATATCGTATGTGCTAATATCCCAAATAATGAGAGAACGGTCAATACTATCAACAGATGGAACCTACCGTATATACTTAATGTGGAACAAACTATAAAAACAAAAACATCATTGGATTTCCTTCGTAATTCCAACGGTTTTCCAGGAAATTATTGGTTTCCGAAAATTTTGGATTGCCGTATCTGCTAATGGACATCATATTAAGTAAATGGTCAAACCTATAATGAAATGGAGCCCACAATACATAGTATATTTAGAATTCAGTCTTCTACTATAATAGTCATATGCATTTGTATACAGTGGGTGCTGGCAAGGGGATCCGCCAAAAATAATAAACACCTTATGAGAAGCAGTTTACCATCTCCTTTTCGCCGAGCTGTTCAGATAACGCTATGACCCAATCATGTACGTAGGCATTTCAAGTAGATTGTAACAATATTTCCTACCTGGATGAGGATTGGCTGTTATAGCAATTTTTCTTACAGTATAAACTAAATTAGTTTTCTGTCGGTATATTCCGAGTTTTGTGCTTATATTATTTTCCTGTCTCAAACACTACTATGGGTTTAAAGACTTTCCTCAATAAATGGGCTGCCGCTCTGGACAAAATGTAATACATGTATGTGGGTAGGTTTTGGCTAGGGATTAACGCTACCCCCAAGGGAAGATGATGATAAAAAAGGAAAGGGAAGAAATGGGTTTCGGAATGGAGAAAAAGTATGGATAGATAGGACGAGAGTCCAATACTGAGCAAACAGAATGAATTTGAATGAGTATTTAGTGACGAGTGTCACCGCAAAGCCCGTGAAGCACCTAAAGTGAGTATGGACTTGGACGCAGCTAACGGGAAATGCGGCTGGAGCTTGGGCTATTTGCAAGCAAGCAGCGATCGTAGCTTCCCTTCCAAGCCTATATTTGGCTATTATAGGGAAGGGTGGTAGTCTAGCAAGACCAAGAATGACAGGTTTACTGTATATCCTTTCAAAGGAGTTAAGTTTGAACGAATGTTTTGAAAGGCGCAAATAATTTGAATTTACCGTGATAATTTTAGTTCTTGGAACTGTGGGATCTCCAACGACTGATCGAGTACTCCCAGGAAAGGTAGTGGTGAAACAGTTATAGTGATTTTGGGAACAATTGTGTTGATTTCTTTGAAAATTTTGGTAAGAAAAGGACAAAGGAACATACATAAAAATTACCAACCTAACAATGTTACATTGCTTTCTTAGATATTAATTTCCTTGATGGAGTGATCTTCAAGGAGAAGTTAGCAGGCGATGATGACGACGTCTGGAGGATTGGAATGATGAAGACGTCCTCTTGAGCATGGAGATGTTAGCTGGAGATAGCGACGACATCTTGTGGCTGGATTGGGAAGGAAGTCCTCTTGAGAGTTGAGATATTGAGAAACTTCAGTAGTTAGCTGCTAGATGCCGCTAGGTTGATCATGGAAGATATATATCTATAACAGACTTACAAAGGAAGTAAGCAAGGAGCACAAATAAAAGAAAAAGTTAGAAATCACTGTTGGTGTTTGCGAAAAAGGAAGGAATGAATTAAGCAAAGAGCAGCAAAAGCTAACTCTGTCTTACCGTGTATTCCAAAGAATACACCAGCATGTTCAATCATCAGTTAGGCCTACTTACAAAAATATCAGTACATTCAGTATAACTATGGAAGGTGCCATACTTAATGCCCATCCCGTGGCGTAGCCCTTCTCATTAAATCGTGCACCACGGCCGTGAGGGTACCTGCAGCACGTCCGGAGATCAAAGGTTCGAATCCCAGTGCTGACACCTGCTATCCTGACTATCGTTTTTCCACGTTGTTTCCGCATTTACTCCAGGCAAATCCAGGCAAGTCCCGTGGCACTTACCCCATCCCTGTCCCTAATACAGTTATACTACTACAGTTATCATATAAATACAGGTTATCAGAGAAGTTCAACACACATCCAATTACACGGGGCCGATGGCCAAGATGTCCCAAACGCCTAAAATGAATTAACAACTCATTGTCGGCATTATTGCAGTTCATTCAACATGTTGTATAAAGCCCGCAAGGGAGGAAGTTATTGTTGATGCAGTATTGCTATAATAGATACTTTAAGGGCAGCAAGGGCTACATTCCTCATCATACTGTTCGGTATATGCAACAGCTGAACTATGCGTTCGAAGTTGTTGCTTAATTTGAGGAGCTTGGACATCGTGGTCATTTAGCCCGGTGTACTACGGTGTGTGTAGAATTTGCGTGATAACCTGAATTATTACGATAACTGGTGTAGCATGTACATGTAATTCAGACAAGGATTGTGAATTGGACGGCCGTGAAGATAGGAATCGTCCCAGCATTTGCCTAGAGTAGAAGCAAGAAACCACGAAAAACCACTTCCAGGATGGTTGAGGTGGGAAATGAACCCGGTCCTCTGGGGCGATAGCCAAGAATGCTAGCTGCTACACCAGAAAATATACGGTGCTTTTGAAGAGAGATGTTGTAGTACCCCTTGCTCCAACCATTAGACCAATAACTTCAATTCCCTTAGGTTTGTATTTTTGAAGGTAGTAAGGCGTGATTGGGTATTTGGTTGTCTACGTGATATGGAAAGTCGGGTGTACTGCGCTAGTTTCAAGCATGAGAATGGGTCACTCGTTGCGCACTTTCGCCGCCACAGTCGCATTAATTACCAGTTCACTGCCCAATACAGCCGTAACCAAAGACGGACTATGGTTGCTCGGAATAAATGGTCTGGTCAAATTTGGAAATGAAGTCTGAAATCAACAACAAAAACAAAAACAAAAGACTCTACCGAGGATCAAGGTCAACGAATATTAATCGCTGCATTCGAGTATTGAAATAAGTTGTGTTATAAGTGGGGCTACTGTATATATATATATTGTGCCCTTTCAGCTAGAAATATGCAAATCACAGTATGCCAGCATTGCTCAATTCGGGATTTTCGGGGTTATAGTATGTTCTCCCACTCTGTGACTCACACATTCTGGATTAAATAGAGGATACACTTGCAAAATAACAACAAAATCAACTCCTATTTCAAAACATTTAATTAACCAAAAATTTTGGCGCTACAAACAATAAAACAAATAAACTACTGACCAAAATCTTTCTACTCGTTCAAAGTGAACAAGGAATAATCTAAGAATTAAACAAATATTATATTAAAATACATGGTTTCCTTTAAACCAACAACTCATAATTATTTTCACTTCCATAAAGTATCAATCTTAAAGTTCCAATAACCACGAGCTCCTTTGGCTCGATACTTTCCACTAATAACGGTATGATTCTTTGTACACCTCAATACTATTTTTATATTTCCTTATCATCAAAACAAATATATGATTACATTTAAAATACATGTTAATTCTCTACTTAAATGTTTGGGCACTTCACATGTTCTCAACATTTACCATCTCTCTCAAGTTTTACAAATTCACTATAGTGATCGGGAAAATACTTGTGTACCCCAGAGTTATAAAGATTACTTGACAAAGTCAAAAACTATGATTACTCCCAGAATCTAGTTATCTTCATTAAACTCATGGAATCCTACGTCCATACAACATTACAATAGGGATTTTTATTTATTTATTTGTCTTATAAGACCATTATCACATAAGAAAACTACGATCTGAACTGGCAAGCGATAATTTCAATCTACATGGACCTCGGTTCAAAGCCCGGGTCATTAACCACTTTTAAACACTCACGGTGTATTTATTACTTCTTACAGACGGCCTTCACCGACCCTCCTCCTACTAGGGTCTGACCGTACACTTGAATGAGATTTATGACTGTGAGGGTAACCTCTCGTCTAGTCTGCGTGTGGGAGCTCTACTCAATGCTTTTAAAACAAATCTTTCTTTCTTTTCAGTTCTCTGGGGAGACCTGGCATTTTACTTCTCTTTTTTTACTTTCAACAACATTATTGGGCTCATAAACCACTTTCGTAACCTTGGCATTTATTAATTATGAAGGGTCCTCATTGATTGGGAAGAGTAATACACATTCTACGACGAATACTTAGGGGCTTCAACAACAAGACGATTCTGGGTTCGAATCTCTTAACATGCCTCGGGAACCATTCCCACATTGGAGGACTTATACAAAATGCGATTTAGGGTCGGCCGTGGCCTACATGACCTACGCTCATAATACCATACATTTGCTCCCTTTTACAATATAATAACACACACATGGCCTCGTGATCTACGTCACTATTGGAGGACTTACAACATAGCTCAATTTACCGCAATCAACTACCCCTCATAAGTAATTTACCAAGTACCTTTAGATTCTACGCATTCCTAGCGTGACATTTTATTTTAATTGCGCTCCATTGCGCTATACATTATTTTAAAGCCTAGCGTCTTCCAAAGAACTGATAAATTCCATATTAACAATTGATACAATCTCAATTTTTATATTTATTTTTTCCTTGACAATAATCGCTCTATTTTTAAGAACATGCATTAACATCATGTCTTATACTTTTATTAAGGCTCCAACGCTCTTATTTTCATATCATTCAATTTGATCTTCGTTTATATTTCCTTTATTATTATTATTATTATTATTATTATTATTATTATTATTATTTATTTATTAGTATGCTTGCTTTTATAACATTCGTCAAATACACTGACATTTTATTCCATACATTTCCTCTACAGGATTTATTCTTCACATGATTATTTATAATTTCTCAAATTTTATATGTTCAGACCGCGTTCTTATTCTGTTATTATTTATTTATTTAGAAACATCCCTTTACTTCAAAACTCCGGTGGATTTGTACACAAACACTTCCCCGACACCTAAACATAATGAAAATCTTTACTCACATGTTATAGGTCGTTCCCTGACCTTCCTTCTCGTGCGATGCGTCATTTTGCCCACTCTTTTAAATTACTCCATCTTGTACAAATTCATTGCATGTACAAACATATCTTGACACATATTTAACACGTATACATTGAACACTGATAACATTTTAAATACACTGGTGTATCCGTTTAGAACACACAATAAAACACTGAAAATATCTTACTTTTAACACAAAATCTTGATATATTTACACTTCACAAATTCTGATCACTAGGCTGCTATTAAGCCTATCACACGTGACCTCTTGACCTCCCGTCTCCAAGGGTGAAATTTAGTAATGTCGGCTTCCTATCCTGCAGAATATGAAAGTCTCGAATCATCTACTTCCTCCCTGCAATAGCACTCCTTCAAATCCCGTTCCTGACGATCTGCTATTTCTCTGACTCGAACGGCTCCCTTTTAGATCCTATTGATTGATCTTAGCGAAAGTCTGTTCTGTTCACGGTCCCCTCGATAATCTATCGGTGACCTATGGATTTTTTAGCAACTAATACTTCTCGAGTCTTAATGCTTTTGAATAGTTCGTCTGCTTTCTTGAACCAATGTCTATAGTTTCCTTCTCTTCTTCGCTTATTCGGTTCTCGAATTTCTAATCTTCTAGAATACTTTACGAACCTTATTCTGTTTGTCCCTGCTCGGGTTCTTTAAATTTGATAAAATGTTTATATCGCTGTTACGGTACTTCCGTACGTTATGATACATTTGGTCATTCAATTTTAAGACCTATCGCCCTGAGTTCTAAGTTCGCAGCCTGCTTTGACTGTATTTTATGAACTTTTCATGGTAAACTTTATACTGTCGGACCTAAATCCTGTAACTAGGATTTTCCTAATTCTCAACACGGCGATACTGTAATATTACTTCTTTGCAACTCCTTCCGGATGCACGTAAGTTATTGATACCGCGACGCCCTTGGCTGTCGGATATTGTCTATGCGATGTGATATAGCATTTCCCCTCAAGGAGTACTGGTAAACTGCCTTCGATGTGTTACAGCGTGACGCCCCCTCACGGACTGTCGGAATACTGCATTCGGTGCTTATACTTGTTGTACGGTATGACCTCCCCTGAGGTTCATACGTCTGAAGACTGCGTAATGATGATGCTCCAGCGTCACGCCCCCTGGACGGACTAGTAACTGCATTCGGTGTGTGATGTAGCACAGTGACGCGCCCTCGGGCCGTTTGATAACTGCATTCACTGTCTGATGTAGCCTGACGCCCCCTCGGGCTATCGGAAACTGCATGTTTGGCTTGGTGAGGCCAGGAATTTTATACTCTTTAGTCAAAAAAAGATAAAATCCTAGTCCTTTTCGTGACCAACTTTTGAAATAATTGTCGTACTGCCCCCGGAAATTGAATTATATTGAGACCACGAGGGCTGTATTGGAAAATATCAGTAAAGTTATGGATGTCATAGTTATGACGTGGATATTCATGACGTAGGCACGGATGACGTAGGATTCATGCCAGTAGGCTGATTGAGCTGAGATTCTTGGTGACGTCATGATTTTATTCGAGAAAGATCCGAGATTTACGACGCAGTCGCAGGAAACAAGGTATTGTGCTAAGGAAGAAGCTACGCTATTGGAGGAGAGACGCGAACCAATGAACGATAGTTTGGAAGGAAGACGGAGATTGCTGAAACTACGATATTCGATTACTTTTGGCATGCAGATTTGTGGAAATCTATTTTCAGTTATGGCATTGATTTGGAATTTTGAAGAAATTATTTTTGAGTTTTTGAATTTTGAAAATCCGTCAAGTATAGCCAAAGTTAAAACTTCCAGCAATGACGCAGCAACAGGCTATGGAAGGGATGGTTACGCCCCTTAAGAAGTTGATAAAAGGTCGTGCACAGGAGAGAGGAGCTCTCATACTCATACTGATACTGATACGCTCAGATCTTATACTTGTGATCGCATATATATTTCTGGTGATATAGAGTTATTTTCAAGTGATTCAGTGAAGTAAGGTGTCTTTAGCGTGAGGTGAAAGCCTTGCCGCATCGAACGAACTCGGGGCAGTTCCATTTCACGCTGCTCAAAACTAGGTGAAGTTGAAACGCGCACATTAACGTTTCCACCAGTCAAGATATCAAGCGCTAACTTCAGCCTGTTTTATAATTCTATTAGGCAGTATCACATTAAGGTGTATACAAGATTTCAACGATTTCACAGTGATACTTCGAAAGATATTGGAACTTTTAGGCTGCCAACAAAAGTGATTTTCTCGCCACAGGAGAAACACTTTTATATTCCATATTATACACTACGGCTGACACGTGGAGTGCAACAGTTCGGTATTACAACGATACATTCGACTATGGAACACTATAATATTGCAGTGCTTTTGATGATTACAACTGTAGTTGAGATGAAAGGCTAAGGCTTTGATGCAATTGGGACATAGATCATTGGAGTAAAGTAACAGCAAGGAACTTCGTTAATCGTCTTTCTACAAAAGCGAGCATGTAGTGAACATCCAACTACACTCATGCATCGTTAATCCATCGCTGAATTATACCAGATAACAGTGGAAATATTTTCATACTCCACAACTATGAATATTTCTGCGGAAATAGCTACATTAAACTTCATGACGAATTCCTGCAAGAACTTCAGAGAACTTTCAAGAGAGGCCAGGGTTATCCCGGCGCACAATGAAGAATTTTGCCGGAAGGATGTTTCTCGTATCCACGGAGCAGTGCAATTTCGGAGGAGGAAGCAGTTCGATTCTCCGAGGACGCTGATTCCTGTTTCGAGGATGGAGCTCATCGTTAAGTTGGTAAAATGGATCCATCAGCAGTCTTCTTTGGGGATTTTTTCTCTGGATCTTCAATCGGCAGATAAGGTAGTCGTGAACGTTTCTTGTATTATTTGAGTATTGTAGCGATATTTGAGCAAACATTTTCCCCATATTTTCTGTCCTACCTTTTGCCCCATTTTATTGATTGATATTTTTGTACTCAGTACACTTCGATGATTTATGCCTTTTTCTTCGATTTTGAGAAATTGCTATGTCACTGGCATACTTAAATAATTTTGGATCAGTTGAGACTGATGATTTAGATTCTTTCAGTAATTTGCATATTTTTGTAGTCACTATTTAACTGTAAAGTTAACGATTTGCTATGGCAGATTTGAATTCAGACAGCGTGTCATTTTATTAAAGTAATTCTACTCAGTAAATTACTTTGACCAATTTTCTGTCATCCTCAAGAAAGAAGAATAATTTAAAAGATTTTAGAGCATTAAAATCTTTTACGATACCGACGATCTTTGAAATACTAGTCGTCTTATGAACATGATTGCAACATAGACATTTATCATTGCATTATAGACAATTTTATGAAACATGAACGTTAATTACAATTTATTGAATACACTATAGTAATGAATATTTGATAAGAGTTTTTCTCAATTCTAGATTGGAACAATAATGTTTGCATTCCACAATCTAATTGTATTCTATTCGACTATTTTGCAGTTTAGTTGAACTTTGTTTGAAGATAGTATTTTTACACTGCGTTACTTTGAAGATGTTAATCTCAATTTTGATAGACCAGGCAGGAGTGTCTAACCGTATTTGCTATTAAATTTATTTGTGATTGGCAAATTTTTACTTCATATCGATTCATGAATGAAACCCACGAAGGTTAAATGATAACAGTCATTATTACAATTGATGAATATAAGCATTTTTAAAGAGGAACAATGGATGTATAATCGATAGTTCAGTGGACGTGTAAAAGTCGCTGTTGAGTAATGCCCTTGAATAATGAAGGAGGTTCCCACAATAATTAATGAAGTTGATTAATTAATAGTGGAGGTTTTTTGTGTGTAGTTTGGAAGATTTTTATGCCATATATATGAAGATATATGATGAATTTTGGGCGTTATGAGCGAAGTATTTCCCGCTGAATGTTGTTCTTGTTCTTTGAAAGATTATTCATATGAAGATACTGTTAAAATAAACAAGAGTGTTAAATAATTTGAGATAAAGATTTTGAATGGAGGTTACAGTCACAAATATTAATAATTATTATTAAACATTATTAAACCTGAATTTGACAGTTTAATATAACTAACCTTCATTGGTCGATTATATCAACACGATTTGAGTAATTATCAACCGGATAAACGTGTGGTTCAATGTATTCCTTGTATAAATAATATAAACAATTTAATATTGTAAGATAATTTTGTAAATATCTTTGTTAAATAATTTGAAATGATAGTGATTAATAGAAGCGTGTATTAAATTTTCAATGGTCATTTGACATTGTTATAAACAATTTGTTATTGTTATAAATAATTAATGAACTTTTGTTATTAACTTTTAGAGTTTTTTTTATACTCTAAACAATGCAAGTTAAGCAAGTGGTTTAAACAAATAATCATGATTTGGGATTGTTGGAGGAATCCAATGGTGTTTGAATGAAGCATGTAAGACATTTGCGTGATAATATTTCAGTTGAGATGTGAACATTTACGTGTTTGAAAGAAAGAGAGAGCCGAGCTCTGTGGTAGCACGCTTATGGTAGGGTTGAACGAACGGGTGTCCGCTTTGACGACACAGGTGCCTTGCAGCTGGTCCGGACAACTGTGTTACTGAGACCAAGGGCGTTTCATAATAGCCTTGTGGCTATAAATAAAGTGTGCTGTATATAAACACGCAAAGCAATTGATATGTGTGTCTCATCCCAAATCCCGTTTCCATTCCCATTGCATTGTTATATTTTCGTTGCTATAAGCTTGAGAAAGCTAAAACATTACATGTGGAGAATACAGGTCCTACAGGAGGACATGGTTATGTGGTCGATGGCTTCTGATCGCCACGTTAATTTTGTTGTTTCTTTTGTTAAAAATCATTCTTTATGTGAAATAAATTATTGTGCAGTTTAAAGTTTCTCGTCTTCGTTTTTGGTTCATTTTAAGTATCATGGTGGAGGTTATTGTGAGGACATACTTTTAAGTGATCCAGTTGACAACCCAGTCCCCGAGATATATTTAAGAGGTAAGTCAAGGTAAGTATGAACCCCCGTATATTTTGGTGTGTTCCACAATAATTTTCTTGTTAACTATTGTGCTCTAATCTCGATAGTATCTGTCAGTGCCATTTTCATTGATGTAGCTATGCCGGCGCGTTTGATTATTGGCAATCCGATTGAGGGGGCGGATATCTGACAGCCTACTATCCGGATATCGGGTACAGTACCATTATAAAAATTATATCTCCAGAAAGCTCGTCTTCCAAACGTCAAATGATCTCACTGCGCATAAGAATCGATCGTGCATTTCTGAGATATTAATCAATTTTTAGTCTTCAGCTGCGTGGGTGGTGCTGTTCATTTTTAAATTCCCCACTCCTCGGGTATCAGTGAATCCCCGATGACGTATGCTGCGTTTGCATTTCTTTCCTGTGCAATTATTAAAAGGTTTTTCTTTACACAAAAATCTCTAATCCGAAATGATTCACAGTCCTGTATTTATTTACTTATTTTTATTCTCGCAAATGGGTTAAATTTAATTATTCTTCTTCCGGCATAGCGGCGCTGTTGCCGTTTTACTGCACGGTAAGCTTGATTTCCGAGTCGTGCTTCTCTGTCTCACAGTCCAAATTTTCCACTCATTCTATTAATACTCATGACCGGCTCCTTATCGATGAGTCAGGAGGCATGATCTCATTTCCTGAACACCTGGGTCCAGCTTCTTGCGCAACGTTATGCTAGCATCCTTGCTTGAAATCTTTCTCCGTTCCATTAGAGACTGTATGTTTCTTTCATTCCTTTCACAAAATACATGGATTCGACTCCTTTTGAGCCAATGGTACATGGGTTCATCTCTCCCCTCCTTAGGTAAATAAATTTTCGAGAAATTTTGAGGAAATTTATTTCAATTATTCATAAAAATCTTATTTTTCATTTAACTGTCGAAGCCATCATAACGTTCATCCGTACCTTCTGATTTTTATTCCTTTAAAATCCCACGATAATTTGGTTTTTCCATCTTTTTAAGTCATATCCGGTAATTGTGTAGGTTGGGTACGCTCTGTCCCTACCCTTTCTTTCCTTTTCTTTTTTATTTGTCTGGACTACAAGTCTCCAGAACCTCATTCTTCTTTACGGGTGTGGTCTATCCCTACCCGTTTCTTTATTTCATCATTCTCCTTTCTTAAATTGAAATTTTCTTCTTCAACAAAATCAATTATTTCTTTTATTTCCCAATACAATTTCTCCAATTCGCATTCGCACTCGAATGGTTGAGCTCTGTTTCCTTTTTCTACCTTATTCTCGTTTCTATCAAAAATGGATTCATCTCTAAATTGTTCCATAACCAGGGCTTGTTCATTGGCTTCATCGAAGTCTTCGGGAGGGTAATATACTTTCAAATTCGCTGAGTTCATGGTCACTTCGTGATTCGTTTCACAGTGCCGAATTCTATAGGCATTATTTCTCAAATCTCTTATTATTTGATACGGTCCGTGGTACATTTTCTGGAACTTTTTGTACACGCGGTTCCCTGGATCCGAAATGGCTGGTCTTTTTACTAACATCATTTCCCCTGCTAATAGTGGCCGATAATATCTCTTGTGCCTATTTCTTCTTTGCCTCCTGTCGGCTTGAGATTTTAGATGCTCAAAGGCTCTTCTAATACGTACATCTCTTCCAGGCTGAGCGTCTACTGGCCTAGGAATTACCAGACTCCAAGGTCTCTCTGGTTGCTCATTCCGATGTAACGTTATTGGTAACTCTCCCGTAGATTCATGGATTCTGTTGTTTATACACAATTCGATAATATCCAAGATATCTATCCACTTCCAATTTTCTTCGGCACAGTATATTCTACAATACTTGGCCGTCTCCCTCATCACTCTTTCTACAGGATTTGCCTCAGGATGGCGAATACTTGATAACATCTGACGTATTCCAAGTCTTTCTAATTCTTGTCTGAACTCTACACTGGTAAAACAACTACCGTGATCCGACAACAAATTCTCAGGTTTTCCCAGAATCGGTATCACTTCTTCTTTGAGTCGTTTTAACACCTGTTTGGTACTAGTCTTCTGTATGGGAGCAAGGACAACCATTTTTGTGAAGACATCCATAGCCACCATTATGTGTCGATTTCCTCTTCTTGCCTTGGGCAAAGGTCCGAAATTATCAATAGAAATGATTTGACCTGGCCTCTCGGGCAACAATGGTATAGGCTTTTGTTTCATCAGAAATGCATTTGGTTTTATCCTTTGACATAAATCACATGTTTTTAACGTGTCCCTTACAGTTTCTCTCAGTCTCGGCCATACAAATGCTTCTTTCAGCATCGAAACTGTTTTGTCGACTCCCATATGTCCGAACGATCTATGGGCTAACCATACTATTTTCCTCTGCAAAATTGCAGGTACAACAATCCTTAATCGTGTATGGTCAGAGTCCACAAACTTATATAATAATCCATTATAAAATGTGTAGTCTTGAGCTATCTTATTAACTTCCGTGTACGCTGGTGTTCCCCTTATCAAACTTCCCTCAAGGAAAGATATGAGCATGTTCATCCATGGATCCTCACGTTGCCGTTGACCAATGCTTCTTAACTCATTCAGAGTACGCTGATCCCTGTCTTCCAAATCAATAGCCATTACTTCCTCTTCTGTGGACTCTGGCTGTCTACTTAAATAATCTGGAACTATATTTTCTTTTCCTGGGCAGTATTCTATCTTTACGTCAAACTGTTGAATGTATAAGGCCCAACGCATCAACCTTTGACTGGATAAATCAGTCTTCATCAAAACGGTTAAGGCTTTATGATCCGTCCTTAAAGTGACTTGAAACCCATATACGATCTTTCGCCAATATTGCAGCGCGTGCAATATCGCTAACAGCTCGATTTCGCTGATCGTATAATTTTTCTCGTGTGGTTTCAGTCTCCGACTTGTGAAAGCTAGATAATGTTTCTTATCGGGGTTATCCGGGTTTTCCTGATATAGCATTGCCCCTATTCCAATCTGGGATGCATCTGTTTGAATGATAAATCTCTGATTAAAATCAGGATATCCTAGCTTCACATAGTTTAAGAGCATTTCCTTGGCCTCCACAAATGCTTTTTCTGTTTCCTCCGTCCATTTCCACTTGCCCCCCTTCTTCAGAAAGTCCTGTAGTGGTGCGACAGTTTTTGCGTATGATGGACAATGTCCTGAGAAAAATCCAATCAATCCCAAAAACTGGCGAACGTTCTTCACCTTCAAAGGCCTGGGAAAATCTCTTATCGATTCTAATTTGCATGGATTTGGTTTAACACCATCTTTGTCAATCACATGCCCTAAAAATGTTACTTGTCTTTGACAAAAATTTGACTTCTTTAAATTGATTTTAAAATTAGCCCTTCTTAAGTCTTCCAATAATTTCTTTAACTTTTCTAAATGTTCCTCAATGTTCTCCGAGGTAAGCAAAATATCATCCGCATAACGGATAGTGCAATCTTTCACTTCCTCTGACAGGTTTCGATCAAGCGCTCTCATTAAGGCAGATCCCGCTGTCTTCAATCCAAACGGACATCTCCTGAAGCAGTATGTTTGTTGGTCGAACTGAAATCCAGTCAACAGGCTGGTTTTCTCTTCCAGTTCGAGATGATGATACGAAGAAGTCATGTCAATATTTGTGAAAATCTTCTTGCCTTTGAATTTCCTCAGTATTTCTTTTATGGTTGGTGCCGAATCATTTTCTGGTATGATTTTTGCATTCAAATTCCTGGCATCTAAACACACCCTTACTGAGCCATCCGGTTTACTCACAATCACTAATGGACTAACTTATGGTGTCGCCATCTTTTCTATAACACCTGCATTCATCATCTCCTGCAGTGTTTTCTTCGTTTGTGGGTAATGTTTTTCCGCAACCGGATATGGTTTTTGTCTGAACGGTGCCCAATCATTGACTTGGAACGCGTACTTAAAATTTTCAATCTTTCCTGGCTTGGAATCAAATACGTCCCTAAAATTCAATAATAATCCCTTTAATTGTTCCTTATTTTCGAGGTTAACTTTAGCTTCCTCTATTTTTCCTGACAGGTTGGTCTCGAACTCGGTTTCCAAATTATCTTCGAGTTCTATGTTGAGGACTTCAAATATCTTTTCTATGTCCTTATAACCTTCCTCAGTTACTTCTTCCACATGCCATACCTGTTCTCCTATTTTCGCATCCTGTTCCTGTAGGTTTATGTTTTGTTCATCCACATCCTCTCTTTGAATTCTAAGGCAATTTTGCGCTAGGTCTATGATGACCTTGTTCTCACGGATAAAATCAATACCTAATATAACATTATACGGCAATTGATTTACCAGCAAAAAGCATTGCGAAATTTCAGCGTTACCCATGATCAGATCAACGTATACCTGAAATTTACATGTTAAAGATTTTGCAGGAATAATCCCCTTAATCTTTACACTTGATGTGGGAATTTTTAATACGCGGCCTCTTGTTTCCAATTCATTTAGAAGGGTTTGCGTAATTAAACTTATTGTGGATCCGGTATCAATTAATGCCCTGACCAGTAATCCTTCTATCCTTAGCATAATTATGGGTAGTTCTCTTTTAATAGGTGGGATTCCTTCCACATCCTCGTTAATCAGCTCATCTGGTCTTGCTATCCAATTTACAATCTCTATCTCCTCCCAGCTCCTGGTATGTTTCCACTTTTGACGATTTAAATTTGAAGTTTTTTTTAAATCCTGAGGGCTTCCTTTCCCCTCATTCTTCAATTGAGCTTGTAGCTCCAGGCTTTGAGCTCCGTCTAGTCGGTCGGGTGATTTCCGGTTCTTTATTGTCTCACTTCAACGGACTTTTTGCCTTTCAGGTTCGTCTGGTCGTTCATTCATGTAACGAAGACTTTCCTGATATCTTTCTTCTATTTCGGCCCGATATTCATCATCCCTATCCTCTGGCCTTACGTTCCGTCTGGGATAATTCTCCCATTTTTTTCGGTTTTCTTGCCTCTGATGGTTATTGTTATAGGGTCGGCTCTCTTGTTGCCTATAACCCGTATTCCTAGGATTACTTCCTCGATATCCTCCTCTGTAGTATGGCTGTATTCCTCTAGGCTCTTGGTGCCCATACTCTCGACCCAGTCCTTGAGTATCAGTACTAGTGGACTGATTTCTGGTCGATGGTTTCTCCCTGTTTTCCTGACTGCTGGCCATATGTACCTGCTCAGTCTGTCTTTGATGCCTAGGAGTTACGTGTGAAGTCGTCATATCTAATTGACGTAAGACGCTCTCCACTTCCACAGCACTTCTGGCTTTGGATGAGATTAACAGCCTCTGGATCTCATATGGAAGTTGTCTTGCAATGGCGGCACACAGATCGTTCTCGGCAGGAGCGATGTCAAGTTCCCGGAATTTACACAGCTGAGCGGTGAAAAATTCTGAGTACTTAGTTGGGGCATTTGTGCTGTACTTCCTAGAGTGCAGATCTAGCCTCAAATTCTCCTGGACGTCTTCTGCCCAATATCGTTTTAAAAAGGCTTCTCTAAAGCCTTCCACCGTATCAAAAGTGTACCTGAAGCTTCTGAACCAGGTAAGACAATCACCTGCCAACAGCTTCTCAATTGCTCTCAGTCTCCGATCCTGAGGAACCTTCATTTCGTTCAAGTACTCTGCGACTTCCTTTAATCAGTATTTTGAAGTAATTGACATGTTATTACCCGTAAACTTTACCGGTCTGTCCTCATTCGACTTGATGATATTTATTATCTGGCCATTTGCCTGATTCATGTACGGGGTTGACATCGCCATCGGATATCCTGGGTTCTTATAAGGGCTCTCCCCTCCTAAGTCCCTATCTTGTTCTGTGCCTCGTTCATGGGGATCTACCCATCCTGTCTTTGGAAACTCATCCTGACTCTCAAATTCTAATTTCCTTTCCCTTCGGGCACTTTCTTCATTAGCCATGAGTTGAATTTCCATTTGACTGTTCTTATGTTCAGTCCTCTCTAACCGGGATCCCAAATCATTTTGAATTCTTTCCTGATTTTTCTTACTGGTTTCCAGTTCTCGTTTGAGTTGGATTTTCTCGTCCCTGAAGCTATCCCTGATTTCATTTAAGTGTTCCTCTACCTCTTTCTTGATGACCATGACCTGTTCTGTTATAATTTCTGGTTTAACTTCACCTTTAGTATCGAGGTCTTCTCGCATTTCCTTTATCTTTTTCTCCATCTCCTTTTGTCCTTTGTAGACTTTGTCCTGGATCTTGTTCATATCCTCTCGAGTCTTTCCTTGTTCCTCGAATATAATTGTTATGTCGGTCATAACCTTATCTATATCTCCCTTTGTGTCTCCCATTTGTTTTGTAAATCCTATTACGGTTTCCTGTATTCCAGTAACCCCTTTATCTATCCTCTCTATTTTCACGAGTTGTTCATCACGATCCCTTTTTCGTTGCGTGCTTTCATTCTTAAGATTCCTTTCGTATTTACCTAACTTCGTAGTAATATCCCCCTCATGCTTCCTCAACCATTCATCCACCTGTCCCGTGAATGCGTTAAATTGCCAATCCCTTTTTCTTGCATCGGCCTCACCTTGCCTCTTAACATCAGTTATTTCTGTCTGTACTTTCTCGACTTTTCCCTCGAGGTTTTCTACTTTCTTCTCAACCCCTTCAAATCTGGCTCCTAACGCATCAATACTACTTTTTTTATCTCTCCCCGGGATTTTTCACAAATCTTACTGTTAAATTTTATCTGATCTTCTAATTTTGCCTGCACACCTTGGATCTGGGTTACAAGTTCATTTTTACATTCGTCTACATTTTTTTTACAAGTTGTTTCCATAGAACCAATTTTATCCTCGATAATTTTAAAATTATCTTGACACTCCTTTTTGGATTCTATACTATTTTTTTCTATAGTATTTATCTGGGTTTTCACTCCTGCATTAAATGCGTTACTCTCAATTTGAAATGCCTTTTGCTTATCCCCAAATGTTTTATCCAATATTTGAAATTTGGACTCTATGTTTCCTTCTATACTTTTTCGGAGTTCATTTGACCCCTGTTTTATTTTCTCCATTTCACTTGTGATTTCCCTTTTTAAATCATTTAACTTATTCCCAAACCCAGTGTCAAAACCTTGGAATTTGGTATCCATTGTCCCTTCTATTTTCTTATTTATATTACTTTGTATTTTAGTCTCCATGACACCTAATTTGTTGTTCGTGGCTTGACTTTTCAAAGAATTATCAGCTATCATCTTTTCCTGAAATGAATGTAATTTATTTTCCAGTTTCCCTTCTATTACTCCTAGTTTATCTTCCAAAACCCTGGATTGTGCTGAAAAATGATCTGAATTTTCTGTTTTTATACTATTCAATTTGCCTTCTATCTCAGCCTTCAGTTCACTATTCATGTTTTTACACTCGGCCTGGATAGATTCTAATTTAATTCCCATGTTATCACTATTAGTTTTTAGTGACTCTAAACTCTCATTTATGGATCCTAAATCCCTTTTATTTTCACTCTGTTGGCTGTCCATCTTATTCAAACTCTCATTTATGGATTCTAAATCCCTTTTATTTTCACTCTGTTGGCTGTCCAACTTATTCAAATTCTCATTTATGGATTCGAACTCTTTTTTATTTTCATCCTTTTGGAGACCCAATGTTTTTTCTATCTTAACACTGTCAGTTTTAAGAGATTTTAAATTCTCATTTATAGCCTCCAATTGTTCTTTGCTATCAGCTTTTAAAGCGTCCAAAAGACCCTGCCTCTCTTCCCTATTCTCTTCTTTTGAAGCTTTCTTACTTTCCGTGCTTATTTTTATCATCTCATCCCTATTCTTTTGGAAATGATCATCCAAACACTCCTTTAGCCCCATCATCGTCACCATCTTATTCCAATATAAGAATACAGTTGGCTACTCATGCCACATCGCCAGAACATGCTTGAGAGATGGTAATCTGAACCTTTGTGTAACAAATCTCTCCAAAAATTTACTTTGGTACGGGTTTTTACTAAAACGTACCCTTTTGATATCTTTATTCAAACTCAGAAACTTTATGGAAGTATTTAAAATTAAAAATTTCGAAAAACCATTTTTTTCAAAAAATGAAAATTTTGATTTTTCGAGAAAACTCGGGTTTTCCCTAGTAAAACTCATCCCCACGTTGGGCACCAAAAAGAGAGAGAGGTTTGCTGGGGGGGGGGTTGTTTATATTATTTCAGGGCTGCTCGGTATGAGTTTCCAGGGACCCATGCGGTCAGTTAACATTTTACGTTGTAGTTATTCCTATCATTACTCTACTTTACATGATATGACCGTCTTAAGTGTTCCTCTAGTTATTAATCCAAGCACATTATTTCTAAGCCCCCATGTGCCCTTTCAGCTAGAAATATGCAAATCACAGTATGCCAGCATTGCTCAATTCGGGATTTTCGGGGTTGTAGTATGTTCTCCCACTCTGTGACTCACACATTCTGGATTAAATAGAGGATACACTTGCAAAATAACAACAAAATCAACTCCTATTTCAAAACATTTAATTAACCAAAAATGTTGGCGCTACAAACAATAAAACAAATAAACTACTGACCAAAATCTTTCTACTCGTTCAAAGTGAACAAGGAATAATCTAAGAATTAAACAAATATTATATTAAAATACATGGTTTCCTTTAAACCAACAACTCATAATTATTTTCACTTCCATAAAGTATCTATCTTAAAGTTCCAATAACCACGAGCTCCTTTGGCTCGATACTTTCCACTAATAACGGTATCATTCTTGGTACACCTCAATACTATTTTTATATTTCCTTATCATCAAAACAAATATATGATTACATTTAAAATACATGTTAATTCTCTACTTAAATGTTTGGGCACTTCACATGTTCTCAACATTTACCATCTCTCTCAAGTTTTACAAATTCACTATAGTGATCGGGAAAATACTTGTGTACCCCAGAGTTATAAAGATTACTTGACAAAGTCAAAAACTATGATTACTCCCAGAATCTAGTTATCTTCATTAAACTCATGGAATCCTACGTCCATACAACATTACAATAGGGATTTTTATTTATTTATTTGTCTTATAAGACCATTATCACATAAGAAAACTACGATCTGAACTGGCAAGCGATAATTTCAATCTACATGGACCTCGGTTCAAAGCCCGGGTCATTAACCACTTTTAAACACTCACGGTGTATTTATTACTTCTTACAGACGGCCTTCACCGACCCTCATCCTACTAGGGTCTGACCGTACACTTGAATGAGATTTATGACTGTGAGGGTAACCTCTCATCTAGTCTGCGTGTGGGAGCTCTACTCAATGCTTTTAAAACAAATCTTCCTTTCTTTTCAGTTCTCTGGGGAGACGTGGCATTTTACTTCTCTTTTTTACTTTCAACAACATTATTGGGCTCATAAACCACTTTCGTAACCTTGGCATTTATTAATTATGAAGGGTCCTCATTGATTGGGAAGAGTAATACACATTCTACGACGAATACTTAGGGGCTTCAACAACAAGACGATTCTAGGTTCGAATCTCTTAAGATGCCTCGGGAACCATTCCCACATTGGAGGACTTATGCAAAATGCGATTTAGGGTCGGCCGTGGCCTACATGACCTACGCTCATAATACCATACATTTTCTCCCTTTTACAATATAATAACACACACATGGCCTCGTGATCTACGTCACTATTGGAGGACTTACAACATAGCTCAATTTACCGCAATCAACTACCCCTCATAAGTAATTTACCCAGTACCTTTAGATTCTACGCATTCCTAGCGTGACATTTTATTTTAATTGCGCTCCATTGCGCTATACATTATTTTAAGCCTAGCGTCTTCCAAAGAACTGATAAATTCCATATTAACAATTGATACAATCTCAATTTTTATATTAATCTTTTCCTTGACAATAATCGCTCTATTTTTAAGAACATGCATTAACATCATATCTTATACTTTTATTAAGGTTCCAACGCTCTTATTTTCATATCATTCAATTTGATCTTTATTTATATTTCCTTTATTATTATTATTATTATTATTTATTTATTAGTATGCTTGCTTTTATAACATTCGTCAAATACACTGACATTTTATTCCATACATTTCCTCTACAGGATTTATTCTTTCACATGATTATTTATAATTTCTCAAATTTTATTTGTTCAGACCGCGTTCTTATTCTGTTATTATTTATTTAGAAACATCCCTTTACTTCAAAACTCCGGTGGATTTGTACACAAACACTTCCCCGACACCTAAACATAATGAAAATCTTTACTCACATGTTATAGGTCGTTCCCTGATCTTCCTTCTCGTGCGATGCGTCATTTTGCCCACTCTTTTAAATTACTCCATCTTGTACAAATTCATTGCATGTACAAACATATCTTGACACATATTTAACACGTGTACATTTAACACTGATAACATTTTAAATACACTGGTGTATCCGTTTAGAACACACAATAAAACACTGAAAATATCTTACTTTTAACACAAAATCTTGATATATTTACACTTCACAAATTCCGATCACTAGGCTGCTATTAAGCCTATCACACGTGACCTCTTGACCTCCCGTCTCCAAGGGTGAAATTTAGTAATGTCGGCTTCCTATCCTGCAGAATATGAAAGTCTCGAATCATCTACTTCCTCCCTGCAATAGCACTCCTTCAAATCCCGTTCCTGACGATCTGCTATTTCTCTGACTCGAACGGCTCCCTTTTAGATCCTATTGATTGATCTTAGCGAAAGTCTGTTCTGTTCAGGGTCCCCTCGATAATCTATCGGTGACCAATGGATTTTTTAGCAACTAATACTTCTCGAGTCTTAGTGCTTTTGAATAGTTCGTCTGCTTTCTTGAACCAATGTCTATAGTTTCCTTCTCTTCTTCGCTTATTCGGTTCTCGAATTTCTAATCTTCTAGAATACTTTACGAACCTTAATCTGTTTGTCCCTGCTCGGGTTCTTTAAATTTGATAAAATGTTTATATCGCTGTTACGGTACTTCCGTACGTTATGATACTTTTGGTCATTTAATTTTAAGACCTATCGCCCTGAGTTCTAAGTTCGCAGCCTGCTTTGACTGTATTTTATGAACTTTTCATGGTAAACTTTATACTGTCGGACCTAAATCCTGTAACTAGGATTTTCCTAATTCTCAACACGGCGATACTGTAATATTACTTCTTTGCAACTCCTTCCGGATGCACGTAAGTTATTGATACCGCGACGCCCTTGGCTGTCGGATATTGTCTATGCGATGTGATATAGCATTTCCCCTCAAGGAGTACTGGTAAACTGCCTTCGATGTGTTACAGCGTGACGCCCCCTCACGGACTGTCGGAATACTGCATTCGGTGCTTATACTTGTTGTACGGTATGACCTCCCCTGAGGTTCATACGTCTGAAGACTGCGTAATGATGATGCTCCAGCGTCACGCCCCCTGGACGGACTAGTAACTGCATTCGGTGTGTGATGTAGCACAGTGACGCGCCCTCGGGCCGTTTGATAACTGCATTCACTGTCTGATGTAGCCTGACGCCCCCTCGGGCTATCGGAAACTGCATGTTTGGCTTGGTGAGGCCAGGAGTTTTATACTCTTTAGTCAAAAAAAGATAAAATCCTAGTCCTTTTCTTGACCAACTTTTGAAATAATTGTCGTACCATTATAAAAATTATATCTCCAGAAAGCTCGTCTTCCAAACGTCAAATGATCTCACTGCGCATAAGAATCGATCGTGCATTTCTGAGATATTAATCAATTTTTAGTCTTCAGCTGCGTGGGTGGTGCTGTTCATTTTTAAATTCCCCACTCCTCGGGTATCAGTGAATCCCCGATGACGTATGCTGCGTTTGCATTTCTTTCCTGTGCAATTATTAAAAGGTTTTTCTTTACACAAAAATCTCTAATCCGAAATGATTCACAGTCCTGTGTTTATTTACTTATTTTTATTCTCGCAAATGGGTTAAATTTAATTATTCTTCTTCCGGCATAGCGGCGCTGTTGCCGTTTAACTGCACGGTAAGCTTGATTTCCGAGTCGTGCTTCTCTGTCTCACAGTCCAAATTTTTCACTCATTCTATTAATACTCATGACCGGCTCCTTATCGATGAGTCAGGAGGCATGATCTCATTTCCTGAACACCTGGGTCCAGCTTCTTGCGCAACGTTATGCTAGCATCCTTGCTTGAAATCTTTCTCCGTTCCATTAGAGACTGTATGTTTCTTTCATTCCTTTCACAAAATACATGGATTCGACCCCTTTTGAGCCAATGGTACTGTACCCGATATCCGGATAGTAGGCTGTCAGATATCCGCCCCCTCAGTCGGATTGCCAATAATCAAACGCACCGGCACAGCTACATCAATGAAAATGGCACTGACAGATACTATCGAGATTAGAGCACAATAGTTAACAAGAAAATTATTGTGGAACACACCAAAATATACGGGGGTTCATACTTACCTTTACTTACCTCTTAAATTTATCTCGGGGACTGGGTTGTCAACTGGATCACTTAAATGTATGCCCACACAATAACCTCCACCATGATATTTAAAATGAACCATGAACGAAGACGAGAAACTTTAAACTGCACAATAATTTATTTCACATAAGGAATGACTTATCAAAAAAAAATCAACGTGGCAATCAGAAGCCATCGACCACATAACCATGTCCTCCTGTAGGACCTGTATTCTCTACATATAATGTTTTAGCTTTCTCAAGCTCATAGCAACGTAAAAATAATAATGCATATGGAATGGAAACGGGATTTGGGATGAGACACATATATCAATTGTTTTGCGTGTTTATATTCTTCACATTTTATTTATAGCCACAAGGCTATTATGGAACGTCCTTGGCCTCAGTAACACAGTTGTCCGGGCCAGCTGCAATGCACCTGCACCGTCAAAGTGGACTCCCTTTCGTTCAACCCTAGCATAAGCGTGTTACCTCAGAGCTCGGCTCTCCTTTTTAAAACACGTAAATGTTCACATCTCAACTGAAATATTATCACGCAAATGTCTTACATGCTTCATTCAAACACCAGTGGATTCCTCCAACAATCCCAAATCATGATTAATTGTTCAAACCACTTGCTTAACTTGCGTTGTTTAGAGTATATAAAAAAACTCTAAATGTTAATAACAAAAGTTCATTAATTATTTTATTACAATAATAAATTGTTTATAACAATGTCAAATGACAATTGAAAATTTTATACACGCTTCTATTAATCACTATCATTTCAAATTATTTAACAAAGATATACATAATTATTTACAATATTAAATTGTTTATATTATTTATACAAGGAATACATTAAACCACACGTTTATCCGGTTGATAATTACTCCAATCGTGATGATATAATCGACCAATAAAGGTTAGTTATATTTAACTGTCAAATTCAGGTTTAATAAGGTTTAATAATAATTATTAATATTTGTGACGGTAACCTCCATTCAAAATCTTTATCTCAAATTATTTAACACTCTTGTTAATTTTAACAGTATCTTCATATGAATAATCTTTCAAAGAACAAGAACCATACAATCAGCGGGAAAATACTTCGCTCATAACGCACAAAAATGGCACAAAAATTGGCCCAAAATTCATCATATATCTTCATATATATGGCATAAAAATCTTCCAAACTACACACAAAAACCTCCACTTATTAATTCATCAACTTCATTAATTATTGTGGGAACCTCCTTCATTATTCAAGGGCATTATTCAACAGCGACTTTTACACGTCCACTGAACTAACGATTATACATCCATTGTTCCTCTTTAAAAATTCTTATGTTCATCAATTGTAATAATGACTGTTATTATTTAACCTTCGTGGGTTTCATTCATGAATCGATATGAAGTAAAAATTTGCCAATCACAAATAAATTTTATAGCAAATACGATTAGACACTACTGCCTGGTCTATCAAAATTGAGATTAACATCTTCAAAGTAACGCAGTATAAAAATACTATCTTCAAACAAAGTTCATCTAAACTGCAAAATAGTCGAATAGAATACAATCAGATTGTGGAATGCAAACATTATTGTTCCAATCTATAATTGAGAAAAACTCCTATCAAATGTTCATTACTATAGTGTATTCAATAAATTGTAATTAACGTTCATATTTCATAAAATTGTCTCTAATGCAATGATAAATGTCTATGTTGCAATCATGTTCATAAGACGACTAGTATTTCAAAGATCGTCGATATCGTAATAGATTTTAACGCTCTAAAATCTTTTAATAATTCTTCTTTCTTGAGGATGACAGAAAATTGGTCAAAGTAATTTACTGAATAGAATTACTTTAATAAAATGACACGCTGTCTGAATTCAAACCTGCCATAGCAAATCGTTAACTTTACAGTCAAATCGTGACTACAAAAATATGCAAATTACTGAAAGAATCTAAATCATCAGTCTCAACTGATCCAAAATTATTAAGTATGCCAATGACATAGCAATGTCTCAAAAATCGAAGAAAAAGGCATAAATCATCGAAGTGTACTGAGTACAGAAATATCAATCAAGAAAATGGGGCAAAAGATAGGACAGAAAATATGGGAAAATGGTTGCTCAGATATCGCTACAAGACTCAAATAATACAAGAAACGTTCACGACTACCTTATGTGTTGATTGAAGTTCCAGAGGAAAGTTTTCAAAGAAAACTGCTGTTGGTTCCATTTCACCAGCGTGAAGATGTGCTCCGTCCTCGAATTTGGAATCAGCGTCCTCGGAGAATCGAACTGCTTCCTCCTCCGAAATTGCACTGCTCCGTGGATACGAAAAACATCCTTCTGGCAAAACTCTTCTTTGTGTGCCGGGACAACCCTGGCCTCTCTTGAAAGTTCTCTGAAGTTCTTGCAGGAATTCGTCATGAAGTTTAATGTAGTTATTTCCGCAGAAATATTCATAGTTGTGGAGTATGAAAATATTTCCACTGTTATCTGGTATAATTCAGCGATGGATTCACGATGCATGAGTGTAGTTGGATGTTCACTACATGCTCGCTTTTGTAGAAAGACGATTAACGAAGTTCCATGCTGTTACTTTACTCCAACGATATATGTCCCAATTGCATTAAAGCCTTAGCCTTCCATCTCAACTACTGTTATAATCATTGAAAGCACTGCAAGATTATAATGTTCCATAGTCGAATGTATCGTTGTAATACCAAACGTATTCTCCAATATCACTGTTGCACTCCACGTGTCAGCCGTAGTGTATAATGTGGAATTTAAATGTGTTTCTCATGTGGCGAGAAAATCACTTTTGTTGGCAGCCTAAAAGTTCCAATATCTTTCGAAGTATAACCGTGAAATTGTTCAAATCTTCTACACACCTCAATGTTATACTGCCCAATAGAATTATAATACAGGCTGAAGTTAGCGCTTGATATCTTGACTGGTGGAAACGTTAATGTGAGCGTTTCAACTTCACCTAGTTTCGAGCAGCGTAAAATGGAACTGCCCCGAGTTCGTTCGATGCGCCGGGCTTTAACCACGCTAAAGACAACTTACTTCACTGAATCACTTGAAAATAACTATATATCACCAGAAATATATATGCGATCTGACATATGAGATCTGAGAGCTCCTCTCTCCTGTGCACGACCTTTTATCAACTTCTTAAGGGGCGTATCCATCCCTTCCATAGCCTGTTGCTGCGTCATTGCTAGAAGTTTTAACTTTGGCTATACTTGCCGGATTTTCAAATTTCAAAAACTCAAAATTAATTTCTTCAAAATTCCAAATCAATGCCATAACAAAAAAAATAGTTTTCCACAAATCTGCATGCCAAAAGTAATCAAATATCGTAGTTTCAGCAATCTCCGTCTTCCTTCCAAACTATCGTTCATTGGTTCGAGTCTCTCCTCCAATAGCGTAGCTTCTTCCTTAGCACAATACCTTGTTTCCTGCGACTGCGTCGTAAATCTCGGATCTTTCTCGAACAAAATCATGACGTCACCAAGAATCTCAGCTCAATCAGCCTGCTTGCCTCATGTCTGCGTCATCCGTGCCTACGTCATGAGTATCCACGTCATAACTATGACATTCATAACTTTACTCATATTTTCCAATACAGCCATCGTGGTCTCAATATAATTCAAATTACGGGGTCAGTACATGGGTTCATCTCTCCCCTCCTTAGGTAAATAAATTTTCGAGAAATTTTGAGGAAATTTATTTCAATTATTCATAAAAATCTTATTTTTCTTTTAACTGTCGAAGCCATCATAACGTTCATCCGTACCTTCTGATTTTTATTCCTTTAAAATCCCACGATAATTTGGTTTTTCCATCTTTTTAAGTCATATCCGGTAATTGTGTAGGTTGGGTACGCTCTGTCCCTACCCTTTCTTTCCTTTTCTTTTTTATTTGTCTGGACTACAAGTCTCCAGAACCTCATTCTTCTTTACGGGTGTGGTATATCCCTACCCGTTTCTTTATTTCATCATTCTCCTTTCTTAAATTGAAATTTTCTTCTTCAACAAAATCAATTATTTCTTTTATTTCCCAATACAATTTCTCCAATTCGCATTCGCACTCGAATGGTTGAGCTCTGTTTCCTTTTTCTACCTTATTCTCGTTTCTATCAAAAATGGATTCATCTCTAAATTGTTCCATAACCAGGGCTTGTTCATTGGCTTCATCGAAGTCTTCGGGAGGGTAATATACTTTTAAATTCGCTGAGTTCATGGTCACTTCGTGATTCGTTTCACAGTGCCGAATTCTATAGGCATTATTTCTCAAATCTCTTATTATTTGATACGGTCCGTGGTACATTATCTGGAACTTTTTGTACACGCGGTTCCCTGGATCCGAAATGGCTGGTCTTTTTACTAACACCATTTCCCCTGCTAATAGTGGCCGATAATACCTCTTGTGCCTATTTCTTCTTTGCCTCCTGTCGGCTTGAGCTTTTAGATGCTCAAAGGCTCTTCTAATACGTACATCTCTTCCAGGCTGAGCGTCTACTGGCCTAGGAATTACCAGACTCCAAGGTCTCTCTGGTTGCTCATTCCGATGTAACGTTATTGGTATCCCTCCCGTAGATTCATGGATTCTGTTGTTTATACACAATTCGATAATATCCAAGATATCTATCCACTTCCAATTTTCTTCGGCACAGTATATTCTACAATACTTGGCCGTCTCCCTCATCACTCTTTCTACAGGATTTGCCTCAGGATGGCGAATACTTGATAACATCTGACGTATTCCAAGTCTTTCTAATTCTTGTCTGAACTCTACACTGGTAAAACAACTACCGTGGTCCGACAACAAATTCTCAGGTTTTCCCAGAATCGGTATCACTTTTTCTTTGAGTCGTTTTAACACCTGTTTGGTACTAGTCTTCTGTATGGGAGCAAGGACAACCATTTTTGTGAAGACATCCATAGCCACCATTATGTGTCGATTTCCTCTTCTTGCCTTGGGCAAAGGTCCGAAATTATCAATAGAAATGATTTGACCTGGCCTCTCGGGCAACAATGGTATAGGCTTTTGTCTCATCAGAAATGCATTTGGTTTTATCCTTTGACATAAATCACATGTTTTTAACGTGTCCCTTACAGTTTCTCTCAGTCTCGTCCATACAAATGCTTCTTTCAGCATCGAGACTGTTTTGTCGACTCCCATATGTCCGAACGATCTATGGGCTAACCATACTATTTTCCTCTGCAAAATTGCAGGTACAACAATCCTTAATCGTGTATGGTCAGAGTCCACAAACTTATATAATAATCCATTATAAAATGTGTAGTCTTGAGCTATCTTATTAGCTTCCGTGTACGCTGGTGTTCCCCTTATCAAACTTCCCTCAAGGAAAGATATGAGCATGTTCATCCATGGATCCTCACGTTGCCGTTGACCAATGCTTCTTAACTCATTCAGAGTACGCTGATCCCTGTCTTCCAAATCAATAGCCATTACTTCCTCTTCTGTGGACTCTGGCTGCCTACTTAAATAATCTGGAACTATATTTTCTTTTCCTGGGCAGTATTCTATCTTTACGTCAAACTGTTGAATGTATAAGGCCCAACGCATCAACCTTTGACTGGATAAATCAGTCTTCATCAAAAAGGTTAAGGCTTTATGATCCGTCCTTAAAGTGACTTGAAACCCATATACGATCTTTCGCCAATATTGCAGCGCGTGCAATATCGCTAACAGCTCGATTTCGCTGATCGTATAATTTTTCTCGTGTGGTTTCAGTCTCCGACTTGTGAAAGCTAGATAATGTTTCTTATCGGGGTTATCCGGGTTTTCCTGATATAGCATTGCCCCTATTCCAATCTGGGATGCATCTGTTTGAATGATAAATCTCTGATTAAAATCAGGATATCCTAGCTTCACATAGTTTAAGAGCATTTCCTTGGCCTCCATAAATGCCTTTTCTGTTTCCTCCGTCCATTTCCACTTGCCCCCCTTCTTCAGAAAGTCCTGTAGTGGTGCGACAGTTTTTGTGTATGATGGACAATGTCCTGAGAAAAATCCAATCAATCCCAAAAACTGGCGAACGTTCTTCACCTTCAAAGGCCTGGGAAAATCTCTTATCGATTCTAATTTGCATGGATTTGGTTTAACACCATCTTTGTCAATCACATGCCCTAAAAATGTTACTTGTCTTTGACAAAAATTTGACTTCTTTAAATTGATTTTAAAATTAGCCCTTCTTAAGTCTTCCAATAATTTCTTTAACTTTTCTAAATGTTCCTAAATATTCTCCGAGGTAAGCAAAATATCATCCGCATAACGGATAGTGCAATCTTTCACTTCCTCTGACAGGTTTCGATCAAGCGCTCTCATTAAGGCAGATCCCGCTGTCTTCAATCCAAACGGACATCTCCTGAAGCAGTATGTTTCTTGGTCGAACTGAAATCCAGTCAACAGGCTGGTTTTCTCTTCCAGTTCGAGATGATGATACGAAGAAGTCATGTCAATATTTGTGAAAATCTTCTTGCCTTTGAATTTCCTCAGTATTTCTTTTATGGTTGGTGCCGAATCATTTTCTGGTATGATTTTTGCATTCAAATTCCTGGCATCTAAACACACCCTTACTGAGCCATCCGGTTTACTCACAATCACTAATGGACTAACTTATGGTGTCGCCATCTTTTCTATAACACCTGCATTCATCATCTCCTGCAGTATTTTCTTCGTTTGTGGGTAATGTTTTTCCGCAACCGGATATGGTTTTTGTCTGAACGGTGCCCAATCATTGACTTGGAACGCGTACTTAAAATTTTCAATCTTCCCTGGCTTGGAATCAAATACGTCCCTAAAATTCAATAATAATCCCTTTAATTGTTCCTTATTTTCGAGGTTAACTTTAGCTTCCTCTATTTTTCCTGACAGGTTGGTCTCGAACTCGGTTTCCAAATTATCTTCGAGTTCTATGTTGAGGACTTCAAATATCTTTTCTATGTCCTTATAACCTTCCTCAGTTACTTCTTCCACATGCCATACCTGTTCTCCTATTTTCGCATCCTGTTCCTGTAGGTTTATGTTTTGTTCATCCACATCCTCTCTTTGAATTCTAAGGCAATTTTGCGCTAGGTCTATGATGACCTTGTTCTCACGGATAAAATCAATACCTAATATAACATTATACGGCAATTGATTTACCAGCAAAAAGCATTGCGAAATTTCAGCGTTACCCATGATCAGATCAACGTATAGCTGAAATTTACATGTTAAAGATTTTTCAGGAATAATCCCCTTAATCTTTACACTTGATGTGGGAATTTTTAATACGCGGCCTCTTGTTTCCAATTCATTTAGAAGGGTTTGCGTAATTAAACTTATTGTGGATCCGGTATCAATTAATGCCCTGACCAGTAATCCTTCTATCCTTAGCATAATTATGGGTAGTTCTCTTTTAATAGGTGGGATTCCTTCCACATCCTCCTTAATCAGCTCATCTGGTCTTGCTATCCAATTTACAATCTCTATCTCCTCCCAGCTCCTGGTATGTTTCCACTTTTGACGATTTAAATTTGAAGTTTTTTTTAAATCCTGAGGGCTTCCTTTCCCCTCATTCTTCAATTGAGCTTGTAGCTCCAGGCTTTGAGCTCCGTCTAGTCGGTCGGGTGATTTCCGGTTCTTTATTGTCTCACTTCAACGGACTTTTTGCCTTTCAGGTTCGTCTGGTCGTTCATTCATGTAACGAAGACTTTCCTGATATCTTTCTTCTATTTCGGCCCGATATTCATCATCCCTATCCTCTGGCCTTACGTTCCGTCTGGGATAATTCTCCCATTTTTTTCGGTTTTCTTGCCTCTGATGGTTATTGTTATAGGGTCGGCTCTCTTGTTGCCTATAACCCGTATTCCTAGGATTACTTCCTCGATATCCTCCTCTGTAGTATGGCTGTATTCCTCTAGGCTCTTGGTGCCCATACTCTCGACCCAGTCCTTGAGTATCAGTACTAGTGGACTGATTTCTGGTCGATGGTTTCTCCCTGTTTTCCTGACTGCTGGCCATATGTACCTGCTCAGTCTGTCTTTGATGCCTAGGAGTTACGTGTGAAGTCGTCATATCTAATTGACGTAAGACGCTCTCCACTTCCACAGCACTTCTGGCTTTGGATGAGATTAACAGCCTCTGGATCTCATATGGAAGTTGTCTTGCAATGGCGGCACACAGATCGTTCTCGGCAGGAGCGATGTCAAGTTCCCGGAATTTACACAGCTGAGCGGTGAAAAATTCTGAGTACTTAGTTGGGGCATTTGTGCTGTACTTCCTAGAGTGCAGATCTAGCCTCAAATTCTCCTGGACGTCTTCTGCCCAATATCGTTTTAAAAAGGCTTCTCTAAAGCCTTCCACCGTATCAAAAGTGTACCTGAAGCTTCTGAACCAGGTAAGACAATCACCTGCCAACAGCTTCTCAATTGCTCTCAGTCTCCGATCCTGAGGAACCTTCATTTCGTTCAAGTACTCTGCGACTTCCTTTAATCAGTATTTTGGAGTAATTGACATGTTATTACCCGTAATCTTTACCGGTCTGTCCTCATTCGACTTGATGATATTTATTATCTGGCCATTTGCCTGATTCATGTACGGGGTGGACATCGCCATCGGATATCCTTGGTTCTTATAAGGGCTCTCCCCTCCTAAGTCCCTATCTTGTTCTGTGCCTCGTTCATGGGGATCTACCCATCCTGTCTTTGGAAACTCATCCTGACTCTCAAATTCTAATTTCCTTTCCCTTCGGGCACTTTCTTCATTAGCCATGAGTTGAATTTCCATTTGACTGTTCTTATGTTCAGTCCTCTCTAACCGGGATCCCAATTCATTTTGAATTCTTTCCTGATTTTTCTTACTGGTTTCCAGTTCTCGTTTGAGTTGGATTTTCTCGTCCCTGAAGCTATCCCTGATTTCATTTAAGTGTTCCTCTACCTCTTTCTTGATGACCATGACCTGTTCTGTTATAATTTCTGGTTTAACTTCACCTTTAGTATCGAGGTCTTCTCGCATTTCCTTTATCTTTTTCTCCATCTCCTTTTGTCCTTTGTAGACTTTGTCCTGGATCTTGTTCATATCCTCTCGAGTCTTTCCTTGTTCCTCGAATATAATTGTTATGTCGGTCATAACCTTATCTATATCTCCCTTTGTGTCTCCCATTTGTTTTGTAAATCCTATTACGGTTTCCTGTATTCCAGTAACCCCTTTATCTATCCTCTCTATTTTCACGAGTTGTTCATCACGATCCCTTTTTCGTTGCGTGCTTTCATTCTTAAGATTCCCTTCGTATTTACCTAACTTCGTAGTAATATCCCCCTCATGCTTCCTCAACCATTCATCCACCTGTCCCGTGAATGCGTTAAATTGCCAATCCCTTTTTCTTGCATCGGCCTCACCTTGCCTCTTAACATCAGTTATTTCTGTCTGTACTTTCTCGACTTTTCCCTCGAGGTTTTCTACTTTCTTCTCAACCCCTTCAAATCTGGCTCCTAACGCATCAATACTACTTTTTATCTCTCCCCGGGATTTTTCACAAATCTTACTGTTAAATTTTATCTGATCTTCTAATTTTGCCTGCACACCTTGGATCTGGGTTACAAGTTCATTTTTACATTCGTCTACATTTTTTTTACAAGTTGTTTCCATAGAACCAATTTTATCCTCTATACTTTTAAAATTATCTTGACACTCCTTTTTGGATTCTATACTATTTTTTTCTATAGTATTTATCTGGGTTTTCACTCCTGCATTAAATGCGTTACTCTCAATTTGAAATGCCTTTAGCTTATCCCCAAATGTTTTATCCAATATTTGAAATTTGGACTCTATGTTTCCTTCTATACTTTTTCGGAGTTCATTTGACCCCTGTTTTATTTTCTCAATTTCACTTGTGATTTCCCTTTTTAAATCATTTAACTTATTCCCAAACCCAGTGTCAAAACCTTGGAATTTGGTATCCATTGTCCCTTCTATTTTCTTATTTATATTACTTTGTATTTTAGTCTCCATGACATCTAATTTGTTGTTCATGGCTTGACTTTTCAAAGAATTATCAGCTATCATCTTTTCCTGAAATGAATGTAATTTATTTTCCAGTTTCCCTTCTATTACTCCTAGTTTATCTTCCAAAACCCTGGATTGTGCTGAAAAATGATCTGAATTTTCTGTTTTTATACTATTCAATTTGCCTTCTATCTCAGCCTTCAGTTCACTATTCATGTTTTTACACTCGGCCTGGATAGATTCTAATTTAATTCCCATGTTATCACTATTAGTTTTTAGTGACTCTAAACTCTCATTTATGGATCCTAAATCCCTTTTATTTTCACTCTGTTGGCTGTCCATCTTATTCAAACTCTCATTTATGGATTCTAAATCCCTTTTATTTTCACTCTGTTGGCTGTCCAACTTATTCAAACCCTCATTTATGGATTCGAACTCTTTTTTATTTTCATCCTTTTGGAGACCCAATGTTTTTTCTATCTTAACACTGTCAGTTTTAAGAGATTTTAAATTCTCATTTATAGCCTCCAATTGTTCTTTGCTATCAGCTTTTAAAGCGTCCAAAAATCCCTGCCTCTCTTCCCTATTCTCTTCTTTTGAAGCTTTCTTACTTTCCGTGCTTATTTTTATCATCTCATCCCTATTCTTTTGGAAATGATCATCCCAACACTCCTTTAGCTCCATCATCGTCACCATCTTATTCCAATATAAGAATACAGTGGGCTACTCATGCCACATCGCCAGAACATGCTTGAGAGATGGTAATCTGAACCTTTGTGTAACAAATCTCTCCAAAAATTTACTTTGGTACGGGTTTTTACTAAAACGTACCCTTTTGATATCTTTATTCAAACTCAGAAACTTTATGGAAGTATTTAAAATTCAAAATTTCGAAAAACCATTTTTTTCAAAAAATGAAAATTTTGATTTTTCGAGAAAACTCGGGTTTTCCCTAGTAAAACTCAGCCCCACGTTGGGCACCAAAAAGAGAGAGAGAGGTTTTCTGGGGGGGGGGGTTGTTTATATTATTTCAGGGCTGCTCGGTATGAGTTTCCAGGGACCCATGCGGTCAGTTAACATTTTACGTTGTAGTTATTCCTATCATTACTCTACTTTACATGATATGACCGTCTTAAGTGTTCCTCTAGTTATTAATCCAAGCACATTATTTCTAAGCCCCCATGTGCCCTTTCAGCTAGAAATATGCAAATCACAGTATGCCAGCATTGCTCAATTCGGGATTTTCGGGGTTGTAGTATGTTCTCCCACTCTGTGACTCACACATTCTGGATTAAATAGAGGATACACTTGCAAAATAACAACAAAATCAACTCCTATTTCAAAACATTTAATTAACCAAAAATGTTGGCGCTACAAACAATAAAACAAATAAACTACTGACCAAAATCTTTCTACTCGTTCAAAGTGAACAAGGAATAATCTAAGAATTAAACAAATATTATATTAAAATACATGGTTTCCTTTAAACCAACAACTCATAATTATTTTCACTTCCATAAAGTATCTATCTTAAAGTTCCAATAACCACGAGCTCCTTTGGCTCGATACTTTCCACTAATAACGGTATCATTCTTGGTACACCTCAATACTATTTTTATATTTCCTTATCATCAAAACAAATATATGATTACATTTAAAATACATGTTAATTCTCTACTTAAATGTTTGGGCACTTCACATGTTCTCAACATTTACCATCTCTCTCAAGTTTTACAAATTCACTATAATGATCGGGAAAATACTTGTGTACCCCAGAGTTATAAAGATTACTTGACAAAGTCAAAAACTATGATTACTCCCAGAATCTAGTTATCTTCATTAAACTCATGGAATCCTACGTCCATACAACATTACAATAGGGATTTTTATTTATTTATTTATTTGTCTTATAAGACCATTATCACATAAGAAAACTACGATCTGAACTGGCAAGCGATAATTTCAATCTACATGGACCTCGGTTCAAAGCCCGGGTCATTAACCACTTTTAAACACTCACGGTGTATTTATTACTTCTTACAGACGGCCTTCACCGACCCTCCTCCTACTAGGGTCTGACCGTACACTTGAATGAGATTTATGACTGTGAGGGTAACCTCTCGTCTAGTCTGCGTGTGGGAGCTCTACTCAATGCTTTTAAAACAAATCTTCCTTTCTTTTCAGTTCTCTGGGGAGACGTGGCATTTTACTTCTCTTTTTTTACTTTCAACAACATTATTGGGCTCATAAACCACTTTCGTAACCTTGGCATTTATTAATTATGAAGGGTCCTCATTGATTGGGAAGAGTAATACACATTCTACGACGAATACTTAGGGGCTTCAACAACAAGACGATTCTAGGTTCGAATCTCTTAAGATGCCTCGGGAACCATTCCCACATTGGAGGACTTATACAAAATGCGATTTAGGGTCGGCCGTGGCCTACATGACCTACGCTCATAATACCATACATTTGCTCCCTTTTACAATATAATAACACACACATGGCCTCGTGATCTACGTCACTATTGAAGGACTTACAACATAGCTCAATTTACCGCAATCAACTACCCCTCATAAGTAATTTACCAAGTACCTTTAGATTCTACGCATTCCTAGCGTGACATTTTATTTTAATTGCGCTCCATTGCGCTATACATTATTTTAAGCCTAGCGTCTTCCAAAGAACTGATAAATTCCATATTAACAATTGATACAATCTCAATTTTTATATTAATCTTTTCCTTGACAATAATCGCTCTATTTTTAAGAACATGCATTAACATCATATCTTATACTTTTATTAAGGTTCCAACGCTCTTATTTTCATATCATTCAATTTGATCTTTATTTATATTTCCTTTATTATTATTATTATTATTATTATTATTATTTATTTATTAGTATGCTTGCTTTTATAACATTCGTCAAATACACTGACATTTTATTCCATACATTTCCTCTACAGGATTTATTCTTTCACATGATTATTTATAATTTCTCAAATTTTATTTGTTCAGACCGCGTTCTTATTCTGTTATTATTTATTTAGAAACATCCCTTTACTTCAAAACTCCGGTGGATTTGTACACAAACACTTCCCCGACACCTAAACATAATGAAAATCTTTACTCACATGTTATAGGTCGTTCCCTGATCTTCCTTCTCGTGCGATGCGTCATTTTGCCCACTCTTTTAAATTACTCCATCTTGTACAAATTCATTGCATGTACAAACATATCTTGACACATATTTAACACGTATACATTGAACACTGATAACATTTTAAATACACTGGTGTATCCGTTTAGAACACACAATAAAACACTGAAAATATCTTACTTTTAACACAAAATCTTGATATATTTACACTTCACAAATTCTGATCACTAGGCTGCTATTAAGCCTATCACACGTGACCTCTTGACCTCCCGTCTCCAAGGGTGAAATTTAGTAATGTCGGCTTCCTATCCTGCAGAATATGAAAGTCTCGAATCATCTACTTCCTCCCTGCAATAGCACTCCTTCAAATCCCGTTCCTGACGATCTGCTATTTCTCTGACTCGAACGGCTCCCTTTTAGATCCTATTGATTGATCTTAGCGAAAGTCTGTTCTGTTCACGGTCCCCTCGATAATCTATCGGTGACCTATGGATTTTTTAGCAACTAATACTTCTCGAGTCTTAGTGCTTTTGAATAGTTCGTCTGCTTTCTTGAACCAATGTCTATAGTTTCCTTCTCTTCTTCGCTTATTCGGTTCTCGAATTTCTAATCTTCTAGAATACTTTACGAACCTTATTCTGTTTGTCCCTGCTCGGGTTCTTTAAATTTGATAAAATGTTTATCTCGCTGTTACGGTACTTCCGTACGTTATGATACTTTTGGTCATTTAATTTTAAGACCTATCGCCCTGAGTTCTAAGTTCGCAGCCTGCTTTGACTGTATTTTATGAACTTTTCATGGTAAACTTTATACTGTCGGACCTAAATCCTGTAACTAGGATTTTCCTAATTCTCAACACGGCGATACTGTAATATTACTTCTTTGCAACTCCTTCCGGATGCACGTAAGTTATTGATACCGCGACGCCCTTGGCTGTCGGATATTGTCTATGCGATGTGATATAGCATTTCCCCTCAAGGAGTACTGGTAAACTGCCTTCGATGTGTTACAGCGTGACGCCCCCTCACGGACTGTCGGAATACTGCATTCGGTGCTTATACTTGTTGTACGGTATGACCTCCCCTGAGGTTCATACGTCTGAAGACTGCGTAATGATGATGCTCCAGCGTCACGCCCCCTGGACGGACTAGTAACTGCATTCGGTGTGTGATGTAGCACAGTGACGCGCCCTCGGGCCGTTTGATAACTGCATTCACTGTCTGATGTAGCCTGACGCCCCCTCGGGCTATCGGAAACTGCATGTTTGGCTTGGTGAGGCCAGGAGTTTTATACTCTTTAGTCAAAAAAAGATAAAATCCTAGTCCTTTTCGTGACCAACGTTTGAAATAATTGTCGTACCATTATAAAAATTATATCTCCAGAAAGCTCGTCTTCCAAACGTCAAATGATCTCACTGCGCATAAGAATCGATCGTGCATTTCTGAGATATTAATCAATTTTTAGTCTTCAGCTGCGTGGGTGGTGCTGTTCATTTTTAAATTCCCCACTCCTCGGGTATCAGTGAATCCCCGATGACGTATGCTGCGTTTGCATTTCTTTCCTGTGCAATTATTAAAAGGTTTTTCTTTACACAAAAATCTCTAATCCGAAATGATTCACAGTCCTGTATTTATTTACTTATTTTTATTCTCGCAAATGGGTTAAATTTAATTATTCTTCTTCCGGCATAGCGGCGCTGTTGCCGTTTTACTGCACGGTAAGCTTGATTTCCGAGTCGTGCTTCTCTGTCTCACAGTCCAAATTTTCCACTCATTCTATTAATACTCATGACCGGCTCCTTATCGATGAGTCAGGAGGCATGATCTCATTTCCTGAACACCTGGGTCCAGCTTCTTGCGCAACGTTATGCTAGCATCCTTGCTTGAAATCTTTCTCCGTTCCATTAGAGACTGTATGTTTCTTTCATTCCTTTCACAAAATACATGGATTCGACCCCTTTTGAGCCAATGGTACATGGGTTCAATATATATATATAGAGTAGAACGTCGTTTATCCGGACGTCAAACAACCGGAACGTCAATTATCCGGACGAGCAAAAAAAAAAAAAAAAAAGACGGAGCCGCACGCGCTGCGTACAGTAATGAGTCGGTTCTCGTTTTCAATTGTTGTCTCTGTTGTCTCCTTCCGTTTGTTTACTCTATAATGTTTCAATGTTATGTGTATGGTAGTGTGTGTACTGTACTGTACAGTACTGTATTACGTTGTGAAAATGGCTTCTACGAGTGAAAAAAAAGAAAAACGAAATCGCAATGTTTTATCCATTGAGAAGAAGGTGGATATCATTAATAAACTGGATCAAGGTGAGAGTGTGCAGTGCCTAATGAAAACTTAGAGTTAGAAAATCTACAATTTATGATTTGAAGAAAGGAAAGTTGAAATTTTGAATTATGCATCGAAGTTAGTGAAGAAGAGTCTAAAAAGGGTAGAACCATGCGATCAGCTAGGGATAAAAATTGGAAGAAGTAGTGTACTTATGGTTTATTCAGACAAGAAGTAAGGGAGATCCCATTTCTGGACCTTAGTTTTGTGAGAAAGCGTTGCAGTTAAATGAGAAGCTTGGTGGTTATTACCATAATGTGCTGTGCATGTTTTTTTCTATGAAATAAACGCATGTTTGATTATCCGGAAAAGTGGTTATCCGGAGCACTTTCGGTCCCAATTAGTCCGGATAAACGACGCTCTACTGTATATAATATTTTCGATTGCAAATACGCACTATATAGCCTATGCTTAACATTATAACGTGTGAGTAGTTATAAATCAATAAATACCAAAAAAACGAAGTATCAAAAATTGAACCAACAGGGATTTGAACCACGGACCTTCAGACTTTTACTTTGATTTCATGAGTAGGACACAAGAAATGAAAAAAATAATTTTACAGTTTCGCACAGTCGCCATCTTAAGGTAAAGTAAGCAATTGAACTAAATTAGATGTCAATGCATTATAATGTATATACATATTTGCTGTGCCATGCTTCACTGCGTTTGGATGGTTAAATCTAGAGAAAAGTCTAATAAGCCTAGTTTTTTCATAAATGAAAATAAGCTTAAAGTAACCAGGTGTATCTCCGAAGGACCATCAGGTGGTGATTATAAAGATATTTTGAATTGAAGTTTTAATGCGTAAGTAAAGTTAATCTAAAGATTGTCTGTTGATCGGCTGCGTTATTGCGATGTTAGTTTTAAACTGAATATCCTCTGTGCTTGCCATTACAAGCGAAATCTGGCGTAAAGTGTTTTTTGTTTGCCCTATCGATAAAACAACATGAATTTAATCTATTGCGATATCAATATTTCCGGTGACCGTGTGGATGTAAATCTCAATCTATATCGACTGATTAAATCGAACTACATTATTATCAAACATATTTTGTTTTAATGCCAAAGTAGAATCATGTTTTGTGTTTTGAATTGAACGTTTCCTGATTCAGCCGATGAACAGTGCTTGAGTTGTCTTTATTTACACATTTAAGAAACTCATTTGGAAATATATTCGTAAACACAGACGAACAGGCGCCTGACGGCTCTTTCACCAGTATGTAAAGGAAGGAAGCATGCAGTCTACGTGTGTCTGAATCTCGCTATCATAATCCACGGGATATCCTAATTGCGTGGATTCCGAACCTCGGGACATGAAATTTCAGATCTACTAACCAGAATTCGAACGCCCTTATGAGAGGTAAGCCACTTAAACACTGTGCGTACAACCAGTATGTATTTATATTATTATTGTCGTTTGATTATTTTGGGGCTTTGCGACATCGTAGTCGTATAGCTCCGTGTACTTGGGTGTGTGTAAAATTTGTCTGGTAACATGTGTCGTTGTGATGTCTGTACTAGTGTATTTTGTAATTGAGGGAGGATTTTGGTAGGAAGCGGCCGTGGCCTTAAGTTAGGTACCCTCCCGGCAGTTGCCTGGAGTTGAAGTGGGAAACCACGGAAAACCACTTCCAGGATAGCTGAGGTAGGAATCGAACACGCCTCTTTTCAATTTTGCCTCACGAGGCTGAGTGTACCCCGTTCCTTGGCAGAGCCGGGAATTAAACCCGGGCCTCCGCAGTGACAGTCAAGAAAGCTAGTCACTACTCAACGAAGCGGACTGTAATATTACTATTGCTGTCAAATGATCTTGTTGCTTTCAAAACAACATGCCCTCAAACGAAAGATAAAGTCTTGCTCGCGAGTTGGCAGGCTTGCATCAATATAACCCCGCCACGCACAACAGCGAGACGTGCCAATACGTCTCCTGAACTGTATTAGAGGTTCGGTAACGTGAGTGATATTAAGCTCCAGAGAAATAATATAATATCGACCGTCTGTTTCTCTTCTGTGTCCCATGTTGGGTAGTCAAAATTGCACAATCTGGTGCGCCAGAAACACACGACAAACGATCGACAAGACAAAGCAATGTTAATAAACGTTGTCTCTATTCTAAGTGAATTCATGTGTTATATCCATATACATGTACAATCTATCCATCCCAGGAAGAATACCCGAGCTTACGATGGCGCAGTGTCGCAAGGGGGATGCCGTGTCTTCCTTCTTCCCTAGCATCAAATTGACAGTAGGATATTTTCATTTTCATATACTTACTACCTTGTTCTGTTTTTGTTTTTATTTTGTGCTGGGAAGTAAACTATGGTTATTGCGTGATATTGTTCCTATGACCGAAGTGTTTTTAGTCAGACAAATATCAACCTAACTTTGGTAGCTCAACATGTAGGCTTTTGTTGCTAGTAAATTAATTTAGGATCTAGGGACACTTTTGTCATCAGCCTCGTGTATTTGTATGTGTATAGAAATTATCTGATAACGTGTGTGGCTGAAGAGAATATATCAGTGTGAGTAGCTGAAATTAGTGAGATTTCGGACTGGGATGCGTGCCTTGGAACATGAGATACTTTCCCAGTATAGTGAAAGTGATAGTGATAGTGATAGAAGACTATTGAGTTACTACACATACAGGGTGTATCATAATTATACCGACAAAAAAATCAGGGACGCTCTGCGTGTTATATAAATGAAGATGCGGCAATCAAATTGGCGGAGAAAATTTTTCCCTTCGAGAAAATGAGGTTACTATGTTACTTCCGGACGCGCGATTCAAATTGACGGGCTCGCCGTATTTGCTGAGCCAGAGTGCAAGCCGAGGCGAACGAGGAAACTAGCACATTCCCGCCAGCATATCTCTGTCTCCTTCTATCCCACTCCCTTCCCTTGCTTGAAGCACAGCAGTGGCCAGCGGCTTGCTCTCTGGCTCAGCAAATACGGAGAGTTCGTCGATTTGAATCGCGCGCCCGGAAGTAACAAAGTAACCGCATTTTCTCGAAGGGAAAAATTTTCTTTGCCAATCCGATTGCGGCATCGTCTTTTACATAACGCGCAGAGCGTCCCTGATTTTTTTTGTCGGTATAATTAGGATACACCCTGTATATGAAAATCCACAGCCTGCTTCCAGTCTCCGACCGGGTCAGGAATGGAATGAATGAAGCCCCCATCTAGCGGCGAGGATATGAATTGTGCCGGCTGCCGAGGCCTGACGCACTCCTCTGGGGCAATGATTAAATGAATGACAGATGAAATGAAATGATAGTGGAGAGTGTTGCTGGAATGAAATTTTGACAGGGAAAACCGGAGTACCCGGAGAAAAACCTGTCTGCCTCCGTTTTGTCCAGCACAGATCTCACATGGAGTGACCGGGATTTGAACCACGGACCCAGCGGTGAGAAGCCGGCGTGCTGCCGCCTAAGCCACGGAGGCTTTAGGATACACCCTGTATATAACTTTCAAAAGTTAAATAACCAAGAAAAGTACATGGTGACCACGCAAACTTCACATATTCAAAATTATTTTCTGGGGATCTAATCGTCCGAGCGCAGTGAAACATGCCGCTGTGAATTTTATTCTAGAATTAAGTAAGTTATATGGACTTTCAATTTGTCCAATGTTTTCATAATATCCAACCAGGTGGCTGTTCATCATTTTAAAAGACTGTTTATATTTCTCGTATCTTAATGAGAAAATTGAAGTGAAGCTACGAATAATGAGCCACCATAATTATATTTATCTCCTGGCACTGAATTCTGAAGGTTCATTTTAGTATATTATGAAAGGCGTGCATTTGATTTTTCTGAAACCCGGTGCTGAAAGATATAATTTCGCTCACAATTTGTTACTGAAGTGGTGGTGTCGATGATTGTTCGAAGGTGTGAACCATGAAGGTCATCTGCCCCAATGTTTTAGTGCAAGTATCGTAAATTTTAGGGCTTTCGCTTGCTATTTTCTGAAAAGGAACATTACTTACTGCAGTTCGATTGAATCGGTCCTTCCACTACCATGAACTAAATATTCTTGTACACAATTCTTTGGTGTTGCATTAATGTATTAAAGATAATAATACCATTTTGCTATCTTAAAATATTATTTTATTCTCGAAAATGTCTGCAATACTGTATTTAGATATTGAATTTTGAGTTTGAAATTGTTGCCAGATACTATATCACAATGTAGACAATAAATGAAATGCTACTTTCAATTTGTACATCAGACGGAAAGTTTATTTACCCCAGGCTGATGACCAATGCTGTCCCAAGCTCTTAAAATGAATTAACGAGAAAAACAACTAAAAAACAACAGAAACATCTGTTCAGCTAACGAGAGAATTATGAATTGGATACGACCAGTAAAATGCAGAAAAATAGGCTATTCATTCTTCACGGAACTACCTGTCTGTAACAGGAGTTCTCTGTAATTGTTTGCATTGCTAGGTACCATCCATGAGGACTAAGTTCGATTCCCTGTTCATCTAAAATGTTTTGTAAAGATTTCTCACTTATATTTAGAGTTATCGATTTTAACGTTTGGCTGGCACCTTACGATGCCTGTTTCATTTTTTTTATGAAAGTAGGCTAAACATACTGTAAGGTTACTTTCCTCATTGAGGCCATTTGGTAAACTGACCTCAGAGTATTGTCTGGGTTGCAACCTGAAGTAACAATATCAGTCTGTTACTGTCAATCATTCCTGAACATTGATAACGCACGTGAAGTTTCATAACGTCTCCAGAAAACAATGACGTATTATTCTTTGGTGAGTCACAGCAAATATGAAACTCCGTTGTTTTATTAATAAGCTTAGCAATCTGATAGGAGAGTTTCAACAAGCACGTATTTCGTCAATATCACCTTACAACTCTATTTTCCACTTCTGAAAATCAATGGAACTATCGAACAGCAGTTGGGTTCAGTTATGATAATATTTTACCTGAGATAACATTGTCTAATTATAAAACGATTATAATCAATCGCCAGCTCTGTAATTTGAGTATTTCAACAACTCACTTCCTGCAGTCCTAATCTAAGTGGTCCTATTTGAACCGAGACAGTGATTGGTCACAAATCCTTCAAAGAGCCTTGAATTTCTGTGGTTTTGTTAAAAAAGAAAGTTCCTATTTCAAATCTTCGTAGTTTCCCTAACAATTTAGGCTTCCCGTCGTAATTGAGGTGAAACGCACAGGGCTCTGTGTAAGTAAGGCTAGTTAGCTGATTTATTTATACTTCATAAACCTGCTAAAAATGTCATGAGAAAGCCTCATGCCTATGGGAGTGACAGAGTCCCACTCTCACCTGACAGATCAGGGTCTCCTTTGAAACAAACAGGCAATCGAACGTGTATTATATGTGGGGCGCTATTCACATTGAGAGGAGTGTGCAAGGAAGAAAGTAGGGCTATCTTAGTCAGCAAGTAGGATGGGATTGATTATTCTAAGCACGGCCGACGGTGGGGCTCGAACCCATGCGTCTTCTGAGTCAGCAGGGAGCTTGGCCCCATGACCTAACGCTGCGCATTAGCGAGCGTAGTCGCCGCTGCCGGTATGGTAAGTAGGTTGTGGATAGGGAAGTGAGCACCAATAGGAAATGTTAACTTGATTTCTGTACTAGCATTTGATTAGTTCTTGTGAACTCATTCATGAGGCAAAAGGAGATTCTCAGATACACATGGGAGGATAGAGGAACCAGGTCATTAATAGACTACAATATATAGGTATACTTACTGACTTTCAATTCAGGAAATTGATAAGGAATTCCAGGGAATTAAGGAGCGTTTCTGATGAAACAGACCACAAACTGATCTGATGTGTATTCGAGCATAGTTAGACCTAAAGTGCAGAATGCATTAGATTTGAAAATCTCCATTATAAGGAACTAAATAACTGATGACAAATTGCAAAGATTAGATGGTAAAGAATTTCAGGACATTGAAACGGAGTGACCAGGATATTGGGATGCACTACTAGAAGTAGCAAAGGCAACCCTCGGGACAAGACTACGTATAGACCGGAAGAAGCGCACATCCTGATGGAATGCTTTAGTGAATATGGCAAGTGAAAGTGAAAAGGAAGGCTTACATTAAAACATATGGTTCCTCCACTACACTGAGGAATATTGAATCTTGGACATGGTTTTATAGATCTATAGTAGATGTTGAATACCTGTTAACCTTTCTATCAAGGTTATTTTACAGGCGAGCACGAATTTACAACACTCGTAATTTGCATGAGGATAGGTCTGTAAACCAGTTTCTTTAAAACGTTGTTGGGACACAAAGTTAACTAATTTTGCATTCTACTGTAGTTGCGGAAACAAATGCACATCCTGAACAAGAAGTGTAGAAAGGCAGCTAAGAGTACGATACTGAGTAAAGGACGGTGATGAGAAGTATGAAATGTACTCTTGTCAAATGATTATGAAATCGTCTAAGTATGGTGTCGCCACATAGGTCTATACTATTTCTTACCGTCGAAATGCCTGGATTATTAAACGTATCGCGCATAAGCGAGAGGAACGTTTTCCCTGGAGTGCTTTTCAGATCGATATTTAGACCACCTCCGAGAGGAATTGTGTGGTACGCATTCGTTTTGTACAACTTTGTACTTTGCTCCCTTCTCTTTCTTATCTTTCCGTCTTCTTCTTTGTTTTGTTGAAACGCACACATTTTCTCATCCCCGGTTGTACGGTACGTGATGAGAAAGGTGTACTTTTTAAATATGATTGAAATCGATTTCGGTTCCTTTCTTCCTGTAGACACAGACGCATAATATCTCTTACGTTCAGCAGACATGTTCACACTGAGCAAGTTACTCTGCAACTGCGCAACATACTGTAGTGTCGACGTGTTATACTGTATTAAATGCGCTCCTGTAGACGTAGAGTGAGTTACAAGTACAACTGCTTCTCAGAGCAATGAGTTGCGGGTGGTACCTGCACGCGCCCGCTTAGGGGCAAGGTGCGTGGTAGACCATCACGCTTTATGTATCACGCAAATTTTAGCTTGAACTCCAGCCCAAAACTTATCCATGTTAAAATGTTTTCAAAGAAGGAATCTGGCAGACAGAAAGTTTCACGTAGTGGAGAGGAACAGAAACAAACAAATAGTTGCAGATTACAAAAGGTAATCATTGGAAGAATTGGGAGATAAATTAGAAACGTTGGGTCAAACGGCAGGAAAGCCAATTTGGAGCGTTAGGCTATAAAGAATCTTAAAAGTGAAGGAGAAAGAAAACTTTGAAAGATTCTGAGTGTAGGAAATTGAACTATGGCATGAAAATTTGCGTGGCACCATGTTGCTTTGTTGCTTATCCCGATCTGGGGTGTTACATCAGTAAACTTGTTTTGTAGTTCTTTATCATAGTAAAATATAATATTGTAGCTGTAAGAGGTTCCGTAAGAACCTACGTATAAACGGAGGAGACATTTTGAAAATTCACGCGGCCGTTGTGTTATTTTCTCGCTTGTCAAGGGTTTTAAAGTTATATAGCCTATGTGAAATTGTCTTATAGTCCGCTAGCATGGTATAAAACTTCAATCTGTGAACTATAATATATTCCGAGATATTGGGTAGTGTTAAGTGATGATTATTGAAATATAAGAACCATGGTTGAGTTGCCCGGAGATGGAACTAAGTAACTAACAAATTCCATTTTTATTGGTCCAGTCAATCAAAAGTTGTATATGGGGACGGACACACACACAGGACAGACGTTGAACTCATAAGCCTATATTTTACCAACCCCCACCCAAAATAACTTTTTTCATGAGGCGTGTAACTATCAACATGACAGATAATTACCAATAAGAGCACAACGCGTTTATTAATTAATTAATCAATTAATAAATTCATTTATTTGTTGATGACGGAGTTATGGTTCATGGCTTTCTCTTACGCGATATGGTTCATAAAATATTAATTACATTTTAAGTTAATAAAACAATAATAGCAACAAGTAACACAGTTATATAATTACAAAATAGAGTCTACGTATAAACGGAGGAGACAGCTTTAAGGAGCTAAGACAAGTAACACCATTAGTTTTGTGACTGTGTCTGTCATAACTATTGCACAACAATAATACACATTTTCAGGGAAGCACACGTAACTTTGCTACTAGAAACTCACTTCTAAAATTTGAAAATTGTAATCATAATTATATATCCAGTTTTCAAAATTTTCACTTTACTTTTTCCTCAATTTCGAGATTAAAAAAAAGGACTTTTCTTTTTAAGTGCATATTAAATCACCAGCTCGAATTGAACCTCACTCATTTATACGTTTGTTGATTACGGGTAATTAATTCATTTTCATTCTGAGAGACTTGAAAAATATATGTTTGTACACAGAATAGTTATATACAAAGGCTCATTAAAGCCCTACTTGTGAGTGAGACTGAATCTGTAGCTGGAGGTTTATCGTGCACTTAAAAAGGGAAAATTAATAAATTCCTGTAAATATGGGTGACAAGAGGGAAATGGCAAGGACAGATCAGAACAATGTAGAAATTTGAAAATATAGAAATCTGTCTCTGTTCCTTTGGAAATATGAATAATTGTTGTACAAGATTAATGTCAGGCTTAATCAAAATAAATATTGTTTCTGTTTTGGCCCTTTGAACTCCATCTCTCCTCTTAATAAGATTAAGATACTGACTATCATAAACAATAAATAATATTAGTGATTGTGATATAATAATCATAATAAATATAATAATAATAACAATTCTGTTTCAAAAATCTCTAAAATATCCTATATAAAAGTTATTGTTGGTTCATTTAGGGGCTTATTGAAGCTGGAAGGTAGGAAGCATGTAATTTTATGTGATCGTTAATAGATCATGAACCGCGGGACCACCATTTTTACCTGGCAACCGAACCACAGAACGTGATATTTCACTTCGAAAATGTTTTATGCACTGGCAAGGAATGGAACCCGGTCCACCAGGGGCTTACGACATCGTGGTCACTCAGCCCATTGTACTTGGGTGTGTATAGAATTTTGTCTGATGACCTGTCTTGTTGTGGTGTTTGTAGTGGGATGTGTACTTGTAATTTCGACTCGGATTAGGAAGGAGGTGGCCGTGGCCTTAAGTTCGGAATCACCCCGGCTTTTGCCTGGAGTAGTATTGGGAAACCACGGAATACCACCCCTTGTTTGTTAATTAAGTGAGAATTAATTCATGTAATATTTATTTCAGGTTAGTTGCTTAAATATTTGTACTCTCCAACTAATCCTAATTGGGCACAATCCTGATGACCGACTGAAAAGCATTATATTATGATATTGGTATCTATGAATTTGTGGAAGTGTTGGGCTAATCAACTGACCTGAAAATCCTGGAATACATAAGGTAAAACAAGCATAAAATCCCTTTAAGCTCGTTCTGGACTTCTAGAAACAGGGATACTTAGAGGATTTCAGGATTGGTCCACGACTGCAGTTTTTCAAACTGCGGGTTATATATGATCTTGGAATGTGAAAGGCAAACACCTTCCTGTCAGTGGGCGTGGTGGCGCAGCTGTTAAGCTCATTGCCTCTCACGGAGGTGGACCAGGTTTGATTCCTGGTCAGTGAATGTAAGATTTTCGAAGTGAAATGCCATGTCCTGTGGATCGGATTCCACGTAAAAAGATGGTTCCATGGCTCATGATCGCGTGATTAACGGTCACGTTAAACTACAAGCTTCCTTCATTCCTTCCTTCCTTCCGTCCTTCCTCCTGACACAAAGAATAGTGAAAGAAGGCGTAATCACTCCTGCAGCGTTGAACTGATCTATTTTGGAAACTCTCATGATGCTAGGTACTATTAATTACTATGTAATTTTATAGTTGTTATTTGCATATCTAATTAAAATAAACAATCAGCTATGGTAAATTTCAGTAATTGTTACTGTATTATATCGAGTTTGTGAGTAAACCCAAATTTTCTTATAGAAAAAGAGCACTGCTTGCTCCTAAGAGGAAACTACAATAAAAGGAAGGAAGGAAGATTGTAAGTTTTACGTGACCGTGAATCTTGTGATTATGAGCCACGGGAAAACTACAATAACTGAAGTTATCAAACAACACAGAAAATTCTCGGATGCAAAGACCATTATATCCCAAGTCCCTAAAATGAAAGAATAACATAGAAGATAAGAATTAGGAAACACGGAAACAACTACAGAGATAGCTGGTGCTGGCGCGATGCCAGGCAGATTATCCTCATAGTGACAGTAAGTGTTTATTTTCTCTGTTAATTGAATATCAAAGCAATGGCGTAGCAGGCCTCCTCGAAATAATTTTTACTTCTCCCCGATATGGTACGGATAATCATGACAGTTAAATTCCTTCACTTTTTGATTGATTACGGACTGTAAATGTGTGCAGGCCAACTACAAATATTTTACAGATTCTGAAATCCCTGCTTTGATTTGCAACCAATTCTTGAAACAGTATAAAGTGACTCAAGAAGTGCCGGTCCTTCATAGTCATCAAACTGAAACATGCACAACCAGTATGGAATGAAAGGGAATCACTAATTTTCTTGTTAAGTCATTGGTACAAACTATATACAGCATTAGCTTAGTTGAGCGGTTTCAGAAATTTACTATGAATATAGGCCTACTGTATTATTTGGCAGATTATCACCAAACCTTAAAGCTTGCCACGGTGGGTGAGTGGATAGCGTGTCGGTCTACTAACCCCAAGATTGCAGGTTCGCCCCTGACCGTGGTAAGTGATTTTTGAAAGGCGGCAAAAATACGATACGCATGTCATACGATGTTGGCATGTCAAAGAACCCATTTGAATTCAGTAGGCCGAGTTCATAATGGCAAAATTAATCTCGGGAGTTTCCGCCAGCACAAAGTTCTTCATTTCTCTACTAAAAAGCGCTATTGTGTTCAAGGAGATTAGATATCTAACATCTAACCTCCTTGACTTTCATAGTCAAGGAACTACGAAATTCGACATGCAAGCTACCCTCTGGGTGTCAAATAGCAAAGCTTGCACCAGGCACCCGAGGCCATACGATATTATTATTACCAAACCTTAAAAGCGTACAGGAAAACTCAATATTTTTTTCTCCTCTTCGTTGCATAGCGGCTAGCATTCTTGGCTGTCACCGCGGAGGCCTGGGTTCAAATCCCGGCTCTGCCAAGGAATTTAATTCTGGTCCGAGGGCTGAAACGGGGTACACTAAGCCTCTTGAGGCAAAAATGAGAAGAGTTGGGTTCGATTCCGACCTCAGCAATTCTGGAAGTCGTTTTCCGTGGTTTCTCACTTCTACTTCAGGCAAATACTGGGATGGTGATTAACTTAAGACCACGGCCGCTTCCTACCCAAATGATACTTCGATTACAAACACACACAAGTACAGACATCACAGTGACACAGGTTGTCAGGCAAACTCTACGAGAGGTGATCAGAAACTAAGGTTTCGAAGCCTGCAGTGAACCTGTACATTATATTCCATACAACCAATACAGCTAACCAGGGGCGCACCCAGACTTTGGGTTTGGAGGGGGCTTTCCTCAATAACATGATTTCAGCTATGGAAAGAGAATGTGTCCATTATTAGTCTTGTATCAGCTACTACTAGTCAAGGTCTACAACCTCACCAAAGATTTTAGCCTAACCAGGCTCATCGCCACTCTTTTGCAAAATCGCAGGTTCTTCGTCGACTTTCAAGGACAGCGTAGTCGATGGAGACTACAGAAAAACGGCCTCCCGCAAGGAAGTGTACTGGCTCCAATCCTGTTCAATATATACACGAACGACCAACCTATAGCCCCGAACAGCAGAAGTTTCCTGTATGCTGATGACCTTGCTCTAGCCACTCAGAGCGCAGATTTTGAATCAGTGGAGAACACCCTCACGAATGCCCTTAAAGATCTTTCCAGATTCTACAACACAAACCAGCTTAAGCCAAACCCCTCAAAGACACAAGTGTGTGCTTTTCATTTGAGAAATAGGGAAGCTGCTCGCAAGTTAAAGATTGTATGGTCAGGGGTCGAACTGGAACACTGTGAGGCTCCAAAATATCTAGGAGTGACACTTGACAGATCTCTTACTTTCAAGAAGCACTGCATGAACTCCAAGTCGAAAGTTTCTTCCAGGAGCAATCTCCTACGCAAACTGGCTGGATCTCAGTGGGGTAGTCAACCTGAAGCTAGGGGCCGATAACCTCGATGTTAGGCCCCTTAAAACAACAATTATCATCATCATCAACCTGAAACGATCCGAACTTCAGCAATGGCACTATGCTATTCTGCAGCAGAGTATGCTTCTCCTGTTTGGTATAATTCAACACATGCCAAACAGGTGGATGTAGCTCTCAACGATACCTGCAGGATTATAACAGGTTGCTTGAAATCAACTCCAGTCGAATGGCTTTATCTCCTCGCAGGAATAGCACCACCCCCTGTTCGAAGAGAAATAGCTGCGAACAAGGAACGAAAGACAGTGGAGCATGAAAGAACTCATCCTCTATATGGACACGAACCGCAACCGCAACGACTGAAGTCGAGGAAGAGTTTCCTTAGAATATCAAAGGAACTTAGAACCACTGCTGAAAAAGCTAGGTTGCAAATGTGGAGCGCTACGACCAACCTTCCCCCTGGTTGGGAAAATGTGTCTGAAACTCTACCTCCTGGCTACGACGAGGAATGGACGACTTGGAAGTCACTGAATAGACTGCGCTCTAGAGTAGGCAGATCAAAGGTTAATATGGCAAGATGGGGTTACATTGACCAGGATGATATTCAATGTGATTGTGGAGAAGACCACACTGTTCAGCATATGACTGAGTGTCGACTGTGCCTAGCATCCTGCACGGAAGAAGATCTTCGTTGGGGAACACAGAGAGCAATGGAAGTGGCCAAGTTTTGGGCAAAGATAATATAATAACTGTGTTATATATTTACAATGTACGTTTCTGATACGAGAATAATAATAATTAGTCTTGTATGTAAATATGTATATTTGAGATCATATGCATAAAAATATATTCTATAAGATCAAACATACTGTAGAATGCTCTGTTAAAACCAATACAAAAGATGCTATTGGGCAGGTGATTATTTAAACAAAATGTGCATTGGTTTTATACAAACTTTAGTTACAGTACCATTGAGCTAAGGTTATACAAGTAATAAAAAGGAATTGCATGATTTATATCAAGAATTAACTTTTGATCACGATCAGAGTGATAACGACTGGATTGCTCTGCTCACTATTTTCATAATTATCTGCAATCATTTACTAATTTTTGAGTTGTTTATACCAAGAACTAGTATAGGTTTTAGGAAATTAATAACATTTTGATTTTGATTTTGAATATGTAAATTTAATTGGAACTAAAAATTACATTTTAAGAATTACGAGATATAATTGTATACCATATTGTTATGGATAGTACCGACAGTAGTGGCTACGCTGGCTAACGCGCAGCATTAGGTCATGGGGCCAAGCTCTCTGCTGACTCGGTAGACGCGTGGGTTCGAGCCCCACCGTCGGCCGTCCTTGAAATGGTTTTCCGTGGTTTCCCATTTTCAACACCAGGCAAAAGCTGGGACGGTACCTTCTGACAGGCCACGGCCGCTTCCTTCCACATCCTTGCCCAGTTTCATTCAACATCATTCATTTCATCTCTCGTTAACTCCTCTCATGAGGTTGGCGTCAGGAAGGGCATCCGGCCGTAAAAACCATCATCACAAAGACTTCCATCGCATCTCATCCCCGACCCCGTTGGAAAACGGGAATAATAAGGGGTAGACATACATACATTGTTATGGATAGTAACAAATATTTTATGTACTGTACGTGAAAATATATAAGTTATTTTAATTTTCCTTAATAACTAACATTATAATAAAAAATCTTAAATATTTCTAGAATTTCATGTTGAACTTAATTACACAGGCTGAATGCAAGTTTAAACAAATAGTTGAAAACAAATCATGTATTAATGAATTAACATTAACGTTGTTTGACTAAAGAGGAAACTCACATTTCACAGAACAAAATCCAGCAGCCTAGCAGATTTTTTCCAAACGGAAACTACCTCTGAACTGGTGACTTCAATTTCCCGGTAAATATTTAGTGTTGCTAGTCCAGTCAGCCTGTCTGCACCCATGGTATTCCTAAGATATGTTTTCAGCCGACTTAGAAAATAACCTCTCAGCAGTGCTTGTAGTCACAGGAATGGCACACAAAATTCTCAACAATGTGTGGATATTAGGAAACAAGTCCTTGTCACATAGATTCAACACATCGATTGCGTTTTTAGGGATATTAGCGTGGGTCTTGAAGCTCTTGTGCCACAGTTCAAACTCAGCCATAAGCAGGCCTTTGTTGTTTCCTCCACTTTCAATTATGTCATTCTTATAAAAAACTAGCAGAAGTACCCGTTCTTCGAACGGTCTTTGGTATGAATAACCAGACGTTATCAATTCAGCTACTGTTGCAATGGTTAACGGTTTGTCATTCCTTCAAAAGTTTTATCAGAACGATGTTAGTTTTCTGGGAATATCACACACACTGTTAATTTAAGGGCCTTAAAATGTGGTTTTCGGAGACCCTTTATAGACCCCCGAATTTTGTGTCTCACATTGAGAAGCACAACATATGCTTTGGTCGTCCTTCTAGAATAACTTTTATATTTCGCCTATTTTAGCATGTATTTTGAAAGTTTTTTCCCCTGTACCCACCCTTCTATGAGAAGTACAGTGAAGAGTTACATAAATGATTAGTGTATTGACCCTCATTGATACCTACCTAATTTTACGATGCTCCAAGCATCCGAACACGAGTTATAGGCGTACATAAAGATACACAGAAATACAGACACACAAATCCATGTTTTGCTTGCATCCGTCAAAAAACATACCGAAACGCGTAAAAGAAACAAAATTGAAACTTTAATAAACAAACAATCATATGTTTATAGATAGGTGTATTTATGCAAGAGCAAAGGCAGCTAGTGGCCATGAGGCAAACTAACTCCATTGACTACAACGTATCACCCAGATGTCCAAATATGGATATATCAACCACACAGTATCAAACAAATTCAAGGGGCAGATGACCTCGTAGTTCCACCCTTTAAAACAACAATAACTAACTCAAACAAAATCATCCTTACGATGTACCCGTTTGTTGACAAAAAGAATGATTAGTTAAAATGTGCTCTCAAACTAAATTCACCTAACGTGTACTACCTGACGTGAAAATAAAATTGAATACCTCAAATTACTAAAAATCCGCAAAAATACTATTTCAATTCAGGAATTTTTGAAAATAATATTGCTGTTTGGAGATATAATAGACCTTCTGTACAACATATCGCACGTGCAAGTCGGGTGAAAGAATTCTGGAGTGCCCCTTGACCCCCTTAAGCACATTGACGAATTTTACAGTCTTAGTTGGTTCCGTGATAACCTTATAGCCATTTGCAAACTTTCACAGAAATGCAATAAATGGAGTGGTATTGCTTCTTACAGAAAGAGATGGAAAGTTGGATGTCATCTCTTGAGATACTGTTGTCATGGTTACCGGCTTGCATTCCTTGTTTAGTTTATTAAATGAAATTAGTTTTCAGGGATTATCTCAGAAACTGTGGGTTATAGAGCCTTAAAATTTAGTTTTCGGGGACACTTTAGGGCCCCCGTGTTTTGTTTCCGACACCGAGGGGCTGAAAATGAGCTTTGTCTCGTCGTTGTGTGCCATTATATAATAATAATAATAATAATAATAATAATAATAATAATAATAATAATAATAATAATAATACGCGCAAATAACGCAAATTTCCGTGGAAATTCAGAAAAAACAGACAAACTTTCATTTTTATATATTCTTATAAAAAATACACAGCTGTAAGAAATCAAGTTGCATTTTTTCTTGGAAGGTTTCTTTATGTGTATGTGATGCATTGGCTGATGGCAGTAAGCACTCAAAACTCTTTAATAAGTCTTTATGCTTGATGAATCGAGATTCCAATGAAATAATGAAAGAGTCAATCCAAGGGATGAAAACAGATCTTTTATAGTATAATTCTGGAGTTTCTGCTGGTATGTTGCTTCTCTTCAGTTGTCTTCCAACTGTTTGAGGCATCGAAATTATTGAACCGCAGTTAATAGCAATTTTGGTAGCTTCTTCAAACAACGAGTGAAATTCTTGATCTGCATTTTTTGAGAGATTTTAAGCTTTCAATCACAGTTTCAGCGTGTGTAATTGCAGATGATAAATCTAAAAAAGCTCCCTGAAGCTTTTTGCTTAGGTTTACTGTGTAACCAAGGAGTTTCTCTGATGCCACGAGAGAAATTATAAATTCACCTTGACTTAAGGAGTTTGGTAATATTAGATCTCCTGAAGAAGATTCCCTATCATTCCAGTTTTTAATCTCCTCTAAGGCTACTTCAAGAGGTTACAGCAGTTCTTTCATAACAAAAATAGCATCGTGCCTTTGTACCCATCTCGTTGGACAAAGCTGCAGGAGTTTTTTCTTGTTGGTTTCAAGATTTACCTCAGATTCAATGCACTGTTTTAAAACTGCTTGTCTTTTAAGTTTTAGGAGTGTTAAAAGAATCCCACAACTTCTCCACTATTCCAAAGCAGTTTCTGATTGATACAACCTCAGACGCAGTCGACAATGCCAGGTTAAGGCTATGAGAAGCGCAATGCACGTATATTGCTGTGGGGTGAGCTTCTCGGAAGCACGCTTGAGGCCCTTATACTTTGCACTCATGGCAGCCGCCCCATCGTACCCCTGGCCACTTAGATTATGAATGTCTATATTACTGTCTTCAAGACCTTTAATCAATGTTTTTGCCAATACGCTACCCGTAGTAGAGGTTAGAGGCATGAACTTCAAAAATTGCTCACATATTTCATAACCATGTAAAGTATTTGGCGTTACATAACGTAAACACAAAGAAAACTGTTCAACAGTTGACATATCAGATGTTTCATCTGCGAGAACACTAAAAAACTTAGCTTCTTTTACTTTACTTGCTATTTTTTCAGTTATTATTTGGTTACAAGCATCGACGACTTGATTTTGAAAATTCCAACTTATATAGGTCGCATTTTAGTCACATGACCCAACGTGATGTTTCAAATTGTTGTCACCTGCTTCAATTCTAGCTCTGAGCAAAGCTCTTAAGTTCCCCTCATTTTCAAATGGTTTGCTGTCGATTAGAAACTGACCATAATTTCTACGGCCCCTAAGGGCGATATTTTGCCTGCCACACAAAATAATAGTTTCTATTATTGGAATTATTCTTTTCACATTATTTTGGGCTTGGATGTCTTTTCCTTTATCAAGAGATTTGTCAATTGGTTTCATTCGGCAGTCCATAACTCTTTTAAAGTTAGCTGTGCTTACACATGAGTCTTTATGATACTGCGAGTTTTCATGTTTCTCAAACTTTTCTAGTGCTTTTTTCCAGCTACAAAAACCTTCTTCATCAAGTTGTCCAGTATGTTGAGCGTTACTCTTACCTACTTCTTTTTTTGAAAAAAAAAGCATACAATGGACACAGTATGCCGAGTCTTCAATTCCAGAATACGAAAGCCAGGTATATTTCTTTAGCCATGAAAACGAAAATTTTCGTTGTTGGTTCCCATGCGATCTAAAAGGAAAGTTGCTCTGAGGAACCCATTTGTCATTCAAAACTTTGAACTTTTCATTGTCCGTCAACACTTTGTTTTTAAATAAACCAATGTCCAAATCCATGTTATGTTTACTTACAACGGCCTTGGGCCTACTCACATTTGCCTCTGAGCCCTCCTCTGACGAACAACTTGGCTGTTTTTCTATGCTTGCAGTCCTTGTTAACAGTTCCTACTCGTTGAAGGATTGCCACATTCACTAACACTAACCACATCATATTTATTGATTTTTAACGGTTTAAAGTACACACTTCAAAAAAAGTTTTGCATCACCTCGGTTCCAAGAGTTCCGGAACCGTTAAATACAAAGGGAATAGAGATCAACACAAACAACATTTCAGCTCGTTTTATTGCTCATGAGACCCACACATTGCATGTTGTACCATCATACAGCTAGACTTTCAGCATTTGTGGTCCAGATTGCAGTACACACCACTACCTCTAATACCCAGTAGCACGTCCTCTTGCATTGATGCATGCCTGTATTCGCCGTGGCATACTATCCACAAGTTCATCAAGACACTGTTGGTCCAAATTGTCCCACTCCTCAACGACAATTCGGCGTAAATCTCTCAGAGTGGTTGGTGGGTCAAGACGTCCATAAACAGCCCTTTTCAACATATCCCAGGCATGTTCGATAGGGTTCATGTCTGGCGAACATGCTGGCCACTGTAGTCGAGCGATGTCGTTATCTTGAAGGAACGCATTCACAAGATGTGCACGATGAGGTCGAGAATTGTCGTCCATGAAGACAAATGCCTCTCCAATATTCTGCCGATATGGTTGCACTATGGGTCGGAGGATGTCATTCAGGTATCGTAAAGCCGTTTCGGAGCCTTCCATGACCACCAGTGGCGTACGTCGGCCCCACATAATGCCACCCCAAAACATCAGGGAACCACCACCTTGCTGCACTCGCTGGACAGTGTGTCTAAGACGTTCAGCCTGACCAGGGTGCCTCCAAACACGTCTCCGACGATTGTCTGGTTGAAGGCATATGCGACACTCATCGGTGAAGAGAACGTGATGCCAATTCCGTGGGGTCCATTCAGCATGTTGTTGGGCCCATCTGTACCGCGCTGCATGGTGTCGGGGTTGCAAAGCTGGACCTCGCCATGGACGTCGGGAGTGAAGTTGCGCATCATGCAGCCTATTGCGCACAGTTTGAGTTGAAACACGACGTCCTGTGGCTGAACGAAACGCATTATTCAACATGGTGGCATTGCTGTCAGGGTTCCTCCGAGCGGCAATCCGTAAGTAGCGGTCATCCACTACAGTAGTAGCCCTTGGGCGGCCTGAGCGAGGCCTGTCATCGACAGTTCCTGTATCTCTGTACCTCCTCCATGTCCGAACAACATCGCTTTGGTTCACTCTGAGACGCCTGGAAACTTCCCTTGTTGAGAGCCCTTCTTGACACAAAGTAACAATGCTGACGCGATCGAACTGCGGTATTGACCTTCTAGGCATGGTAGAACTACAGACAACATGAGCAGCGTACCTTCGTCCTGGTGGAATGACTGGAACTGATCGGCTGTCGTACCCCCTCCATCTAATAGGCCCTGCTCATGCATGGTTGTTTACATCTTTGAGCAGTTTTAGTGACATCTATGAACAGTCAAAGGGACTGTATCTTGGATACAATATACACAGTCAACGTCTATATGCCGGAGATCTGGGAACCGAGGTGATGCAAAACTTTTTTTGATGTGTGTAGTTTTGCATGTCTGACTTTCTTTTGTCTCCCATTACTACTAGTCCAATTGGACACACTACGAACACCAATAGCCAATAGAAAATACTAACACAACAGCAATCAACGAATCAACTTTTACAAACACCACTGCTGACTTGACGCCAGACACAGAGCACCGTAAAATACCTTAGGGAGAGAATTTTTCACAGCTGTCCCACATCTTGCTCCGAGCATAGTTACGACAACGGCCGGAAATATCCGATCGTGTTGTGTTTACAATATATATTATTATCACTCAAGTGTTGCATAAATATACGCCAACCAGTAGAAAATCACAAAATGTTCCAACGTTCCAACACTAAACATTCTGGAGCCCGTTATGCAATCAATTTTTTTGAAAGTTATCATCAATGTTTTAAAGTGTTCCCAGTTTTTTTTTTGGGGGGGGGGGGGGGTGGCTTAAGTCCCCAAAGTCCCCCCCCCCCCTGGGTGCGCCCCTGCAGCTAACTGATAGTACATACATTAGGTTGTTTTTCGACATAGTATCCATATCGGTTTAGGTAATTTTCGCTTCGTGGGATAAGTTTGAATATTCCCTCATGGTAAAAATCCTGTCCTTGCGGGTTTAGCCACGTTGCCGCGAAGTATTTCATGTCCTCGTCTGAAGCGACCTTAACCCCCCCCCCCCCCCCAGGTGCTCATTTAGGTGAGAAAACGACCTCATAAAGCCCTGAAGACCAGCACGCTGAAGCGGTTTCGGTGGAAAATCATTGACTACTCTCCCTACAGCCCGGACCCTGCTCCAAGTGACTTTTAGCTGTTTCCTCGAATAAATGAGTTTTGAGGTATCTACCTACTCCATTCTTAGACCATAATGTTTTCATTTACACTCACATTTCGGATGGAATGTATCTTGAACTCACAGTCGAGTGCATATGAACGAGCAATATGTTGTATTTGCAGACCTCTATTGGAGCTTTATTACAGATCGTGATGAAACTCAGGGGAGGGGTAGCTGAGATAACTCACACTAGTGGGATGAAAACCGTATCAAACTTAATACTTAACGCGAGGAAATGCGTGACCAAGGAGGAGAGGGAGGAAACGTACAAAAGGCGGCTACAGTTGGTAAATTCTGCCGCAAGTCATAGTTCGATAACTTATCAACAATACGTGTAACGTGTTTTTCGAGGGGTTTTATGCAACTGGCATAAGTCAGTAGGAAGCCATTCTATATTTATTTACGCGGCAAATTGTTCAGCCAAGAGAATTTTTCATGTTAATTTATTATTATTATTATTAATTTATTATAATTATTATTAAGGTATTTTCGGAGCATTTTATAAAAATTATTAGCATTCAGATAGGTTTTCTATGTCTTAGAAAACGCTATCAAGCAAATTATTACGAACGACAATATTATAGAAAATTATGTGATTACGGAATTTTACGGAGTTTTCGTCAGTTAGGGTATATCGAGAGACGTGACTCACTGGGATTTCAAGTACACGCTTAATCTTGTCGAGAAGCATGACGCAATCTTGGGTCGCAAGGTCTAGAAAAGGCGAATTGTTGGGACGGAAAACGACTTCTCCCTCTCGCGCGCCGAGTGTAAAGAAACCAGAGGAGGGGAACTAGCGGCGTGCTCTGCCAATCAGTGAGGACGACGTAAGCTAGATGTCGGTACCATGGTCGGGGAGCCAACGTGTGGATATATCGTTCGACGCGCCGTGAAACGAGGACTATCTGTGAAATACTTGAGGAGTATGGATGCGCGTGCGAGTCGCTCCGATGTTCGGTGGAGTTAAGGACAATCTGTGTAGAACTTGCAGAGTACGGTCGCAAGTGCGTGTCGCTCCGATGTTCAGTGGAGTTAGCGACGAACTTTTGTAAAACTTGGTTGTACGAGTGTTTGGGTCCGAGGTACGGACCATAGAATTATCTAATCTACCAGAATATCATCAAATTCCGACGGAGATGACGACGTCCAGGAGACTGTGGGAAGCTCACAACATCATCAAGAACGAGGGAAATGCTTTGGCAATTTCCAGTGGTAAGCGCAAATGACGCGGAAATACGCAATCTCTCATTTTTCTTTGTTTTATATTTCATAATTCAGTAACTTCATAGCTTGGAAATAAGAGTAAAATCAATTTATCAGACTCCGTTTTCACGTAATTTTCTATCGGTAATATTCAAATCACAACGCTCCAATTTAAATTTTGTACTTATTATTATTATTAATTTTGCTATACTTGTTTTATATAATAAATTCATTTCTTTTACAATGCAATCTTTGCTTTCAGTAGGTAGCATTAGATATAGACCAATTCCTTCTCCTGATACAATTGTTTGTTGGGTTAATGATCAAATCATACCACGATATGAGTGAATAGAGTCTTGAATGTGTTCTGCCAGAGCTAGACGTTGTTAAATACAAATTTAGATTTCAACATTGCATTGAGGTCTTGGCGCCCATTAAAACAACATAGCTTAGGCAAAGGTCAACAGCTACAATTATCACCCAACAGTGTGGGCTAGCAAAACTGCTACATTTGTCGCCGACAACTTGGGGTTGAAAACCTAATAACATTTGTGGAAGGAGAAGGGTATATATTTCTGTGCCTGTATTTTGGGGGTTATTTGTCTGTATCAGTGTATATCATTATGGGGGATGAGAAAGAAAGACAGATGAGGTTACGTAGTGGTCATCAACGGGAGAGTGATGATACGAGCAGTATGTCGAGTGATGGTAGTAACGGGGTAGCGGAGGTAAATCCCGATACTGAAACAGGGAGTGTAGGCGGCCAACCAGAATTAAAAACTTTACTTCTCGAGTTCATGTATCAGAACAAAGTTAGTAGTGATGCCTTAAATGCAAAATTAGAACAAAACAGTAGGGAAAATAAAGAAAGTACAGACGCTTTAAATGCTAAACTGGAACAAAACAGTAGGGAAAATAGAGAGAGTAATGAAACATTAAACGCCAGATTAGAACAAAACATTAGGGAAAATAGAGAGAGTAATGAAACATTAAATGCCAGATTAGAAGAAAACAGTAGGGAAAATAGAGAGAGTAATGAAACTTTAAACGCCAGATTAGAACAAAACAGTAAGGAAAATAGAGAGAGTACTGAAACTTTAAATGCTAAATTAGAACAAAACAGTAGGGAAATGAGTGACAAATTCGAACTGATTAGAGGTGAGATCAGGGGGGTGATGGAAGAAAAGGCTAAAGAGATTATTGCAGATGTAGACAGAAAATTAGGAAAAGTACAGGAGGAGTTGGAAATTAGAATCAGTACACAGGCTGAAAATTTAAAAGAACTAGTGCAACTGGAAACACAGCAGGTCAAAAAGCAATTGGGGGGAGAAATTGACAAAATTCAGGTAGCAACTAAAGAGGTTAAGGAACAGCTGGGGGGTAGAATTGAGAAAGTCCACTCGCAAATATTTGCAGAAGTAAATGATTTAAGAGAGAGTAATAGAGAGAGCATTAGCAAGATTGAGGAGAAACAAGCAAAGCTATATGATAAAGTAGAAGAATCAGAAGGAAACATTAAATTAACAGTAAACAGTATTGAGAGGAAGGCTGAGGAGAAAATCGCAGAATTAGAGTTAAAATTAAAAGCTAGGATCAGGCAAGAAAATAGTCAGAATAGGCCAGTTTTTGTGAACAGCACACACAGGGAGGTAGAACTGGGTAAGTTCAGCAATCGACAGGGGTGCCCAATGGAGTTCATGAACACTATAGAAAATAAATTCGGGGAGAGGTTGGAAAATGGTAGTATTGAGTGGTGCCAGGTAGTTGAAATTTTAGAACAAGTGTTTGTGGGGGAAACGAGGAATTGGTTTGCTGTCTACAGAGACAAGTTTACTGATATTAATGATTTTAAAATGAAATTCTGTGAAAAGTTCTGGAATGAGGTTATTCAGTCGCAGCATCGTGAGGGAGTAGTGTGTGGTAAATATAACCCTAAAGGAAGCTCCACCATGACTGAATACTTTTTAGGGCAGGTATTAGTGTGTAAATATCTGGATGGCTTGAAGGAGGAAAGTGATGTGGTAAGGTTGCTACTTAGGCACTTTCCCTATAGGATCAAGGAGGCTGCTTGTATCCAGAATGTAAAGACTATATCACAAGTAGAAAATTTGTTAAGCACATTTGATGCACTAGGGAGAGGGGGTTATGAGGACAATTTCAATCGGAACCAGGGTAATAATAATAATAGACCTAATGAAGCCAGGCATCAGGAAGTTCAAGGGAACGGTGGCGAAGGGGCCAACGCTCAAAATAGAAATAATAATAATCAGCTAAATCAGAACAGAGGAAATGGCTATGGTAATCAGTATCAAGGGAGGAACAATGATTTCAGAGGAAATCAAGGGAGGAACAATGATTACAGAGGAAATCAAGGGAGAAACAATGATTTCAGGGGAAATCAAGGGAGAAATGATAATGACAATAATTACAACCAGAATAGGGGTCAAGGAAGAGGACAGCCTAGTGGTAGTAATATACAGCCAAACAATGACAACACAGCCCAGAACAACCAGACCAATTCAGTAGTTAGTAGTACGACGGCCAGCTGTAGCGGTTCTTTAAACGCGAACCAGGCTGCGAAGTAAGGTCAGAATCTCAGTCTGTAGCATGCCCTGTCCATACAATTATACAGGAACCCTATGACCTAAATGTAAGAAATGAATTATTACATGAACTAAATGATGAAGGTATTATTCAGGAAGTGGTTAGTAAGAGCCCCATAGTTAAATTTAACGTGTCCGAGGCGTACACAGATGTTTTAATTGATAGTGGTTGTATGAAGAGTTGCATAAGTAGTGCATTTTATGATAAAATGAAAGGAACTGGAGTAAATTTTGAGGAGATGCCAATTAAAAGCACTTTTGTTATCACAGCTGTTGGGAAGAGGTCTAAAGTAATTTCTAAGCAAGTTTTAGTAGACATTAAAATTAATAATCATGTAGAGAAGCAGATTTGTCTTGTAATTCCAAATTTAGTATTCAGTGTTATCTTGGGTTCAGAGTGGCTAAGTAGAGTTTCTGGTAACTTATGTTATGATGTAGGGAGTTTGAAATTTAAATGGGGAGATTCTGAAGTAGAAGTAGCGTTCAATGACCATATTCAGAGGAGTAGTATTGTAGGTGTGATTTGTACTTTAAATGAGATATCGCCAGCCGTAGAGCGGGGTTCTCCATGTTTTGTGGGCAGTGTGATTACGAACGGAAGTCTAGAGGACTCGTTACGTGATGCTGCATTTCAGGGTAATATAGAGGTGGAACAATGTGTTCGGCTCTATGATGTGTTATTGTGTAATAGGAGAGTTTTTGAGGATCGCATTGGTATGGCCAATTGCTATACACATTCATTGAACGTTATTGATAGGTCAGTATTCACAGGACATAGATATCCTGTACCTTTCGCTTATCAGAGTGCAGTTGAGGCACAAATTAACCAGATGCGTGAAGATGGGATTATTGAGCACTCTAACAGTCCATATGTTAATTCTTTGATCACGGTACCCAAGACCGACGGCACTGTTCGTATTTGTTTAGACGCTCGTTTGGTTAACAGTAGAATTAGTTCAGATCAGCTGAAATCTATGTCAATAGAAGAATTAATGCAAACATTTGAGGGGAAGAAGTATTTCACTTGTGTAGATTTGAGTTCCAGTTTTTGGCAAGTGCCACTTATGTACGAAGATAGACCATTTACAGCTTTTAGTCATAAATATAACCTTTATCAATTTTGTAGAACACCTTATGGGTTAAAGAGTAGTTCAGCAGCTTTAATTAGGGCTTTAAACATTGCATTAGGGGATGACACAGGAGAGTTTGTAACCATTTACATAGATGATATGGTAATTAGTTCACGCAGTTTTGAGGAGCATCTACGTCATTTAAATATAGTTTTTCAGAAGTTAGATCAGGCAGGGTTCACTTTGAAGCTGTCTAAGTCGTCATTCTGTCAGTCAGAAGTGACATTTTTAGGTCATAGAGTGTCGAGTAGAGGTGTAACACCAGAAGAAAGTAGGGTTAATAAGATACTTAACGCAGAGGTGCCACAGAATGTTAAACAGTTAAAAACTTACCTGGGAATTTGCAACTTTTTCAGGAGGTTCGTTCTTAAATACTCAGGGTTGGTAGAACCATTCAGGGAATTGCTTAAAAGTGGGACTCGGTGGAGATGGGAGTCCAAGCATGAACAGGCTTTTAGAGCGCTGAAGGAAGGTTTTGAGAAAGCTGTAGTGCTGAAATATCCGTTAAAAGATAAGGAATATGTGGTTATGACAGATGCTTCACATATAGGCATTGCTGGAGTATTATGTCAGAAAGATGATGAGGGTAATCTGTGCATTGTATCTTTAGCCTCGCGAGGACTGACAGCAGCGGAGAAAAGATACACGATTACTGAGTTAGAGCTATTAGGTATTGTTTTCAGTTTAGGGAAATTTAGAATGTATTTAGTAGGGGGGAAATTTGAGATCCACACAGATCACCATGCATTACTGTATATGAGGACTTGTAAACTCAGTTCTAACAGAGTTAGTAGGTGGATTCTTGCTCTGCAGGAATACGAATTCACAGTAAAATATATTAAAGGTAAAGATAACATTCTTGCAGACATGCTATCGAGGGACACTAATTTATGTAGGGATTATCCTGTGGTTAAAGAAGAGGACGGTATTTTAATATGTGCATGTGTGGACAGTAGCAACAGGGCATCGTTACAGACACTGAGAAATATGCTAGGTAGGACAACGTGATGACGTTCATTTAAAGGGAGCCACTTGCAAGGCTGGAAGCAGGTGACGCAGAAACATTTATAGTTTCCAAACGTATTGGGAAAACAGCATATGTGCTGGAGAATAGTGAGGGAAACAGATTATACGGGACGTATAATATTCATAGTCTACGAAAATATGTGTCATAAAGTGAGTGTGTTTAGCTGGCGAGCCAGCCTATCAAATGAGTAAGTGTGGTATTTGGTGCGTGGGAGGATCTGGTCTTAAGGCAGGCGTATCAGAAGTCACACAGGGGGGTAGTATGTAAGTAAATGAGAGTTTTTAAGGTACAGGGAAATATGACGGGATTGTCGGATCCTGTTGAGCACTAAATTGTCTCGATGCACCAAGGCCATTTTGGCAGCGCTGATGGGTTCCCATTTATCTCCAAGAGATGGGGGAGCGCTTGTATAGGGCTTGTTAGCTTAAGGCGTCCACGAGATAAAAGATGGGCCATCAGAATGCGAGACAGTCCTTCATGAAACTCATACATATCAGCACACGTGATTTCTGTTTACGGCCTCGCCATGTAAGATTTGTAAGTGTGTGATTTAAGATAATTTGTACAATGGTATTATTTGTGTGAGGAGAAATGGTCTGTGTTGAGAACTAGTATTAAGTAGAATATGGTTAACGGGAACTTAACAAGACAGGGCGATTACGGCTCAGAAATATTTGGTGTTATATGTAATGCGCATTTACTGTTTTTTTTTTTCAGAAGTCAATATTAATTTAATCTACTTCAAAGAGAGATTAAGTATTATGGTCACGAGGCGCTGCTACAATAGTGTGATCGTGTGCTCAGTGATAAGTGAGATTAAATTTCACCATAAGGAGGGGACCTCCAGTGAAATTAGGGAGTTCTATGGTGATATAAATATATCAGAACACCTTCAATGCGTGTGGTATGACATCATAAATACATAGTGCTCACACATTAATTATGTCTATTTCTCCAACATAGAGAAATTTGAGAGGCGGAAATATCCGTGGAACACTATTCCATATGTAAAACATTGGACTGGTTGCAAAGTGCAATCCATAGTGACAACAAACTTTGACGCAAAGTGCGTGAAGAAAAAAATATGAGTGTATATATCTGTAATATAGGGTGATTTCGTTTATGTAATATGTATTTTGGATGGGGTTTATTAACGTGTCTGGGATAATCGGATAATGGACCGTCGTCGCGGTAAATCATCCGATGATCCGAGGCGAATATGTAACGTGTTTTTCGAGGGGTTTTATGCAACTGGCATAAGTCAGTAGGAAGCCATTCTATATTTATTTACGCGGCAAATTGTTCAGCCAAGAGAATTTTTCATGTTAATTTATTATTATTATTATTAATTTATTATAATTATTATTAAGGTATTTTCGGAGCATTTTATAAAAATTATTAGCATTCAGATAGGTTTTCTATGTCTTAGAAAACGCTATCAAGCAAATTATTACGAACGACAATATTATAGAAAATTATGTGATTACGGAATTTTACGGAGTTTTCGTCAGTTAGGGTATATCGAGAGACGTGACTCACTGGGATTTCAAGTACACGCTTAATCTTGTCGAGAAGCATGACGCAATCTTGGGTCGCAAGGTCTAGAAAAGGCGAATTGTTGGGACGGAAAACGACTTCTCCCTCTCGCGCGCCGAGTGTAAAGAAACCAGAGGAGGGGAACTAGCGGCGTGCTCTGCCAATCAGTGAGGACGACGTAAGCTAGATGTCGGTACCATGGTGGGGGAGCCAACGTGTGGATATATCGTTCGACGCGCCGTGAAACGAGGACTATCTGTGAAATACTTGAGGAGTATGGATGCGCGTGCGAGTCGCTCCGATGTTCGGTGGAGTTAAGGACAATCTGTGTAGAACTTGCAGAGTACGGTCGCAAGTGCGTGTCGCTCCGATGTTCAGTGGAGTTAGCGACGAACTTTTGTAAAACTTGGTTGTACGAGTGTTTGGGTCCGAGGTACGGACCATAGAATTATCTAATCTACCAGAATATCATCAAATTCCGACGGAGATGACGACGTCCAGGAGACTGTGGGAAGCTCACAACATCATCAAGAACGAGGGAAATGCTTTGGCAATTTCCAGTGGTAAGCGCAAATGACGCGGAAATACGCAATCTCTCATTTTTCTTTGTTTTATATTTCATAATTCAGTAACTTCATAGCTTGGAAATAAGAGTAAAATCAATTTATCAGACTCCGTTTTCACGTAATTTTCTATCGGTAATATTCAAATCACAACGCTCCAATTTAAATTTTGTACTTATTATTATTATTAATTTTGCTATACTTGTTTTATATAATAAATTCATTTCTTTTACAATGCAATCTTTGCTTTCAGTAGGTAGCATTAGATATAGACCAATTCCTTCTCCTGATACAATTGTTTGTTGGGTTAATGATCAAATCATACCACGATCTGAGTGAATAGAGTCTTGAATGTGTTCTGCCAGAGCTAGACGTTGTTAAATACAAATTTAGATTTCAACATTGCATTGAGGTCTTGGCGCCCATTAAAACAACATAGCTTAGGCAAAGGTCAACAGCTACAATTATCACCCAACAGTGTGGGCTAGCAAAACTGCTACATACGGTGAAACACATCTTCTAGGTAACCTTTTAGAAGGAATTGGCAGCGTACATGTATATTTAAAGTGTTAGGCTCTAATAAGACATTGTTACAAACTACCCTTTGGTGTAGCCGTGCGTGTTAAATCACTCACCACGACCGTGATGAGGGGCTGCATAATGTCCGGTTATTGGAGGTTGGAATCCCAGCACAGACAGCGGCTATTCTGAATGTGGTTTCCCGCATTTTCCACCCTCCATCCAGGAAAATGCCAGGATAGGACATTATTCTTCGAGTCCCAGGGCACCTACACCAAATCCCGACCATAATAATTACAATTACTTCTTCTTCTTCTTCTTCATTTCCCGTTTCCTGTTCCCTGGGTCGGCTTGCGAATCAAGGACCTCCACAGTTGTCTATCCCTCCACCATTCATTTCCTTCTTTCAATACTTCTTTTTCTTTTAATCCTCTTTTCTCTATGCTTTCCTTCACCGTATCTATCCACCTCTATCTGGGCCTTCCTCGTGGTCTTCTTCCTGGTATTTTCACCATAAATATTCTTTTGGGTACTCTATATTCTTCCATTCTCATCATATGTCCATACCACTTCAACTTACTGGTCTCTATCTTGTCTTGCAGTTTTGGGAACCCAGTTCTCTCCCTAATGTCCACATTTCTGATTTTATCCCTCCCTGTTTTCCCAATTATTCCTTTAAGGAACATAATCTCGGCTGCTTGGATTCGGCTTTCATCGCGTTTTGTTGTGGTCCAAGTACCTGCTGCATAAGTCAAAATTGATGTGTAATACATTGAGAATAGAACTTTCTTGCATTTCTCTGGGACTTCCTGTTTCCATACTAAACCTCTCACACACTGGTAAAACCCATTCAATTACTTAATAAGACAAATACAGTAGGGCGGGCATCAATTCCACTCGGGTACCTGAGTCAGGTAGCCAGGGTTACCTCAATTCCACTCGACACTCCAGGTAGTCGCCAGAGGAGTCCCTCAGCTCCGCTCGGTCGCGGTCTCTTTATCCTTATGCATTCTTAGAACGACACAAGTGTTCCATGCTCACTTCTACCATTGATCATAATCAATACTGCTAATATAACTAATATAACTAATATAACTTCTAATAATGATAACAAATTAAGTATAAATTCTCAAAATAACCTAATGTGGTCAGTTATATTTCAGCAGTACAATAACCACTGCTTCAGTGTTTACATTTTTCAGTTTACAAAAATAAGGGGAACAGCTAATTTCAAAACATAGAGTAGAATGGTTTCACTTTTTGTTGTTACTTAGTCTACTCCTCATTTAACAATTTCTTATCACTTGTAAACTGATAAGAACAGACGAGATGATTGCATAGAAAAAGTGGTGTGCAGACGATATCTTAAATCCGAATAGCTGTTACGGTAAACAAGCCTAGCTCTATAATAGTTAGAATTCATAACTAATTTGTTGTGTGGGAATGCAGCTGAATTTTCCGTTCTGGCTGGAAAACAGTATTTTCAGCATCCGCAGCTGATATCGAAAGTATTTTTAGGTACAAATTATATACCTATTATTATCTAAATTTAATTCTATAATGTCTAACTAGGTTAAAGAACATACAAATATTTAATTATGCACATGTTAAAAACAATGCATAACATTTGTAGAAAAAAAATAGAAAACTTGGCAGACTTATTTAAAGGAATATTATGATTAATTTTAAATCACTTTTGTTTTCTGCTATATAAGTTATAATGTGCCAAACACTTTACACCTGATTTAACGAATGAGTGGACTTGACATCAGAGCACAACAATGTCTTGCGAACACCACCACGCCATCGGTCAAGCGCTCTGAAGTCAAGTCCGCTCATTTGTTAAATCAGATATAAACATAATACATAAAGAACTAGATCATAATTACTGTTGTTAAATAAAAATATGGACAGGAAATTTAATAAAATAAGAAAAATCAACGTCTTAAAATCACATAAATCTTTACTTCATTATGAACGCTGAGAGCTTGTGTTGTCGTGTGGAATGCAAGAATTCGCTCATGCGCTGCAGAAGGTGTTTGACCCGGCTCTTGGTATGCGAGCAGGAGGGTTATGACATTTGTTTACGTCATTGGGGATAACCCCTTTGCCGACCCCTTGCCAAAGGCTGAGCGGAGTTGAAGAACTCATTTTTGGGCCCCTTGGAGGACCGAGTGGAATTAAGGAAAATCGAGGGGAATTGATGTTCGACCATACAGTACTACCTACGTAGACAGACTCATATAAGAGTTTTTTTTTCTGCACAAGGCACAAGATCAACGATGCCATACCGTATATTCAAGATGGTGGGGAGGCGTACTATTAACTTACGATGTTAACATTAATTACTCAGGATGCAATAGAGGAATTACAATGAAGCTTAGTAAAGAAGGAGTCTCATAGAGGATGCAACTTAACCGCTGCAACATTCCTTGAGATGACCTCTGATTTTACAAGAATAACGCATAATTTTCAGGGATGAATCAGTGAAGTGAATATAAGGACGAGAGTGCTTTCTCCGTAGACTTGAAGTCGGACAGCAGTGAATAAATTGTAACTAAAGATAAAAACTCCTATACCATAAATAAATAATTATGAAACAGCTCGCCTTCAGCCATATTAATCACCGCATTTGTGTCCAGTCCATTTGAGAGTCCTGCCCTATGATTAAGCGGTTAACATAATGAAATTTGGCCAGATTGTCCCGGGTTAGTTCCCGGTGGAACGTGTGGATTTTTATTGCCTAGTTTCGGTTACTGGGTGTTTGTGACGTCTTCATTAATTTAAGGATGACAAAAAGAGTAGACAGATAATGAAACGAACAATTAATAAAAACATAATTTTCAGCAAAGAACTTGTAGATACTTTCTTTTAAATGAATTGGTATAGTTACAACTCATTGTCCATATTAAGGAGTATGATTGAATATGCTTGTGATGAACATCTAAGAATTGTGCCGTATATAAGGCACTTCGTTAACTGAGTTTCGTTGTAATTCCGCATTTCTTTATCCAGAGGAATTGATTGGATCATTAGAAAAGTTCTCTCATCCACCATCTTGAAGTCGTGGACTCGTTTATCTTGCGCCTTTTGCAGAGAAAGCCCTCTATGTGAGGCGACATATTTGCTTCATTTCGTCATTAAAACTGAGACAAATAGTGCATTGTCGATATTAATGTTTTGGCTGCTGCGTGCTATATTCAGTGTGATAGTCGTATAATGTGGCTTATCTGTTCCTCCCTTCTTAAAACGTTGGTGTTAATTGCTCTATTGGATACAGAGTTATTGATTTACAAGTTTTAGTAATATGCCCAGCCACCGTCATGAATATAAGGCGGGGTGATCTTTTGCCTCTGGCATAATTATAAAGCCCATGCAGCCTGCCGTTCTACTTTAATGCTAATTTGAGATATTGTATCACGAAAATACACAGAGCTACATCAATTTTTAATTTATAATTTCAAAATGACCACTGCGCGATATAACCAGTTTGATAATCTTATGAAAACTGGTACTGAGGTGTTTTGTATGATACTCCACTCCCACTAAATTTCGCTGCCATCATGAACGTATGGAGTCGCAGTCCTTTTGGCTTGGTCACAGGAGGGCACTACCAAGGTTATACATTACTCCTACATAATTTGTGTTGTATGTTAAAAATACTTTGTGTTACTCATTATTATATTCTATAGTTTCAGGATGGCCACTGTGCGTTGTGTTCAGTGTGTTATTCTTATGGTTTATTTCAGCAAGGTCCCTTATATGGTACTACTTTCTCACTAAGTATCGTTTTAATTGCGCAATTACATTCTGAATGATTCGCTATAATGTTTAAATACAGTTTTACGCCCTGCTGCCATCCTGGGAATGTAATGTTGCTGTTATTTTTCTTTGGACATACCGTACGATACTCAACATAGGTTTGTACTTTATCACTGAGGAGGTTTTAACGGGCGGAACTACGAGGTCATCTGCCGAACTATACTATTTAAAGCATGCTATTTAAACTTCAAAATAAATAATTCAGGATCCAATTGCACAATTAACACAAAACTTTGTAAGAGAGGAGAATCAGATAAGATACCCCGCTTGCATTAACCATATGATTATCACACTGCATATAACACGTACCTGCCATCTTGATTATATAAAACATTAATATCGACAATCCACTCTTAATATGTTACAATGACAAATCACTGTAGATATGTAGACGCAAGATAAACAATTCCATACATTCAAGATGGTGGATAGGCGTACTTTTCTAATGTTTTAATCAATTTCTCTGGGTGAAATAGCTGAATTACAATGAAACTTAGTAAATGGGCAGTCTTATATAGTGTACACCACTTAACTTTCATCACAAGAACATTCAATTTTACTCCTTCATAAGAACAGCAAGTTATAACTATACCCATACATTTAGGAGAAAGTAAGCCATTGGTTCTTTACTGAAAATCTTGTTTAATAATGCAAAATAAATGCACTATCATTGTTGTTTGATTTTCGGGGCTTGAACGTCGTGCTCATTTAGCCCCATGTACTTGAGTGTGCGTTTAGAATTCTGTCTGATAGCCTGTATTTATGTGGTGTCTGTGGTATGGTGTGTATTTGTAATTCGGGTTTGGATTGGGAGAGAAATGGCGGTGGCCTTAAGTTAGGAACTATCTCTGCATTTGCCAGGAGTAGAATGGGGAAATGGGGTTCGAAAGGATGGTGGGAGAAGATAAAGAAGAGAAGTTGGACGTGTTTTGCGAAGGAGGCCAAGGCCCACCCAGGGCTGTAGCGCCGAGGAAGTAAGTAAAGTAAGTAAGAATTGGGAAACCACGGAACTCCACTTCATGGATGGCTGAGGTGGGACTTGATGCAAGTCTTCAGGTACCAGAGTAAAATCTTCATGTTTCAATTCAAATTTTATGTTACTCAAGACTAAATCCAGTGTCTAGAATTGTCGTTAAGAATATTGCTGTACGATGTTAAACCGAAATATGACATGAACTGTGCTAGACTGCGACTGGACGTTAATCGCTTGCTAATATCATAAATATCATTTATTTAATGTAAGCTGAAATCACCCATTTTGATACAATCAGACAGCACAAGGTTTTCAATGTTTTCAACACAGTAAAAGTAAGCCTGGCCAGGAGAGGGAGTTATACACAGTAGAATATATTTAAAAATAATTTCCTACAATATTGTTGAGATTATAAAGCGTAAATGATTCACTTTGTTGCCTATTATATACAGACCATTGCTTGACCCTCTAAGCCTTGTTAACTCCTATTAATTCTCCGCCTACTCTAACCTTTTTTGCTAGTGATAGGACTCTGTCATTTTTCATACTGCATATCTGGGGGGGGGGGGGGTAATTCACTGTCTAACATATCGTTCATTAAGGATGTCTCTGTTATATAACTATATCAAAAGAACAGCTCAAAAGATGTTGAAAAAAAGTCTTAGTTATGAGGCCGTTAACGTTTTGATAATAAATAGAAAGTTGATTTGTAGACATATCAAAAATTATAAATTACCGTGCATAAAATAATTACCAGCTTTTATGAACTCACAACAATTATCGTGGTAATTGAATGAGCTATGCCATGAATACATTACAGCTTACATAAACCATCAATACAACTAACGACGTGAAGAAGTATGCCATCTGCCTTCCTAATCATAATTTTGCCACTCTTGTTCACCCATAAGTACTTATAATCTGGGGCGTGGTGGTGCAGCAGTCAAGCAGCTTGCCTCTCACCAAGGTCCAGGTTCGATTTCTGGTCAATGCATGTGAGAATTTGGAAGAGAAATATCACGTCAAGTGGTACAGATTCCACTTAACAAACGAGGTCCCGTGGCTCATGATCGCAAGATTAACGGTCATTAAAACTACAAGTTTACTTCCTTCCTTATAATCCTTGTCACGCTGTATTTGTTTAGATCTGGCAAAAAGAACTCATCTGGCAGGTGCTAGAGACTAGTTAACATAAACAGGGTGGAATAGGTTTCTTTTCACTTTCCGCCGCTCAAGAAACTGTTCTATATGGCACCTAGGAACAAATTTTAGAATTATTCCTGAAATTGGGCGGTCGTTTACTATTCGAAGCCTATGACATACATCTATCATCTCCTGTTTAATTTCTACGTCCAGTGACATAGCGATATCGACAATAAATTTCCTCGGTTACATGTTCATTAGTAAGGTTCGGATGTTAAGGCAAAGTCATATTTTTTTCCTGAGCTCATTTTAACCGAAATCTGAAAAATAAATTTGAATGACGGGTCCCTGACCACGTTTAAAGCAATTCGATGTTGCCTATAAATGCATATTTCGGCCATTTTTGTTGTTTTGGTCCTATTTGGTCATATTTCAGTAATATAAGGTCATATTTGGTTATAATTTCAGCATTTTTGTTTAAATTGAGGTGTCGTTAACAAGGTATCTTGCGTGTTATCTGCGTCGAGTTTCAAACACAGGATTTCCAAATAGTGTAGTAAATAAACCGAGCAAGACTGCATCTCAAGGCTATAATACCGAATGAATGTTGAAAATTTTAATGTACTGCAGCTCTCTGTCATTTTGTATGATTAAATGTGTCTGGTGTATTATCGCTGATCAAGTTTTGGCACTTAAGACGTTTACTGTACGTTAGTGATATTCTACCAATCCCACAAATTCAAGTCATATTTCATAGTTTTTTAGGACATATTTATAGTTTTTAGGTCATATTTAGCTAGTTTTTAGGGCATATTTGCTTGCATATTTTGTACTTCCTTATGTCTTAAACTTCCGAACCCTATTCATTAGGTACGGCTATCTCGGGGACACCACATATTTCCAGCGTATTAATTCTGGAATACTACTCACTATCATCACATCTCTGCCGGCCCAATGTTGTTGGGGTAGCGCGCTTGCTTCTCACCGGCCCCGAGTTCAATTCCCGGCTCCGTCAGAGATTTTAGAAACTGACGTGAGGGATGGAACGGGGTGTACTCAGCCTCGTGAGGACAATTGAGTAGCTATCTGACAGTGAAGTAGCGCCCTGGTTTTGAAAACCAAGATTAACTGCCGAGGGGACCCAACGCGCTGACCACACGTCACCCCACAATCTGTAGGCCAAATGACTAAGTAGTGGTCACTTGGTGTTGACAGGTGAGGAAGGCGGAATGAGGATTGAGGTCGCTGGTTACCTAGTTTTCCATCAATGAGGAGCATATTTGTCTTTTTGAGCTCCCATAGCAGCAGTAGGTTATGCTGCTTATTCATTTGTGCGTAGAAATAGGGTAAGTTTGAACCATTGTATCTCGGTATCGGATGACAACAAACACATTTTTAAGTTTCCTTTAGAAGAAAATCTTAGGAAGACATGGTAAAATATTAGACACATTTTTCTGCGAATGGGGAGTATAGAAGTGGTTGGAGCAAAATTCGCTACTTTTTGCATAAAAAATATGTGTTTCTCTGGAACAGCTCACCTAACTGCATAATGCCCATCCTAGACCACATCCAATGCAAAAATAACCAATCGATTTGGTTAATTTGCCTGGGCTAGAGGAAGTGTATAATGTTTGAACTGTCACCCTGTACAGTAAGATAACTGCAGTATTCCGATTGTTTCGATGGATATACAAATGATCGCTGACCCAAGGGCTATCCAAAACACTTGACCCCTTGTTTGTACAGGTAGGAGAACCCAGGATAAGGGCCCCTGAAAGATCGGATTTTGCCACTCAGAATTTTGGATCATGTTGGGTAAGCGCATTCCCGTGCACGTACCGATAATAATAATAATAATAATAATAATAATAATAATAATAATAATAATAATGTTTTGATTTTGTATCCCGTTTGAATACAGCAACTTTGGAAAAGCCGGGACGTAGGAATCTTATCCTGCAGAGGATCATTGACGTCCTGTTACAGTACTTTTAATGGCAAGCGTTTCCCGCATGTAAATAGCCTCAAATGTAAATTAACTGCGCCAGGATTGAGTCTCACAAGCCTGGGCTCACCAGGTGGCGAACTTTGCCACTGCAACACGCTACCAATGAACAACTCATAAATAATATTAATACTAATAATAGTATTAATAATAATAATAATGTTATTGATTTTACGCCGCTTTTATGTACTGTGACTTTTATTGGCGCCCGGGTGCTGGAATTTTTCTCCGAAGGGGGATCCATAGCGTGCCAGTAAATCTACTAACACGGCTTTTGGCATTTTTTTCACTCTCAAATGACAACTGACTGCGCCAGGATTTGATCCTGCAACCTTGCAACTCATAAACGAACCCACAAGTGTCCTAGTTTTCTACTAAGAAGACTCCCATGTCATTCCGTGCTATGACCAGGGGCGGATCTAGGGGAGGGCGAAGAGGGCGGCTGCCCAGGGCCCCGCAGTCCAGGGGGCCCCACGTCTTGGATTATTTTAAATTTAATTAATTAATTAATTAACCTTTTCAAACTAATTTATAATTTATATTCCTTTTTTCAGTGCAGCTATGACCTCCCGTGACCGTTTAGCAAGTTCAGATTTGAATGAAATAATAGAAGACTTCAGCCGGGAAAAAAGTCGCAAAGTAATATTTCAATATTTCATAGTTTACATAATCTTCTTCAAGGGGACTTACAGGGTTCTTTCATATTATTAAAAAATGTACTGTGGTGTATTCACAATATTGTAACTATTCTTTATTTTATTATTATTGCCAAACTATTTTCCATTTGATTTGATATTTTTCTATTTCCTATTGTTGTGGGCCCCACCTTATCATATCGCCCAGGGCCCCGCAAGGCCTGGATCCCCCACTGGCTATGACCATGTTTGTGTTCGAACAGAGAAGTAAATACAGTAGTGATGTTGGAGCTCGGTAACATGAACTTTGACACAAGGACTTGGGCAACGCAAGTGACCAGTTTGGTCAGCTTGTCTCGAGGTAACTCTACCATGTGAAGACACGTGCTAAGCTGTGGACACTTTATCTTGTCTCTACTTCACTCTGTTATCTGGAGCCCGCACCCGCTCTGGAATGATAGCCTGACATGCCAGACCATAATCACGTGCCTGCTTGCTCCCCTGGGCTTATCGCGTGGTGCGCCGCGCCGTGGCAGATCCCACACGGATTAATTTCAATCACTGTCTACGGTGACAATAATAATAATAATAATAACGATGATAATAATTATAATAATACTGGTAATCTTACAACACATAATAATAATACGGTAGTAATAATGTCCAAGAACACTGAACAACAATTTTTAACTTTTTGTTTGCGACACGAATGAAACCACCATTTTCTTAACGAATGATGTATGCTGAACACGAATATGAATATGAAAATGCTAGATTGGTTCCAATTCAAGAATAAATTAAGTACAATTACATACAATATTCATAATTTATACGAATATCTGCCTAATGTCATGTATTACATATTCATTATCGCTTACCTTGATTATATACACTTCATTTTTGCATCCCTCTTGTAGTCAAGTTCAGGAGCATCCTTGATGACTGTCCTGCAGTAGTCATCAAACATTCGTGTATTCTGTTTCCCTTGGTAACGTTTTCTTCATGAAGGAGATTTGTTGGTGGAAACGTTTTTTTTTAAACTTATACGTCATAGCTTAGGAATGTCATTTATGATCACGACACATTTGTAATAGTTTTCACGAGTTTATGAAGCAGAGCAGTAGGTTTTCCCAGAGATTAAGATGTATAAATTTAGCAACCATGTTGTTGTTGTGTCTTTTAGAGACGTACGACGTGATTGACTGAGTTCACCCGATTATTGAGGTATTCCGGCGAAGATGATGATGATCGTTTTTGGATCACACTAGCCGAGGTTTTTAGAGAGCCTGAGCGCCGCTGTTGTGCTTTTTATTAGCCAGTGTTATTGTTCTACATGGATATTTTGAAAATGAAAAACAAGCCTGTAAACTATACTTATATTTAATATTTCTTAAATATATGTATATTAATGGAATACATTACATTATTGTATGTGTGTTTCAAACGACATTTTGTGTTTAGAAACTGTCCGGTCCCAATACTTAGTGCATGTTCCCCGTATTTTTAAACCGAGCAACATACCACACAATACAACTTGACAGGATCTCTTCGCAGGGCTTCCAAACTCAGAGCTGTTAAGGATTATGACTGACTGACGAATGGGCAAGGGAAAGAAGTGTGGTTGCACCCAAAAATCAATAGGAAACGGGGAAAACGGATCCGGCTCTGGAATCCCTCAGTGTCACCAACTCATGAGCCCACGAGCCAAGAACCTTTAAGGGTGTCTCTTTTAGGCCTTTGTGTAGAAGGCAGGAGATGCCACGAAAAGAAGAGGGCTGACCTCTCGAAGATTCAGAATATCTGGAAAGATGAGGCAAGGGCCAATTAAGACAGGAATATGAATGGCTCCCTAAGTATTGGACACCCTTATACCGACGGAGTTGGAAGAGAACAAGAGTTGACCATGGGAGGTCGACAGGAAAGATATCAGAGAGGAGTCCGGCACATGAAAGTTGGTTTCGGTTGTCGTTAACCAACGTTCAACTATTTGTGAGCCCCTGGGGATGATACACACTCAAGGGCTCATTGCTAGTGAGTTTGGGAGTCGGTGACTCTAAGGGATTCCTGAGCTGCAACCGGGTTTCCTCTTTTTCCAGTGACATTGGGGCAGACCCCTCTCCTTACCTTCTCTATCAGCATTCATGGCTCTACTTCCTATCAAGTTCCTTAATTCTCATTCTTTGGGCTCATGGGGCATTTTTTCTCCTGTCTTTTATTTCCTTTGTTCCTTTTTTGTTTTTTCATCTCTTCTAAAATGTAAGTCAGTTGTAACTTGCATTTTCATGATCATCTATGTGATTACGCGCAATTTACCAAGATATTTCGCCCCTTGAAAACAACCACCACTATATATTTTCTTGTTTTCTTTTATAATCAAAATTAGCATCTATGCATGTGTCTGAATTAATATTATATAATTTAAGTAGTGTATTTGCAGGGGTTCTATTACCACCGCCACCGCTCCACCGCTGGAATACTAAAATGGCAATATCTCGCGAACCAATCAGGCTAGAGACTTGTACGAGGTGTCATTGAACTCGGGCTAACACCCCCTTTCCAATGGACAACATATTTCAACCCCAAAAATAAAATCTACCCAACTAGGGGGTGAAATGTAATTTTTAGAGAATCTCTCTTTCCAATTGCAACATGTCAGAGTTTGAATGCCGATATGGATTTAAACGTTGCTCTACATAAAGTGCATGTGTTCGGTGGATTACCACTATGAATTAACATGCTTGTTTTTTTATTTTTTTATGCATGCCCACTCATGGCTTTTGTAAGAGGGTGGGGGAGTGGATCCCTGCGGATGGGTTATTGTTGACAGGTCATTGTTGACAGGTCCTTGTGGACGAGTCCTTGTGGACAGGTCCTTGTGGACAGGTCCTTGTTGACAGGTCCCTGTGGACGAGTCCTTGTCCCTTTGGACTGATCCCTTTGGACGGGTCCCTTTGGCCTGGTCCCTACGGACTAGCCCATGCATTTATTTAAATTATGTCAAAGGGCCTAACTACATTTGTGTGTGTGTTGAACTGACGTTGTTCACCACTACTATAATGGAATAACGATATGAAAGGAAAGTGATGAAATACATGTGAACATACAAGGGATCTAACTTGGTGGATGGATGTGTTCTAACGAGTCATTTGTAGTTGAAAGAGAATAATACATGTTCTTAATATGTTAAAACTGTGGAGATGGCACGTGCAGTAAGACGTCTTGTTATATTTTCTGTGTCATATTACAGACATGGCAGAGAACGCGCAGATCTGTTGCTATGACTAACACTGCAGTAATTTGAAACCGCAAGTGTTCATGAAGACAATGGGTGATGATCATGCAAAGTTAGCAGTTATTGGATATTACACAGGTGTTCCTTCCGGTGTCATGTTGCTGACATGCCAGAGAGCGCACGCTGCGGTTGCTATGACTGACGCTGCAGTAATTTGAAACCTCAGGTGTTGATCAAGACAATGGGTGATGATCATGTAAAGTCAGCAGTCATTGGATACCACACAGGTGTTCCTAGTGTACTTTGGACTCTCAGCTGTATTGGGAAAGGAATTGCAATGATCTGCAAAAAACTGCTGACACGAGCGATGAGAGTTTATATAAGAGAGGTGTCATATATTTCCCTACTGTCAGTCTTTATTACTCGCTTTGAGTGAACAGTGCTCTATTACTGCTCAAGAGTTGAAAAAAAGGCTTTTTGGTAGAAGATCATTAAATTATTTTGCATGGTAAGTACTTATTATTAATGGATTGTAGTCTTTTATTACTAATTGATGTTGAAGTTATTGATTGGAATGTATTTATTTATTGATTGATTGATTGATTGATTTGTTTACAGATAATTGGGTACCTGTAGGTTACTAGATTCCTACAATCTGTTAATTCAGTGACAGCAGTTGATCAATTATAAAAAGGTAAGTGCCCCTCTAATAACTTTTAAACAGTTAGAGTGATATTTTCCAATGTTCACCACTACATGTTAGTGAAAATGGTATATTTGGCAGTCAAAAGTTGGAACTACTTGACCATGGTGTGTAAAGCTAATTTTGTAGGTTAGATTTTGATTACCACTCTATTAAGTCTGAATGTTCATTGCTAGGTGTCAGTGACAGAGGGAATATTTAAAGACTTAACTTCAGTTCACCTAACATAACCTAACTTTACCTAACTTAACCTTATCACGTGACATGTTTTACAAGTTTAAACTTGTTTTAAGACTGGCTATGACGTCACACATAGCTCACTTAACTGGTGGCTGCTGGTTTCTATCACGTGACATGTTCTACAAGTTTAGACTTGTTTTAAGACTGGCTATGACGTCACACTTAGCTCACTTAACTAGCGATCGCTAGTTTCTATCACGTGACATGTTCTACAAGTTTAGACTTGCTTTAAGACTAGCTATAACGTCACACTTAGCTCACTTAACTGGTGACCGCTGGTTTCTACCACTCTATCAAGTTCCAATGTTCACCGCTAGGTGTCAGTGACAGTGGTATATAGTAACCCCCAGTTAGAACTACATGAAGTTAGACTTGCTAGGAGTTCACAGATCGATTTAAATACCCTGCTATAACCATTGACTGGAATAAAATTAAACTATTTATATTGTACTTGGTTTTATTTTTTATTAACATTTATGATTTCTTTCTTTTATAGATAACTTGGAAAGTAATCATTATGTTCAAGTGTGGTGACTGTAAGAAACAGTTCTCAAGACCTGACAGCCTTCAACGTCATGCAAGTACAAAACATAATAAGAAAATGTTTGTATGCAGTCATTGTGCTTCAACATTTAACAGACAGGATAGTCTTGGACGGCATGTAAATCTAAAGCATGTCAGTTCAGCACCATTTTCGTGTTCAGTTTGCGATCTTGGATTTTCTGCTGTAAAGCGATATCAATCCCACATGGTTGAAGTGCATGGAGAACAACAGGAATTGAAATCTGTAAAACCATTAACTAGCACGGAACCTTTAAATGAATGTGATGCTCAAAAGCGTAAACGTTCTCAAGATTGTGAAAATAGTTGTGCAACAAAAAGAAAGAAGAATGGTGAACCTTCAATAACACATTGTGATGTATGTAATATTGATATACCTTCTTCAATCATTCATGGACATTTACGCAGTATTCAACATAAAAATAACACTTGCCATGAAAGAAATTCTGGAAATGTTCAACAAATTGGTAGTGCATTTAAAAGTCGAATTGCTAGTTATAGACTTTATAGTAAAGAAAAAATCAAAGTATTGAATCATTTTTAAAAAATGTTCAACCTACTGTGTTTGGCTTGGTAGGTAATGATTTATTAGAGCATAAAACAATTAAAATGAATTTTGAACTTTTTGGACTCTATGTAAAAACTGGGAGCGAAGGTGAAATTACAGATATCAAATCTTTTAATACAAAAAACATAATTGTTAGCGAATCAACTAATATTAGTGATATATATCAAAATATTTCAAGTGCTATCATTGTGAAGAGTGAAGAGTTCCAGGAAAGGGAGTCAGGCTGGGCATTGGTTGAAGTACTTTATTTAGAAACCAACATGAATAAATATAATCCCCTTCGAGCATCATCATACATTGATTTGCCAGGATGGATCAAACGTAAGAAAGCTGTTGTGAACGTTATGAATAATGATGACGCATGTTTTGCGTGGGCTGTAACCTCAGCTCTCTATCCAGCAGTGAGGGCTGTGGCGAGAACATCATCTTATCCTCACTATTCTTCAGTGTTAGATTTAAAAGAAATGGAATTTCCTATGGCGATAAAAGACATTCAACGTTTTGAAGAGCTGAACAATGTAAGTATTAATGTTTATGAAATTGAAAATAAGAGTATAGTAGGCCCTCTATATTATACTCAGGAAAAAAAGGATGCTCATGTAAATTTACTATACATAACCCAAGGTGAAAATGCTCACTATTGCTGGATAAAACATTTAAGTAGACTTGTTGGTAGTCAGCTATCAAAATATAAGACTAAAAAGTGGTTGTGTGATGGCTGTTTGCTATATTTCAGAAAAGAGAACCAACTAACTCAACATCAAAAATGGGGGGTGTAATCATGTGTGTACGGTATTACCGACTCCTAAAAATAAAATTCTAAAATTTAAGGATTATGAGAAACAGCTTCGAGTACCATTTGTTATATATGGACTGAACCCTATGGACTGACCCATGCATTTTATCCAAATTATGCCAAAGGGACTCGCCCACAGAGACCCCTCAACAAGGACCCGTCAACAGAGACTGGTTCGCAAGATATTAACAAAAGTGCACTTAGACCCTTTGTCAAAATTTCAAAAAATAGATTAAAAAGGGGGCTTTAACGAGATTCAAAAAGGGGGGGAATTTTTTCACCCACTTTTGTACCTACATTTGCACCCACTATAGCATTCACTTATGCACCCACTTTTGCACCCACTTTTGCACCCACTTATGCACCCACATTTGCACCCACTTATGCACCCACTTTTGCACCCACTTTTGCACCCACTTTAAACTATTATTTATAGTATTGAGTGAACTTTGCTAGAGATTAGTTCATGCTTGACAATTGATATGGAAGTATCATTTTCATTTCTCTTTATTTGTTACTCTATTTACCCTTTGGATGTTTATCATTCTCTTTTTAATACACCGTTTCAAACACTTATAAAGAAAAGAAAAAAGCAAGTCCAAGAAAAAAATACTGTGGCTCATGACAGTGCATTGTTTACTGAGCAAAGTCTAACTCCTGTTGATGTAAAAGTTATGTTTAATCCATCTTTCACGTCTCAAGAGCCATCAACATCGCAGATTATGCAAGAGGTAGTGTTGTTGTTTTAAGGGTGGAACTAAAAGGTAATCTGTCATCGATATGCAGATAGTTTTACCAAAGAAGAATTATTGGTGCTCTCCAAGTTGTTCATTTATTATGTGACAGTCAATGCCGTGAAAGAAATCTGGCAACTTATACCAAAATCATGGACTCAAGATCCTGGATAGTCTTACCAAAGTTGAATTATTGGTGTTCTCCAAGTTTTCATTTATTTTGTGACAGACAATGCCGTGAAAGAAATCTTGCAACATGTACCAAACTCATGGACTCAAGACCCTGTGTTAAGTAAATACCTATTATTTCTTTGGATTAAACATGTAAAGAACACGACGTTTCTTATCGTCATAGTCATTATACTTTAATACGTGTGGTGGATAAAGTATCGTTGAAAAGCTAAGCAACGTTTGACATCCTATAATGGCTCAGTGGGGGAGAGGTTGGCAGCCCTCATTGTGATTACTGCTATAAAAGGGAAGTTAATGATGAGTGGACATGAACATTGAAAAGGATTGAGGAAATGGTATTTCTTTGTATTCTATTTTGTAAAGCCATATATGTTGTGAAATAAAAACAAGGTTTACAAGATCACAATGTCTTTTAATTTTAAAATGGTGATAGCCATTTCTTTATTTTCATTTTTTCACACATGAATATTTACAATTTCCACTTTTCATTTTTTTACATTCTCCTTGTTTAGTTTACACATTCTGTACATTTTTGTTGTTGTGAAATAAAAACAAGGTTTACAAGATCACAATGTCTTTTAATTTTAAAATGGTGATAACTATTTCACTTTTTCACATATGGATATTTACAATTTCCACTTTACATTTTTTACATTTCCCTTGTTTAGTTCACACATTCTGTACATTTTTTAAAAATCTTTTTCGTAATATACAAAAGCAAACATTTTACTCTAAAATGTATTACTTATCTTATTTGTACTAAACTACAGTAGCCTAACATTATACATTCTACTTACAGTTTTTTACAAAAAAATATTACAATATAAAACACACTACAAATATTACAATATAGTGATCATTAGACTTAAGTAAAGTAATAGTCGTCAATGCGACTGTTTAATGAAACGTTTGTTGTCTTCATTACTTAAAGCAACATTGTTCAGCAAATTGGTATGTAGTTGATGATTTTTACTTCTAAATACACTAATTTTCTTATATAATACAGGAGGGTTACTAACTATACAGTTTTTTATAATCACTTATATCTAACTCTTTACTAACAACATTCTTTTTCACTCCTTATAATTTTTTTTACTACTACATCATCAATTGTCATATAGCTGTATGATTTAGATTTTGTGCCTACAAAGGTGTCTATAATAACACCAGCACATTCATCCTTAAATTTCCCAAGAACCTTTTTGTTTACTAGAGGTAAATGGTAAATATTATCCTCGGGATGGTCACTTGTATCAAACCTATTTAGCTCAGTTTTGATATCCTCGTAAAAATCAGTAGTTTTAAACTCATAAATAAAAGAATCTGTGTCTGTGTAGAGTAATTTAGCATTATCAAGATAGTTCTTCTTTACATAATCATAGTGAAATTCATACATAAGTGTTTTTGATAATTCCAGAATGGTGTAACCCACATATATGGGTTTGTTGTAAGTTACTTTAAGACGATTCATTTGTATTACAACTAAATCTTCATGAATAATTGAACAGCTATGAAAGTTAGGCTTGCTTATTAAGTTGCTCGCACCATACCTTTTACCATCATTCTCCCACTTTGTTATCAGCTTTACATCAACTCGTTTATCAACATTCTCCATAGTCATTCCAAAAACACAATTATTCATGTGTTTATAAAAATCTTTTTCAAACGCGTTTGTTGACCGTGTTCTTAAATTATTGTGTAGATCAATATACGGTTTGAGCCATGCTGACTGATAAAATTGCAATACGCGATGAATTTTAGTTAATTTCAATCCATGCTGTAGACACTGTTTCAAGTTTTGATAATGTATTACATATTTACATTTATCATTTACATTAGCAATTAACATTTTTGTTCGTGATGTGATGTATGGAGATTTCTTATTCTCAGGACAAAATGGTAAATCATTATGATCATTAAGTAACTCTTTAGGGTACTCAAGATTTACCTCTAAAATATATCCTTTATCATCGTTATCATTAAGAGTGTCAACATGTAAGACATCAATTTCAGGTTGTGTCAGCCAGCGAAAATCTTTCAGTGGTAGATATTGACTCATAGCCCAACCATATTGGTTATTTGCATCGAGGTAGACAATATGACTCTTCACAAGGGTTGTAGCTAGGCATGTATTTATTATTCGCTTTAGAGTACCGTCCACTACATTGGCTTAATCCACCTCGAATTGATGATTTTATAAAATTGATCATGTCTATATCAGTCATTAATTCTAAATTTACTTTCGTTTTTTTCAACATTGAACTGAAACTTAACCCAGGAGCTGTGAAATACTGACAAGGATCAAGGTCATAAGTTTTCATACAAACATTCCGAAAATTTTCAAAAAAAACTGCTAATAATAACACATCTGTCTTCAAATATATGTCTGAAAATTCTCCTAAAGTTTGAATGTGGAACTGTGTCCATACACGTTGTGCATGTAAATATTCCTGATCACTGATATGACTTGTGTTTAAGGAACTGTAAAATGCATCTTTCGGTGGTAAAGAACACTCCTCAAGACGTTCCACACAGTTAATATATTCATAAGGGAATATGCCCTTTTGACGAATCAAATTAAAATCATCTTCTTTAGGAAAGACACGTTGCATTTCAAGAAACTGATCTGATTTTACATTACTAGCCAGCTTATCAAGACTACTCGACATAAAGCGGAATAAATCTAAAAATCGCAGTTTAATGTTTTTTTATTGCTAGTTTTGATGTATTTTGTGAACGATATGTATTGTTCCTTATTATTTGCAATAACATCAATTTTGACATCTGAAGCTCCAAATTCTTTAATGATAAAGTGGTTATCGTATATGCTACCGTTGTGTAGAATGACCGGAATGAATTTACTAACTCTATAATTTAAATTACATTCTTGGTGAGCAGCACCACGATATTTTCCTGTTAAATGGTCATGATCGCGAACCCTGTCTGCATATAAACATTCACCACATATAAAACAATTAGTTTCAGTTTTCTAAATTCATTTGCTCTAATGAAGTTAGTGGCTCCATTGGAATGATCGTATTTAAAATAGAGGATATACGGATGGCATCTTTCTCAAGCCTTTCCATAAAAACTTTAGGTGCATCAGGTCCTCTATAGAGCTCAAACTTATTTAAAGAGTCATCGTAACTACATTTAATATAATATGCAAAGCTAAAAGGTTCATGAATGTGAGTAGTGTTGGTAAAAGGTTGGGCTGGATTCGATGAACATGTATTAAATGGTTTTAGCAAAGCCTCAAAGTCAGCATATATAACAAATGGTACTCGAAGCTGTTTCTCATAATCCTTAAAATTTAGAATGTTATTTTTAGGAGTCGGTAATACCGTACACACATGATTACACCCCCATTTTTGATGTTGAGTTAGTTGGTCCTCTTTTCTGAAATATAGCAAACAGCCATCACACAACCACTTTTTAGTCTTATATTTTGATAGCTGACTACCAACAAGTCTACTTAGATGTTTTATCCAGCAATAGTGAGCATTTTCACCTTCGGTTATGCATAATAAATTTGCATGAGCATCCTTTTTTCCTGAGTATAATATAGAGGGCCTTCTATACTCTTATTTTCAATTTCATAAACATTAATACTTACATTGTTCAGCTCTTCTAAACGTTGAATGTCTTTTATCGCCATAGGAAATTCCATTTCTTTTAAATCTAACACTGAAGAATAGTGAGGAGAAGATGATGTTCTCGCCACAGCCCTCACTGCTGGATAGAGAGCTGAGGTTACAGCCCACGCAAAACATGCGTCATCATTATTCATAACGTTCACAACAGCTTTCTTACGTTTGATCCATCCTGGCAAATCAATGTATGATGATGCTCGAAGGGGATTATATTTATTCATGTTGGTTTCTAAATAAATTACTTCAACCAATGCCCAGCCTGACTCCCTTTCCTGGAACTCTTCACTCTTCACAATGATAGCACTTGAAATATTTTGATATATATCACTAATATTAGTTGATTCGCTAACAATTATGTTTTTTGTATTAAAAGATTTGATATCTGTAATTTCACCTTCGCTCCCAGTTTTTACATAGAGTCCAAAAAGTTCAAAATTCATTTTAATTGTTTTATGCTCTAATAAATCATTACCTACCAAGCCAAACACAGTAGGTTGAACATTTTTTAAAAATGATTCAATACTTTGATTTTTTCTTTACTATAAAGTCTATAACTAGCAATTCGACTTTTAAATGCACTACCAATTTGTTGAACATTTCCAGAATTTCTTTCATGGCAAGTGTTATTTTTATGTTGAATACTGCGTAAATGTCCATGAATGATTGAAGAAGGTATATCAATATTACATACATCACAATGTGTTATTGAAGGTTCACCATTCTTCTTTCTTTTTGTTGCACAACTATTTTCACAATCTTGAGAACGTTTACGCTTTTGAGCATCACATTCATTTAAAGGTTCCGTGCTAGTTAATGGTTTTACAGATTTCAATTCCTGTTGTTCTCCATGCACTTCAACCATGTGGGATTGATATCGCTTTACAGCAGAAAATCCAAGATCGCAAACTGAACACGAAAATGGTGCTGAACTGACATGCTTTAGATTTACATGCCGTCCAAGACTATCCTAAGCCTCCGTGGCTTAGGCGGCAGCACGCCGGCCTCTCACCGCTGGATCCGTGGTTCAAATCCCGGTCACTCCATGTGAGATCTGTGCTGGACAAAACGGAGGCAGACAGGTTTTTCTCCGGGTACTCCGGTTTTCCCTGTCAACATTTCATTCCAGCAACACTCTCCACTATCATTTCATTTCATCTGTCATTCATTTAATCATTGCCCCAGAGGAGTGCGTCAGGCCTCGGCAGCCGGCACAGTTCATATCCTTGCCGCTAGATGGAGGGCTTCATTCATTCCATTCCTGACCCGGTCGGAGACTGGAAGCAGGCTGTGGATTTTCATTTTTCCAAGACTATCCTGTCTGTTAAATGTTGAAGCACAATGACTGCATACAAACATTTTCTGATTATGTTTTGTACTTGCATGACGTTGAAGGCTGTCAGGTCTTGTGAGCTGTTTCTTACAGTCACCACACTTGAACATAATGATTACTTTCCAAGTTATCTATAAAAGAAAGAAATCATAAATGTTAATAAAAAATAAAACCAAGTACAATAGAAATAGTTTAATTTTATTCCAGTCAATGGTTATAGCAGGGTATTTAAATCGATCTGTGAACTCCTAGCAAGTCTAACTTCATGTAGTTCTAACTGGGGGTTACTATATACCACTGTCACTGACACCTAGCGGTGACCATTGGAACTTGATAGAGTGGTAGAAACCAGCGGTCACCAGTTAAGTGAGCTAAGTGTGACGTTATAGCTAGTCTTAAAGCAAGTCTAAACTTGTAGAACATGTCACGTGATAGAAACTAGCGATCGCTAGTTAAGTGAGCTAAGTGTGACGTCATAGCCAGTCTTAAAACAAGTCTAAACTTGTAGAACATGTCACGTGATAGAAACCAGCAGCCACCAGTTAAGTGAGCTAAGTGTGACGTCATAGCCAGTCTTAAAACAAGTTTAAACTTGTAAAACATGTCACGTGATAAGGTTAAGTTAGGTAAAGTTAGGTTATGTTAGGTGAACTGAAGTTAAGTCTTTAAATATTCCCTCTGTCACTGACACCTAGCAATGAACATTCAGACTTAATAGAGTGGTAATCAAAATCTAACCTACAAAATTAGCTTTACACACCATGGTCAAGTAGTTCCAACTTTTGACTGCCAAATATACCATTTTCACTAACATGTAGTGGTGAACATTGGAAAATATCACTCTAACTGTTTAAAAGTTATTAGAGGGGCACTTACCTTTTTATAATTGATCAACTGCTGTCACTGAATTAACAGATTGTAGGAATCTAGTAACCTACAGGTACCCAATTATCTGTAAACAAATCAATCAATCAATCAATCAATCAATAAATAAATACATTCCAATCAATAACTTCAACATCAATTAGTAATAAAAGACTACAATCCATTAATAATAAGTACTTACCATGCAAAATAATTTAATGATCTTCTACCAAAAAGCCTTTTTTTCAACTCTTGAGCAGTAATAGAGCACTGTTCACTCAAAGCGAGTAATAAAGACTGACAGTAGGGAAATATATGACACCTCTCTTATATAAACTCTCATCGCTCGTGTCAGCAGTTTTTTGCAGATCATTGCAATTCCTTTCCCAATACAGCTGAGAGTCCAAAGTACACTAGGAACACCTGTGTGGTATCCAATGACTGCTGACTTTACATGATCATCACCCATTGTCTTGATCAACACCTGAGGTTTCAAATTACTGCAGCGTCAGTCATAGCAACCGCAGTGTGCGCTCTCTGGCATGTCAGCAACATGACACCGGAAGGAACACCTGTGTAATATCCAATAACTGCTAACTTTGCATGATCATCACCCATTGTCTTCATGAACACTTGCGGTTTCAAATTACTGCAGTGTTAGTCATAGCAACAGATCTGCGCGTTCTCTGCCATGTCTGTAATATGACACAGAAAATATAACAAGACGTCTTACTGCACGTGCCATCTCCACAATTTTAACATATTAAGAACATGTATTATTCTCTTTCAACTACAAATGACTCGTTAGAACACATCCATCCACCAAGTTAGATCCCTTGTATGTTCACATGTATTTCATCACTTTCCTTTCATATCGTTATTCCATTATAGTAGTGGTGAACAACGTCAGTTCAACACACACACAAATGTAGTTAGGCCCTTTGACATAATTTAAATAAATGCATGGGCTAGTCCGTAGGGACCAGGCCAAAGGGACCCGTCCAAAGGGATCAGTCCAAAGGGACAAGGACTCGTCCACAGGGACCTGTCAACAAGGACCTGTCCACAAGGACTCGTCCACAAGGACCTGTCAACAATGACCTGTCAACAATAACCCATCCACAGGGATCCACTCCCCCACCCTCTTACAAAAGCCATGAGTGGGCATGCATAAAAAAATTTAAAAAAACAAGCATGTTAATTCATAGTGGTTAACCACCGAACACATGCACTTTATGTAGAGCAACGTTTAAATCCATATCGGCATTCAAACTCTCACATGTTGCAATTGGAAAGAGAGATTCTCTAAAAATTACATTTCACCCCCTAGTTGGGTAGATTTTATTTTTGGGGTTGAAATATGTTGTCCATTGGAAAGGGGGTGTTAGCCCGAGTTCAATGACACCTCGTACAAGTCTCTAGCCTGATTGGTTCGCGAGATATTGCCATTTTAGTATTCCAGCGGTGGAGCGGTGGCGGTGGTATTAGAACCCCTGCAAATACACTACTAATTTATCATGATTAAATTACACAGATACTACTGTAACATGGAGTACTGCTTTCACGTCCTTAATCTCGTTATTAAGCCACTAAACTTTAGAATCTTCCGTTTCAGGTATCTTCCCCTTTAAAAAACCGCGGCAATCACAGTTTGCTGGTGCTGCAACCTGGCGGTAAATTAATATACGTGATGTACGTCTTCAGTGCAGAATGGTCAGGCAGTTGAAAGCAGCAAGCCGGGATGTGTTCCAGATGACAGTGGGATAGGAAATGCCCTATGCTTACAATAATAAAATGAGCTTTATATAAGGAACATTTTCTTAAACCACTGAACCGTGACACTTCCTAGTTTATGATTGAAAATGTTTGGGTTTTACTGAAACAAATATATTTTTAAGACATACTTTATCGGAAAAGCATTATTGAAGCTTACTTTTCTGGTATTTTCAAAAAATATTTCCATTAAACAAATTCAACCGTAGTATACAGGCGTACTAAAAACTGTTTTCAGCAATTGCAACAGGTATATATACCCTATAGAGAAGTGCTACAAATTTGAAGCTTGTACGTTCAAAATTGGCTGAGAAAATGTTCCTAAGGTATTAAAGAAATAAACTTATGAAAAACGGGTTTCAAAATTTCAACTTTAAGGGAAGTTTGTACTGACTATGCTGACAATACCATTTTTTATTCAATATTACGCGCAAACGCCATCTTTAAAATACGATATTTAAGTTAATTAAGCTTCAACAACGGAACTCAACAAGAATGTGTACTCCTAAGGGACATTCAGGTTGAGTTTAACACAAGCTTTATAGATTGTGTCTCATCATGTGACTTTAGACACATTTCTACCTGTGTCTGTAGTGGAGTTTTTTGGATCACTGATACAAGTGGATTCACTTAACAGACCCAATAGAAAGTTGACAAAATAAGGTATTGCAATGTCCCAAATTCTTGTAATGTATTAAATACATGTTTCAGGAATTTTTAAGACATACTTTATCGGGACGTTAAACGGGACGTACAACCAATAATATTATTTTATATCTAAAAATGTAAGTTAAATTATACGTAGATTTCGTGACAAGGCAAAATGCACCACTGCTATAATCTTGATTTGCCGGTGTATAATTATTATATATGAATTGCAGCCGAATGGCCATAACAGGGTATTCTAATTGAACGCCCGTGGGATCCCAGCAAGTTCAATATTTCATGGAATTCCAACTTTCGGTACCAGATGCTACTGTCACTAACTCCTAGCTGCAAACTTTGGAATAGTTGTCATAAATGATAGACTGAGTACTTATTACTTATACAGAAATAAATTGCTGTAACCAGTAGCGTAGCCAAGATCGACCAATGGGAGGGGTTATAATAACTGCGGGATAACCGTAATTCGGAGAATTGCTGGATGTATGTAATATGAAGCAACTCGACTCTCACATTCAGAAAGTTAACAACGATCTCCAATTTAGTAGTGGCAGATGACCTCACTGTTCCACCGCGTAAAACAACAGCAACAATCAATCAATCATCCAAATTAGTGTCAATGGACCCATAGCATTTTCTAGGTACGTATTGAAATAATTTATTTTTAATTAAAACTAGATTAACTTTGACGATTCCACCCGCTAAGGGCAGAAAATATAATTATTTGGCGCTAGGTTCAGTTTGAAATAAGCTATATTTAGCAGGAAAAAGGCTAGATTGGCAACCCTGAGAGGACTGAGTTGTCATGAAGACGTGTGTCGCCTCAAATGGGGAACCGGACCGAAAGGCGATAACAGTACTTAGTAAGATTCATAGACTCGTCACCCATCAGCAAGTGTCAAATAAATATTTAATTTAAGAAATATAGTTTTGCTTTTTTTATCAGTTCCTGTTTTATTTTTAGTAAAAAATCCAAGGGGGTGGGGGGTGGTGGTGGTTCTAACCCCAGTAACACCCCCCCCCCTTGCTACGCCACTGGTTGTAACTCGCCACAGAGGTATATGAACTCTTCAAACCCTGGTATAATGAAGCGACACAATGAGTTACATATCCTTGTACATAGTTGTCGAGAGTGGGGTTCGTCAAGCAGCCCAATTCGAGCGTGTGCCAACATTGCCAGTACACAGCTCTTCGCTGTGCCAGAACATCCCAGACTTTCGGGAAACTTAGAGTGCTACCGTACGCAACCGATCCGCATGTAAAATTCTGCCGAATGAAGGTTTAGTGATATTGAGCGGAGAGGAATGGTTTGGTGGAGAGCCTACAGGAGTTGGTCTTCAGATACACGGGGACTGCACTGCCAGCTCGTGTACTGGCACACCTGATAAACCCTGGCTTAGAGTACTTAACGTTAATTACATATACCATGTGATTTATTTCTGACTTTGGTCTATTACATCGTTCACAAAGATAGTTGATAAAGTGTACCCGGTTGGTAAACCAGCATTCTGAAACGTAATTCCATCTGCTGTAATACGAATTAAGCTATAGTTGGTTTGCGTGCTAGTTTTGAAAACGTTATTATCATGTCTCTTGTCGTTTTGAAAAGATGGCGATGAAAGTCGGTGCTATAAATTTAAATTTAAATTAAATCTTCTGCCACACAAATCTCCTAGCTGTAATTCATCGACACTCTGCATGGTTTGAGCATTTGATGAGATGTAACTTTCTGTATCATTTTGTTTTGGCGGGCGCTTCCCGATGAGTGGGTCACTCGCTTGGGGGAGTTATGTGGGGACGTTTCCCAGAGGGAAGTGCCACGCCAAACTCGTCGAAGGGTAGCGGGAGGTGTTTGGAAAAAGGGTGACGAGGCAAGTCATGGAGAGAATGCCTGCACGGTCAGCGCGAGAGCGGTGGCCGTCCATGCTGGGTGCTGGCATTTCAGATTGATACAGCTAAGTGCGTGGTATGCAAGGTCGCGTCGTTTGCCAACAGGAGAGGATGGAAGGTCGGCTAGCTTTGGCATGCAGAACGAATAAATGAAAGAACATGGTCTAAATGAATTGGAATGTTTATTGCAGTCGAATGAAAGGTTGATGACGTCTGGCCCGAGGGTGGAACGGGGTAGGTACACTCAGCCTCGTGCAGCAAAACTGAGAAGAGATGGGTTTGATTTCCACAACAGCCATGTTGGAAGTGGTGTTCCGTGGTTTCCCCACTTCCACTCCAGGTAAATGCTGGGATGGTTCCTAACTTCAGACCACGGCCACTTCCTTCCTAATCCTCACCTTAATTACAAATACAGACAGTACTACAGCCATCAATTTATCACAGGTTATCATATAAAAATTCCACACACACCAAAGTGCACGGGACAAAATGACCATGATGTCCAAGCTCCTCAAATGGAACAACAACAAGATTACGGCGACAATTACATGGAAGTTTTCTGAGGCAGATGACTTCTTGGCTATAACATACAGGAATTTTTAGTACCCTATTTAGTACGTGGATTAATTCTTCAAAGAACTACTTGAAGATGATGATGATAATTGTTGTTTTAAGGGGCGTAAAATCTAGGTTATCGGCCCACTACTTGAAGAAAGGTGGCCATTAACCTCATGGATATAAGCTACGGACCTCCATATTATGTGGAATCCGAAGCACCGGACGTGATACTTCAATTCGAAAATCTCACGTGCATTAATGAGGAATCGAACGCGGTGCGCCTAACTGCACCATGGCTTCCCCTATGGAACTACGTACTTGTTTATCTGCTACAGTCCACCCAACAGCCTCACAGCCACACTTTATCTAATATCAATTCCGGCAAGTGGGAGTGATTGCTCACTTCTGGAACCAACATTGGAGTGTTATCATCGATACAATTCCAAATTCCATTCCACTGCGCGTTGTAGCGCTTGAAAAACAATAGCGACATACAATACTAAAATTAATCTTTCAATTATTGTGCCTACAGCTAACTTCTCATTTTACTAAAAGCACAGCTTGTACTGTGTTTTCACTTTCATCAACGGTGGGTCAATAGCGGGATTTAAAAAAAAGTAATTGTGACCATTAAACTGTTGTTGCAGTCCACGCAGACGAGCAGATGTCAGCAAATTCCATGTGGTGAGATGAAGAGTTTGTGGTGTACTGTATAGGTTCTACCTACTGATTTAATTTTGCTAACAAAGCGAATACCTTACGTAGGATTGCTTAACTAGGGAATGCCTTCGACTCAGAAAGAATATTTTTGCTTGTTTCCAATAACCTAACTAGGTCAAGCCTCTAAGAGGTTGCCACATGATTCTAACTAACTGAATACTGCAAATAATACCGAAAGCGCAAACCTGCACGAAGAGGGGAAAGGAGGAGAAGGAATGTAGTGGAGGGGGTCACTTTTGCTGTGCTCCTAGGAGTCGCGCTAACGTGCAATACGGTTACTGTGAACAAATCCGTACCATGGAGTGAGGTGAACGTTTCTCCCCTCTCACTCACACTGCAGCACATGGACTTGTCCGTATACGACACTCTTTCTGTACGCATGCGCCATGAGGTAATAATTGTGGTCTATTTTTCGTTACGAAACACTTATCTGAAGTAGAAAATTATAAAGATTGCTCAAATGAAACGTAAAATTTGTCTAGAAACGAACTCAATACATAGCCTCCCTTCACACCAGTAGGCGCTCAAAGACGAGAAAAACGTAAGGTAAAAAATGTGTGGTTTAGGATAATTAAACGATGAAAAGTACGTCATATTGAGTAACGCTGCTTGCAAGCTTCTACAGAGCGTAGACCCAGGAACCAAAAGACGACACGTGACAAACTGGTTTTGTGTCTATACATCAACAAATGTGTAGCAAGTTGGTGTCCAAGTGAAGGTCATGCTGGCAAGTCATAAGAGGAGGGCGGTCCCTCGGAGGCGGAGGCAACTCGTCTAACTCTTCCCCTCATTCAAACGCGACACTTGTAGTGTTATTGCCAGACTAATTAAAGGGAACAGCTTCCTACAAAGTGATAGTAGTAACATGCATGTTTGGAAGATCAGTCGCCGCACGTAGATCGACACCAGACATAATTAATTACCGGTACCTTGTTTTGATGTGTAACATCTTTCCGCTCGGTTGCTGGATAGTTTTGTGGGAGTGATTTTGAAAATTGGGGACGGAAGAAAATCGGGCGGAAGTGGATTGAACGGAAGTGGATCGGACGGAAGTGAAGACGCACTGCCAGAAAAATGGGACGGAAGTGAATCGGGTGGAAGCGGATCGAACGGAAGTGGATCGGACGGAAGTGAAAACGCACTGCCAGCTGGATGTACAATTGAAAATGTGTGTATTGGAAACAAGGCAGTGTGTGCTCTTTAGCGCGAGAATGTTATGGCAATACAGTAGGCAGTGCATTTAGCTGGCACTGGTTTGACGAGCACAGTGGCAAATGTTTCACCGAATTTCATTTGTCATTGAGCAGTTTATGAAGCTTCACGTTCAAGATTGAATATCACATGGGGTAGGACAAAGACGACAAATGACATTTAAGTAAGCGGCATTATTGTCAAGCTGTGGGTGAGTAGTCAAATATTAAATGCATAACAGAATGTTGTTATAAGAGTGGAATAAAAGCTGTATTTTCATCATATGTGAGACTAGGTCATTTCATGATTGTAGGAAGCCATGTTTTGATTGTTTACGACGAACTGTATGAGAGCCTTGAGAATAATGAATGTTATAATTACTGAGGAATGTGCTCACAGTATTTGAGAGTACTGTCGACATTGTGTGTCACTTTGTTATTATGAATTATTAATGTAAAATGAAGGAAGGAAGCTTGTAGTTTTGCGTGTCCGTTAATCTAACGATCATGATCCACGGTACCTCCCTTTTACGTGGAATGCGAACCACAAGACATGGCATTTCAATTCGAAAATCTCACATGTATTGACCGGGAATCAAACCCGGTCTACCTTGGTGAGAGACTAACAGCTTGACCGCTGCACCACAAATGTGACAGTAGCATATCTCCAATTCAATCTATACATTCATCATAGTACCAGTATGAAAATGGAGTGTAAATTAACATTTTAAGAATGTCCAAGCTGTGCAGTATACGAGTAGCATAACATGTCAGATGTTACACACCATATGCGGCTACTGTAAGGCTCGTATCTTTAGCCTACTTTTCACATTTTGCAAAAATGAGGAAAAAGTAGTCTTATGAGATCGATCCGGGAAAATGTGTGTCTGTCTGTCTGTCTGTCTGGCTGTGTGTGTGTCCCCCCCTATCAACTCCTAAACGGCTGCAGCAATCAAAACCAAATTTAGTATGAGTAAAGATGTGCACCGGAATAGCTCACGTCCATATTTGAAAATGATGTCAGTGCTACCAACTGCTGAAAAAACGCACTAGAAATTTGAGCTCCATGTTGGATATCTTGCAAGGTATGCATGGGAGCTATTCCAAAATTGGCACACATGTAGATAATACTATTTCAGTTTAATTTCCAGGAGGCCAACCATGACAGTGTTGCCAAAATAATTTTAAGCCTTCTGATAGGTCCAATGTTTAAATGCATATAACTTCTACACTATCAACTGGATTTCAACCAAATTTTGTATGTAATATCTGTACATAAACAGATATGACTGAGCGTATTCTTAAGGGCCATCAGGGCTGCCAACTGTTAATAATTGCTCTCTCTATTTTTTTAAATCCAAATACCAATATATCAGAAAGTATGCAAGCCAACAGCTTTAAACTATGCACACGTATATTCTGACATTTTAGGTTAATTTGGAGTAACTTATATACGTCAGTTCTACCAACATGATTATAAGCCTGCTGATAGTACCAATTTTTAAATACATGTAACTTCTATACTGTCAGTAGGATTTCAACCAAATTTCGTATGTGCAATGTGTACCACAACAGATATGACTATAAGTATTGTTAAGAGCAATCAGGGCTGACAACTGTTTATAAATGCTGTCTATATTCTTTTTACCCTAATATCAATATATCAGAAAGTATGCAAGCCAACAGCTCTATACTTTGCACACGTATAGCACCTGACATTCTAGATTAATTTGGAGTAATTAATACAAGGCGGTGAAGCCCCCGTGGCTTAGGCGGCAGCACGCTGGCCTCTCACCGCTGAGTCCGTGGTTCAAATCTCGGTCACTCCATGTGAGATCTGAGCTGGACGAAACGGAGGCAGACAGGTTTTTCTCCGGGTACTCCGGTTTTCCCTGTCAAAATTCCATTCCAGCAACACTCTCCACTATCATTTCATTTAATCTGTCATTCATTTAATCATTGCCCCAGAGGAGTGCGTCAGGCCTCGGCAGCCGGCACAGTTCATATCCTCACCGCTAGATAGGGGCTTCATTCATTCCATTCCTGACCCGGTCGGAGACTGGAAGCAGGCTGTGGATTTTCATTTTCAATACAAGGCGGTGCTGCCAACATGATTCTATGCCTGCTGATATGTCCAATTTTAAAATACATGTAACTTATATACTAACAAATGGATTTCATCCAAAATTGGCACAACAAGATATCATAATAATTCAGATTATTTCTGACCAGCACACGCATGGTATTGTTGGCAACATGCTTTTACGCGTGCTGATAGATCCAGTGTCTAACTGCATGTAACGTCCATTGGACTTCAACCAAATTTTGTATTCTGTACCTTAAGAGGTGGAACTAAGAATATATTCAGTCACCAGGGCTGCCAACTGTAGTGCTCTATTAGGCTACATTATACCAGGTATATTTTGTATTAATTAGATATTTCGATATTACCAACTTAATTTCGTCATTATTCTAGATAGGTTCATATACTGTAGAATAATCATTGGCATGAAAAGTAGGCTGTATAGTTCTTCACGGAACTTCTTGTTTTTTTTTTGTCATGCTGCACAACATAGTGCAAACACAAATTACGGTATGGGACGTACGCTTAGCCTGCTGGACATGTTTAATTAATACAATAATTCTCGCTAATCCACGCACCTCTTACGGTACGTTTTGCTTGCCTATTGGCGTCTCCTGTCCTGGGGAATTATAGTCTATGTTCCCGGCTACCTAGTCATATCCTGCACATCCTGTGCACGATATCTCAACAACAGCATACAGAAAACAGTTGATTCGCGATGGCCCCTGGTTGCTAGTGAAATCACTATTCCGCAGCATCATGCACCAATTATTGATTAGTGATAAAACACTTAGAGAGGTTCCTGGAAGGTAATATTCTCACCATTGGTCAAGCGGTTCGTAGTGTTGTTTATATGCACGGGCTATAAGCAACTACACCATTATCTCAACTTCCTCATCATCCAGTCGTACTGGCCTGAAGTATTTAATTCCATTGATATACACTCCTCCTGAATTATTTACTTTCTTACTTGCTTACTTACTTAATCCAGCCCTCTTGTACCTTCCGGTGTCGAGGTTTGGCAGAGAGTTCGCCATTTATTCCTGTTCAAGGCTGACTGCTTGGCTTCCTCCCAAGTGATGTTTCTCTTGTGGAGTATTTCTCTCACGGTGTCATCCCATGTCTTTCGAGGTCTTCCTCTGTGTCTTCTTCCTATACTTCCCAAACGTGCTTCCCATACCTGTTTTGGCCCTCTATTGCTGTCCATTCGGTTCAGATGTCCGAACCATCATAACTGGCTTTGTTCAACCTGATTTTGTATAGGTTGAACAGAATCATGCTGAACGTAATTTTGAACATTTTGCACAAAAATAAAGAAAAATCGATCCATCAGCACAAATTCTTGTATTTAGGACTGCAATCCTAATCATTGGTGAGGTGGCTAGGAATAACTTACTGCAGTGGTTGATTATTCAGTACACGAAGGAGATTTCTTCATCATATAACAAAAGAGGCAAATAGATCAGTGAAGATATACATTTTCATATATCCTACTGGTCCAATTTAATCTTGAAACTCTCCCGTTAATTAAATAGATTTTCTATGTATAGGACTAAATGGCTCTTGGTACATGGCCTGCGTTGTGATAATGTATAGGGTAACAATTTCAAACTCACAACTCAACACCCAAACATTGTAGTAATTTTAGGCGATAAACATAAATATAAAATACAGTATATTTCAAGATGGCAATATGATCTTCATTGTTACGAAAGGTAAGTCATGTCAAGACGCCTCCAGCACTGGAAGACGTGTGTCCAAAGTCACATGATGAGACGCTTTCTGCAGTACATAAGTACAACGCCATAGAAAAATGTTACAGAATATTTAGTTCTACTTTCCCAAGGACCACTTAAATAAATGTTCTCTTTCAGAAATCAACATGCGTACAATCTAGAGAGTACTATACATACACTGATAGAACACTGTCGTGGGCAGAGCATACGTCTAATGTGGTAAGGAAGGTTGTATCAACTATGCATCTCCTGAAAAGAACTGTTTCTTACACCCCTCCTAACATACGTAAGCTCTTCGTCCAAACTCTCATTTTTCCAATCATTGATTATGGCTCTGCTGTATACAATGATTTACCAGAAACACAGAACATCAAATTACAAAGAGTCCAGAATGCATGTGTTCGGTACATTCTGGATGTAAGGCGAGATGAACATATCACACCTTACTACGTGCAGCTGAAATGGCTGAAACTCCACGAGCGCAGGCAGCTATCAGTTGCCATTCTGACACATAAAATATTACATACGAAGACCCCGTTATATCTCTACAATACCTTTACACCAATGCATTCTGTTCATAATCGAGAAAATAGATACACAAAATTAACACTCCAGATTCCTATACACCGAACCATGAAGTTCAATAAATCTTTTGTTTGCACCGCCTCACGCCTCTTCAACACCTTCGATTTATATAAGTTCGTCAACATTGCAAGCACTGCAGCTTTCAAAATACATCTTTCATCCTACTTCTTGGAGCAGTATACCTCTCACAATTGATTACTGCATTATGTTAAAATACTTTTTTTTAGTTCAATTATAACATCAGGACAATAGCTAACCTGTCTAATTTAATAGCTTTTCTTGAACAGTATATGGTGTTTGCTTTTCGGGCTGATACTGTGTCTGTATGCTCTATTTTGTAAATAATTTTTCCATTATCATCATTATGATTATTATTATTATTATTATTATTATTATTATTGTTGTATTATTACTGTCTTTTTGCTACTATGGTTAGACTATTATTATTTATATTGTGAATGTAAGTGAAATGTTTTATTTGTATAAGCCCTACCCTTATTTTATGTAGGGCGCTACTGTAAAGGAGCTCTTAATTTCTAAGTGTAGCCCTGAAAATAAAATCAATCAATCAATCAATCAATCAATTTCTTTCTCTTTCTTCGGCTTATCCCAAATAATTGGGGTCGCCGGAGCCAACCTGGTTCAGTTAGGTTTTGGCAGGGGATTCAAGACCGGATGCCCTTCCTGACATCACGTGATTTTTTGGGTGAAAATTCCAGCCAGCTGTCACCGCGATTCGATACCTGGCCTTCCGGGTGAAAGACAAGCAGCTAAGCCACTGTGCCATCACTCTCCCAAGTACTATACATACACTAGAGAATTGAAAAATATGACACTGATGTTCCACCCTTTAAATCAATTACAACCACCTCCATTACAATAACAAATTACAGTAGGCTACGTACTATAAAATACAATTTTCGATATCAATTAATTATGACATTAACGGTAGAGATGACATATTTCAGTAAAGAGTCACAGGACATCATTTTAAGGAAAATAATATGCATGGCTTCTATAGTTAACGGATTGTAATCTAGAGAATTCAGTGCCAGTAGAAAAAAATATGATGGTGATTTCAGTATACAAAGCTTCAATTTAGTCGCTTGAATAGAAAACGTGAAATTAACATATAATTTTAACATTGACCACTGCCACAACCTTGCATTTTTGAAAACAAACGAACAACATTGGCTACCAATACATTTAATTCTTAAATAAGATAAGCTTTGCCTAGTATTATTGCGCTCGGAGACTAGTAACGTTAAGAAACTCACTTAAAATACTTGAATTTTGCGTAGCCACCATGTTGTTTAAGTGATTTTCAAGTTTATCAAAAACACAGATGTATACATACTTAATAGCCGTCTACCACCATACATATAAGTAAGATTTGGTTTGCCATGTTTCACTGCGGTCGGGTGATTGTATCTCCAGAAAAGTCATTTTAAATGTTGGAATTTGCGCGGTCGCCATGTTGTTTTTGTGTCTATCAGGCTTTTGAAAGTCACATATACTGTATGTACTTAAATAATAGTTCTGGATCAGCACAGAAATTTTCAGTTTGTCCGCTCTAATAATTTTGGAGATATAGAGAAGCGGTGAATATATTTTGTCTGGCCGCGATGTTAGCATATTTTATACGTAGGTCATAGAGATATGAGTACATAGGCCTACTATAGTAGTGGTTTATTATACAAGGTTTCAATTTGATGGCATGATTAGGATACGAGATAATTGTTTTCGAAACATTCGAATTACCGTTATATTAATTGTTGTTAATTTATTTTAGGTGCTTGGGACATCTTGGTCATCAGCCCCGTTAAGTTGGTTGCATGTTGAACTTGTCTGATAACCTGTGATTTTGTGATGACTGTAGTAGTGTGTGTAACTCTATGAGGGAGGGGGATGGGGTAGGTGCCCCGAGACTTGAAGAAAGGTACTTTCTCGGCATTTGCCTGGAGGGAGTATGGAAAAACCCGGGGAAAAACTACACTCAAGATAGCTACTGTCAGCCCCGGGATTTGAACCTGCGATCTCCAGACTTGCAGCAGCTGTGATGCACTATGTAATGAGGATGGGTGATTACGCTAGATACCAGTGTATTTATTAATAACTTAACATTTACTATGCCTAGCATTACAGTGCTTGGATGATTGAGTCGTCAGAAAAAATCATTTAAGTGTTTTGCGATTGCGTTGCCAGCATGTTGGTTCTCTGCTTGTCATGCATTAGTAAGTCAAATGTGTGAACATATTTGGTAGTATTTGATTGATGCAGTAGTTTCGTAGATATTAAGAACCAGTGAAACAATTCACGCTTCCACCATGTTGGATTGGCGAAAATTATTGAAGTTTGAAAAGCACTGTCGGAATCGGATGGGGGGTAAAAATACGTCTTCACCAATTTTCATTCAAATCACGCCAGCCAATCAGAATTTGTTTGAAACAAACACACAATGCTGAACGGTGTTGTTTCGTTGCGTGCTTAAATTCTCGGACATTAGAGTGCATGTTTTGTTGTTGTTGATTTTTTAGCGTATGGTTTTTAGTGCTGGGAGTGTTCGGCTCGCCAGAGTTTGTAGCTGCTTCTATGTGGACACCCATGGGGTGAGCTACAAGCACGGTCGCGTGTGGAGTGTTGTCTGAGGAGGAATGTGTGAATGTAAGGACGAGGAATTGGAAGGTAGCGGCTGTGCCCCGTAGTTAGGGACCAACCCCGGCCTTTGCTTGGAAGGAAGATGGGAAACCACTGAAGACCATCTTCAAATTTGCCAGCGGGGGGATTCAAAACTCCTCGCCTGCTGGATGTGAGCGACTGCCTGCAGCCACGCCGTGACGGCCACGGTTAACTCACCCGGCTGTTGTTGATTGATTTAGATTTATTATCTAGGCGTTAAGGTTGGAGCCGCATCGTGTGTCGGTGATTGTTTCCCGACACAGGCAACAGCCTAACGTCAATGCCGATCAAGCAGGCACGTTCGACTGAAAAGCCAACAGTCAATATGAGTACAGACATGATTTCGTACCCATGATAAAGGCTGCTACAGTGACAGCTGAAACGTCGGGAAGCAATCACTGACAAACCACGCGGCTCCATCCTGACAGCCTGGATAATAACCTGGGCACCGGCCGTGAAAGATTCATTTAGAGCAGGCTGTTCCAGCCGAGCTGCTCGCTAGGGAGCAGATGAGTACTCGCCGCCTTTCGTGAGTAAACCTGCAGCATGCAATACAGCTCTGCTGTGGGGGCTGCCGTCACTGCGCGGTGGATACATCAACACTGGCAGGAAGACCATGGATTTTGTTATGACCTTCGACCAGTGACGTATTGGCTATGACCCCCAGTCCCTCTCCAACCATGTTCCGAGCATCACTGCTGAGTACTAGCGTGTACTCATACTCAAACTCGTGGATTTGGAACAGCCTGATTTAGAGGCTCAGTGCCATCGTGGTAATGTGGTCCCAGGTACTTGGGTGTGAATAGAATCTGTCTAAAAAGCTATGTTATTGAGATGGCTGTAGTGTGTATATTTGTAATTGACGCGAGGATATGGAAGGAGGAAGTCGTGCCCTTAAGTTTGAAATCATCTTAGCGTTTGCCTGGAGTAGAAGTGACCTTGGAAATCCACTTCTAGGACCGTTGAGGTGGGAATCAAACCTATCTTTTCTTAGTTTTGTCTCACGAGATTGAGTGTACCCAGTTCAAACTCACAGAACTGATTAAAATTTCTTAGCAGAGCCGATAATCGAGCCTAGGATATCGGGATCCAGATTCTCAATAGTTAACCTGAGATCACCGCAGAAGGCAGCAGCACATTTTGTGAAAGTTGTTGCGAATTCGCTATGTTGAATTTAGATGTGTTATGACATTAAATGTCTGCAATTGGAATCCTGAGAGCCGGCATTAATTCAAGCTCAAGAATAAATAAAGTAGATTAAGCGGGCATTTCGGTTTCCACGGCCATGTAATAAAAATCCAGTAATTATCCTTGGTTCTTGCTGTGTTATTGTGGGCTTTCGCCGAGGTGCACTAAGTCAGCCTCAAAAGCGGGCTCTGGGTACACCATACCCGGACCGTCGCTGGGGTAGTGGACTTTGCACTACGTCCCTTATATGTGTCCCTTCTGTGCTGCGTGTACTCAGAGCTCCCACATCATTATCTCCTCCCTAGAGAGGTACCAAAGGATGGCGTATTGACTTTCGTGGCCGAAGAATAAATGTCCAGCAATTGTTTTAGGTATTTGCCGCGATGTGGGAGCTCTCAGATAAAATTATGTTAAAAAATAAAATCCATACTAAGTATAAAACAAGGTCCCCGATTCTTGGATGTTCTGGGTAATCTCGAGAACCACTGGATGGATTTTGATGTGGTTTTCACCATTCTGGGAAGGATTTCTCGAGGAAGGTTTCTGTAGAAAATAATTTATTTATGACCAAAGGAAGCCGAGCAGCAACGATTTCAGTGAATCGAGTCAAAAGAAAACCTACCACCGTGCGCCTTTTAAGCTTACGCTGGGAAAACCGTTCAAAATACCTATATACTATCACTGTAAAAATTGTCCAGCATGAAGATTTCTACAAATAAAGTCCGGGACAGCATAGCTCTATCTTCAATACATCGTCCACTTTAAGTGTTTTTACGTTTTCATTTCTGCTAACGATCTCTATTCAAATTACTAGCTTCGGAGACAGTTTACGAGCTGGCTAGCGAGCGAGCCTATCACCCCAGTTTCAGACTTCGTTTCGTGGAATACACAATCAAGTTTAGATTGGATGGAAGGGGGATTTGTATTTCATGCACCTCGCCATTATTAAATTACATCTGATGAGTATTCGTTGCACGATATCTCCATGATATTACTTGTATAATTAGTAGTCAGTGTCAGTGAGTTTAACCCATCATGCCGAGACAGAAACCGGATATATGTCGTAGTTAATTGGAATCGAAAATATAACTTCTTACGCTGGGTAAACGGTTAATGATACCGGGCGAAGTCGGGGTGTTTTTATTAGACTATATACATGTATATAAGATAATGAAAAACAGAACAAGTAGTTCCGTGAAGAAGTCAAGTCTATTTTCATATAACCTACGTATGATCATAGCCTCCATGAACATAGAAAATTTCAGTTTGATTGCTGTAAAACATTCGTAGATATTGAGAACCGTCTAAATATTTCGGATGTTCGCTATGTTATATGTATAGGCAATAGAGTTATGTACCATTAAAGAAAAATTGTTGCGTAGGTTCATTATTCAAACTTTCACTTCCATCGCATGAATGCGACACAAGAAATGAGAACTTAGTTTTGAAATTTCGCACAGGCGCCATCTTGCGGTTATGTAAATAATTGAACTAAATTAGATGCCAGTGCATTACAATATGTATAAACATTTACTGTACCATTTTTCACTGCGCTCAGATGGTTAAATCGCGAGAAAAGTCTATTGAAATGTTTCAAGTTCGCTTGGCCGCCATGTTCGTTTTGTACTTTACTGGGTTTTGAACGTTAGCCTACATAGATAAACTTTTAGTAGTGTCTTTTATCATCGGGAAAAAATTCAGGGTGATATCAGTAATAGTTTCGGAGATATGGAATGCTGGTGAAGTATTTTGCACAGCCGCCATCTTGATGTTATGTAAATAATTGAACTAAATTTGATGCCAGTTCATTTCAATGTATATAATCATTTGCTGTACCAAGTTTCATTGCGGTTGGATGGATAAATGGCGATAAAGGTCTATTTAAATGTCTCAAATTCGCTTGGCCGCCATGTTGGTTTTGTAGTTACCAGTTTTTTGAATGTTTCATAGGCGAACTTCTAGTAGTGCCCTTTTATCACCGAACAAAATTTCAGGGTGATATCGTTAATAGTTTCGGAGATATTGAATGCTGGAGAAATATTTCGCACAGCCGCCATGTTGGATTGGTGAAACGTAATAAAATTTGAAGGGCATGGTCGGGGTCGGCCAAAAAGGTGCTATGACCTTACCGATTTTCTTTGAAATCGCTCCAGCCGTTTAGACGTTATTAGAGGGACACACACACAAACGCACACACACGCGGACAAAAGGTGATCTCATAAGCCTATATTTTCATAAAATAAAAATAGGCTAAAAAATATGTGGGGCTTACCCTTTTACACTAGGCCTTGCATACATCGAGTATGATTTATGGTAAATAATAAATAAATAATAATAAACGGATAAATGATCTGCCGAAGCAAATGCAGCAAATGATAACAATAATTTAAGAATTATAAAATACAATTCCAACCCCTTCCCTCCAACACGCATAAACTCACTGCTTCCTACTAATGTAATCACAACTTCTTGTTTAGTTCAACTTGATGTCTGTCTTGTTGCTCCTAGGTGAAATCCCGCAATAGACACGACACAATCCTAGAAATATAAATTGCTGAATTTTTAGTTTAAACTCTACAAAAATTTGAACATACACGTAGAAAACAGATTATATCATAAGTCTACTTTTCAGATGAAAAATGTAGGAAAATTATCTTCAGGTAGGGAAGAATAATGAATTTTGTCTGACTGGCTGCGTGGCGCAGCGGTAACGTACTCCCCTGCTGTCCCAAGGCTGCAGGATCAAATCCTTGCGCAGTCAGTTGGCATTTGAGGCCACGGGATTGTGAGAGAGCAGTGTCAGTAGATTTACTGGCACATTTAAGATCCCCTTTGGGTCGAAATTCCTCAGCTGTTAAAGGGACCGAAAACCAATAATATGGTTAGGACTTTTGTCTGAAAACCTGTGTCATTTTGATGGCTATATTAACACATAGACTGCATATCAATTGTGTCGTAATTCTATTGATGAGTGATATACAATCTACAAGTCGGTGGTGGAACTTCCTGAAAAGATTCCATTACAGACGTTCCTAATATGAGAGGAGGAAAATTTTATGTTTGTCACGTGTTGTTTCCCAGCAACAACAACGGAATAGTCCATGGAATCATTGGAACTTGATACCACTTGCGTAATACAAGTTTCAAGGCGCTGTATCTTGACATGGGAAGTACCAGGTCTGGAACGATTCAGCAATTGTAATCTTGACCTGCCGGTAAATTAAATATTCCACGCAGTCATTAAATTGTCACCGATTTTCTATGTTATTAAATATAGAAGAAAAGATTTAAACATCTAGCTTCACTTACTTCTGAGACAAACGTAATATTGCGCCATCCACTTCAAGGTTCAGAAACTAGCTTTCTTGGCTTCACTTCGGAGGTCCGGATTCAATTCCCGACTCTGACAAGGGATTAATTTCCTGGGCTGGAACGTGTTTCACTCAGCCTCGTGAGAGAGAACTGAGAAGAGGTAACTTAGTTTGGATTCTTACCTCAACCATCCTAGAAGAGGTTTTCCGTGGTTTCCCCACTTCCACACCTGGCAAACGCCGGAATGGTATCTATACATTAAGACTACAGTCGTCTCCTACCAAATTCCTAGCCTTAAATACAAACACACACCCTAGTACATCCATCTCATTGACGCAAGTTGTCAGATATGTTTCACATGGGGGTTGGCTACATGACCACTTTGTTGGAAAGACCCTAAATGAATCAACAGCTAAATCCTTTTACACGAATTTTCCAAATACAGTTCAGCTATTTTAAGCATAAATCATGGATGTGGCTCTGCAATAATCTATTATAAAATATCTTTGAAATCTGGGATGTAATGTTATTGACGCTGTAGTTGAAAAGATACATTAACTAATAAGTTATATCTATTATTCTTACATGATGGAATTCCATATGGCGCAGTGGAAATATTCAGCAACAATAAATACTGAAGGGATTGCAATGAGCGAAGGTAATTCTGAGAAGAGGTGGCATAATATGTCAAGAAGGAGGGTCTACTGAAAATGTACTGAATAATAATGCACATATTGGTTGGTTGGTTCCTTAGTTTAGGGTCTGTGACAACGCGATCATGTAGCCCCGTGTACAGTACGTTGGGTGTGTGTAGAATCTGTCTGATAACCGGTGTTAATTGTGATGGCTGTATTAGTGTGTGTTACCTGTGATTCAGCTAGAAGGACAGCAGACTGTCAAAATTTCAATTAGTTCCTACTTTTGATACCAAATGATATCGTCCACGACACATAGCTGCGGACTTGGCCACTAGATGCCATCGCAGCGAACGTTCAAACTTATATAGCGTTATCAAACTAATCTAAAAAGTGTAGCTTCCACAAGTGTAGTTAATGGAAGGTCATTTTCCATGCCATAAATCTATGACATGGGACCGCCGACATTACTTCCTCTCTAAAGGAAGGCATACTGAGGGATTTTTAACGCTCTTAATGAATCCGACAGGCTGGGTTTGAACCCACGATCTTGGGCATAGAAGCTTATCATATTACCCACTATGAATATGAGAATGAATAAAGTAGACCACTGCATGCTAATATCGCCTTAGTTTTGGGGATCGCACTGTGATTTCCCAAGCGTGACAGGATTTGAATTCAGACGGCTTCACCATCATGCTCAAGGAGACGATCTTGGATTGAGTTCACAGGCTACTACTGATGTCTAGAATATTTTGATCACTAGAAAACAGCGAGTGATGTCCAAAATATCAACTTAGATTATTGTGAGCGTTTCCCCAATGAAGCACATTATCACTCGTCACTTTTTACACGCCTTTAACCAGATTTAAAGTGGTTCTTATGACTATTTTGGGGGTGAAACATGTTACTTTGACTATCTGAAAGTTAAATACTACACTGTATGAATTCAAAGTCTTTAAAGTGAAGCACTGTTATGGCAAAGTGAAATAATAAAATGCTATGGGTTTTTCATCCTTTTAACTACTGTGGCTTTTAGAGACGCCGGACTGCCAGAATTGTGGCCTTAAGGGGACTTTTAACGTGCCAGTAAATCGACTGGCATGACTCTCTCACATGCCTCTCTCCTAAAATGCCACCTGACTGCGCCAGGATTCGATCCCTCAACGTTACCACTGTACTACTCAAGTTTTCTTGTGAATTGTGACGTGTATGTGTTAACATTCTACGAGTTTGATATGTAATGATGAAAATTTAATTTAACATGCTAGAATAGCTGAGATATAATGTGTATTAGTCCCTTTTGGATGAATAATTACCAATCATGTTAGTCTTGCCTCTTGGGATACGCAAAGAATACTGTAGGTTTCACTAGAAGGATATTGCGTTAATTCCATTACTGGACTCTATACACCTTTATTTAACTAGTGAACAGTTGTTTTTATAAGATGCTTGTTTTGAATATGCTGTATTTCAGTAGAATGCTAGGACACTTAACACGTTTCAAATGTTTGAATCTAGCTTTGTGCTTATAAGTTAAACAGATGACGACATTTAACGGATTATTGTCATGTTTTGTTAATACATTACCGGACATCAGCCCATTTGACTATTCTATAGATGATTGATAAGTATAAAGATATATCCCACTGGTCTTACGTAGGACACGAGAAATATAACGAGATTTAAAAAACATTGCACAGCCGCCATTTTTAAGTTTCACGGCATTCGGGTGACAAAATCGCGAGTAAATTCCATTTAAATGTTTAAACTTCGCTTGGCCGCCATGTTGGTTTTGTGATCACCAGGTTATTAAACGTCCCATAGGTGAACTTAAGCTAATAGCCTCTATCAACATAAAAAACCAGTTTAATTGCTGTAATAGATTCGTAGATATTGGGAGTCATATAAATATTTCTGATGGTCGCCATATTCGATTGTTATATATGTAGGCCATAGAGTAATGTACCAATAGATGAAGATTATTGCGTAGGTTCATTATTCAAACGTTGACTTCGATCGCACGATTAGGACACTTAATAAAAACGTATTTTTAAGATTTCGCACAGTCGCCATCTTGAGGATATTTTAACAATTGAACTAAATTAAATGTACATTTGCTGTAACAAGTTTCACTACGCTCGAATGGTTAAACCACGAGAAAAGTCTATTAAAATGTTTCAACTTTGCTTGGACACCATGTTGGTTTTGTACTTAACAGGTTTATCAAAGTCACATAGGTGAACTTCTAGTAGTACTCTTTATCACAGTAAAAAACTTCAGGATGATATCTGTTACTGTTGCGGAGATATAGAATGCCAGTGAAATATTTCGCGTGGCCGCCAAGTTGGATTGGTGAAACGTATTAAAATTTGAAATTCAAAGGTCGAGGTCAGACGATGTAGTAGCATGCACTTACCGAGTTTCATTCAGATTGCTTCGGCCGTTTAGATTTTATTAGGGGTACACACACATACACACATACGCACACACGCACACACACACGGACAAAAGGTGATCTCATAAACCTACTTTGTCATAAATGAAAATAGGCTAAAAAGGGAGGAGTATACGGAAAAATGCTACGTTCTGGAGCTTACACTGTATCACTGATGACAATAATAAGAACTGATATGCAGTCTGTACCGAATATAGCACACCACTTGTCTTGAATAGTGCCGACCATGAACCACATCATCAACTCAGTCATATTTTATTGTTTGTTCAAGTGATTAACCTAACTAACAAATGCTCATCACGTAAACAGGAAATTTAAATAATAACGGTTACTGAATAAATTAGAACGCAATCACTTAAATAGTTCGCTACGGTAAAAGTTAACGATTTAAAAAAGGTTTTCATGCTTAAACACGTCAAAAGTGCTAACAAAACACAACGCTTACAGAAGTGTAAAAGAATAACAGAATGAAAGATAATTGCATGAAAAAATCTGACTTGGTTGACTAAAACACATCTGTAACTTAGTAAGTGTAAATACTGTTGTATGTACATATCCACTGAACCTAACTTAAGCATAAGCCAGCAGGATCTGATGACGTTCGCTTGACGAACGAAACTTTTCATCCAATTAAACCCCCTTTGTATGGAAAGTGTTTTGTGCATAAATAACTCATGTAGCCTATTTATTCAGGCACTAGGACATGAATTGTAACTCCCCACCCAATCTAATTGGACACACTCGTATTGACTGACTGAAGAGCTTCTACTAACAATAGATGTAGTGGTGCGTGTAACTATAATTTATTCGTGTCTAGGATTGATGTAGGTGCTCTGGGATTTGAAGTAAGGTGCCATCTATATATCCTCCTGGAAGAGGTGTGTAACAACTCAGGATAACCGCTGTCTGCGGCGGAATTCCAACCTACAATCTCGGAATATGCTGCAGTTCCCCATTGCAGTACTGCAGCGTGGCTTGACGCATCTGGCTCCATTGCTGAACGACGGATGTTACAATTAACTCTAGATTGTTATGAAACAGGAATGACGTATTATTATATTACTTCAAGGACATGTTTTGCATCTCATGGTAATATTGTGCAATTTCTAGACTAAAAGCGCACTGACCTTTGATGATAGCAACTGTTGTTCACCACGCGAATGTCATTGGGAACGTTCTATTTGCATCGGATATTGAAAAACACAATGACAGCCAATTGAAAACTTTTCAATGGTAGTGTTTGATTGTTTCCATCTGTGCTCAGTTTATTGCATTTCCTTCGTCAATTGGAATTTAATAACGAACCAGTAAATCAAAAATCATGTTGAAGGCCTGTACACCATTGCGAGTGCTAGCAGGCTTGCGAATATGTGGAAAGTTTGTACCGTATACTAGGAGAGAATACGGCGTCATTAGGATTATTTTACCCTGGATGTTCTTGGTCGTACATTTTTAGAATGAAGTCTTATAAGAATGAAACTCAGCAATTCTTCTAGGTTTGTGCCGTGAAAGCCAATATACCATCTTTTTGGAAGCCTTCATAGGGAGGTTGAGGCTGCTTGAACTTTTAGTTCTCACAGTCAAGAGGTGCAGTTGCACCTTATATAAAGGGAGGCGGCGCGCAGTTCGCTACTCCAGTGGGGGTCCAGGCGGGGACACCAAGAGCCCGCCGATGAGCCAGCTTGGTGTCCTAGGTGAAACCCCACACAAGACACGGCACAAACCTAGAAGAATTGCTGAGTTTTAATTCACTGGCCGTGAAAGCCAATATACCATCTTATAAGAATGCTTACTACCACTTAGATAATCTAGTTACATTTGTTTTGCCGAGTCGTTACCTATGTCTGCATATCCCTAAACACAACTTAGTGTCCTTAATAAAAGCATCAACTGTCTTTGAAGAATTCCTTGGGCTGACTTGTTTAGCACAGATTTACTTAAACGTTACAAAGGATCTTTCTAATATAACCGGTCAAATAGATTAAGCTCAGAGCCATATGAAACCCAATGTGATGCGTTGTTTTGCCGGAAGAAAACTGCAATATATAAAATTAATATTGTACTGTTTGCTGCCTTCTGTGGCTTTGTAGCACGATTTAAGACTCTGAATCCAAAGGTCCTGGGTTCGCTTTCCGGCTCTGCCAAGAAATTTAATTATAATAATAATAATAATGTTATTGGTTTTACGTCCCTTTTAACTACACTGGCTTTTAGAGACGCCGGGGTGCCGGAATTTTGCCCCGAAGGGGATCTTTAACGTGCCAGTAAATGTACTGACACGGCTCCCTCGCATTTGCGCACCCTCAAATGCCAGCTGACTGCGCCAGGTTTCGAACCTGCAACCTTGGGCTCAGCAAGCGAGAACGTTACCCCTGAGCCACGCGGCCAGACAAAATTTAATTATATTCTGAGTGCTGGAACGGGACAAATTCTGCTTTTTGAGGCAGAACTGAGAAGAGGTGGACACAATACCCATTTCAGTCATCCTGGAAATAGAATTCTGACGTTCTTCGCTTCTACTCGAAGGAAATGCTGGGATGGTATATAACTTACGGACAGGTCCTTCTCATTCCAAATCCTACATCCAATCACAATTCTACACACCTGTACAGACACAAGAAAACGCAGGCTTGCAGACAGTTTCTACACATACCCATGCACATGGGAACCGTAAAATTAACAACTTCAATGTAGAAATATGCAAAATATGCAACAATATTGCCCATTTGTGGCTCTTTAGCAGTATAATTAAATATTTTCTGGGTGGATTGTATTTAATTTGCGTAAACATTTTCTGAAGCTGGTAAGTTTCCTTTGTCTGGTTCTTTCACTTTGGATCATTCTGCCTCCAGAATTGTGATCGTTATCTTGATAGGACAAACATTTTTGGCATTACATTCAGTGCCTACATCAGAGCGGACCTATTTGTAGCATATCGAATACGTATTCAAAATGCAAGTACGTGCAAGGATGTGCAAAAATACCTCATAAGGTAGTTGATTGTCACCCTGGAGGTCAAGGATCGCTCCATCAACAAATTTAATTCTGATCTGAAGGCTGGAACGGGATATATTGAGCATTAAGAGGCAAAACTGTTTAGAGGACGGATCGATTTCTCCATTCCTTCCTCAGTAGCCTAATCCTAGAATTGGCGTACAGTGTTTTTATTTTATTTGAGTGACTGGAAAAGTAACTAGGAAATTTGTATGGTTGTTAATCTCACTAAATGAAGATGGAAATCGTTCAAAACTAGTGAACCATTTGTTATTGGTTTCTTCAAAGACATCAAAGATATATGCAACGCAAGTAATTGGCTATAGCTGATCTCAGTCACCTGGCTCACAATGTACATTTTTATATGGCAGGAATATTGAACCTGAGCAAAACATTACTCAGCCGAATTCAAAATTCAATGCAGAACGTAAATGTTTACTAGTGTGGCTCCAAAACTCATCCTGAACACATCAGCAAATTATGATGAATCATCGATTCGTTGAGGAAAGGATTTGTTTAACGAGAGGATAAATAAAAATGTGGAAAATTAAGGGATATACGATTTATTTGAAAGTATTTCTAACAAATCGTTTATCTGCATGATGTAATTCTTGATGAAGTTCTTGTTTCAAGATTGGTCCAGATCTTTGAGGTTCCAAGTCAGTCAACAGGAGTGACAATCGTGGACCCTCGTCAGGATTCTGTAAGCAATAAAATAAAATAAAATAAAATAAAATAAAATAAAATAAAATAAGAAATGAAATTTTAGAATTTCGCAATATTTCAATCTAAAATTAGACCAAAGTCTATAACTGTGAGTACGTTTGTGTTTAGAAGGTAATTTGGTGTAACATTGCATATATTTGATAATATGTAGCCCAGAATTGTTAAGTTCACGTGTTTCTGCGATGGAAGCGATAGGCTACATCAAGATGAGATATCTTTGTATATACGTATATAAAGAGAAACACCAAAAAGAAAGATATTAGGTTATACCAAAAAGAATCCAAGGCCATAACGTAGTAGTTCAGTAGTTTGACTACCCCTCCATATATCTGTATCTTGTTAACTTTGAGGGGTAACACCACAATTTGGATTAGATGTTACCACGTCTGTCTGTATCTGTATTATTATCTCAAGTTATGGCAGCCATTTACATTTAAAGGAGTCTGTTACACATTTAGGAATCTTATTACCGTTACTAAAATATGGAGGAAGAATTTAATAGCTCAGTATATCGGGTTGAGAGTTTTATAGACACTGAAAGGGAAAACTAAATATTTTTCAGCATTGGGCATGTACTAAAATTTCACGCAGTCGAGATTTTAACACAATACGCGTCATTTACAACAAGTCAATTTCCTTGTTGCTGTAGTACTGGAGGAAGCAAAGAATACAGCATTTGCCAGAACCAAATCAAATATAACTCAGTAATATTTGCCGAGGTGAGTGAGAATATAGGTTTGCCCTCTAAGAATGCCTATTGATCCGTTAGCGATGACTACATTCCGTTATTTTACGAACGGTCGTAATGAAATGCTGAGCGTTATCCCGTGGCATTTCTACTCATCAAGATAATGTTACTGTCTACAGCTTTCTATATACAGTATATACTGTACATGTATACAGGAATAGTAATTTTGGCCCCTGGCAGAGCAGATCTGTTTTAAAAAAACTCAGTGCTGTAAATGTCTTGTAAACCAGGCGAGTAATCGCGGAGAATATCAGCAAACAAACTGTGGTTCGTTCATGTGCTATCCAAGGAAATATGATCGCTCCTGAAATTTTGCTTGCGATTTTCTTCAAAAGTATTAGTCTGACTTTCAAAATAATCACACCGCAGACTTTGTACACCTGTCTACTGAACCGGCAACAGGAATATGTGCAGCTCTATTTAAAGAGTCAAAATTGATTAATAGTGGCCCTGGATATCGTAGGCTACATTGTTGTATGAACCCTTTATTATTGTTCATAGAAATGAAAACAGAGTGCTGATATATGCAATGGATCAATAGATATTGGAGTTGTTGTTGATTCTTTAGGGAGTTTTGCCCTCAAACCGTGTATATGGTTGTGTGTAGAATTTATCTGATAATCTGTGTCACTGTGATGTCTGTACTATTGTGTATATTTGTAATTCAGGCAGGATTCGGGTAGGAAACGGACGTGGCTTTAAGTTACGTACCATCCAAGCATTTGCATGGAGTTTAAGTGGGAAACCACGGAAAACCACTACCAAGATAGCTGCGGTAGGAATCAAACCCACCAATTTTCAGTTTTGCCTCACGAGGCTGAGTGTACCCCGTTCCAGCTCTCAGACCAGAATTACATTTCTTGACAGAGCTGGGAATCGAACCCGGCCCTCCGCAAGTAATTTGAGAGGGACTAGTACAGCATATATCAGACTATATTCAGTGAAAGCCACATAGTCATCCTCCTCATACAAGAACGTGTCCATAGATGGTTTATGGGGCTGCAGTCCCCTTCGAAAAGGTCCGAAATTCCTAGTAAATTGCACTTAAAGCAGTGGAGATTTTAGGCGGTGTTAAACCACAATTATAAAAAAAAAACTCTGTGAGTTGCCAGAATAGGATTGACAGTTCTCGCCTCGCCATGTGGTCACGATGCAAGGTTGCCAAACAGTTAGAATAACAAGCGATCACACTATACAGGCTAGAGATACAGCCGACCAGGCACTGATGCACGTGGGCTGTAATATTGCAACGCAGAATATTATGACATCAACTGTGCGAACAAGGATTGGTCACAAAGCAGAGGGGTGATGACTGACGTGGCATTTCCGTCCAAATGTCAATCCTATTCAGGCAGCTCACAGACTATATGTTTTACTCTTTGACTGTATCGCAATAAATATCAGTAACCCCCCCAACGTAGCTGAGTGGCCTAGGCTGCTCGACGGCTGGACTGGATAGAAGAGCGTACAGAGATTTAAGGTTCAAATCCTGGCGCTGACAGCAGTCATCCTGAGTGTGGTTTTCCCCCGAGATTTTTCACACTCCAACTACCCTATATCAAATAGCTCCTGGACACCTATCCCACATACAGCTAGACCACACCCATCACACACTTTCTGCACACCTCTAGTTAAATTAATATACTGTAGTATTCAGGTTTATGGAAATACAAATTGACAACAATTTGTTTTCTTTTAGTTTCAATACCATGTTGCATTATTTTTAATTTTTTAGTTGTAATGTAAACAATATTGATTTCATTAAATATTAATTTATTATCATGTTATTGTGAAACAAAGAAATCATCTTGGCTCATGATCCTGTAAGAGTGTGCATGCTGCATGGAATTCAGCCCCGTCCGCAAAGAAATTCTGCATATGTGCCTGACCTCATATATCTACACACCTCGTTATTTAACATGCCTTGAACAGAAATGTCTTCGTTAATCAAGACCACGTGCCAACGGGATGGTATTAGATGACTCAGATGCATGTACGTGTGACTAATTTCTCTTCCAGAATCAATATCTCTCTGTCAGACTACAGTAATGAGTTATTTCTGACACAGAAAACATTTCCTCTGTATTTAAACGTTTATCCACAAAAGAATAGTGGGGAATATTCAGAGGAAGGCGGACTCTCAATAAAATTATATGATTGCCTTCCAATGATCCAATTTGCTTGGTGAAATGTCAGACAGTATGACGGGGAAACTCTATTCAAAAATACACTGTGCTTAATCAAATGAAGAACAATTTAAATATGGAGTACCGGTGGCTGAAAATCACATTCCATGTCATTTAAATTAGTGATTTTTGTTGTTTGAGTCTTCAGTCTTTTGACTGGTTTGATGCAGCCCTCCATGACTCCCTGTCTTGAGCTAATCGTTTCATCTCTACATAGCTACCACACCCTACATCCAAAGCAATCTGTTTAACATACTCGAACCTTGGTCTACCCCTACAGTTCTTGTCCTCAACCCTTCCTTCCATAACTAAGCTTGCTATTCCTGGGTGTCTTAGTATGTGTCCTACCAACCTATCTCTTCTCTTCATTAGCAGTCGCCAGAAACATCTCTCCTCTCCCACTCGTCTTAATACCTCTTCGTTTGTCACCCTATCTACCCATCTGATCTTCATCATTCTCCTGTAACACCACATTTCAAATGCTTCAATTCTCCTCTTTTCTGCCGCACCAATAGTCCAAGTTTCACTTCCATAGAGCGCCACGCTCCAGACAAAGGCTTTCAAAAATGACTTCCTAATACCTAAATCTATATTCGATGTCAACAGATTCCTTTTTTGTAGAAATGCTTTCCTTGCCTGAGCCAACCTACTTTTTATATCCTCTTTGCTTCGTCCATCACTGGTTATTTTGCTTCCTAAGTAACAGAAGTCTCCTACTTCCTTCAGCTTTTCGCCTGCCAATGTGATGTCCATAGAGTTTTCTGTTTTATTTCGGCTGCATTCCAGTATTTTTGTTTTACATTTATTAATTTGTATCATGTATTCATTCCGTAAGACGGAGTCCATACCATTCAAAAACATTTTAACATTTTTAACCAAATCCATTTCAGTGTTATTACATAAACACAAAACGAATGAAGTCATAATATTCTTGATTGGATACAAGACATCCCATAAATGTTACTATGTTTGCCCCAATATATAACACTATAGATAGCTGTCTGTAATATATTTCAATAATTTCAGTTAAACTGTTTGTGGTGCTAATATATCAGAAACCCCTCTGAATCACTTTATGTGGAATCTGAATAGCGCCAATCCAACAGTGTTGAGTGAAATTTAAATGCTGGCTAGATATAAAACGAGTTACAGTTTAGGTATTACCTTGTATTTGTCGTTATTTCCAGCAATTGAAATATCAATCCCATTGCAGAGCAGAATCACTTCTTACAGACCAGTGGCCAAAGATATATATGGAGATATATGACTGTGTATTACGGTCAAGTGGAATTCTTCATTAAGAAATTAATAATATTTAATCCACAAAATGGAAGTAAATGTTGAAATTTCCGAGTAAATTTGTATTACATCAAATCACAATACTTGAAATGTAATATTAAAACCAATGAATAGTTTGATACATTTTGCAAAAGGGAATTTCTAACTGATATAACCATACAATGGGGGAAATATAATAAATTTTCACGAATTGAATTTTTGTACATGAATATTGAGCAAGGCTTAACCCACAAGTTGTGAGGGAAAACTTATTATCATTTGTTTAAGTTGGTGATTCATTTTGTAACTTCGCGACACCGTATTGATGTAGTGTGTGGAATCAGTCTGATAACCTGTATCATCGTGATGGCTGAAGTAGGTGTGTTTTTGTAATTGAGGCTATATACACTGGAAGGAGGCAGCCATGGCCTTATATTAGGAAAATCCCGGTATTTTCCCGGAATAGAAATGAGAATTCACGGAAAACAACTTTTAGGACAGCTGAGATGGAAATTGAACCAATCTCTCCTCAATTTCACTTCAAAAGGTTTAGTGTACCCCATTCCAACGCTCAGACCAGAATGACATTTCTGGGCTGAGTCGGGAAACTAACCCAGAAACTTGGAATCCGGAGTCTCAATAAGTATACCAAGAGTACAGAATGTGGCGTTTTATCAAATAGTGAAACACCGATTGAAAAAATGCATTGTTCAACACCAGGTAGCTTTGTCATTTCACACCTCTGTTTTTACCCTTTCATTTCTCCTTTTTCCCAGGCAAACTCTTGGACTAGCAGCTGACAGAGTGCAATCCCAGGTCCAAATCACACTTTTCTTTCCGTCCTTTAACACCGATTGGAAGAAATTCTTTTTGTAATGTCCTGAAGTACAGTACGAGTAACATTAATGTGCTCTATAAGTCATTCACTAATACAGAATTGACACCTCTAAGTAACATGTGAATATTTTTTAGCACAATGAACGAACAACTAATAAACGGGCAGTTAAAATACGAAGTAGCTGAGATATAGACAGTTGTTTGTTTGACGCTCGGGCTATCAAACTCTAAGCTGATCCCACAATGCATGATTTAATAGAACTTGGAAGCGGTCTTGTGCATTCACTTATATGAATTAACCCTGGAACAGTACCCTTATTCTCCAGAAACAGTAACGGTATCCTGGGGCACTGAGTACCCCAGGACAGAAACACAACTCTGATGCATTAAAATTATGTATTAATAATAACTGCAATTACAAATGAGTGAAATCAACCCTGTAGCACAGAATACTTTAACTATGAAGGCTGTAAAATGAAAATAACTGTGTGAATATAATAAAAACAAGAAGTTCCGTGAAGAACTATACAGCCTACTTTTCATGCCAATGATTATTCTACAGAATATGAACCTATCTAGAATAATGACGACATTAAGTTGGTAATATCAAAATATCTAATTAGTTCAAAATATACCTGGTATAATGTAGCCTAATAGAGCACTACAGTTGGCAGCCCTGGTGACTGAATATATTCTTAGTTCCATCTCGTAAGGTACAGAATACAAAATTTGGTTGAAGTCCAATGGACGTTACATGCAGTTAGACACTGGATCTATCAGCACGCGTAAAAGCATGTTGCCAACAATGTCACGCGTAAAAGCATGTTGCCAACAATGTCATGCGTGTGCTGGTCAGAAATAATCTGAAATATTATGATATCTTGCTGTGCCAATTTTGGATGAAATCCATTTGTTAGTAAAGAAGTTACATGTATTTTAAAATTGGACATATCAGCAGGCATAGAATCATGTTGGCAGCACTGCCTTGTATTAATTACTCCAAATTAATCTAGAATGTCAGGTGCTATACGTGTGCAAAGTATAGAGCTGTTGGCTTGCATACTTTCTGATATATTGATATTAGGGTAAAAAATATAGACAGCATTTATTAACAGTTGGCAGCCCTGATTGCTCTTAACAATACTTATAGTCAGATCTGTTATGGTACACATAGCACATACGAAATTTGGTTGAAATCCAACTGATAGTATAGAAGTTATATATATTTCAAAATTGGTACTATCAGCAGGCTTATAATCATGTTGGTAGAACTGACGTATATAAGTTACTCCAAATTAATCTAAAATGTCAGAATATACGTGTGCATGGTTTAAAGCTGTTGGCTTGCATACTTTCTGATATATTGGTATTTGGATAAAAAAAAATATAGAGAGCACTTATTAACAGTTGGCAGCCCTGGTGGCTCTTAAGAATACTCTCAGTCATATCTGTTTATGTACAGATATTACATACAAAATTTGGTTGAAATCCAATTGATAGTGTAGAAGTTATATGCATTTAAACATTGGACCTATCAGAAGGCTTAAAATTATTTTGGCAACACTGTCATGGTTGGCCTCCTGGAAATTAAACTGAAATAGTCTTATCTACATGTGTGCCAATTTTGGAATAGCTCCCATGCATACCTTGCAAGATATCCAACATGGAGCTCAAATTTCAATTGCGTTTTTTTCAGCAGTTGGTAGCACTGACATCATTTTCAAATATGGACGTGAGATATTCCGGTGCACATCTTTACTCATACTAAATTTGGTTTTGATTGCTGCAGCCGTTTAGGAGTTGATAGGGGGGGACACACACACAGCCAGCCAGACAGACAGACAGACAGAAGGACAGACAGACATACAGACAGACAGACATTTTCCCGGATCGATCTCATAAGTCTACTTTTTCCTCATTTTTGCAAAATGTGAAAAGTAGGCTAACAAAAATGTTAGCAATATTTCAATGTTATTGTAGATATTATTTCTTTGGTCATCATAATCATAATCACCATTTTCACTTCTCACATTCACTACAAAACATCAAGCTATGATGTTTACGCACAACACTATTGCATTCTGAGCTCACCACAGTGGTCTTGGTGTCCTTGGATCGTGGCCAGATGGAACACTCAATACCCTGGAGACACTGTTTTGGGTATAAATAACTGTTACTGCTAAGAAGTATACACATTGACTGAAAGACAGTCAAAGTCAAGTAAAAGTCAAAGGAGGTGGCCGCTTTTCAGGCGTACCAACATAACGTAATCGGGGAACGAAAATTCTCTGGGACACTGAGTGCCCCACTGTACTGTTCCAGGGTTAAATAATAATAATAATGTTATTCGTTTTACGTCCCTTTTAACTACTGTGGCTATTAGAGACACCATGAATTAAATAAATGGTAGTTGTACAGTAAAGGAATTACCTTAGTTTAGTGCGTATGCGACGTGTTGCTGGATAGGTACTTCATTAGTGATGCAAGTGACTCGGACTTATTGCATGGTGTTTCACCATTCTTAGGAGCAAAGCTCAGAATTCGGCCTGTCTTGACGAGCTTAGGAGCACCGTTCTTGGCAACCCTCCAGTAGACTGTTTGCACGGCCGTGCGTCCAGCGATGTATCGGGAAGCAGAACCGATCAGCATGATGAGAGCAGTGTACCATCATCAAACCGCCAGCCCAATTTATAACACACCTTATCTCCAATATCCTGCGCACGTCCACAAGTCAGATAACAACAGGTGTGATAGACATCATTAACGTAATCTAGCTCGTATCTCGAGAAACATGATTACTCGGACTGCTTGTTGTTGATTCATTTAGGGGCTTTGCGAAATCGTAGTTGGGTGTTTGGAATACGTCTGATAACCGGTGTTATTTTGATGTCTGCAGTAGTGTGTGTATTTGTAACTGAGACTGGGATTGGGGAAAGAGATGGTCGTAGCCGTAATTAGGTATGATTCGAGCATTTGCCTAGAGTAGAAATTGGAAACCAAGAGAAACCACTTCTTGAATGGCTGAGGTGGAAGTCAAAGCCACCTCTTCTTAATTTTGCCTTACGAATCTGAATGCACCCAGTTCCAGCCCTCAGACCAGAATTACATTTCATGGCAAAACCGGGAATCAAACCTGGACCTCAGGATTGACAGCCAAGAATGCAAACCACTGTGCCATGCGGTGGCCATTGGTCAAATTGATACGAGATACTGTTCAGCAAGCAAATGTTCGTGTCATAAGAAAAGGGTTTGTGTTGTTATTACTTCATTCAGGGACTTGCTCCGTGCATATGCGAGTATGATAACCAGTGTTTCTGTGGTGACTATGGTAATATTTGTGACTAAATTCGTTAGGATCGTGGATTTAGGAAGGTGTTCCTGAAGTTGAAGTATAGTAGGCCTACAGTACTATACTGGCATCTACCAGAACGGAGTGTAAAAATACCTGTGGGGAATACAAAATCAGTATGGTCGCTGTCAGCATCAGGATTCGAGCCCTTGATTTCTGAGCTTCTCGACCAGCACGTGGTATTGTGACTAGCATATCACCCCTGACGTCCGGGTTCGGTCCTGTGCTTTGCTAAGGAATTCAATTCGGGTCTGATGGCTGGAACGGGGCACACTCAACCTTATGGAGCAACTCTGAGAACAGGGATGCTCGATTCCCACCTCAGCAATCATAGAAGTAGTTTTCTGAGGTTCTTTTACTTCTACTCCAGACAAATAGAGACATAACAACCCGAAATACATAACAATAGCACAGGTTATCACATAGATACCTCTACACACACACACACACACGCGCGCGCGCGCTAGTGCACAAACCCCTACGTGAATCAACAACATCAACGATTCTCTGAGCTTCCAGCTCCACATTGCAGTTGCAGAGACTGATTTAACGCTTTCGGCTACGCTGCTGGATTTAAAGAAATGTCTGTTCAATTTCCTTGCTTTAAAAGAGTGACTTTATGGCAATATCTGCAATCTTTTGTGTAACTTAAGCCACTGCGAGTCATCACAATCCTGACATTAACCTTCTCCACAATGGAGAGGAGAGAGCCAGTGGCTGGACAACGGAGGCTAGCGACCTCTGGTCCGTTGTCATCAAGTTTCACGTCACACAGAGGAAACTTCGACACTAAATGGAAACAATAGAAGAGCGAAGACAATTCCGTGCCCACATTGAATTCTCTTCTGTCAGCAGCAAACTAGGCCAACTTTTTCTCCATGCTGCAGCCACTGTTGCCTCGGGCACCAGTTCACAGCTCCAGCTTCTTCAAGACTAGGGAGTACGTCATCACCAGGCAAAATATGCAAGCGAGAAATACGGGAACCGAAAGGTAGGAGGAATGCAATGAGCTCAAGAAAAGGTGATACATTATGCGTATTAAGCTTTTTCATGGTTTCTTTGTCGTTAACTACCCGACTTAAAGAGGGTGTTATAACCATTAGAAACTTCATGTCAGAGCCTCATCGCCTGACTTTGGACATACATTTTTCAATGCTGAAGGGGTGTTGATATGAGCTGTCTTGACCAATGATGAATGTCTTGGTTTAAGGGGAGGTCGTAAGCTGCTTTGGGTCAAAAAGTGGAATTTTAGATTTTATGTTGTTTTGATAGCCTGAAGTCCAATTTATAATGTACATATGCTTATTTGCTGAAAATGTTTGCTAATAGCCATTTATAGGTCATTTAAAGCCACGCCCCCCTTGAAGATCTGTTCCTGAGAACTGGCATATTTTCTCCTCTTCTTCCTTCTTCTCCTCCTCGTCCTTCTCCTACTCCTCCTTCTTCTCCTCCTCGTCCTTCTCTTACTCCTGCCCCTTCTTCTCTTTCTCTTTCTCCTCCTTCTTCTCTTTCTCCTGCTCCTTCTCCTTCTCCTGCTCCTTCTTCTAATTCTCCTTCACTTCCTTCTTCTCTTTCTCCTACTCCTCATTCTCCTCCTTCAATTTCTATTTCACCTTCTTTTCCACTTTCTCCTTCTTCACCTGTTCCTTCTCCTCCATCTCCTCCTCCTCCTGCTCCTTCATCTCTTTCTCCTTCTCCTCCTGCTCCTTCTTCTCTTTCTCCTTCTCCTGCTCCTCCTTCTCCTCCCTCTTCTCCTTCTCCTGCTCCTTCTTCCCTTTTGTCTCCTATTCCTGCTCCTTCTTCTCATTCTCCTTCTCCTCATTCTTCTTCTTCTGCTCCTTCTCCTGCTCCTTCATCTCTTTCCCCTTCCCCTCCTCTTTCTTCTCTTTCTCCTGCTCCTCCTTCTTCTCCTTCTCCTGCTTCTTCCCCTCTTTTTCCTTCTCCTTCTCCTCCTTTTCTTTCCTTCTCCTCCTCCTGCTCCTTCTCCTGCTCCTCCTTCTCCTCCTTCTTCTCTTTATCCTTCTCCTCCTCCTTCTTCTCTTTCTATAAAGAAGCTAGGAAGTTAAAAAGAAACCAGAAGAGGGCCAGAGAAGGTGAAGGCAACCCAGATGATCCTGAATGTGGGCCTGGTGCACAAACACTTATCTTTAAGAGCATTTTTCTTCATTTTTTTTCGAGACAAATGTTCCTTTTTCACAGGTAGTTTTAACAATAGCGCTCTGATTTTTTTCAGTAATTCAATATGATCAACTAAAAGATTTTATGTTTTCTTGTGATTTCATCATAAATAGAAAAAATAATATTTTATGTTTTCGTAGAGAAATGAGTTGAAAAATTTAACATTTGAGAAAGAATATATTAAAAATATTATTTACAAACACACACATTTCCAAAAACAACCATTTAAAGATTAAATATAGATCTAAATATCTGTAAGGTTTTGTCTCAATAGGTTAGATACTTAATGAGAAGAAAGAACATGAAGTTGACAAATTGAACATGGTGGAGATATGGCTTACAACCTCTCATTAAGACAGCATAGGCACTAGTACCACACTAAGGATATTTCTTTATCTTACAATAGTTTTGATTTTGAAGTCGTTGCCGTATAGACTATTGTCAACACGCGGGTACGCCTATATTGAACATGTGACGTCACATATTGAACATGTATCGTCAAGTAACAAAGCTTGCACCCGGCATCCGAGGCCATACGATATTATTACAGTCAATCTTCGGTGGAACAATATTCATGGGGCCATGAAAATGATATTTTTGATAGCAGGCTTATTGTTATAATGAGGTTTTGTTAACAGTGACTACTACAACACTGTACCTTAAAGGTCAGTATACACAGTACTAATTTTCTGATGAGAAATAATAGAATTACGAAAATAATACAAAATTAATCTGGTAGAGTCCGGGTACTCCGGTTTTCCCTGTCAACAATTTCATTCCAGCAACACTCTCCACTATCATATTTTCATTTCATATGTCATTCAATTAATAATTGCCCCAGGGGAATACGACAGGCTTTGGCAGTCGGCACAGTTCATATCCTCGCCGCTAGAGGACTCATTCATTCCATTCCCAGACCCAGTCGGTCGACTGGAAGCAGGCTGTGGATTTTCATTTTCATAATCTGGTAGAGTACAGTACTATATGTACTCTTCATGCATAGTCATAACATTACAGCTGAAGGTAGTGAATCAGCTTATGAATTAAAGAAAGGTAAAAAAAAAAAAAAAAAACGAGCCTTACAGTAGTCGCATATGATGTGTAACATCTGACATGTTATCCTACTCGTATACTACACAGCTTGGACATTCTTAAAATGTTAATTTACACTCCATTTTCATACTGGTACTATGATGAATGTATAAATTGAATTGGAGATATGCTACTGTCACATTTGTGGCGCAGCGGTCAAGCTGTTAGTCTCTCACCAAGGTAGACCGGGTTTGATTCCCGGTCAATACATGTGAGATTTTCGAATTGAAATGCCATGTCCTGTGGTTCGCATTCCACGTAAAAGGGAGGTACCGTGGATCATGATCGTGAGATTAACGGACACGCAAAACTACAAGCTTCCTTCCTTTTACTATAATAATTCATAATGACAAAGTGACACACTACGTCGACAGTACTCTCAAATACTGTGAGCATATTCCTCAGTAACTATAACATTCATTATTCTCAAGGCTCTCATACAGTTCGTCGTAAACAATCAAAACATGGCTTCCTACAATCATGAAATGACCTAGTCTCACATATGACGAAAATACAGCTTTTATTCTACTCATATAACAACATTCTGTTATGCATTTATTATTTGACTACTCACCCACACCTTGACAATAATGCCGCTTACTTAAATGTCATTTGTCGTCTTTGTCCTACCCCATGTGATATTCAACCTTGAACGTGAAGCTTCATAAACTGCTCAATGACAAATGAAAGTCGGTGAAACATTTGCCACTGTGCTCGTCAAACCAGTGCCTGCTAAATGCACTGCCTACTGTATTGCCATAACATTCACGCGCTACAGAGCACACACTGCCTTGTTTCCAATACACACATTTTCAATTGTACATCCAGCTGGCAGTGCGTCTTCACTTCCGTCCGATCCACTTCCGTTCGATCCACTTTCGTTCGATCCACTTCCGTTCAATCCACTTCCGCCCGCTTCACTTCCGTCCCATTTTTCTGGCAGTGCGTCTTCTCTTCCGTCCGATCCACTTCCGTTCGATCCACTTCCGCCCGATTCACTTCCGTCCCCAATTTTCAAAATCACTCCCACAAAACTATCCAGCAACCGAGCGGAATGATGTTACACATCAAAAATGTATGTACTCAAGCTTCTTACAATTTTTAAGCATCGGGATTCGTTGATCGCCCGATCACCAATGGTCTTAACTTATGAGTGCCTGACGCGCTGCTGCAGAGACGAACCGTTCGGCGTACTTAAAATTATCACAGATTGCAAAAATCACGGAAATAAACTGCGTATGGGCCCAACACAACATTTCTGACTGCAACTCAGACTAAGACATTTAACACAGGTTCAAACACAGGAGCTCTATGACTCCTACTTTGCTGCCTATTAGAGCTCGCCCGCGGCTGTACCCTATTCACTACCTGCTTACCGTCAGCACAGTATGTAGCGAAGCTTCTGAAAATACAGTGCTGAAGGTCGAGAGGTTTAACAAACAATACGTACCATTATGGTCACATTCTTAGAAAAAAAAAAGTAAGATCCCCGAAACTTTGTCTTCGTTATAACAGGGTATTGCTAAAATTACTTCATTGTTGTAACATAGTAAATGTAGGAAATCAGCCGGGACCATATAAAATTATCACTGTACCCGGTTTTATCGTTGTACAGAGGTTTGAGTGTATTATATTAGTGCACCAGGAGAAGTCAGTTCGACAAGCTGCGGCGGGGAGCACGGATTTCGGCTGTACGCAGGTGCAAACAGTCTATTCCAGACCCAAATACAGGGTTTCTATAAAAGAACTCCGGGGTTTTAAAATTTCATATCTTAATAACTGTAGAAGATAGCAAAATGTAGTTAATTTCTCTGAAACGAGTAGCTCATCAAGTTTTACTCATACCAATTGGGAATGTTTTCATCAAGAGTTGGCAGCGCTGCGGAGCGTTGACCTTCAAACAACGTAGCGGCAGTCAGTGATGTCTGGATTGCCGCGCTATGGCGTCGCTGCAACAAAAGGCTCAATGCGTTATTTGGCTAATAGAAATTAATATTCTGTTGTTACGATACTAAGAAACTTTCGAAGTAATTATGCTGTTGACCCGCCTACGGATAAAACCATTCGCCAATGGTTAAGTGCTTTCAAACAAACAGGACGTGTTTTAAAACAAAAGTCGCCCGGTAGGCCGCGTGTGTCACAAGAGAATGAGAACAGAATGCGAGCTTCATGCCTTCCAAGCCCTAAGATGTCATTGTCAAGACGCAGTATGGAGTTGGGGTTACCAAGGTCAACAGTTCATAAGGTAGTTCATAAAAGACTTCGTTTAACTGCTTACAACATTCAACTGTTACACCACATTAAACCGGCAGACAAGATTAAGAGAATGGACTTTTCTGTTCCTATGCTAAACGAAATCGATGAAAATAACGATTTTTTTAATGGGTTTTTAGTGATGAAGCGACTTTTCATGTGAATGGGTCTGTAAACAGACATAATTGCAGAATTTGGGGATCAGAGCCGCCCCATGAGTTCATAGAGCATGAACGTGACACGCGAAAAGTGAATGTTTGGTGTGGTCTTATGCATGATAGAGTAATAGGTCCCTTCATTTTTGTTGAAAGAAATATCAATGCTGATGTCTATTGTGACATGTTAGAGGAATATGTTTTTCCTCAGTTAGATGGCATTGAGGCGGAAAAGGGTTTAGTCCACATCCAACAAGATAGGGCACCGCCACACTTCAGTTTGGGTGTGTGTGAGGCACTCGACTCGTCAACAGATGGATTGGAAGGGAAGGACCTATTCCATGGCCTCCAAGAAGCCCTGATATGACTCCGTTTGACTTTTTCTTCTGGGGGCATATCAACAATCATGTGTATGCGGAGAAAATTCATGATGTTGGCCATCTCAGGGAACGAATAATCAATTGTGTGGCAACCGTCCCCCCAGACATGCTGGCCAGGACATGGGAAGAGGTGGAATACCGTTACGATGTGTGCCGTGCCACTAACGGGGCTCATATTGAACTTTATTAAATTGTTTAAAAAAACTTGAAAATGCAACCTTTCCAATCATGAATTAAACATTAATATAACTTTTTTACTTCATTAGATTATTTTGCCTCAAAACCCGGAGTTCTTTTATAGACACCCTGTATATCAGCTGTCGTTTGGTGCTACCTCCAGCATGGTTCTCTTTGTTCATCCGGCTTAAAGTGTGTATTGTTCCCTTTCTACTGTCGACATTCGCACATGGCTTTGTGTTTATTTTCAACAGAACACAGAGTACAATTAGATAAATAATGTGTTCAGTGAGGGAAGCAGGTAGTGACCAACTTGATGTTTTTGGAATGCGCGGTACACGGTAGGTGGGAAGGCACCTCCAGTTCAAACCCAGCTGACTTTTCCTGGTGCGCTGACAATACTTTACCACAATGTGGGTCATGTCCCAAAGGTCTATCAAAATGAAAATCTATTTAATTGACGCGAGATTTTTGAAATGAAAATGACCAGTAGACTATATGAAAATATAGGCTACTATGAAGTTAATCACGGAACTACTTCCTAAATATGGAAATATGTTTGTTAATTTTCATATCGTACTTTGCAAGTATTTCTTAAATTAGTGCCTATCTCGGTAAAAACTAAGAGGGCATGGAAGAGAACCATCCACTGACCTCAACAACGCCGTAGATGTCTTAAGGGTCTCTGGTTTTATGTTTGAATTATCATCGCTTACTAAAAATGTCACTAACATTTATAAAATGGAGAGAAAAAACAGTTTTTAATGTTTGGTTCACAATGAGTGCCATTTCACATTTGCTATGGTGACACAAAGCATTTCTGTTTCGCTTGGAATGGCTAGGTGGTGCAGTGGTAAGGTTCCTGCCTGCTATACCCGAGGTTCCAGGACAGAACCTTGGCGTAGTCAAATTCCATTTGACGGTCCTTCAAAGAGAGATATTACTGTTAAGTACAAAACCAACCATGGCGGTCAAGCATATTAGAAATATTCAGATTGATGTTTCTCGCTATTTAACCATCTGAGCTCTGTGAAAGTTGGTTCGGAAAAGGTTTATACAAATTCTAACCAATTGAAATCTAATTTAGTTCAATTGTTTTCATAACGTCAAGATGGCGAATGTGCCAAATTTTATTATTAAGCTTTTATTTCTTGTGTCCTAATTATGCGATCAATGTGAACGTTTGAATAATGATGCTACGCATTAATCTTCATTTATTGGTACAAAACTCTATGGCGTACATATATAACAATACAACATGGCAGCCGCGCGAAATATTCCACTGGCATTCTATATCTCCGAAACTATTAATGACATCACCCTAAAATTTCGCATGTTGATAGAAAATATTACTATAAGTTCACCTATTTGACATTAAAAATCCTACTATCAACGAAACCAACATGGCGGCCAAGCGAAGTTAAAATATTTAGTAAGCATTTTCTCGCAATGAAATCGATTTCAGGTAATGGTAGGCCTATATAATTCTATTCACTTGCTTTCATAAACGCAAGATGGCGGCTGTGCAAAATTTTAAAATTAGGTTTTCATTTTGTGTGACCTAATCATGCGATCAAATTGAAGGGTTGTGTTTTGAACCTACGCAATAATCTTTATCTAATGGTACATAACTCCATGGCCTACATATAGAACAATCCAATTTACGTAGTGATCATCCGAAATATTTAGAATTCATTACAGCAAACAAGCTGAATTTTGTATTTTGATAGAGGCTATTAACCTAAGTTCACCTATGGGCGTATCAATAATCTGGTGATCAGAAATCCAACATGGCGGTGATGTGAAATTTAAATAGTTATATGGATTCTTCTCGCGACTTAACTATCCGACCATTGTGAAACTTATCAGGAGAATCTTCATAGAAGGCTCAATATATTGGCATCTAATTCAGTTCATTTTCTATGAGAACTTCAAGACGGCGGCTGTGCTAAATTTTGAAAATCACGTCTTGATTTATCTTGTCCTAAGCAAGCGATATAAATTCAGGTTGGTATAATGAATCATTATTATAATATTCATCTGCTGGCACATATTTCTATCTATAGAATATATGATATGATACATTTCAACGGTGCTGAATATCTCCTAAACTACTTAAGCAATCACACTGCAATTTTGAAGGACTGTTAAGTACAGTATGGACAGTTGTGTGACGTTCCATATCCTGAGAAACACAGAAACATAATGGCGGCCAAGTGATTTTCATATATTCAAAATAACATTTCTAGCGATCTTATCACCCGAGTGAAATGAAATTTGGCACAGCGAATCTTTATTTAGAGCTTAGTGTAGAGACATCTAATGATGTTCAATTGTTTAAAACATTCTAGATGGCGTTTGTTCGAAATCTTAAAACTTATTTTTATTATTTCTCGTATCTAATTCAGGCAATTGAAGAGATGATTCGTACGATGAGCTATGATAAAAATATTATATAAGGGCACTCAATTCTGTAGCTTAATTTCTATACTTATAGAAGCCGTACATTTTATTTTTCTAAAAATTAATACCATTGGTTCATCGCAGAAAGATGCCACATCGCGGGAGGAGTCTTAATCGCCGATATTGAAACTATACGTTCTAGCACATAACCTCTTATTGTAATGGTGTTGGTGAAGACATACAGTAGGCCGTGAACCTAAAGCTATTTAGTATATCACATGGAAAATCGTTATAATAGGGGAGGTTAGATGAAGGAAACTAGTGGGATACCGTATATGAAAATAGGCTATTTAGATCTTCACGGAACTACTTGTTCAGTGTTGTCTTAGTAATCGAAATTTATTGCTTTGCATTTGGTCAACTCAATTGTACCCAATTGTAATAGGTATTCCCTAATCCTGAAAAAATTAAAGCAATTTTTATTAGACTATTATTGTTATTATTATGTCGCATGTCGTTCACTCAATCCTGAAATTATTATGTCTGAGGTGGTCGTTCTAAGAGCCTCTCCTTCCTTCGTTGCCGAACTCACTGTTTCTTAGAAGGTTGACCCAGTTACATGTTTAACAGTATCTGTCTGGTGAGAGGGAACAGGCCCACGCTTTCTCATCCCAGGTAGTCTACATTTGCTAAGTTATGAGTCTCTGTAAGCTGATCTCCCCTCGACGCTTCTTATGTCAAACTAAGTGCAAAACGCTTTGTCTGCTTATAGTCGGCAGTCTCGTCTTGAGCTTAAATTAAAATACACAGTACAATAGCTTCCCGCAAGTGATGTATTTCTTTTGTTGTTGTTTCAGCTAATAGGTTGTGTAGGTATACGCCATAAAAGGTCACTAATAAGGTCGTGAAATCCAATTCAGGAATCCAAAGGCCATAGGAAGTTAACATAATGTGATTTTGCCAAGCAATGGCTGGGTTCACATAATGTAACTGTCCCGACTGAGTATTCATACTCGTATGTCTGCCTCATAAGATCAGTATACAGACCAACGGAGTAAGAACCCAAGGGTCGCTTGTTTGAACTCCGCATATGTCAAATATTTTAATTCTCCATCTTCCATCTACATGGCTTGTACTTTCTATACAAAACGCGACCTGAAAGCTTCCATTTTTATGTCATCAATACAGATGTGAAAGCCAGATCTTGAAAGTGTTTTATGATTGTTTTACATATTATTTCTATTTTAACCCCTCGTGGTATAAAAGTGTACTCGAGAATAACTAGGTATGTCAACGGTCAATGCATGTGAGATTTTCGAATTGAAATGCAATGTCCTGTGGTTCGGATTCCACGTAAAACGGAGGTCCCGTGGCTCATGATAGCCACGAATGGCCGGCAAGTATGTATTTCTGCCTTTTAACCCTTTATTATTTCATTCCTACAGCAAACCGTATCTGCCGATTTACCATTACTATATTATTTACAAGGTTAATACGTTATTGAGACCAGGTCTACTACGTCACTTGGTCACCAGGTATGATCGGAACATGTGCAAGATTGAATTGAACCTTTTGTCAAAAAGTACAAATGCAATTGGGAGTAGATTAGGCCAAACGTATGTGAGATATTTAGGCCTACTCTATTTCTACCCTATGGAGTCGTTTCAAAACAATCCTTTTTGAATTCTATCACCCAGTTATCGGACAGTGCCTGTCATTAGCTTATTTACACTAGCTTATTTACAATAAAGACTTCCTCTTCTTAAAATTATGTTACACATTTTACCAAATATAGGCCTATTAATAAAATAATTTGGTCACTTAGACATCTCACCTGTACCAAACCGTTTTGATATGCCTTATAGTTTTTTAAATTTCAAATGTTTTAATACAATTGGAGTACAACAACATTCCTAACCACAGTTTAATTTGTGCTCACTAAACCAATGCGATTATATTATTAATGATTAGTTTTGAGTTTTGTAGAAGCTACAGCATACAAACGTTTTGGCTTAAAGAAATAAATTCCAAGCTCTTTCTTGCCATTTGGCAGTGATTATTGTACTTTTATCAAATTGTAACAAATTGAAGCTAAGACAAATAAGTGGCATTGGTTAATAGCCTCTGTGAGGATTGAGTGAGCACAGACCATGTTTTGGAAAAATGCTGTGCTCCAGACTGGTGAAAGTAGGTCTGTGCTGGCCCAACCCTCACATAAGCTATAACCAGTGAACACTTATCAGTCTTAGCAGCAATTTGTTACAATTTACAAAAAGTACTAAAATCACTGCTAAATGTTAAGACAAGTTTTGAGGATACTTTTTTTGTACCAAAAAGATTGTATACCTTCTACAAAACTCGAAAAAATCATTCATAATATAACCCCATTGGTTTAGTGTCCACACATTAATCTATGGTCAGAAATGGGGTTTATTCCGATACTCCAATTGTATTAAACATTGAAACCCAAAAACTGAAAGTCATATCTCAACGTTTTGGTTCAGGTGAAATGTCTATGTGACCAAATTATTTTAATAAGATATTTTGTAGAATTTGTAACAAAATTATAAGACCAGGAAGCCTTTGTTGAAAATAAGCGAGTGGTCTTAAACTATTGGTAGGCACTGTACATACGTATATGGGGACAGGTTAGAGAAGGGTAACTGGAGACTTAAAGTAGAGTACATTCCTAAACATTTTTAAGGAGTAAGTGTGGCGATTATTAATCTTGGACCGTTTCAAAACTCCCCTTTCCCTTTTGTGGGTCTTGCGTGGTATGTAAGTAAGCTCGCATGGCTATAGCAGCTATTGCAGGTGTTAGATAACAGTATCATATTATACAACTCAACAGATTTAAACTTGACCTTGGAAATTATATTAATCTTGATGAATACCGCATTGAATAGCCGACACTTGATGATATGGCCATGAGTTATCATTTAATGCACAATAGCGTTCTAGTTCGTGTTCACATGACTTTTCTGACAATTTAAGTTTCTTGCAAAAAAGTATAATACGCACGTAATTGCTGTCTGCTAGATCCCAGTAAATTCACCCTGGATGCTCATAGGCTACTTACCTCAAGGTATGGCACATGTTTCGGAATTGTTTAAGATTCTCAGACATGAGGGGACGAGTTTCATACCCAGCAATCTCCTCTGTTTCACTAATTTTCCTACATTTTGAGGGCGTACTTCTGTTTCTAACAATTTATTTGAACCGATAAGCGTTTACTCTCTGATACACTTTTTACGTAAACCCTGTTGATATGATGTAATATGCGCTTCAAGTATGGAGATTGTGGATTTTTAAGTAACAACATTGAGATCACTATTTATTTTTGTCGTGTGGCCTCCTAGTGAACGCCCGTGGGCGACCTGTGCGTCCTAATGAGGATGAATTGATGATGAAGACGTCACATACACCCAGTCCCCGGGCCAGGGGAGTCAACTCCAGGAGATGAAAATTCCCGATGGCCAAGCCAGGAATCGAACCCAAGACCCTTTGGGCTAAAGCCTAGTGGGCCAAACATTGCTGAGTTGATGTAACAGAATAAGGAGATTGGTTTAGATGTAACGATACATCCAACATTCTCGGTTTCATCCAGGATATTATTTTGACCATTTTTATTTACTTGTCCAAAATACCATAATCGCTTGCACAGTATCCACATTATCGTTTTTATTCGTACATTTGATGATAGGCAATGGAAACTTTCAAATCAGAAATTTAATAACCATTATTTACCATATCCTTACACGTTCCCTTAAATGCGCGAAACTACTTATTCTGCCACACGTTTACACAGTTGTTCATTTTTCTTTTCGTAGGAACTGCAGAAACAGATTGTTCTGCTCTTGACAACCCCTCTGCTCTCCATGGTGTGCGTTTAGTAGGATCGCAGCATCTCACAGTTTTTCTGATGCTACTTTGTGGTAGTCCTGTGTAGTTCGCAAACGAACTAGTTCGGAAGAGCGGGTCTCACAGACAAACTACCGAACTACTGTCGACCAAAGTATTATGTGCACTCGAGTTTGAAGGTTGTTTGTGAAGTAATCAATAGACATACATAAAATCCAATACCATCATCATTTTCGTCGTTGTATTTTACGTTAGTTCATGTAGGTTTGAATTTTTAAGTTTATATTTTAATATTTTTTACCGCAGTTGGAACACAAAAAGTGCACGTTTTTAAGCGTGTTTCAATCATGCGTCACATTTAAGATTTATTATCTCAAAAACCTGTCATCAGATCGAATCCAAATTTTAACTCAATATACATTGGAATGTTGTATAACTGGTTTATTAATTTCACAACTTTATGTGTCCAAGAAACAAAGTTGTTATCATTGTTGTAAGGTAACTTTTCTCGGCTCAGGGTGGTTGGAAAATGTAGTTCTTGGTTGCGTTGTAATCATTATACATCATAAAGTTATGCTGTATGACTGTGAAATACGTAAATTAATTAAATTATTTTATATCGGTTTGTATTTGTACGGGGAAATAACACATGGTTCACCAGCTAGCCGCTCCGGGAAAAGCTGTACAGCATTGCCGAAATGGAGCCCACATGCATCATGGCGCGCCTCGCTCGGAAGTGACGGGCTCCACCGCAGCAACGCTGTACAGCTTTTCCCGGAGCGGCTAGCTGGTAAACCATGTATTATTTCCCCGTACAAATACAAACCGATATAAAATAAGTGAATTAATTTACGTATTTCACAGTCATACAGCATAACTTTTTGATGTATAAGGATTACAACGCAACCAAGAACTACATTTTCCTACCACCCCGAGCCGAGAAAAAGTTACCCTACAAAAATGATAACAACTTTGTTTCATGGACACACAAAACTGTGAAATTAATAAACCAGTTATACAACCTTCTAATGTAGGGCTATATTGTGTTAAAATTTGGATTCGATCTGATGACGGGTTTTTAAGATAATAATTCTTAAATGTGACGCATGGTTGAAACACGCTTAAAAACGTGCACTTTTTGTGTTCCAACTGCGATAAAAAATATTAAAATATAAATTAAAAAGTTCTAACCTGCATGAACTAACATAAAATAGAACGACGAAAATGATGATGTTATTGGATTTTATGTAGGTCTATTGGTTACTTCACAAACAACCTTCAAACTCGAGTGCACATAATACTTTGGTCGACAGTAGTTCCCAGATCCCTCTCTTGTTAGTTCGTTCGATCCTTTTACGCTGACAGACTTGTAACAGCGCGAGAGCGTGGGGCCGCTGTAGCTCGTCAGCTCGTCACGTCACCACTTATTGCACAATCACATGCGCTTTTTTTCGTTCATTCAGTTCAGTTGATTGAGTGTATTTATTGTTAGTGGCATGATTGTCAAGTTTTAGCGCGGTGCGGCGCGGCGAATGCTCAATGTTGGTTTATAATAATAACAGTATAACGCACTACTAGTGCCAACACGCTAGCAGGTAATAACAACCTTATATTTGTAATGTAATACAGTGGCGGTTCATAAATTGGTTACTGATAGTTAACTGATTTAGATGTAGGAATAATTCCACAGTTTTATTTAACTTAGTCACTTGGGATTATTTGAAAATATCTCCAATTATTTATATAATCGGCGAACTGGATTTTAATGAACTGTTTGATTTTTATTTTTGTCGATACATGGTGATACAACTACCTTTTACCTGTTTTTGAGAAATGAACATTATGACGATGATTCACAACAATCACCATGAGACTGTTGCAATCTCATTTGACATGCCGTAAGAACTCGGTACTAAAAAAACCCTATTCCTCCCATTTATGCCATAAACATAATGTACCCAACGGTTTCAGAATAGCCAAATAATGAATACCACGAAGCAAGTAAGAAATGAAACGAGAATTGCGGGGGGGGAGTTAAAGCCCGACCCAGGAATGTCTGCCGCGACGCAGTTAAGCACTTCAATTCGTTCACACCTCCTCTGGCACACGTGACACGTCCTGACTCCCCGAGTCCCGAAGTAGCAACATCGTTCATTCTCTGCTTAGACTTGGCCGTGATAACATAATGCTACGCAATGTAGACGAGAGCTTCGCTCACCCGCTCGTCATTGTGCAACGACTTGGCAACATTACATTGGCTCCCCAAATCAGCAGCGGCTAGTATCGAACCAGTTTGCTCTTTATTTTTAAAATAACATAAAAAGTAAACTAAAGGGCGTTGAATTGTGATTCAAGTTTCTATATACTCAGTAAATGCTGCTTTTCATCCTACTTTCATGTAGTAACCGTATCCGGTCACACTTGACCCCTCGGTGCGCGTGATATTTCGTTTCGGTGACGCGTGACGCGAGCCGTCAGCCTCCCACTGTTCTGAAGCCACGCCTGTCCGGTCATGTCGCGGCAGAAACCGCTGGGTCGGGCTATACGTCTTATCATCACCTAGTGACAAGTAGGAAATGAAGTGAAAAATAATAATTGTCCCCCGCTCCCCTGGAATAAAAATCCTGTGGGCGCCCATGAATCGGATGGTGACGTGCCGATATACGCGAAAAAAATGATGATGATAATAGTTGTTTTAAGGGGCCTAACATCTAGGTTATCGGCCCCACGCGAAAAAATTAAAGAGAATAATAAGTGTATGCTTCAACGAACACATCGTCCATACTGTTTTTCTTTTAGGTACGGTATTTCACTAATGATAAACAAATGACGACTTTTGGCTTTAGAAACAATAGAAAGAGAAGACGTCTCAGAAGGAAAGACACGGACCCAAATTAAAAGGATGGCCAACAATAGAGTGAGATGGAAGAAGTTTGTAGGTGCCCTACGTTCCTACAAGGAGTAAAAGGAAATAAGGAAGGAACAATGAATTTCACTAATGTTTCAATACTCATATTTTTGTATTTTTTATCTTCGAATATCAAAATGTAAAACATATTACTACACACGCAACACGTCACTATCTAACACACGAACTGCTTATGCAGCGAGCACATTACTGCTCGGTTCCAAGCTCTGTGAACTTGCGGGATGAAGCGCAGAGGCAGGGTAAGAGCAGGCGAGAATTGAGAAGCCTGTCGACAGCCCGCCGTGTTATCTGACATTCTCGTTTATTCCAATAATGCTAACATGGGTCTTTTCAGAAACCAGTGTGGCGTTGGGAATGATTGACTGAGTCACCGACTAATGTATTTGCTTCTGTTACTACGCAAGGACCCGGAAACCGCATCACTCGTCACCACCACTACTATAGTCTGCGATGCACATTCCACTCAGGTCCATGCAGCTTAGACTCGAGCAGTAACTGCTACAGTAGTCTACAAGATAGCTTGAAACGAGAGCAATCTGGATGAGCAATTACTGGTGACGAGTAATCACTGGTGACAGACTACTCACTTGCTGGCTGAATTCTCATCACGGAACTCCTGTTTTCATGGTTACTGCTGACTTCCGTTCCCTCTCTGGCCTTACTCAATACTCAATCAGCAACGTTCTTGCCAGCACAGAGATATAATCAAGCTTGAAGGCATGTGTGCATTGCCTTTGAAAAACGGGAACCTGGTGCTCTCAATGAGCTCCTTATGCCCCTTCATTTAATGATTTTTTGTTTTTAGTATGTTTTTTTATGTAATTTTTGTTTTCACATTCCTGTTGCATCAGGCTAGTTCATGGCAGTAGATTCGCCATCGCGCCACCGTGCCGTGTCGTTTGATGGTCGATGTTCATTGACTACACTGATCGTTATAAAGAAACTGCTATAACAAACAAAGAGCGCGTGCAGTGGCAGTAGCGAGGCGAGCGAACGAGCTGTCTTACCGGGAATTCGAGATGGGAGCTAACGAACTAAAAGAGCGACATAGTTCTCTAAGGAGCTGTGAACTAAACTGATCGCTCCCAGTCGCGAACTATTATGCGCAAGACTACTTTGTGTAGATCACCTGGTGGTATGGCCTCGGGGTTGATATGAGCAACAGAACCCTGTACTTAAGTGATGATCTCCGACAACCAAAGTCATTCTTGTAAATCTGTTCACCTCGAACTAAAATTTCTCTCCTATTATTTCTATGGTGCTTCATAACAGAACTCAAAATTCCAGGAACCGGTTTGTTTGAAATTATTATCAGCTACTTCATGTTGGTCTAACATTTGATAGTCCTCTGCTGCTTTAAGCAAGGTAGTACAGTTTCTCATAATTAATGGATACTCCTCAGGATTGTATATCACTTCATGCCGTTTAAATGTATACTGTAAATTTTCAAATACTCTGTCAGGAGGAATGAAGGAATGTCTCCTAACAGGAAAGTAAACTTCATGCTGGGTGGCCGCCATTCCTCAGCCGTAGTTGGGTGGTTTGGAGAGAGCCAAGTTTGAAACAACGAAATAGTGGAGATTTCAAGGTTTGTTAATGACAGCTACTTTTAGCCTACTTTCGATATTTGCAAGAAATGAAAGTAGACTTATGAGATGTACACGGGTCATAAGTTCGTGTGTCTGTCTGTGTGTATGTCTGTCCCCACCCCATCAATTCAAACACGACGAAACCAGATTAAACCAAATTTTGAACAGAGGGACCACTAGCAAAGGGCACCTCAGTGTCATGCTATACTCGTATATCGCTGCCATCTTAACCAAAACGGCGACCAACCAAATGTTCAAAGGGTAAATCAAATTACGACTAGACTAATTATCGGATCTCTAGCAAATTTTGTTAAAATATACCTTCATATGGGACACGTATTGCGCCCTAACTACAATGTTATGGGCCGTACCATTTCAAGATGATGACCGTGTGAATCATGGAAGCATTATAGTTCATAACATAATCCACAAAGACGCAGGCTATCAGACAGATTCTATATACACCCAAGTACACGGGGTTACACGATGATAATATCGTACATCCCCTAATGGAATTAACAATTTGCGTTTAATCTATATAGACTATCATGGGTGGCTGAGTGACCCAGCGATTTGGTTCTCGCCTGTTGTTTCCAAGGTTGCGGGATCGAACCTCGACGCAGTCCATTGGTACTTGAAGGTTGGAGTGTGAAGCCCAGGAGTAGGTAATATAGAGCGGTTCTGGGGCAGGGGCTAATGGGCAAGATGGCCACCGCGCGCAACCAGCCCTATGTTATTCTTATGGAGGAGATTGTCATAGCTGGGACAGGGGCTAATGGGCAAGATGGCCGCCACGGTCTGAGACCGTGGATGACGTTTCAGTGAGAGGTTGGCTGTGAAATGTTGCTAAATGGAATATTTATTACTATTATTATTATTATTATTATTATTGTTATTAGGTAATTATTGATTGATCATGTACAATCAAGACCAGTCTTATATTGCCCACTTTGTGGTGAAGTGGCTAGCATTTTAGCTGTTTGCCCAGAGGTCTGGGTTTGATTCCCGCTTTAATCAAGAAATTTAATTCTGGGCTGAGAGCTGGAATGGAGTAGACTCAGCCTCATAAGGTGAAAGTGAGAAAATGTGGGTTTCATTCATACCTCAACCATTCTGGAAGTAGATTTTTGTGGTTGTCCACTTTTACTCTAGGCAAATGCAGGGGTATATCTTAACTTAAGGCCACGGCCGCCTCTTTTCCATTCCTTATTGGAATTATAAATACACGCACTAATACAGCCATAACAATAACACAGGTTATTAGATAAATTCCACACTCAACAAAGTACGCGGGGGCTATTTGACAATTATGTCACGAAGCCCCTAAAAGAAGCAACAACAAAATAAACCACTTTCAAGATGGTACCTTTTGACAGGCCACCGCTGCTTTCTACTAAAATCCTACTGCTATTACAAATACACACACTAATAAAGCCATTACAATAACAAAGGTTACTAGACAAATTCCACACACCCAAATACACAAAGCTGATAACGTACATATCCCTATGGTTTAGCTATACAGAACTAATGAAAAAACACTGATCCATAACCTAACCTAAACTAACTTTACCTAACCTAATCTAACATAACCTGACCTAAACTAACCTAACTTTACCTTACCTAACCTAGCCTAACCTAACATCACCTAACCTACCTTTACCTAACCTAACCTAACCTAACCTAACCCACAGAAACCTCATTTAAAGATTTAAATTTATGCATGTAAGATTTTCTATTTTTACATTTTAGATTTATTATTTTAAGATTTTACATTTTAAGATTTTGCAATTTAAATTTTGTTATGATTTCAGATTTTACATTTTAGATTTTAGATTTTTTGATTTTAGATTTTAGATTTAAGATTATTTGAAAATAGTTAACTACGAGGTCACATACTGATCCTCACGTAACCTCACTTAACCTAACCTAACTTTACCAAACCTAACTTGAGCTAATACAAAGGCAAATGCACGTACACAAAGTATATAAGGGCACATGCAACTATCCTTATGCTAGTCTTATAGGCTACTGTACAACATGTTCACTACCCCCAATAGGCTTATTTTTTTTTAAATTTTGTTGTTCACACATTTGTCAATTTCCCAATTTCCCATTTTTAGTTTTTAAAAATGTCAGTTTGAAGTTTTTGAATTTTATGATATGGAAACATGGATTTTCCATTTTTTTGCTGTTAACACATTTGTCAATTTACCAATTATCTATTTCCAGTTTAAAAAAATGTTAATTTAAATTTTTTGAATTTTATCAATATGGAAACATGGATTTTCCAATTTTGTTGTTTACATGTTTTTATTTTGTATTTAGTCCATGTACAAAGTTCATATTTTGTCAAACACGATTTTTCGTTGCATATAACAAGGCTGTATACCTTATCCCAAAGCATATATAGGTAATACATGGGTTATACTATACTTTTGACTACTGTACCTAGTTTTAGCTAACTAAAGCAATTTCTCAAAATTATTGGAGGTTAACAGGTTGGATTAGGAGTGGGAGGTGGGTAGTAATTAAAAATGTCCAAGCAGTGTTCATACAATATTTTTTATTCATTTTAAATATATTTACACTATTTACTCATAATACATTTTGTTATAAATTGTACAGTTGTTTTTTATTTTGTTTCCTATTTTCATTTATTTTTGAGTATGAATACCTTTTTTTTGAAGTTTTCTATTTTTGCAGTGCTATTGTTTTATTTCCTAAATTGTTTTGTTTTATGTATTTGCTAAATGCAAGCAGAGGATTTTGATATTCATAACTTAACTCTTTAAGCATGGTCAATGATTGAGTAATGACTATACTTTTAACTATCTAGTTATGGATAACTAAGCTTAATTTCTTAACATTACTACAGGTTAACAGTTTGGATTAGGAGTGGGAGGTGGGTAGTAATTAAAAATGTCCAAGCAGTGTTCATACAATATTTTTTTAGTCATTTTAAATATATTGACACTATTTACACATAATACATTTGTTATAAATTGTACAGTTGTTTTTATTTTGTTTTCTATCTTTATTTATTTTTGAGTATGAATACCATTTTTTTCTTTTTGTGTTTTCTATTTTTGTAGTGCTATTGTTTTATTTCCTAAATTGTTTTATTTTATGTATTTGCTAGATGCATGTAGAAGATTTTGATATTTATAACTAAACTCTTTAAGCATGGTCAACGACCATAGGCATGTGTAGCTATTTCATTTAAATCAATTACACTTTTATCATTACCAGGACACGAAGCAATTTTGTTTAGTATTATAGATGATATGTTATGTTGTTTAGAAGCGATAATGTTCATTGGTATTCTTTTTACCTCGTTTTTCATAATACAATCCTTATAATCTTGAAAACTTATACATTTTTTGACAACGCCTTTGCTAATACCTTTAATCTTTTATTTTATTTTTTTACCACTTATGTCTAAAGCATACATTTTAGCTCTAAGTCCAACAATGTCTGCGTTTTCAATGTTGGAATTGGACAATAATGCTAATGAGCAGGCGATTGGAAAAAAAATTATGTGTAAAATGAAACTAAGTAGTTTTACAAAAGAGGAATTAATTGCTTTACCTAAATCATTTATTTTTATGTGGCTGCAAATGCTGTTAAGGAAATATGGGAACATGTGTCAACATTAAGGACTCAAGACCCTGCGTTAAGTGAATTGCGACCCTGTAATAGCTACGAGCATTATAAGCAAGTCAAAATATCATTAGTACAACAGTGTCAAACCTGTCAGCTTGTGAAACTCTACCACGGTCATAAAACTTTGAACAAAGACTTTGTTTCTTTATTCCGCGGGTGTCATGGAGATAAAAAAGCAACAACAACATTCTCAACACAGGGAAAATATCAAAACTATTTACTAATGACTGAAACAGAGTCGCCAAACCTGTACTAGAGTACTTTTAGGGTAATTATTGACTCTCAACTCTTATAACTATATCTATCCCACTCTGTCAAAAACACGATATTTTTTTAAATCTTTGCTCGATGTCACTACTAAAGTGATAATGAGTTTTCCGATCCTTTTACTATAAATATATTATCCCCGCTTTTATCTCGGTCTCGACAACAACCATGCCTATTTGTGTTACGTCAGATGATGTAATGTTCTCTCAATTTGACAAGTGAGTTTATGTTCACTCAATAAGTGGGTGCAAAAGTGGCTGTAAAAGTAGGTGCAAAAGTTAGTACAAAGTGGGTGCAAAGTGGGTGCAATGAGGGTGCAAAGTGGATGCAAAGTGCGTGTAAAGTGGGTGCAAAGTGGATGCAAAGTGGGTGCAAAAGTGGGCGAAGTTTATAGTTGGTGCAAAAGTGGGTGCAAAAGTGGGTGTAAAAGTGTGTGCAAAAGTGGCTGTAAAAGTGGTACCCTATTTGTAATGGCTTGTTTGACAAGTTATTTTTGTCCATATATTTAGAGGATTTTTCTCTTGGTCTTGGAAAGTATCTGAGCCCTTTTCATGGCAGCATAATGCTTACCGCCATGTTTGTAAGCAACAACAACACACTAAAATAAAAATATCCAAAGTACTCTAAGGTTAATGATTGACTTTCAACTCTTACACTTACCTCTATCCCACGCCTAGTCAGGAACATTATATTTTTTAAATTTGTCAAAAATTTGAATTGGGAAAGTAGGCTATATGTTTAAACTAAAAATCATATAAAGTCATATGTTAACACTTACACCTTTCTCTCCCACTCTCAGTTAAAAGTAGTGTATTTTTCAAACAATATTTGGAAAGTAGGCTACATGTTTAAACTAAAAATCCTAAAAAGTCTTATGTTAACTCTTACACTTACCTCTACCCCCACTCTCAGTCCAAAAATAGTGTATTTTTCAAATTTTTCCAAACAATATTTTCAAAATGGGTTATATTTCCAAAATTAGGAATTTCACAAAAAAGTTTATTTGACATAAATAAAAGGTCCTTAACCCCTTTACCCAAAAACCAAGTTTTAGGTCTCTAGAACAAAAACCAAAAAAATTCAATTTTGAAAGTAGGCGATATTTTTAGACCCAAACATTCTAAAAAAGTGTTATATAGGCTTAAAAGAATGGGTTTTGTGTCCTTTATTTTTATAATAAATCTTTATATATTTTTTTTTGAGAAATTTCAATTTTGAAATTCTTATAGTTTGGAAACGAGGATGTTTTACAAAAATGTTTTATTGACGTAAATTAATGGTCCATAATCCCTCTACCCACAAACCTAGTTTCAGGTCTCTAGGACGAAAACTGTTCAGTAGGGGTCAGTGGGTGTTCTAGATGATAGCCTACTTTCCTACGAAGTTTGCCGATATCTCTCCAACGAATGTTCGGGTTTTGATGTGTGACATATCGTAGGACTTGAGGTGACGCCCTCTTTGCTATGTAGAACGTATGTTTCCACCCAAACTAAAAACTACCCCTACTATGGGTGAAATAGTAATTTTTATCATACAGACTTGAAATTTATTTTGGGGGTAGACGGGTAAGGGACCTTTGATTTATTTCAAATAACCTTTTTTCTTGTAAAAATCTTAGTTACCAAAATATAGCAAAAAAAATCCATTTTCAAACTGGGCTCTAGGATAAAAATTATTATTTCACCCCTAGTAGGGGTAGTTTTTAGTTTGGGTGGAAACATACATTCTCCATAGCAACGAGAGCATCACCCCGAGTCCTACGACACGTCACACATCAAAACCCGAACTTTCGCTCGAGAGATATCGGCAAACTTCGTAGGAAAGTAGGCTATCATCTAGAACACCCACTGCCCCCCTACTGAACAGTTTTCGTCCTTGGTTTGTGGGTAGAGGGATTATGGATCATTAATTTACGCCAATAAAACATTTTTTAAAAAATGTTCGTTTCCAAACTAACTTATAAGAATTTCAAAATTGAACTTTTTTCAAAAAAATAAATAAATAAATATTAAGTTTCATTACAAAAATAAAGGACACAAAACCCATTATTTTAAGCCTATATAACACTTTTTTAGAATGTTTGGGTCTAAAAATATCGCCTACTTTCAAAATTGAACATTTTTGGTTTTTCCTAGAGACCTAAAACTTGGTTTGTGGGTAAAGGGGTTAAGGACGTTTTATTTATGTCAAACAGACTTTTTTGTAAAAGTCCTAATTTTGGAAATATAACCCATTTTGAAAATATTGTTTGGAAAAATTTGAAAAATACACTACTTTTGGACTGAGAGTGGGGGGTAGAGGAAAGTGTAAGAGTAAACATATGACTTTTTAGGATTTGTTGTTTAAACATATATCCTACTTTCCAAATATTGTTTGAAAAATACACCACTTTTGACTGAGAGTGGGATCTAGAAAGGTGTAAGTGTTAACATATGACTTAATACGATGTTTAGTTTAAACATATAGCCTACTTTAGCAATTCATATTTTTGATAAATATAAAAAATATAATGTTCTTGACTAGGCGTGGGATAGAAATAAGAGTTGAGAGTCAATGATTAACCTTAGAGTACTTCGGATTTTTTAAATTTTAATGCGTATCTGTTGCTTTCAAATATGGCGGTAAGCATTATTCTGCCATAAAAAGGGCCGAGATACTTTCCAAGAACAAGAGAAAAATCCTCTAAATACATTGACAAAATAACATGTCAAATAAGCCATTATAAATAGGGTACCACTTTTACAGCCACTTTTGCACACACTTTTACAGCCACTTTTGCACCCTCTTTTGCACCCACTTTGCATCCACTTTGCACCCACATTACACGCACTTTGCATCCACTTTGCACCCTCATTGCACCCACTTTGCACCCACTTTGTACTAACTTTTGCACCTACTTTTACAGCCACTTTTGCACCCACTTATTGAGTGAACATAAACTCACTTGTCAAATTGTGAGAACATTACATCATCTGACGTAACACAAATAGGCATGGTTGTTGTCGAGACCGAGATAAAAGCGGGGATAATACATTTATAGTAAAAGGATCGGAAAACTCATTTATCACTTTAGTAGTGACATCGAGCAAAGACTTAAAAAAATATCGTGTTTTTGACAGAGCGGGATAGACATAGTTATAAGAGTTGAGAGTCAATAATTATCTTAAAAGTGCTCTAGTACAGGATTGGCGACTCTGTTTCAGTCAATGGTAAATAGTTTTGATATTTTCCCTGTGTTGAGAATGTTGTTGTTGCTTTTTTTAAATCTCCATGACACCCGCGGAATAAAGAAACAAAGTCTTTGTTCAAAGTTTTATGACCGTGGTAGAGTTTCACAAGCTGACAGGTTTGACGCTGTTGTACTAATGATATTTTGCTCATGACCACTTGCTTATAATGCTCGTAGTTATTACAGGGTCGCAATTCACTTAACACGGGGTCTTGAGTCCATAATGTTGACACATGTTACCATATTTCCTTAACAGCATTTGCAGCCACATAAAATTAATGATTTAGATAAAGCATTTATTTCCTCTTTTGTGATACTACATAGTTTCTTTTTACACATAAAAATTTTTCAATCGCCTGCTCATTAGCATTATTGTCCAAGTCCTACATTGACAACACAGACTTTGTTGGACTTAGAGCTAAAATGTATGCTTTAGACATAAGTGGTAGGGAAATAAAAAAGATTAAAGGTATAAGCAAAGGCGTTGTCAAAGGATTATAAATTTTCAAGTTTTCAAGTTTTCAAGTTTATAAGGATTGTACTGTACAGGGTGATTCAAAAAGAATACCACAATTTTAGGAATTTAAAACTCTGCAACGAAAAAAGGCAGAGCTAAGCACTATCTGTCGGCGAATTAAGGGAGCTATAAATTTCATTCAGTTGTACATTTGTTCGCTTGAGGCGCTGTTGACTAGGCGTCAGCGTCAGTTGATGCTAAGATGGCGACCGCTCAACAGAAAGCTGTTTGTGTTATTGAGTACGGCAGAAGTGAATCGACGACAGTTGTTCAGCGTGCATTTCGAACGAAGTATGGTGTTCAACCTCCTGATAGGTGGTGTATTAAACGTTGGTATAAACAGTTTACAGAGAATGGGTGTTTGTGCAAAGGGAAAAGTTCTGGACAGCCGAGAACGAGTGATGAAAATGTAGCACGCATCCAGCAAGCATTTGTTCGCAGCCCAGGAAAATCGGCTCGCAGAGCTAGCAGAGAGCTGCAAATTCCACAATCAACTGTATGGAGAGTCCTACGAAAAAGGTTAGTTATGAAACCTTATCGTCTGAAATTGGTTCAAGCACTGTCTGCAGCTGATAAGATTAAAAGAATCGATTTCTGTGATTTTATCCTTGCTCAAATGAAAACAGATGAATCTTTCGTTTCAAAGATTGTGTTTAGTGATGAAGCAACTTTCCACACTAACGGGAAAGTCAACCGTCACAATGTCTATATATGGGGCACTGAGAATCCGCGGGAAACAATTCAGCATGAACGTGACTCGCCTAAGGTGAACGTTTTCTGTGCCATTTCAGCCAATAAAGTTTTTGGTCCCTTTTTCTTCGAAGGTGCTACTGTAACTGGACTACAGTATCTGGAGATGTTAGAGAATTGGCTGTTCCCTCAGCTCGAACAAGAAGCACAACAATTCATATTTCAGCAGGATGGAGGGCCACCACATTAGCACTTATCTGTCCGTAACTACCTGAACGTCAACTACCCGAGGCGATGGATCGGCCGCCAGGCAGCCCGTGACAGAGCACTTCATCACTGGCCTCCAAGAAGCCCTGATCTTACCCCGTGCGATTTTTTTCTTATGGGGGTATGTTAAGGATATGGTGTTTAGTCCACCTCTCCCAGCCACCATTGATGATTTGAAACAAGAAATAACAGCAGCTATCCAAACTGTTACGCCTGATATGCTACAGAGAGTGTGGAACGAGTTGGAGTATCGGGTTGATATTGCTCGAGTGTCTGAAGGGGGCCATATTGAACATCTCTGAACTTGTTTTTGAGTGAAAAAAAAACAACTTTTTAAATACTCTTTGTAATGGTGTATAACAAAAGGTTATATTATGTTTCTTTCATTAAATACACATTTTTAAAGTTGTGTTATTCTTTTTGAATCACCCTGTATTATGAAAAACGAGGTAAAAAGAATACCAATGGACATTATCGCTTCTAAACAACACAACATATCATCTATAAAACTAATCAAAATTGCTTTGTGTCCTGGTAATGATAAAAGTATAATTGATTTGAATGAAATAGCTACACCTGCCTATGGTCATTACTCAACTGTTGACCATGTGGTGTATTCTTTGGAATACACGGAAAGATAGAGTAAGCTTTTACTTCTTTTTGATAGTTCATTCCTTCGTTTTCTCAAACACCAACAGTGATCTTCTAATTTCTCCTTGCTGTTTATGGTTCTCATGTTACTTGTGAGTCTGTTCTAGATATATATCTTCCATGACCCACCTAGCGTCATCTAGCAGCGAAACTCTGAAGTTCCTCAATTCTTCCCTGTACAAGAGGACTTCCTTATCAATCTGGCCACCAGATCTCGTCACCATCGCCAGCTATCATCTCCGTGATCAAGAGAACTTCGTCTACTTTTTCACCCACCAGGCTGCGATAGTGTCGCCTACTATCAACTCTTTGAAGACCATTTCATCAAGATCTTTTTTTTGTCATGTTGGTTATTCTTATATGTATTCCTTTTGTCTCCTACCCCCACTCTTTTCCCTTCCCTGGTCCCTCTGTGCTTCGCTGAGCGTGTCTCACTTGTACGCCGGCAGTCGACTCAGTCAGTTGAAGCTCAACTAGAGCTCGCCTCCTCAACTCAAGAGGCAATCTTTTAATTCCACGCCATGTTGGAACTTTAATCTCAACCGTCAAAGGGAACTTTACCTTCGCCATGAAGCAAAGATAAGTACCGACTTCAGGTTTTAACCTCATTCTCATTGTCTTTTAATAGCTACATGCTTTTAATGATCATTTTATAGGCAGTGTGAGATTACTATATTTGGGTCAATAACCATCCTTCGCGGGATTTTCTATGCTGGGCTTTTGTCTGTCTAAGCCAATCTTAATAGAAAGCAGCATTTCTTATGCTTATTAAATGAGAGATCTTCTCACAACGTGGGATACCATTGAATTACCCACTGTCTATAGAATACTTAGCTCGTTCCACCGCTGGAATAACTTTTGCCCTATTCTTCAGTCAGGATTGCTCTGGAACCTTCCAGATTCTGCACTCTCTCCACCAGTTATACCGTCATGTATTTTCCACTCACATGTGGGGATACTTTTTCAAACTAAGGAATCTTCCTTATGAATTACTGACCAATAGCTAATTTTTCTTCCTCCGTTGGGATTTTCTCTGGCGCATTTAACGATAATCTACAACTTTCTCAAGCAATAGACTCTTGCCTATCTAGTGTAACTAGTTATTTTCCATCATTGCAATAACTTTCTTTGCCATAAACTTTTGTGCTACTACAGTGAACTTTTCATCTATTTCAACAGACTATAGTGAAAAACAGTGTTTGTTCAACATTTCAACCGCATCGCGTTCGTCCGAATACCATAAATACGGCCATGAACACTTATTCTCAATCCCAATTGGTCTTTCCCAAACTCTTTACTAACCAACCAAAATAATAAAATTGTTATCTTGGGTCTTTTCCAATGAGGTGTCACTCTCAATAAGTGCCCTCCCTCTCTTGATTTATTTAAAACGAATTAATGTCTGCATAACTACGTGTCTGGTACACGTCTCAAATTATCTTGTTTCTCCCTTCTAATCAGGGAATACAATTCTTTCAGCTCATAAGTGAGTTAATTCTAGGTTTCACGAAAGGGAAACTTGCCCCATTTGTCTCGTGATGCCTACTTAAACATAGGAGGTCTAGAAACTTCCTTTCGACTTTTCTCTTCAGGTTTCACAATAAGTGACCTTCCCTATTGTATAATCACTAAAAAGTAATTCAGCTTTAATATAAGAAGTTATAGGAACTTCTCTTTTATTCTTCCTGCTTTTTGTTGTTGTTACTTTCGAAGTTGTTACTCTTTCTAAGATATTTACCTAGAATTTCTTAAAAGTACACAACTTGTACTTGATTTATTGTCTACCTTTAATCACTTCAATTGTCTTTAAATTTTTCATTTTATCTTCGCCATTTCAAAATCTTACGAAGGTTTTGAAGTATATAAAGGTTTGAAATCAAAAGAATTGTTAATTGCCTGGCGCAAGCTTTAGATGTTTTTTGGAGGTCTGTGACCCCATTTGTTACAAAATCTAAATTATATATTTGTTAAAATTATTACCCAACATTGTTAAATAAATTCAAATTTTTTTTTTGACTCATCATTTCTCTAACATAACGGTTAGGCAAGACCCTGTCTTCCTTGACTCTTCCCACTTAATGCAAATAAATCTCTTAATAGGGTTTTCACCACTTGTTGCATTTGAGCAAGAACTCTTAGTTGGTAACTTGGTAAAGACTCTCTTAGCTTTAGTAGCTAATTCTAACTGGCCAGTAAGGCAAGCATAGCTCGCTACGCCAGCTTCCTGCTTGTGGAGATTCTCTACAAAACTTATGGTTGGTTTTTCAAAATATACTGCTCAAAAAAATTAAAGCACCACTTCTTTCAAAGGCCACCAAATTTGGAAAGTTGACTGCACAAGGTCGAAATCTCAGTATGACGTTTGCCCCGACGCCTACCAAGCACATGCTTCAGCACAACTCCCCAACTTGTGTAGTTTCGGGATAGCGCCCCCAAAACCAGCCCATTTTTGAAAACCGTAAATTGAAGTTTGCGAAAAACGCTGTAGGACTTGTCGCAGGTTGCCAAAGCAGTCGAAAATGAATGAGTCTTGCTCTTAAGTTTCCACGAACACGTTTAAATCGTTACATTTGACGTTTGGGCATTTTCAACGCCCTTCATCATCCCCTAAACATGGACTACCATTGGGGGCGCCTGAGAAGGTACCGGATGTGTTTAACCACCTGAAAACCTGCACACCGTCCTCAGTTGCTGATTGCAGTAAGTTCTTAAGGCCTCCGGCAATGTTCACCCCTCCTAACACCCTCAACTGGCAAGGGACCAAACCACCCCGTCTTGATTCACCCCTAAGGAAGGTTTAAATCGAGATTTTTATCAGTGCTGCTAATGGGGGGGGGGTCTTCCCCTAACGTTTCAAAAGAGGACCTGCTCCTGTGTCGCCACCCCTTCCCTTGCTACCCCCTTTTGTATGATTTTTCGAATCAGGCCCTTTTTAAGGGCTGAAATGAGGTCTTAATCGCTGAAAGGGCTGTAAAGGTCCTTAGAAGTAGTGTTGACACGAAATCAACCCCTTCCGATGTTTGATTGACATTCCATCCCCCAAAGTTGACATTTTTGCACCCTCAACCCTCCCTGTCTGGACGCGTAACGCGTCATGGCAGAGTTTTCAGAGTTGGATCAAAATGAAGCTTATGGCCTGAAATAGAGCCCAATACAGCAGGTTGGATGGAAATTCATCGGTAGGGTGGGAAACGGGACCAAGACGTTTTCAAAAAAGTTAACAGCCTCTAGTAAGTACACCAATGCATAGGCAACCCACATCACGTCATTTTTCTCCCATTGCCAAACTGTGTAACCTATTGCCGATCATAGGCAACCCACACGCACGGACGTGATGTGGGTTGCCTATGAATGGGCGTACTTACTGTAGGCTGTGCACTTTTTTGAAAAATGTTGGTCCCGTTTCCCAACCTACCGATGAATTTCTATCCAGCCTGCTGTTTTGGGCTCCATTGAAGGCCATAAGCTTCATTTTCATCCAACTCTGAAAACTCTGCCATGACGCATTACGCGTCCAGACAGGGAGGGTTGGGGGTGCAAAAATTTCGAATTTGGGGGACGGAATGTCAATCATCGAACGGAAGGGGTTGATTTCGTGTCACCACTACTTCTAAGGACCTATACAGCCATTTCAGCGATTAAGACGTCGTTTCAGCCCTTAAAAGGGCCTGATTCGAAAAATCATACAAACGGGGGTTCCAGAGGAAGGGGTGGTGACAAAGGCACAGTTCCGTTTTTGAAACGTTAGGGGAAGACCCCCCCATTAGCAGCACTGATAAACATCTCGATTAAAACCTTCCTTAGGGGTGAATAGAGAAGGGGTGGTTTGGTCCCATGCCAGTTGAGGGTGTTAGGGGGTGTGGGCATTGCCGGAGGCCTTAAGAACTTACTGCAATCAGCAACTGAGGACGATGTACAGGATTTTAGGTGGTTAAACACACCCGGTACCTTCTCAGACGCCCCCAATGGTAGTCCATGTTTAGGGGATGATGAAGGGGGTTGAAAATGCCCAAACGTCAAATGTAACGATTTCAACGTGTTTGTGGAACCTTTAAGAGCAAGACTCATTCATTTTCGACTGCTTTGGCAACCTACGACAAGTCCTGCAGCGTTTTTCACAAACTTCAATTTGCGGTTTTCGAAAATGGGCTGGTTTTCGTGGTGCTACCCCGAAACTACTCGAGTTGGGGAGTTGTGCTGAAGCATGTGCTTGGTAGGCGTCAGGACAAACGTCATACGGAGATTTCGAGCTTGTAGGTCAACTTTTCAAAATTTGGTGGCCTTTGAAAAAAGTGGTGCTTTAATTTTTTTGAGCAGTATATAAGTGTTTCTCCTTGCCTAAACTTTTAGTCGGCTCCTTGCTGGGTAAACGCTTAGCAATTTCCAAATGCAACTATTGGTTTACTTACCAAAATTATTCCCAAAGGTATAATTGTTTTATCCCTATCCTTCTTGGAAGCATTTGGTCGCTCTTTAGGAATTCTACAATTTCGAAAACAAAAAATATCGAAACCTATTCAAATTTTTGGCATTCTTCAAATTACTTGTCGAAAAACAAACTCCTTTGAACAGATACATAATAAATCTGTTACTCTTTGTCTTGCCAGACCATCACCCTTCCCCATAGTAGGCATATGTATGCTTGAGAGGGAATACGATAAAGCCACTCTCTTGCAAACCGCCCAAGTTCCAGCTGCGTTTCCCGTTAGATTTGCCCAGGTCCCTACTCACTTTAGGTATCGGAGAGCGGATTTGCAGTGGCAGTCGCCTTTGAGTATATTTAAAGTTAAACTTATAACTTTTGTAGGACTCTCCTCCTATTTCTCCATCCTTTTTCTTCTGTCCGAAACCCACTTCCTTTTCTTTATCATCTTCCCTTGGTGGTTAGGTTATTCCCAAGCCAATAATCTACCCAAAATTTGGTCCCAGAAACCCGGGAGAGTCCATTTGTCATTTTCTATTTTTTTTCTCAAGGGTTATTTGACAATACTTTGCAAATTATTAATATCTTCTTTGAATTTTTCAGCTATAACTACATCGTGCAAAGCCTGTGAAGTGGAAAGAGGCCGCTCCTGTCTCCTTTGGTGTGTCCCTATCTTTCAACTTATTTGTTGCTGCCAGCCTGACAGCATTTCCAAGGTTCCACAGTTTCGTAAGTTATACTTTAATTTACCTACTTTGTCATGGCTCCTACTGAAAAAGATAAGGATGAAAAACTTACTTCTAAACGAGCATCCTATAAAGGGCAAATTACCCGATTCAGAAAATACATCAAAGAGCTAGATCCCTCAGAAGCTCAATTAGACTTGTTAAAACATCGTGTAAGGGATTTTGAACGTTCATATGAAAATTATTGTAACATCCAAACTGAAATAGAAACTTGTATGCTCAATCAAACCGAAGATCGAGTCGAAGTAGAAAACCAATATTACGAAGGTATAGGTTCTGCTTTCAAAATAATACGCCAACTCGACGAAGAACAGAAAAAGGACGGTTCTGTTCTTGGTTCCCTTCACGAACAACAACCCTCTTTTCGCGATGGTACTCACAAGCCCAAACCAATTCTACCTAAGATTGATTTACCCCACTTCTCTGGAGACGAATCTACTTGGGATTCTTTCTATGAATTATTTGGCTCTCTTGTTCATGACAATGAAGACATTCAAGTCATATACAAGTTTCATTATTTGAGATCTATCCTCCGAGGTCAACTCTGCAGTTAGTTGAAGCACTCCCCTTAAGTGCCGAAAACTACCCAATTGCCTTTAACTTATTGAAAGAAAGATACGGAAATTTACGGTTACGTATTCAACGCCATATGAAGGCCCTATTTAACTTGCCTGCGTCACAGCACAATGACGTCACTAGTTTGCGTACTCTCATTGTTACTACACAACTTCACGTTAAAGCTCTGTCCCAATTAGATCAACCCACTGAACACTGGGACACTTTCCTAATACATTTAGTGGTTTCTAAAGTTGATGTTGCTAGCCTCAAAGCTTGGGAGATTGAACTTTCTAGAGAAGACGATTACTCTTACGAGCATTTAGTCACTTTCATAAATGCTAGATGCCAACTCTTAACCGCTTTAGCTAATCAAAGTGAACCCTCATCCCCGAGTTCTAAATTTGAATTACTGTCTCTTAAACCTAAAAGCGAACGCTTAGCGTCTAGTACCCAAAAACCTGGGTCCAGCTCATCTAAACTCAAGTCAAACACCACTGGTTACTCAACTAGGTCTAGTGAACGCCGTATTGCTAGTTCTCTCGTTTTAAACACTCAAAGCGAACCCCGCAAGAGTTTAAATGAACCTTTAAAGTGCATACTTTGTAAAGATTCCCACGCCTTATATCTATGTAAATCCTTTAAAGAACTGTCAGTCGACGACAGAAGAAAATTAGTTTCCCAGAATAAACATTGTTTCAACTGCCTAGCACCCACGCATTCTGCTTCAAATTGCAAGTCCACCAGACTTTGCTTCCATTGTGAAAAAGCTCATCACACTTTACTACATCGTCATGATCAGGCAAGGTCATCGACAGCATCTACTTCTCAGAAAAGTGACAATCCTAACAGTTCCAATGCTTCATCGTACATTCAAAATGCCGGGTCCATACTGTACCCGATACCTAGTTGAGGCTATCGGCTACGCCAGCTGACATTAAGCCGTAGTTGAGATTTATGGGAAAAGTTGTAAAGATAGCGCTCAAATCGAGTCGAGAGGAATATTAGGAAATGACGTAGAAGGCCAAGGATTAAGATGGCACTGCCAGTCAAGCAGATGGAATTATGGGAGGAATATTGAAGTTTTATTAAGATCTTTATGGAACATAGTATTTAATCATCTCAGAAGAGAAGAAATGTCAAGCAATATATATGGTAATAACTTGAAGAAAGACAGATAATCCCTTAAGTTATTGTATAACTTAATAGCCGAGATGATGGTGGTCGAGATTTTACTTGTGACGCATGACCACAGAAGGTGGGGGCGCATCACGTGACAGCGCCAGGTAGGAGCTCCTCAACGCAGTCTAGAGACAGCAGTCGAGTTCAGTCAGCGAGGCTGAGTAGAACACATGCGCAGAGAGTACGGCAAGTTGAGCGGTGCACAGCACTTGATACGTAAAGTGAAAGCGACAGTATTACTTCACCAAGCAGAGAGCGGAAGTAGGTCAGTGAGTCAAGGCAAGCAACGCACGATAGGCGGCATGAGTCCGGTTACGAGGCAAGCTGTGCGGGCCGTGTAAGCAGGAGAAAAGCCGGGGTTGGAACAGCATTATAATACGAGATTGAGAACTTTATTTCGAGCTGGTTTTTGTAACGCAGAACAGCACAGCGAAGCGGCATGGCGAGGCCGGCTTTAAGCGTAGATCATTCTCGAACAGTGCAGTAGAACAGAGCGTGCTGTTTCCGACTTTTATACGCAGGCAACATTAAAGAAGCTGAACTTCATTTCAACATTCAGTTACAACATTGAGTTGGGACTTGTATTCAGTAATAGAATTGTGCAGGCAGATAGTTATGATATACTGCAATTGTGAACTTCAAATGAACTTAGATATTCAAATGCCATTACGACTATGCATTTCATAACGGAACATGTAGAGCGACCATGGGGTCAAGCTAGCATTAACGCTTTTAAGGCAAACGAAATGTTACGAATATATGCACTTATGAACATTGGCACGTGCATTAATACAATTCTTTTTCTTGAATTATTATAAATTATCGAGTACGAACACAGCTACAGGGTGTTTCAAAAACTTATACACTCTCATAAATAAAATTTATTTTCTACAAGTGAGACTTAACCGCTGTGGAGATTGAACTTTTAACAAGCAAACCGAACATTGTATGGGACAGTGGCGTAACATAGAAGACGAATATGGGGTACGCTGCTTTTCTGAACTTTTACGTAAGAATTTGGACAGTATCCGCTATGGATAACGTGCAGTTCATCATGTCGGAGTAAACGAAGACAGAGACGCGATGGCACCACGGAGCGATGGATTTGGTTCCTGAAGAAGAGGAGGTCTAACAGCTGATTCACTTGGGATATGAAGGCGATCGTTATTGCGTGGGTGATACGATATTCACGTCGATCTTTCGAGAAATTTATTACACACGAGGATAATCGACGATCTTTGAAATATATTAACAGCTGATATGAGAAGGTACTGTAAGAGTTATGACTTTCTGATATGATATTTTCATGAACACTGGGCATACTTGTATATATTTCTAATAGGAGTTCTACGATTATTTAGACATGGCTTAAACATTATTTGTCCAAATTTTGCTAGAATATGGCGTTACCATATGATATGGCAGGCACCATTATACGAAATTCTCACCATTGGTTGGCTTTATTAAGCAGATGTTTGGTCTTTTAGACATTTTCCAGTAAGGATAGATTTTCTTGGGTAGTTTTTTTGTGGCGAGTATTTCGAACTCGTGATCTGAAATTGGATTATTTAAATTACTTCGTCAGTTCATTGCATACTAGCGAGTGTGTATTATTCATCAGTAGGGATTTTTCCATTGGATTGTTTGGAGATATTAAGATGTTATTCACTCATGTGAATGAATATCGCTTTTATGTGACAACTAGAGACTTGTTGATTCCAATCTGGTACGTTCACTCATTAGACGACGAGATGGGGCCTTTCGCTTTAGGCGATTGCGTGGTGGTACACATCTTTACCTATCGTTCAGGGCATTATCATGATAGACAACGGGGCAAGGCCTTTCGTATTTATACGATTGCGTGGTGGTACTCATCTTTACTTGCCATTGAGGAACTCATTTTCATCATCCGAGTGTACTTGAGATTGTAAGAGGATCAAACAAGAAACTACTAGTCACATATCAGTTGAATTTTGTCAAATAAATTAAAAATAAATGTCAGCAGAGTAACATTTTGTAATTCTTGTTTGCCAATCCAATATTTAGTTGCTATACTCATTTGAGAGTACTTTCATTTAACAGCTGATACAGCTGATGCTTTTGATAATTTTTATGGTTGAGTTTAATACCTTTGAGAAGGATTTAAAGTAATTGAATCTTGTAAGATGAATCATTAATGGTCAGATTTATTTTGAGGCAGATCAGTATTGCATATTTTGATGTGAGAGATTATAGCACACTGGTGTTTTTTTCTGTGAAGTGAATTATGAGAATTTTAAGAGAATTTATGCTATTTGAAAGCAGATCTTGAATTTGATTTCGGTTGCTAAGGTAATATTTTTCCTAATTGTTTAAGAAGTTGTCTAGATGTGATCAGATTAATTACAGTTATTGGAGATTGTGTGCGTTGATAATTTTAAGACAGTTATATGTTTTCGTAGATCATGCAACGTGGTTAAGTGAAGTTTGTGATAGGCATTTTGTGGAAGTTGCCAAGTGGAAGTTGCAATATTGCTAATGTATTTTGAGGCAGACATGAGGTTGTCGAACCCAGTCTAGCATAATTTTTTGAGATTCATGCTGTGCGCTGAATATTTATGGAGTTTTGTGGAATAATTGTGGTATTCAAATGTGGTATTTGATAAAGTGAGAATATATAATGAAGTTTTGGATAGTGAGATCCAACGTGATTTTGTGAAGGCAATAATACTTTTTGGCATGATAATTAATACGAGATATAACTTGGAAGTGATAAAACTGTAAGACAACGTTCTATAACCCTTATTAAACAATTTGTTAGGAAATTAAATAAATAAATAATGTTGATAATACAATATTTTCTGATAATAATAATTAAGGAAATAATAATCTGAAGTTTAAGCATATTAATGATCTGACCTAATGAAATAAAAATCAGAATGACTAGATGAAATAATAAGAATCTAAATAACCAGATGAATAAAATTTAAATAAATTGATAAATTAAATTTTGGAATAAATCAATGAATTAAATAAATGGATGAATTAAAGATTGAATAAATAAGCTGATTTAAATAAATTAATAGATGATTAAATAGATGATGAATATTTGAATTAGAAGATGATAAATTAAATAAAGAAGCTGATTATTAATGAATTTAAATGGATTTAAATAAATTTAATTGAGATATGATTTGAAGAATTGCAATTTGAGTTGATGAATTAAACAATTTATATTGATGATTTAAGATGATTTAATCTGAAGGAGATGATGAAATGAGAGTGTGTGAATAATTAGAGAGCATAAAGAATTGATGATTATAATATTCATTTAAATGATTTGATGATAATGAATTAATCATTCTGACATGAATATATTGAATTTTGAGATGAGAACTAATGTGAGAAATATTTAAATTTGATGATGATGATGATTATGACCAATGAGTAGTGGATTTTCTGTGATTCACAAACAAGCAATTATTAATGACAGTGTAAATAGTGTAAATTAATTATTCGATGTTTAGGAGCAATTTACTAACATATTCTACATTTGAATAATGCCATGCAAGCCATAAATTATGTGATATTTAAATATGTGATTATAATATGTGTGTTTAGACAGATTAAATTAATTTTTTTACATCCACATTCATGATGTTAATTTAAAGAGAAGTTAGGTCTCAGTTATCACGAATGTCAGTGACGCAAAGACATAGTGCTACGGTGATCCTGAGAACCCAAGAGAACTTTAGAAATTATTCCTAATTTATGTGGATTAAATACACTTTGAGTAGAATAGAGATGGTTCGATTTTCTGGACAATGACAATTTAACGTTGGCATTCGACCATGCTCTCAGGTAGGATGAGTGTTTAATATGTCTGTCTGACTATCAAAGTTGAATAAATTTGTTTTTATCTTAGTTGTGATCTGATGATGATGTGATTTTCCTCTTTCTTTCCTTGTCTTAATTAAGGCTTAACCAGGAAGGATGTGGTTTGCTAGGGATTCAGTTGATGGCGCCCGTTGCTATTTGTATTTTTTAAAATTAAATTTAAGCCCGTAACGACCCTGGAGATACTTTATCTCGTGTTACCCTCTGCTTTTGTGATATTTCAACTGAATTTCCGACACATTCCTTATTTGACTAGATGTTCATTTAACTCCGCTCTGTCCTGGAAATCCAGGAATGCGATGTAATAGCAGATGGGTCGTCGCATCCCCAGGACGAACGGGTACAGAGAGAGAGGGAGAATTGGCTTTCCCCATCCGTGGGGCTTCGATTTTGTTTATTCTATGGAATCACATCAGATTTAGATTACGAAGAGATTGATCTCAAGTTCATTTAATGGTGTTATAAAATTTATTAAACTTAGTCAGACAATATACTCGTATGCCCATTCCAGTGATCATGTTAATCATATTAGTGTTATATCATGTTTAGTTATAAGTCATATTTCTTATACCCAAGTGAATGCAGGAATTGATACAATGTGATGTGGTGTTGTGTAACGTCTCTGAATAAAACGTTTATTGAAAGATATAATTATGTTACCGGAAGATTTAGCTAAGGTGTTAGGAGAATTACAGAATGGCATGTCTAGTATTGCAGTAACTATTTCTAAAATGGAAACAGAAGTTAAAGAACAGATAAATGATTCGGAAGCTAGATGTAGGGAAAACTTAAAATCATTACAGACTAGTAATAGGGAAGATTTGAAATTATTACAGACTAGTAATGAAGGTAATTTAAAGTCATTAGAGACCAGGTTACAGTCAAATAGTAAAGATGAGTTGATGTCATTGCAGACTAGTAACGAAAATAATTTGAGATTATTGGAAGAAAGATTACAGTCAAATAGTAGAGATGAATTGAAGTCATTAGAGACCAGATTGCAGTCCAGTAGTAGGGAGGAATTAAAATCATTACAGGCTAGCAATGAAAGCAATTTGAAAGCTAATGAAGCTAACTTGAAGGATAGTTTTAAATTGTTAGAAACTAGATTACAAGCTCGTAGTGAAGAGAATAACACAGAGTTGAAAAACAATTTAACTAGTTTGGAGAATAGATTAACGTTAAAGAATGATGAAATCTTTAAGGCTTTACAATTAGATATAAAAGCAGTAGAAATGAAAGGAGAGGAAAATGTGCAAATGTTAAGAAAAAATATTATTGATTTAGAGATTAGAGAAGAAGAAAACATTCTTAATTTGAGAACAGATATTATGTCTATACAGAAAGACATTAAATCGGATGTATCGAAGTTGAGATTCGACATTGGTGGTTTTGTGGCAGATGTAGGCAAAATACAAGAGTGGTCTACCGAAGTATCTTTCGAAACTAAAATCAAAGGTCTAGAAATGAATCTAGGTAATGAAATCAAAGGTTTAAAGTCAGTAATCGGGACCGTTAAAGAGGAAGTCTTAGGAGAGGTTAATTCTAACTTGAAATCCTTAGAAAACCAATTGCAGATAGACATTAGGAAAATTGATGATGATATAGAGCAGAAGGTTAATGAAAACTTAGCTTTATTCAAAAATAGAGTCGGTGCAATAGTGGAATAACGGTATAGTGAGGTCGATGCCGAAGCAAAAGAAAAACGTTCAGGGTTGGATGAGAAATTAATCGCAGGTATGGCGAACTTGGAAGCGAGATTTACTGAGAATAAGGAAGCGATGAAGATAGATTCAACTCAGTTTAGGACAGATGTTGATCAGTTAAAGGAACAAGTCGCGTCAGTAAAGACTACATGCGAAGACAAGATAGACAAATTAAAGAACGATTTAGAAGAGAGTAACAGAACGCAGAATGTTACGTCGTTAGATGATTTGAAGACTCAGGTCAAGACCGTAGAAAAAAGAACAGAAGATAGGATGACTAAAATAGAATCTATAATAAATAGTTTCACAAGTCAAAATGTTACAACAGGGGAAGTATTGATAAATCAGACACCGATAGATCGCAGTATGAACAGTCAAGAGGTTAGCGTGGGAGATGACCGTCAAACGCAACAGAATGTAACATTCGAAAGGGCTAGTTCAACCCCTCAAGATAATCCGAATTCGAATAGGAGTACGTTTGGTACGAGTGAACGATACTCAGGTCCAGTGAACATAATCAGAAAACTGGATGATAAGCCAAGGAAGTTTTCAGGGAACACAGGAGTCACACCAGTCGAATTTCTGAGGGATATTCGCGATTACATGGCGGAACATAGAGTAGCCAGGGAGAGAGAACTAAGGACAGTCGAACGCGCCTTAGACGGGCCTGCGTTAACTTGGTTTTGCGCATTCAGGAGCAATTTTGCGAATATGGAACTATTTGCCATAGCATTCTTAAGGAGATTTTGGAGTGCAGAGGATCAGCTGAACGTAAGAGCAGAAATGTATTCAAAACGTTACTCTACGTCACATCCGACGCATTATGCTAATTACTTTACCTCGCAATTGGCTAAATTACAGTTTTTGATTCCTCCATTGCCAGAAGAAGAGCTTTTGCAAGCTATAGCAAGACAGTTGCCAATTGAGGTACAACGATCACTTATAGCATCGGGAGCGAACACACTTGAGCACTATGACGATATCTTACGCCGATTAGACTATACAAGCGCTCAAATTACACCCAGAACTGCACGGAACGATAATCGAAACACGCAAGAGGTGAATGCGGTAGTTGTCGATAACGCAGCACAGACGGATAGAAGAGATTCCTGGGGTAAGAGAAGGAACGAAGGGAATAGAGGAAATATTCACAACGTTCGTGGGAATGATCGATATCGAGGACCATATGAGAGGCCATACGATCAAGAGGCAACAAACAGTAGATACAGGAACTATGATCAGAATTCCAGATACCAAAATAGGAATAGATACAATAATAGATATCGTGGTAGATACAACTGGAACCAAGGTCAGCAATCTAATCAGAACGATAGGCAGGATAGCAGAGGAAATGATCCAAATGAAAGACAAGATAATCGAGAATATGGGAGATCAAGGTAAGAAAGTAGACAGCCTAGTGCACCACCCGAAGAGATAACTAGAGATGTTAATCGAGCAAGCACGAGTGGTGAAGGAAAAAAAACGACAAATTAATTTCAAAGCAGAATACTAATCATTGGGAATCAATCATCATTGTTGAAACGTATCAGGTCAAAGACGAGGATTTAATTGAAGAGGAAGACGCAGTACAACGAGGGAATAGACATGAATTGCCAGTTATCAGTGTGAAAGTCATGGGAATGGAAATAAAGACACTAGTGGACACGGGGGCTATGGTGAGCTTGATATCCATGGGCTGCCTGGATGAATTGAAATTGTCAGGAGAGATTACGATGTTGCCAACTGTTGTAAGCAAGATTCAAGGGGTGATCCCAGACAAGAGTATGAAATGTAAAAGTCAGGTACTTTTAGATGTTGGGATTGGAACCAGATATTTTGAACAGATGTTCCTAGTTGTGGGTCAACTACATTTCGATATGATCCTAGGAGTGGATTTCTTAAGTGAGAGTGGCCTGATCATAGATATGCAGAGTAGGCGCATGTACTTTCAAGAATGGGTCATAGAAAATCAGGAATCCGAGATGACATCCTTTAGAGAGAATATATTGGACGAGATAGTATGCAGCATTGAAAGGTCTATAGAGGATAAAACTAACACGAAGAGTAAAATAAATCCAGAAATTAAGGAGCAGTTTGATCAAGCAATTTCAGAATATGAGGACATATTCAATGATAAACCAGGACTCATAGAAAATTTTACCTACAGCATCAAGTTGATGGATGACAAACCATACCACAAGAATTTATATCCCATACCAGATAAATGGAAGGAGGAAGTCAGTACAATGATAAGCGATATGGAGAAGGTTGGAATTATCAAGAAGATGCCGACTGCTTATTTGAATCCTTTAGCTGTTGTCAAGAAACCTAATGGTAAGCTGAGGATATGCCTAGATGCTGGAGCCCTTAATGAAAGAGTTCTTCCTGAACACGACAGGCCACCTGTTATTCGTGAATTGTTGCGCAGATTCAGAGGAAAGAGTTTCTTTTCTACTATTGATCTGACTAGTTCTTATTATCATATAGAGCTAGCAGAAGACTGCAAACAATATACAGGGTTCTTATTTGATCATAAAACATATGTGTTCAATAGGTTACCTTTTGGAGTAAAGAATAGTGGTCCGGTGATGATCCGAGCACTAGATGAGAATTTATCAGATGCAGTTAAGGAGCATGTGGTGAGCTATATTGATGACCTGATTATAGCATCTGAGACAGCAGAAGAGCATATCAGGCACATTCGAATGCTTTTTGAAGATCTCCGGAAGACGAACTTCAAGGTGAATTTCAACAAATGTCAGTTCTTTCATGAAGAAATCGAATTTCTTGGACATAGAATCGATGGAGATGGTTATAGGCCCAATCCAAAGAAGATCATGGCTATTTCAGAATTTCCAACCCAAAGAAAGCTTAAAGAAGTACGGCAGTTTTTAGGAATGTGTCAATTCTTTTCAACACATTGTCCTGAATATACTGAAACGATGGCACCTCTGCAGGATTTGCTAAGAAAGGGAAATCGATGGAAATGGGACGATAGATGCAATCAAGCGTTTTTAGCAGCTAAGAACATGTTGATCCAGAATGTCAAACTTGAATACCCAGATTTTGCTAGAAGATTTTTTGTGGAGACAGACGCATCCAAAATAGGTATCAGTGGGATCCTATATCAGTTGGACGATACCAACAAACACAGATATTTAGCTTTCACCAGTCGCAAGCTTAGAAATTGTGAAAAGAATTACTATGCAACCGAGTTAGAGGCATTAGCAGTGGTTCATGCTCTTAAGACGTGGAAGAAGGTGTTGTTTGGACATGACATAACGGTGATCACAGATCATAAAGCCCTCCAATTTATTTTGAAGACAGACTTAGCAAGTGACCGCATCACTAGATGGGCTCTGTTCTTACAACAATTTAACCCAACTGTTGTGTATAGACCTGGGAAATTCAATCTGTTAGCGGATGTGTTGAGCAGAAACCCTTGTGAGGAGGTCATTGTCAACCATATCAATCTAGTTCAAGAGGACCAGGGAACTCTAGAAAAGTTGAAGATGTTAGCGCAAACTCAGAAGAGATATGCACCTTTGCGAAGAATTTACCGTTTTTTGACACGCAGGATGGACAACGCCGATCCAGATTTTAGAAGAACTGAGATAGAAGCTAGAAAATATCACATTATGGGAGGTGTTATATGCCAATATATCGATCAGGATCATACTAAACTTAGAGTTGTGATCCCACCCAAGCTTGTCAAACCAGTTTTTTGGATGATACACCGAACCGCAGCTCATGTAGGTGTAGACAAGACTTTGGCTCTTGCTCAAGAAACTTTCGTTTGGAGACAAATGGGACAAACGATCCGTGACGTCATAAAGACCTGTGACAGTTGTCAGCGAAGCAAATATTCATCTAAGTTAATGAAGGAAGTTCCTAGATCAATATTACCCAGTAAGCCGAGAGAACTTTTCGCTACGGACATTTTCGGTCCAATTCCTCGTTCGACGAAAGGAAACCAGTTTGTTTTGGTGACAGTAGACGTATTTTCTAAATACGTATCTCTATGCCCTATCCAGAAAGCTACATCCAAGTACGTGATCAACAGATTAGAGAAAACAGTTATTCCAAGTATGGGGAAACCTGAAATTTTGTTGAGTGACCATGGATCACAGTTCACTAGTATGGAATTTTCTACTGCTATGGAACGTTTGGGAATAAGGCATGTATTTAATTCTGTGTGGTATCCAGAGGGAAATCCAGCCGAAAGAATTATGCCGGAAATTAGTAAAATGTGTCGCATATATGTGTCAAGACAACACCACCGATGGATGGAAGTGATACCCATCATTAGTCAGTGTTTGAATTCCACCATACATGAAAGCACAGGACATTTTCCGTCCATGCTTCATCATGGATTGAAACCTGATAGACCATGGGACCGAATCGTGAAGGCACCAGTAGATCCTGAACCTACGCAAGAAAGAAGAGTCGAGATGGCAGGAGAGAGACTCAGAAGACAGGCGGAGAAGAGAGCCAGGAGACACGCAGGAAGGAGGTTTCACGAGCCATTTCAAGAAAATGACGAGGTGCTAATTAGGAAGCCAGTCACATCGAATCTTCAACTGAAGATCTACCATAAATTTGCGCCATTGTACGCTGGTCCATTCCGAATTGATGAAACATACCGAAATGACAGCTACAAGATTGTCAGAATGGATACTAATGAAGTTGTGGGGACTTTTAACGCAGCTAGCATTAGAAAATATCATTATGCTGAATAAGAGGATAGTAGAGCTATCGTGTACATGTGTTGTGTATAGAATGCCTGAGAGTGTATTTTTTTTCTCTCAAGCCTGATAAAAAAGGAGATGTACGGGAGAGATGTACCCGACACCTAGTTGAGGCTATCGGCTACGCCAGCTGACATTAAGCCGTAGTTGAGATTTATGGGAAAAGTTGTAAAGATAGCGCTCAAATCGAGTCGAGAGGAATGTTAGGAAATGACGTAGAAGGCCAAGGATTAAGATGGCACTGCCAGTCAAGCAGATGGAATTATGGGAGGAATATTGAAGTTTTATTAAGATCTTTATGGAACATAGTATTTAATCATCTCAGAAGAGAAGAAATGTCAAGCAATATATATGGCAATAACTTGAAGAAAGACAGATAATCCCTTAAGTTATTGTATAACTTAATAGCCGAGATGATGGTGGTCGAGATTATACTTGTGACGCATGACCACAGAAGGTGGGGGAGCATCACGTGACAGCGCCAGGTAGGAGCTCCTCAACGCAGTCTAGAGACAGCAGTCGAGTTCAGTCAGCGAGGCTGAGTAGAACACATGCGCAGAGAGTACGGCAAGTTAAGCGGTGCACAGCACTTGTTACGTAAAGTGAAAGCGACAGTATTACTTCACCAAGCAGAGAGCGGAAGTAGGTCAGTGAGTCAAGGCAAGCAACGCAAGGTAGGCGGCATGAGGACCGGTTACGAGGCAAGCTGTACGGGCCGTGTAAGCAGGAGAAAAGCCGGGGTTGGAACAGCATTATAATACGAGATTGAGAACTTTAATTCGAGCTGGTTTTTGTAACGCAGAACAGCACAGCGAAGCGGCATGGCGAGGCCGGCTTTAAGCGTAGATCATTCTGGAACAGTGCAGTAGAGCAGAGCGTGCTGTTTCCGACTTTTATACGCAGGCAACATTAAAGAAGCTGAACTTCATTTCAACATTCAGTTACAACATTGAGTTGGGACTTGTATTCAGTAATAGGTTGGTTGGTTGGTTCCTTAGTTTAGGGGCTGCGACAACGCGGTCATGTAGCCCCGTGTACTTTGGGTGTGTGTAGAATCTGTCTGATAACCGGTGTTAATTGTGATGACTGTATTCGTGTGTGTATCTGTTTTTTAATTCAAGTAGAGACTGCAACTTTGAATTTTCAAATAGTTCCTACTTTTGCCGCCAAACGCCACCGTCAACGACTACTAGGCCTAGTTCAGAACTAGCTACTAGACGCCACCGCAGTCGGCTCTTGGCAACGAACGTAGCAACCTAAGAGCGTTGTTTACATCCTTAACCTATCCAATTTAGTTTCACACAGGTGTAATTAGTGGAAAGATCTTTAACATGCCATAAATCTATGACATGGGACCGCCGGCTTTACTTCCCCTCCGAAGGAAGGCATACTGAGGGATTTTTAACGCTCTTAAAAAATCCGACGGCTTCGGCCGGGTTTGAACCCGCTATCTTGGGAATAGAAGCTCAGCATGCTACCAACTACGCCACCGAAGCCGCCATTCAGTAATAGAATTGTGCAGGTAGATAGTTATGATATACTGCAATTGTGAACTTCAAATGAACTTAGATATTCAAATGCCATTACGACTATGCATTTCATAACGGAACATGTAGAGCGACCATGGGGTCAAGCTAGCATTAACGCTTTTAAGGCAAACGAAATGTTACGAATATATGAACTTATGAACATTGGCACGTGCATTAATACAATTCTTTTTCTTGAATTATTATAAAATATCGAGTACGAACACAGCTACAGGGTGTTTCAAAAACTTATACACTCTCATAAATAAAATTTATTTTCTACAAGTGAGACTTAACCGCTGTGGAGATTGAACTTTTAACAAGCAAACCGAACATTGTATGGGACAGTGGCGTAACATAGAAGAAGAATATGGGATACGCTGCTTTTCTGAACTTTTACGTAAGAATTTGGACAGTATCCGCTATGGATAACATGCAGTTCATCATGTCGGAGTAAACGAAGACAGAGACGCGATGGCACCACGGAGCGATGGATTCGGTTCCTGAAGAAGAGGAGGTCTAACAGCTGATTCACTTGGGATATGAAGGCGATCGTTATTGCGTGGGTGATACGATATTCACGTCGATCTTTCGAGAAATTTATTACACACGAGGATAATCGACGATCTTTGAAATATATTAACAGCTGATATGAAAAGGTACTGTAAGAGTTATGACTTTCTGATATGATATTTTCATGAACACTGGGCATACTTGTATATATTTCTAATAGGAGTTCTACGATTATTTAGACATGGCTTAAACATTATTTGTCCAAATTTTGCTAGAATATGGCGTTACCATATGATATGGCAGGCACCATTATACGAAATTCTCACCATTGGTTGGCTTTATTAAGCAGATGTTTGGTCTTTTAGACATTTTCCAGTAAGGATAGATTTTCTTGGATAGTTTTTTTGTGGCGAGTATTTCGAACTCGTGATCTGAAATTGGATTATTTAAATTACTTCGTCAGTTCATTGCATACTAGCGAGTGTGTATTATTCATCAGTAGGGATTTTTCCATTGGATTGTTTGGAGATATTAAGATGTTATTCACTCAAGTGAATGAATATCGCTTTTATGTGACAACTAGAGACTTGTTGATTCCAATCTGGTACATTCACTCATTAGACGACGAGATGGGGCCTTTCGCTTTAGGCGATTGCGTGGTGGTACACATCTTTACCCATCGTTCAGGGCATTATCATGATAGACAACGGGGCAAGGCCTTTCGTATTTATACGATTGCGTGGTGGTACTCATCTTTACTTGCCATTGAGGAACTCATTTTCATCATCCGAGTGTACTTGAGATTGTAAGAGGATCAAACAAGAAACTACTAGTCACATATCTGTCGAATTTTGTTAAATAAATTAAAAATAAATGTCAGCAGAGTTACAATTTGTAATTCTTGGGGGCGTGGTGGCGCAGCGGTCAAGCTGTATGCCTCTCACCAAGGCGGACCGGGTTCGATTCCCGGTCACTGTATGTGAGATTTTCGATGTGAAATGGCATGTCCTGTGGTTCGGATTCCACGTAAAACGGAGGTCCCGTGGCTTATGATCGCGAGATTAACGGTCACGTTAAACTACAAGCTTCCTTTTTGTAATTCTTGTTTGCCAATCCAATATTTTGTTGCTATACTCATTTGAGAGTACTTTCATTTAAGGGCTGATACAGCTGATGCTTTTGATAATTTTTATGGTTGAGTTTAATACCTTTGAGAAGGATTTAAAGTAATTGAATCTTGTAAGATGAATCATTAATGGTCAGATTTATTTTGAGGCAGATCAGTATTGCATATTTTGATGTGAGAGATTATAGCACATTGGTGTTTTTTTTCTGTGAAGTGAATTATGAGAATTTTAAGAGAATTTATGCCATTTGAAAGCAGATCTTGAATTTGATTTCGATTGCTAAGGTAATATTTTTCCTAATTGTTTAAGAAGTTGTCTAGATGTGATCAGATTAATTACAGTTATTGGAGATTGTGTGCGTTGATAATTTGAAGACAGTTATATGTTTTTGTAGATCATGCAACGTGGTTAAGTGAAGTTTGTGATAGGCATTTTGTGGAAGTTGCCAAGTGGAAGTTGCAATATTGCTAATGTATTTTGAGGCAGACATGAGGTTGTCGAACCCAGTCTAGCATAATTTTTTTAAATTCATGCTGTGCGCTGAATATTTATGGAGTTTTGTGGAATAATTGTGGTATTCAAATGTGGTATTTGATAAAGTGAGAATATATAATGAAGTTTTGGATAGTGAGATCCAACGTGATTTTGTGAAGGCAATAATACTTTTTGGCATGATAATTAATACGAGATATAACTTGGAAGTGATAAAACTGTAAGACAACGTTCTATAACCCTTATTAAACAATTTGTTAGGAAATTAAATAAATAAATAAATAATGTTTATAATACAATATTTTCTGCTAATAATAATTAAGGAAATAATAATCTGAAGTTTAAGCATATTAATGATCTGACCTAATGAAATAAAAATCAGAATGACTAGATGAAATAATAAGAATCTAAATAACCAGATGAATAAAATTTAAATAAATTGATAAATTAAATTTTGGAATAAATCAATGAATTAAATAAATGGATGAATTAAAGATTGAATAAATAAGCTGATTTAAATAAATTAATAGATGATTAAATAGATGATGAATAACTGAATTAGAAGATGATAAATTAAATAAAGAAGCTGATGATTAATAAATTTAAATGGATTTAAATAAATTTAATTGAGATTTGATTTGAAGAATTGCAATTTGAGTTGATGAATTAAACAATTTATATTGATGATTTAAGATGATTTAATCTGAAGGAGATGATGAAATGAGAGTGTGTGAATAATTAGAGAGCATAAAGAATTGATGATTATAATATTCATTTAAATGATTTGATGATAATGAATTAATCATTCTGACATGAATATATTGAATTTTGAGATGAGAACTAATGTGAGAAATATTTAAATTTGATGATGATGATGATTATGACCAATAAGTAGTGGATTTTCTGTGAATAACAAACAAGCAATTATTAATGACAGTGTAAATAGTGTAAATTAATTATTCGATGTTTAGGAGCAATTTACTAACATATTCTACATTTGAATAATGCCATGCAAGCCATAAATTATGTGATATTTGAATATGTGATTATAATATGTGTGTTTAGACAGATTAAATTAATTTTTTTACATCCACATTCATGATGTTAATTTAAAGAGAAGTTAGGTCTCAGTTATCACGAATGTCAGTGACGCAAAGACATAGTGCTACGGTGATCCTGAGAACCCAAGAGAACTTTAGAAATTTTTCCTAATTTATGTGGTTTAAATACACTTTGAGTAGAATAGAGATGGTTCGATTTTCTGGACAATGACAATTTAACGTTGGCATTCGACCATGCTCTCAGGTAGGATGAGTGTTTAATATGTCTGTCTGACTATCAAAGTTGAATAAATTTGTTTTTATCTTAGTTGTGATCTGATGATGATGTGATTTTCCTATTTCTTTCCTTGTCTTAATTAAGGCTTAACCAGGAAGGATGTGGTTTGCTAGGGATTCAGTTGATGGCGCCCATTGCTATTTGTATTTTTTTAATTAAATTTAAGCCCGTAACGACCCTGGAGATACTTTATCTCGTGTTACCCTCTGCTTTTGTGATATTTCAACTGAATTTCCGACACATTCCTTATTTGACTAGATGTTCATTTAACTCCGCTCTGTCCTGGAAATCCAGGAATGCGATGTAATAGCAGAAGGGTCGTCGCATCCCCAGGACGAACGGGTACAATACGTAGTGCCCAAGTACTATTGTCTACTGTCCAAATTGAAATTCAGGATAACTTTGGCAACTGGGTCCGTGCTCGCGGTCTTCTTGATTCAGCGGCAACTCATGATTTTGTGTCTAATTCTTTGATTAGAAAACTAGGCCTACCCGTAAACCCCACTTCTATTAATGTATCGGGCATTAACAGCTCAAAATCGCAAGCTTTACAGTTCTCAAAGCTAACCATAAGAGACATTTGTCACAGAAACAACTTTCTCAAACTGAATTGTCTCATTCTCAATAGCATTGGAGAAGATACTCCAAGACACTCTGTGGATATTTCAGGGTTAAACATTCCCTCGCATTTAAGGCTAGCCGATCCTTTGTTCAACGAACAAAACCCCATTGACATACACTTTAGTGCCAATGTTTTCTGGAATTGCCTTCGTAAACAGGTTCGCAAGTTATCCTCAAACGTGGTCGCCAGAGACACTAATTTTGGATGGATCGTCACCGGTCAACTTCCCCATTATTCTCCCCAACCCGCATTGCAATGTTACATCGCCAATACTGAGACTTGGAACAGTTTTGGAGGCTCGAAAGCGTTGATTCTCCTAACGTGACATCTTCAGAAAATGAATTCTGTGAGCAACGTTTCCTGAACACCACCACTCGCTCTTCTGATGGTCGGTTCATTGTTCAAATGCCAAGATTACATAATCCCCCTAAACTTATTAACTCTCAACCCAAAGCTCGAAAAGCTCTCTTTGCTATCGAGAGCAAATTCAAGAAAGAACCTCTCGTTAAACAGCAGTATACTGATTTCATGGATGAGTATGAAAGCTTAGATCATATGGAAGTTGTTAACAAATCTGATGATGAATTGCACCCCCCAATTGAAACGGTTTTCTTAAATCATCATCCCGTGTGGAAAAACCCTCTTGTAAAGGATAAAATCCGAGTTGTTTTCAATGGTTCCTCACCTGACGTTTATGGCAACAGCCTTAACGAAACTCTTTACTCTGGTCCTGCTATTCAGTCAGATCTATATGCTATACTCTTAAACTTTCGATTATTTCCCATAGCTGTTATAGCGGATATAAAACAGATGTACCGTCAAGTTTTAATTCAGCCTGAACAACGAGATCTCCAAAGAATCTTGTGGCGCGACGAAATCAGTAAGCCCATTAAGGTATTTCGTTTAAAAACGGTTACTTATGGCTTAAAACCTTCCGCTTTCCTTGCTATCCAATCCCTACACTTGTTAGCCCCTCAAGATGGTCATTTATTTGATTCTAAAGCTTCTGAAGCACTAACTACGTCATTCTATGTTGACGATTATTTGCAGTCCTTCCCCACTCTGGAGGAAGCTTCTTTCGTGTCCTTAGAACTTCAGGCATTGCTAAAGTATGGAGGTTTCCCACTTCATAAGTGGAATTCCAACTCCCCTGAGTTTCTCGCCCAGTTTCCTATTGAAGACGTAGATCCCTCCTCTGTCGAAATTTGTGGAAACTCCGAATCCATAAAAACTCTTGGAGTTCATTGGTGCACTAGCACTGACACTCTCATCTATAAAGTTTCGATCGCAGAAGAGCTCCCTAACACAAAAAGACAAATTCTCTGTAAAATTGCAAACATTTTTGATCCGATTCAATTCCTTGTCCCAGTTATCGTTATAGCCAAACTTTTCATGCAAGAGGTGTGGTCGCTCAAATGTGAATGGGACGACACTGTTCCCCTTTCTTTTCTTAACAGATGGCTCTCTTTTCGCAGCAATTTGCTTGATCTTACCCTTATTGAAATTCCCAGGAATTTAATTAACGCTCATTCTAATGCATCTTTTTTCCTTCATGTGTTCGCGGACAGTTCCGAAAAAGCTTACAGCTGCTGTGCATATTTGGTTTATCGCGGTTCATTAAAGGGATCTTCAGTTTCCAACCTTGTTTGTGCCAAATCGAAGGTAGCTCCTCTTAAAACAATCACTTTGCCTAGGCTTGAATTGTGTGCTGCACTCATGGCTGCAGAATTTGTTAAGAAATTAAGGGAAGTATTAAAGGTTGAATTCTCGCAAATCTATCTCTGGAGCGATTCCATGATCACCCTTTCTTGGATCGCCAAAAACCCCTCTCATTGGCAAACTTTTGTTGCAAACAGGGTTTCCAAAATTCAAACTTTTTCTTCGGGATGTCAATGGAGGCATGTGCCCAGCGCTGACAACCCAGCCGACATTATTTCTCGTGGATGTTAACCCTCTCAATTGGCAGCTTCCCAGTTGTACTGGCATGGGCCCCCGTGGTTATTCGAAGACTCTTCTTGTTGGCCTTCTAAACCTCCAGCTACAAACTCCAACTTGCCTGACGCTAAAGTATCTATATCTATTGCTTCGTGTCTTGTTTCCAACGTTTCTCATCCCTTATTGTCCCGCTATTCTTCCTTTCACAAATTAATTCGAATTGTCGCTATCTTCTTAGATGGAAATATCTTGTGGTTGACCAACCTCTTCTCCCCAAACCACACCTTACCAATCATGAATTGAATCTCGCTACCATTAAGGTTTTACAACTGACACAGCAAGAAGCCTTTTCTTCTGAATTGTCTTTACTTTCTTCTAAAAGGGATCTTCCCAAATCCAGTCGTCTTCGTGCTTTGGCCCCGTTCCTTGATGACAATGGGTTACTCAGGGTAGGTGGTAGGCTCTCGCAATCTTTGCTTTCGGAGGACAAAAAGCATCCCGTTATTTTGCCTTCTAAACATCACGTAACTTCCTTAATTATACGTGACTTTCATTATCACAATCTGCATGTTGGTACACGCACACTGCTTTGCCTCTTGAGGGAAAAGTACTGGATTATAAATGGAATTCACGAAGTTTCCTCTGTAATTCACAAGTGCATTCCTTGTTTCAAAGCGAAACCTAAAGTCAATACTCAATTAATAAGCGATCTGCCCTCCTTTCGCTCTTCTCCTATACGTCCATTTGTTCTATCTGGTGTGGACTATATGGGTCCGTTCCAATATCAACGCAATTCCCCCTGAAGCTAAACGCAAATTGTTTGGTAAGCTCTATGTTTCTCCTTTTGTTTGCATGGTTACTGGCGCGATCCATTTGGAACTAGTAACGAATGCCTCTACTTCTTACTTTTTATCAGCTATCTCTCGCTTCGCTGCTAGGCGTGGTGTTCCTTCGGAGATGTTCTCTGATAACGCTTCCACTTTTCAAGGCGCTGCTTCCTTGTGGAAGAAAGCTCTCACATCTTTTCCTGCCACGGAACAGATTTCTAATTTTTCCTACTCAGAGGGTTTCAAATGGCGTTTTATACCTCCCTACGCTCCTCATCACGGTGGTAGGTGGGAATCCTGCGTAAAGCTCACTAAACGTCATTTAAGAAAGTATTTAGGTAATCGCATTCTGACTTATGAAGAATTTAATTCACTGTCCGTTCTGATTGAAGGTGTTGTTAATTCCCGCCCTTTAACTCCGCTTTCCAATGACCCTGATGACCTGCTTCCACTCACACCTGTCACTTCCTTATAGGCACTTCTCTTTCTGCCCCTCCTCCCCTTTCCAATTCTTACAGGGATTCTAATTTACCTATTGTTTGGCGTAAACTTGAAGCCCTCCGCAATTCTTTCTGGAAGAGGTGGAACTTGGAATACTTAACTTCCTTGCAATGGAGACAGAAGTGGTTTCTTTCCAATCCCGACATCAAAGTGGGGGACTTGGTCCTGGTTAGGGATGTTTCTCCTCCCCTGGTCTGGATTTCTGGTAGAGTGACCGAGTGTTATCCTGGAAGGGATGGGAGAGTTAGGGTAGCCAGAATCTTGACTACTAACGGTCACATCATAAGACCACTGTCTTTAATGGCTCCATTACCTATAAAATTTTAATTGTTTATTTTGTTCTCTGTTGGTGTTTTTTACCTCCCAGCTTGGTGTATTCTTTGGAATACACGGTAAGATAGAGTATATTTTTAATGCTCTTTGCTTGTTCTTTCCTTCCTTTTTCTCAAACACCAACAGTGATCTTCTAATTTCTCCTTGCTGTTTATGGTTCTCATGTTACTTGTGAGTCTGTTCTAGATATATATCGTCCATGACCCACCTAGCGTAATCTAGCAGCGAATCTCTGAAGTTCCTCAATTCTTTCCTGTACAAGAGGACTTCCTTATCAATCTGGCCACCAGATCTCGTCGCCATTGCCAGCTATCATCTCCGTGATCAAGAGAACTTCGTCTACTTTTTCACCCACCAAGCTGCGATAGTGTCGCCTACAATCAACTCTTTGAAGACCATTTCATCAAAAAAAAAATATTTTTGTCATGTTGGTTATTCTTATATGTATTCCTTTTGTCTCCTACCCCCACTCTTTTCCCTTCCCTGGTCCCTCTGTGCTTCGCTGAGCGTGTCTCACTTGTACGCCGGCAGTCGACTCAGTCAGTTGAAGCTCAACTAGAGCTCGCCTCCTCAACCCAAGAGGCAATCTGTTAATTCCACGCCATGTTGGAACTTTAATCTCAACCGTCAAAGGGAACTTTACCTTCGCCATGAAGCAAAGATAAGTACCGACTTTAGGTTTTAACCTCATTCTCATCGTCTTTTAATAGCTACATGCTTTTAATGATCATTTTATAGGCAGTGTGAGATTACTATATTTGGGTCAATAACCATCCTTCGCGGGATATTCTATGCTGGGCTTTTGTCTGTCTAAGCCAATCTTAATAGAAAGCAGCATTTCTTATGCTTATTAAATGTGAGATCTTCTCACAACGTGGGATACCATTGAATTACCCACTGTCTATAGAATACTTAGCTCGTTCCACTGCTGGAATAACTTTTGCCCTATTCTACAGTCAGGATTGCTCTGGAACCTTCCAGATCCTGCACTCTCTCCACCAGTTATACCGTCATGTTTTTTCCACTCACATGTGGGGATACTTTTTCAAACTAAGGAATCTTCCTTATGAATTACTGACCAATAGCTAATTTTTCTTCCTCCGTTGGGATTTTCTCTGGCGCATTTAACGATAATCTACAACTTTCTCAAGCAATAGACTCTTGCCTATCTAGTGTAACTAGTTATTTTCCATCATTGCAATAACTTTCTTTGCCATAAACTTTTGTGCTACTACAGTGAACTTTTCATCTATTTCAACAGACTATAGTGAAAACAGTGTTTGTTCAACATTTCAACCGCGTCGCGTTCGTCCGAATACCATAAATACGGCCATGAACACTTACCCTCAATCCCAATTGGTCTTTCCCAAACTCTTTACTAACCAACCAAAATAATAAAATTTTTATCTTGGGTCTTTTCCAATGAGGTGTCACTCTCAATAAGTGCCCTCCCTCTCTTGATTTATTTAAAACGAATTAATGTCTGCATAACTACGTGTCTGGTACACGTCTCAAATTATCTTGTTTCTCCCTTCTAATCAGGAAATACAATTCTTTCAGCTCATAAGTGAGTTAATTCTAGTTTTCACGAAAGGGAAACTTGCCCCATTTGTCTCGTGATGCCTACTTAAACACAGGAGGTCTAAAAACTTCCTTTCGACTTTTCTCTTCTGGTTTCACAATAAGTGACCTTCCCTATTGTATAATCACTAAAAAGTAATTCAGCTTTAATTTAAGAAGTTATAGGAACTTCTCTTTTATTCTTCCTGCTTTTTGTTGTTGTTACTTTCGAAGTTGTTACTCTTTCTAAGATATTTACCTAGAATTTCTTAAAAGTACACAACTTGTACTTGATTTATTGTCTACCTTTAATCACTTCAATTGTCTTTAAACTTTTCATTTTATCTTCGCCATTTCAAAATCTTACGAAGGTTTTGAAGTATATAAAGGTTTGAAACCAAAAGAATTGTTAATTGCCTGGCGCAAGCTTTAGATGTTTTTTGGAGGTCTGTGACCCCATTTGTTACAAAATTTAATTATATATTTGTTAAAACTATTGCCCAGCATTGTTAAATAAATTCAAAATTTCTTTTTTGACTCATCATTTCTCTAACATAACGGTTAGGCAAGATCCTGTCTTCCTTGACTCTTCCCACTTAATGCAAATAAATCTCTTAATAGGGTTTTCACCACTTGTTGCATTTGAGCAAGAACTCTTAGTTGGTAACTTGGTAAAGTCTCTCTTAGCTTTAATAGCTAATTCTAACTGGCCATTAAGGCAAGCATAGCTCGCTACGCCAGCTTCCTGCTTGTGGAGATTCTCTCCAAAACTTATGGTTGGTTTTTCAAAATATAAGTGTTTCTCCTTGCCTAAACTTTTAGTCGGCTCCTTGCTGGGTAAAAGCTTAGCAATTTCCAAATGCAACTATTGGTTTACTTACCAAAATTATTCCCAAAGGTATAATTGTTTTATCCCTATCCTTCTTGGAAGCATTTGGTCGCTCTTTAGGAATTCTACAATTTCGAAAACAAAAAATATCGAAACCTATTCAAATTATTGACAAACTCCTTTGAACAGATACATAATAAATCTGTTACTCTTTGTCTTGCCAGACCATCACCCTTCCCCATAGTAGGCATATGTATGCTTGAGAGGGAATACGATAAAGCCACTCTCTTGCAAACCGCCCAAGTTCCAGCTGCGTTTCCCGTTAGCTTTGCCCAGGTCCCTACTCACTTTAGGTATCGGAGAGCGGATTTGCAGTGGCAGTCGCCTTTGAGTATATTTAAAGTTAAACTTATAACTTTTGTAGGACTCTCCTCCTATTTCTCCATCCTTTTTCTTCAGTCCGAAACCCACTTCCTTTTCTTTATCATCTTCCCTTGGTGGTTAGGTTATTCCCAAGCCAATAATCTACCCACCATGCTTAAAGAGTTTAGTTATAAATATCAAAATCTTCTACATGCATCTATCAAATACATAAAACAAAACAATTTAGGAAATAAAACAATAGCACTACAAAAATAGAAAACACAAAAAGAAAAAAATGGTATTCATACTCAAAAATAAATAAAAATAGAAAACAAAATAAAAACAACTGTAAAATTTATAACAAATGTATTATGTGTAAATAGTGTCAATATATTTAAAATGACTAAAAAAATATTGTATGAACACTGCTTGGACATTTTTAATTACTACCCACCTCCCACTCCTAATCCAAACTGTTAACCTCTAGTAATGTTAAGAAATTAAGCTTAGTTATCCAAAACTAGATAGTTAAAAGTATAGTCATTAATCAATCATTGACCATGCTTAAAGAGTTAAGTTATGAATATCAAAATCCTCTGCCTGCATTTAGCAAATACATAAAACAAAACAATTTAGGAAATAAAACAATAGCACTGCAAAAATAGAAAACTTCAAAAAAAAGGTATAGGAAACAAAATAAAAAACAACTGTACAATTTATAACAAAATGTATTATGAGTAAATAGTGTAAATATATTTAAATTGAATTTAAAAAAATATTGTATGAACACTGCTTGGACATTTTTAATTACTACCCACCTTCCACTCCTAATCCAACCTGTTAACCTCCAATAATTTTGAGAAATTGCTTTAGTTAGCTAAAACTTGGTACAGTAGTCAAAAGTATAGTATAACCCATGTATTACCTATATATGCTTTGGGATAAGGTATACAGCCTTGTTATATGTAATGACAAATCGTGTTTGGACAAAATATGACCTTTCTACATGGACTAAATAAAAAAATAAAAACATGTAAACAACAAATATGGAAAATCAACGTTTCCATACAGACAAAATTCAAAAAACTTTAAACTAACATTTTAAAAAACTGGAAATAGGAAATTGGTAAATTGACAATTTATTGTGTAAACAGTAAAAAAATGGAAAATCCATGTTTCCATATCATAATATTCGAAGACTTCAAACTGACATTTAAAAAACTAAAAATGGGAAATTGGGAAATTGACAAGTGTGTAAACATCAAAATGAAAAAAATTAAGCCGATTGGGGTAGTGAACATGTTGTACAGTAGCCTATAAGACTAGCATAAGGATAGTTGCATGTGCCCTTATATACTTTGTGTATGTGCATTTGCCTTTGGATTAGCGTAAGTTAGGTTTGGTAAAGTTAGGTTAGGTTAAGTGAGGTTATGTGAGGTTAAGTATGTGACCTTGTAGTTTACTCTCTTCAAAAAATCTAAAAAATTAAATCTAAAATCAAAAAATCTAAAATCTAAAATGTAAAATCTAAAAAATCACAACAAAATCTAAAACGCAAAATCATAAAACGTTAAGACTTAAAATAAAAAAATAAAAATGTAAAAATAGAAAATCTTACATGCATAAATTAAAATCTTTAAATGAGGTTTCTGTGGGTTACGTTAGGTTCGGTACAGTTAGATTAGGTAAAGTTAGGTTAGGTTAGTTATGTGACCTTTTAGTTTACTCTATTCAGAAAATCTAAAATGTAAATCTAAAAAAATATATATATAAAATCTAAAATGTAAAATCTAAAATCAAAACAAAATCTAAAATGTAAAACCTTAAAATGTAAAATTTAAAATAAAAAGTAAAAAATATTAAAATAGAAACACTTACATGCATAAATTTAAATCTTTAAATGAGGTTTCTGTGGGTTAGGTTAGGATAGCTAAAGTTAGGTTAGGTTAGGTAACGTTAGTTTAGGTTAGGTTGGGTATCAGTGTTTTTTCATTAGTTCTGTATAGCTAAAACATAGGGATTTATACGTTATCAGTTTTGCGTATAGGGGTGGGTGGATTCTGTCTAATAATCTGTGTTATTGTAATGGCTGTATTAGTGTGTCTATTTGTAATTGCAGTAGGATTTTGGTAGAAAGTAGCCGTGGCCTGTCAAAAGGTACCATCCTGAAAGTGGTTTATTTTGTTGTTGCTTCTTTTAGGGGCTTCGTGACATCATTGTCAAATAGTCCCCGCGTACTTGGTTGAGTGTGGAATTTGTCTAATAACCTGCGTTATTGTTATGGCTGTATTAGTGCGTGTATTTATAATTCCAATGAGGATTGGAAAAGAGGCGGCCGTGGCTGCAAGAGGCGACACTGATGCCCTCTGCTTGAGGTATGTTGAACCAATTCTTGAGGTGAGTGAAATCCAAAGCATCAGCGAATTGCGGCACGGAGCACTGTAGAAATATCTTACACAAAGAGGAAGCATTGCAAATCTGGAACAAACTCTCTGAAAATATGAGAATGCACAGAAAGAAAAACCAGTAATACATAGGGAGTATCTGTTGGTGTTTAGAAAAAAAGGCAAGTGAGAAAAAAACGTGAATAAAGAAAGAAATCCAAAGATTAGTAACTATTAAATTCTAACATGAACTGTATATTAAGGAGAATATACCAAAGGTGGTTCAAAGTGAGAGACCATGTTTAGTAGTTTTATTCGTTCGTTACGAGTCTTCTCTAGGAACAATTTCCTCCACCCCGGAGTCTCTAGTTAGTAGTCAAAATGGAACTAAAACATTAACATTACCTTATGTCCAGCTGTTCTAGGCTTAAATGTTAATAACTCAAAGGTGTGCAGACAAAAATACAGTAGTTGTTTTTGTACTAATATCTGAACTCAAGATCATGTGGAGGGAGTATTTTGAAGAACTCTTGAACCCGAATGGTGACCCTGTTGAAGAAATAGAGGAACTGGGAACAGAAGAGGACTTAACATGGAGGGAAGAGGAGGATGCAGTGAGGAAGATGAAAGGAGGGGAGTCACCAGAAACAGAACAGGACTTAACATGAAGGGAAGTGGAGGACACACTGAGGAAGATGAAAGGAGCGAAGGCTCCAGGTCTGGACGAGAAGTGTGTAGAGATGCTTAGAGCGGCATGATAGGTGGGGATGCAATGGCTATATCGAGTAATGAGGGTTGTATGGAAAGAGAGGAGGACCTCTGAGAACTGGAAGAAGGGAATAATTGTCCCAATCTTCAAGAGAGGTAACAGAAAGGAGTGCAAGAATTATAGGGGGATTACTGTGCGAAGATCTTTGAGAAAGTTTTGGAAAAGAGAATTCAGGAAAAAATAGAAGGAAAGATGAGAGCAGAACAACATGGCTTCAGAGCAGGAACGTCCACAGTAGATCTAATTTTTGCTGTAAGACAGTCGCAGGAAAAACATTATGAATATGGAATAGACCTACTTATGGCCTTCCTGGACATTGAAAAAAGCATATGATAGTGTACGTAGAAGTAAGGTATGGAAGGCATTGGAAAAGAGAGGAGTAGGAAAGCAGACTATGTGAAGGATAAGGGAAATGTACAATGGAAGTATAAGCAGTGTAAAAGTAGGAGGCGAGAGATCAGATTGGCTTGAACAGAAGAATGGATTGAGGCAAGGAAGTGCACTTTCACCGCTACTCTTCATTGTAGTGATGGACGTTATAATGACCAGAGTGGGGGAAGTGATTGGCGAAAGAAGGATGAAAGTAATGGCGTTTGCAGATGATTTGATGATCTGAGGAAACAAGGAAGAGGAAGTACAGGAGCAGTTGGATGTATGGGAAGGAATAGTACATGGATTAGGGATGAAGTTTAGCATAAGCAAAAGCGAGTAGATGATCACAACCAGGAAGAAGGAGAGAATCACAACGGGAATAACAATTGGTGGGGAAGAATTTAGGAAAGTAGAGAGTTTTAAGTATCTGGGAAGCATGATACAAGAAAATGGAAGAAACGACAGAGAAATAACTAGGGGGGGGGGGGGGGAGGCAAGCAGAATTATTCAAGAAAAGTGTTAGGAGCCTGGTATGGAGTAAGGATGTCCCTCAAAACAGCAAAAGGATCATATATAGGACGTACTACAGTACGTTCCAATCCTGACGTATGCCTCAGAGGCCTGGGTTATGATAGGAAGGAAGCGAAGCAGAATACAGGCTAGTGAGATGAAATTCTTGAGAAGCAGTATTGGAGTGACAAAGGTGGACAGGTTAAGAAATGAGAAGATCAGATAATTAGTCAAGTAGGGAGCTTTACAGGATAGGATAGAGGAATCAAAGCGTAATTGGTATGGGCATGTTAAGCGAATGGATGAGAAGAGGATACCCAGGAAGATACACGAGAGGAAAATAGAGGGAAAAAGACCAAGAGGAAGGCACAGAGATAAGTGGCTGAAGAGGGTGGAGGATTGCGTGCGAAAGAAAGGAGAAGACTGGACCGGAGGTAGAGACGGAGAGATGGTGGTAAGACAGAAGACGATGGAGAGGCTTATGATGCAAACAGACCCGGCCAGTGGCTGGAAACTGCTCGAGATGATGATGATGATGATGATGATGATCTGCCATCGTAGAGGCAAGCTTGTTTAACCAGTTATTATTCGTGCTTAAAGTTTTGTAAGGTATTTGATTTTTAGCCTACTTTTCACATTTTGCAAAAATGAGGAAAAAGTAGACTTATGAGATCGGGCAAATGTGTCTCTCTGTCTGTCTGTCTGGCTGGCTGTGTGTGTGTCAACCACTATCAACTCCTAAACGACTGCAGCAATCGAAACAAAATTTGGTAGGCGTAAAGACCTATACCTGAATATCTCACGGCCATATTTGGAAATGATTTCAGTGCTACCAACTGCTGAAAAATCGCAATTGAAATTTGAGCTCCATGTTGGATATCTTGGAAGGTATGAAAGGGAGCTATTTCAAAATTGGCTCACGTATAGATAATAATATTGCAGTTTAATTTCCAGGAAGCCATGCATGGCAGTGTTGCCAAAATGATTATAAGCCTGCTGATAGGTCCAAATTTTAAATGCATATAACTTCTACAATATCAATTGGATTTCAACCAAATTTCGTATGTGCTATGTGTACATAAACAGATATGACTTAACGTATTCTTAAGAGCCAACAGGGCTGCCAACTGTTAATAATTGCTCTCATTTTTTTAAATCCAAATACCCATATATCAGAAAGTATGCAAGCCGACAGCTTTAAACTATGCACACGTATAGTACCTGACATTCTATATTAATTTGGAGTAACGTATATACATCAGTGCTACCAACATGATTCTAAGCCTGCTGATAAGTCCAACTTTAAGTACATGTAACTTCTATACTATCATTTGGATTTCAACCAAATTTCGTGTGTGCTATGTGTACCATAACAGATATGACTATGCCGATTCTTAATAGTAACCAGGGCTGCCAACTGTTAATAAATACTGTCTCTATTTTTGTTACCCTAATATCAATATATATCAGAAAGTATGCAAGCCAATAGCTCTAAACTTTGCACACGTATAGTACCTGGCATTCTAGATTAATTTGGAGTAACTAATATAGACCTACGCCAGTGCTGCCAACATGATTCTAAGCCTGCTGATAGGTCCAATTTTAAATTGCATGTAACTCTATACTGTGCCCTTCCAGCAAGAAATATGCAAATCACAGTATGCCAGCCAAGCTCAAATCAGGATTTTCGGGGTTTTGGTATGTTCTCCCACTCTGTGACTTACACATTTTGGATTAAATAGAGGATACACTTTCAAAATAAAAACAAATTCAACTCCTATTTTAACACATTTAATTAACCAAAATTATGGCGCTACAAACAAATAAAATAAATAAACTACTGACCACTCCTACTACTTGTCCAAAGTGAACAAGGAATATATATAAACAACGAACTATTATTATATCAAAATAATGGTTGCATTCCAACCAACAACTCATAATTATTTTCACTTCCATAACGTATCTATCTTAAAGTCCAATATAATCACAAGCTCTAATGGCTCGATACTATTCAATATTGACGGTGTCCTTCTTTTACACACCTCATTAACTATTTTATGAGTTTCTTCTCACCAATAAAAATATATAATCATATTTAAAGTACATATTACTTCTCTACTTAAATGTTTGGGCATTCCACAATATTCTCAACATTTCCATCTCTCTCAAGTTTTACAAATTCAATACAGTGATCGGGAAAATACTTATGTACTCCAGAGTCATAAAAGATTACTTGACAAAGTCAAAAACTATGATTACTCCCGGAATCTAGTTATCTTCATTAAACTCATGGCATCCTACATTCATACAACATTACATTAGGGATTTTTCTTTGTTTATTTGTCTTATAAGACCATTATCACATAAGAAAGCTAACGATCTGAACAGGCAAGCGGTACTTTCATCTACAAGGACCTCGGTTCAAATCCCGGGTCATTTACAACTTTTAAAACACCCACGGTGTATATTAACTTCTCTCAGACGGTCTTTTTCCCGTCCTAGGACACTTACAATAACAAGGGTAGACCGTAATCACTTGGGCGAGATTTATGACTAAGAGGGGACCCTCTAGCCGTGCAAGCGTGGCAGCTCTATTCAATGCTTTTAAAACAGATCTTTCTTTCTTCAGTTCTCTGGAGAGACCTGGCGTTTTTCACTTCTCTCATTCACTTTCAACAAACATTATTAGGTTCATAAACCACTTTCGTAACCTTGGCATTGATTAATTACGAAGGGTCCTCATTGATTGGTAAGATTAATTCACATACAACGACGAATATTTAGGGGCTTCACAATTTGACGAGTCTAGGTTCGAATCTCTTTAACATGCCTCGGGAACCATTCCCATACTTGAGGACTTATATAAATGCGACTAGGGTCGGCCGTGGCCTCCATTACCTGCGCTCATAATACCATACATTTGCTCCCTATTACAATAACATAACACACATAGCCTAGTGATCTACGTCACTATTAGAGGACTTACAACATAGTTCAATTACCGTAATCAACTACCCCTCGCAAGTAATTTACCAAGCACATTTCGATTCTACGCATTCCCAGCGTAACAATTTACTTTAATGCGCTATATTGCGCTCTACATTATTTTAAGCCTAGCGTCTTTCAAAGAACTGATAAATTCCACATTAACAATTCATCCATATCTCAATTTTTACATTAATCCTTCCCCTTGACTATATTTTAAGAACATGCCTTAACACCATGTCTTTATACTTTTATTAAGGCTCAAACGCTCTTACTTTCATATCATTCAATTTTAATTTTTATTTATATTTCTTTCATTATTATTATTATTATTATTTATATTCATATCATGCCTTCATTCCTTACATATTATTATTACGCTTGCTTTTACAGTATTTGTCAAATACACTGACATTTTATTTCATACATTCCTCTACAGGATTTCACATAATTTATTAATAATTTCTCAAATTTTATTCGTTCAGACCACGCTCCTATTCTGTTATTTGTCAACTAGAAATATCCCTTTATCTCAAACTCCGGTGGATTGTACACAAACACTTTCCCAACACAAACATAATGAAAATCTTTACTCACATGTTATAGGTCTTCCTGACCTTCTTTTTCCTGCGACGTTGCATTTTAGCCCACTACTTTGAAATTACTCCATTTTGTACAAATTCACTTCATGTACTGACATATCTTGACACACACTTAATTCGTATATATTTAACACTGATAACATTTTTAAATACACTGGTGTATTCCTTCAGAATACACGACAAAACACTGAAATTATTAATTTTAACACAAATTTATATATATTTACACTTCACAGAATCTAATCACTAAGGCCGCTATTAAGCCTTCTCACGTGATTTCTTGACCTCCCTTCTCCAAGGGTGAAATTTAGTAAATGTCGGCTTCCTATCCTGTCAGAATGTGAAAGTCTCGAACCACCTACTTCTTCCCTGGAATAATTCTCCTTCAAATCCCGTTCCTGACGATCTGCTATTTCTCTGACTCGAACGGCTCCCTTTTAGACCCTATTAGTTGGTCTAGCGAAAGTCTATTCCGTCCACGGTCCCCCAGAAAATCTATTGGTGACCTATTGATTTCTAGCAACTAATACTCCTCGTAACTTAGTGCTTTTTGAATAGTTCGTCTGCTTTCTTGAAGCAATGTCTAGAGTTTCCTTCTCTTTTCCGCTTATTCGGTTCTCGAATTCCTATCTCTCAGGAATACCTTGCGAACCTCGTCCTGTCCGTCCCTACACGGGTTCTTTACGGTTGATAGAATGTTTATCTCGCTGTTACGTTACTTCAATACGTTATGATACTTTTGGTCGTCTACTTAAAGACCTATCGCCCTGAGTTCTAAGTTCGCAGCCTGCTTTGACTGTAATTTCTGAACTTTCCACTGTAAACTTTACACTGTCGGAACTAAATCCTGTAACTAGGATTTTCCTAATTCTCCACACGGCGATAATGTATTAATACTTCTTAGCTACTCCTTATGGATGCTCGTTGTTTATATGTACCGCGACGCTCTTGGCTGTCGGATAATGTCTATGCGGTGATACAGCGTTTCCCCTCGAGGAATACTTGTAGAGTCTTCGGCGTGATGTAGCACTATGACGCCCCCTGGGCTATCGGAAACTGCTTGACGTGTTGTAGCATCTCCCCTCAAGGAGTCTGTCGTGAACTGCATTCGATGTGATACAGCGTTACGCCCCCTCACGGGCTCTCAGAATAACTGCATGATTGGTCTGGCTTGGCCTGGACTTTTATACTATTTAGTCAAAAATAAATAAAATCCTAGTCCTTTTCGTGACCAACTTTTAAAATAATTGTCGCACAATTATAAAATTTATATCTCCAGAAAGCTCGTCTTCCAAACGTAAAATGACCTCACTGCGCATGGAAATCGATCGTGCATTTCCGAGATATTAAATAATTTTTTAGTCTTCAGCTGTGTGGGTGTTGCTGTTGATTTTTATTTCCCACTCCTTGGGCTTCGGTAATTCCCCTATGACGTATGGCCACGTTTGCATTTCATTCCTGGACTATTATTAAAAGCTTTTTCTCCACACAAAAATCTCTACTCCGAAACGATTCACAATGCTGTATTTATTTACTTACTTTTATTCCTGCAAATGGGTTAAATTTAATTATTCTTCTTCTAGCACAGTTGCGGTGTTGCCGTTTTAATGCAAGGTAAGGTTGATGTCCGAGTCGTGCTTCTCTGTCATACAGTCGAAACTTTCCACTCAGTCTATTTATACTCGTGACTGGATCCTTATCAATGAGTCAAGCATGATGTCATTTCCTGGCCACCTGGGTTAACTTCTTGCACAACGTTAGGCTAGCATCCTTGCTTGAAATCTTTCTATATGTTCCATTGGACTGTATATTTCTTTCCTTCCTTTTACAAAAATTACATGGATTCGACCTCCTTTGAGCCAATGGTACATGGGTTCATCTCACCCCTCCTTAGGTAAATAAATTTTCGAAAACTTTTGAGGAAATTTATTTCAATTATTCATAAAAATCTTATTTTTCTTTTAATTGTCGAAGCCATTCAGAACGTTTATCCGTACTTTCTGTATCTTTATTCCTTTAAAGTCCCTTCCTCTCTGGTTTGTATTTGTATTGGGTCTTTCAAAGATCCCCTTCATTCATTTTCCTTAGCGGACGTCTCCATTCAGGGTCACAAATTACTTGTCTCGCTCGGGTGTTTACTATTCTCCCCTAGTCTGGTGCGCTCTCCAAACTTGAGTCAAACAGCTTTATTTCTTTCCTCTTTTCATAAGACGGGTATCTTGCCGGTCTGTTTCTCTTTTCTCATTATGATGTCAACTTATTGACCTTCTTTGAATACCTTACGGGTGCAAATGGCTTTAACCGTTACTTCATCATTATTGTTTTCAGACTCTAAGTCTGTAAAATTTTCATTTGTCTTTTAAGAGCTCGGTCTATCCTCACCCGACTCTTCTTGGTTTTCTTCCGTTTTCTTCATCTCTTCCTGAGATGGTATTTCAAACAAAATTTCCTTTCTTCTCTCATTCTTTAACGGGTGCATGCGGCTTAACCCGTTAGCTATGCTGGAATAATCCGTTTTCTTCATCTCGCACCGAGATGGTATTTTCAAAGAGTATTTCTTTTTCCTACTCTTCCAATTCCATAGATCCTTCAGGTCTTCTTCCTGTCTCGTCCTTCTATTTTTCCATTTCTTTTTACGAAGCTTCCAACTGAAATACGCTTGAGCTTCCTCTTTCTCCAAGGCATTGTATGTTATCTCTCCTTCTTTCCTAATTTCTAGATGGTGTCTATTCTCTTGTAAACCGACTAACAATTGCGGTGGTCTTCCTCTTTCCTGATTTTCTTCAAAGGCATCTCCTCTCTCCTTTTCATTATTTCCAACAATCTCATCTTTCCCTTTAAGGTTTTCTTGGCTCTCATTTGGATCTGTTTCCATTTCCCTTTCCTTTCGTTGCCACTCCTGGTATCTGATCATTAATTCAAGGATCTGTGCTTTCAATGTTTGTCCTTCTAATAGCCTTTTATTTTCTTTACCCTCAGGAATTTCTTCTAGGTTTTCTTTTTCAATTTCTATGAAATCTTGAACCTCTGCTTCTTTCTGTATTTTGACAATACTTTCTATTATTGTTTCATTTACTTTCTCCATTTCTTCAGGAATTATTATTTCCATCTCTCCAACTTTCGTTTCTTTTGTTATTTCCTGTTCTGGGATTATCACTTGCTCTTCCAGCTTAACCTTTTCGTAAAAATGTTCTTCTTCACTTTGCAGCTCATTTTCTTTTCGGCTGTCCACCTGGTCTGGAATTCTCATTTCTTCTTGAATTTCCATTGTTTTCTCTGGAGACATCTCAAAGCTTTTATCCGTTTCCACTGGAGTCACCACAATTTCTACTTCTTTTTCTTCTTCTCTAATATCAATTTCGGGCTCTTCCGGCACCGTTACTTCTTTTTCTTCTTCAATTTCTACTTGCTTTTCAGCTTGGGCAGCGGCTTCATCTGACTGACGGTTCTGCGCTACGATATATTCATCATATCTCTTCTGAGCAGCCTCTAACATTTCTTGATATTCCTGAATCTTGACTTCTCTTACTTCAGCCAACTCCTGAATACTTATTATTCCATTTTCACCGTACATGCCCATTCTGAAACAGTGCATCTTTTCCCGTTCTTTTGTTATCCAATCTTTCTGTTCCTGAACGTAATTTCTTCGGTCGTGCTCCTTGTAAGGCATCTTCCACCATATATTATTCCATTCATTTCTCAATTTTTCTAATTGGTCCCTTATATCACTTACTTCCTCAACGAACATTTTAATCTGTTCCCACGAAGCTATTTCTAGTTTTCCTTCTTTCTCCATACGTTTCGCAAATTTCTTCTTCATGTCTCTTAATGACCTTTTGACCTTAGGAATTTCTTTGTACAACTCTTCTAATTCCTGTTTAGGTATCGTAAAATTATTTTTACATGCCCTCTTACGAAGTCCGAGTATCTTTTCAATTTCCTTGGAAATACTTTCTCTTTGTTCCTTAATTTCCTCTTTCTTCTTTGGATCAGTACATCTCAAATCCCAAAGTTCATTCCTCATTTTAATGTGCTCTTTTCGCATTTCATCAATTATATCCAAGAATTCCTTTACTTCATCCCAAGTCGCCATTTCTACCTTTTACTGATCCTGAACGCAAGGACTATCATTCTTTTCCCCTTTGCTTTCCGAGCCTACTTGAACCTGCATTACTACGTGAGACTTTGAATTACCTTTACCATTATTATTTTCTGTACTAATTACATTCTCCCTTGGAATCGGTTTACATTTTACTTTTTCCTTTTGAAGCTCTAAAGGCTCAAATTTTACCCTGTTTTCTGCAGACATGTTACCTTCTCTTTGTGTAACTATGTCTCAAGGTGCACGCATGCTTTCTAAAGAAACCTTTATATTTTCTTTACTTGGGTACCCTTTATCATCTATGGTTTTACATTTATCTTGACTCTCTACCCTTACATTCTCCGAGAGCCTCCGCCTCTCTTCACTTAATGACATCTTATTAAAATACATTGGGCTACTCATGCCACATCGCTAGAACATGCTTGAGAGATGGTAACCTGAACCATTGTGTCCCAATTTCTTCAAATATTTTACTTTAGTACGGGTATTTACTACAACGTACCCTTTTGATATCTTTATTCAAACTCAGAAACTTTATGAAAGTATTTAAAAATTCAAAATTTCGAAAAACCATTTTTTTTTTCAAAGAAAAAAAGAAAATTTTGATCTTTCGAGAAAACTCGGGTTTTCCCTAGGAAAACTCATCCCTGCGTACTGGGTGCCAAAATCGAAGATTTTGTAGTACGTGTATGATATAATCATACAGGCCCCACGTTGGAAAACGGATAAAATAAATTAACTATTGACCACTCCTACTACTTGTCCAAAGTGAACAAGGAATATATCAAAAAGACGAACTATTATTATATCAAAATAATGGTTGCATTCCAACCAACAACTCATAATTATTTTCACTTCCATAACGTATCTATCTTAAAGTCCAATATAATCACAAGCTCTAATGGCTCGATACTATTCAATATTGACGGTGTCCTTCTTTTACACACCTCATTAACTATTTTATGAGTTTCTTCTCACCAATAAAAATATATAATCATATTTAAAGTACATATTACTTCTCTACTTAAATGTTTGGGCATTCCACAATATTCTCAACATTTCCATCTCTCTCAAGTTTTACAAATTCAATACAGTGATCGGGAAAATACTTGTGTACTCCAGAGTCATAAAAGATTACTTGACAAAGTCAAAAACTATGATTACTCCCGGAATCTAGTTATCTTCATTAAACTCATGGCATCCTACATTCATACAACATTACATTAGGGATTTTTCTTTGTTTATTTGTCTTATAAGACCATTATCACATAAGAAAGCTAACGATCTGAACAGGCAAGCGGTACTTTCATCTACAAGGACCTCGGTTCATATCCCGGGTCATTTACAACTTTTAAAACACTCACGGTGTATATTTACTTCTCTCAGACGGTCTTTTTCCCGTCCTAGGACACTTACAATAACAAGGGTAGACCGTAATCACTTGGGCGAGATTTATGACTAAGAGGGGACCCTCTAGCCGTGCAAGCGTGGCAGCTCTATTCAATGCTTTTAAAACAGATCTTTCTTTCTTCAGTTCTCTGGAGAGACCTGGCGTTTTTCACTTCTCTCATTCACTTTCAACAAACATTATTAGGTTCATAAACCACTTTCGTAACCTTGGCATTGATTAATTACGAAGGGTCCTCATTGATTGGTAAGATTAATTCACATACAACGACGAATATTTAGGGGCTTCACAATTTGACGAGTCTAGGTTCGACTCTCTTTAACATGCCTCGGGAACCATTCCCATACTTGAGGACTTATATAAATGCGACTAGGGTCGGCCGTGGCCTCCATTACCTGCGCTCATAATACCATACATTTGCTCCCTATTACAATAACATAACACACATAGCCTCGTGATCTACGTCACTATTAGAGGACTTACAACATAGTTCAATTACCGTAATCAACTACCCCTCGCAAGTAATTTACCAAGCACATTTCGATTCTACGCATTCCCAGCGTAACAATTTACTTTAATGCGCTATATTGCGCTCTACATTATTTTAAGCCTAGCGTCTTTCAAAGAACTGATAAATTCCACATTAACAATTCATCCATATCTCAATTTTTACATTAATCCTTCCCCTTGACTATATTTTAAGAATATGCCTTAACACCATGTCTTTATACTTTTATTAAGGCTCAAACGCTCTTACTTTCATATCATTCAATTTTAATTTTTATTTATATTTCTTTCATTATTATTATTATTATTTATATTCATATCATGCCTTCATTCCTTACATATTATTATTACGCTTGCTTTTACAGTATTTGTCAAATACACTGACATTTTATTTCATACATTCCTCTACAGGATTTCACATAATTTATTAATAATTTCTCAAATTTTATTCGTTCAGACCACGCTCCTATTCTGTTATTTGTCAACTAGAAATATCCCTTTATCTCAAACTCCGGTGGATTGTACACAAACACTTTCCCAACACAAACATAATGAAAATCTTTACTCACATGTTATAGGTCTTCCTGACCTTCTTTTTCCTGCGACGTTGCATTTTAGCCCACTACTTTGAAATTACTCCATTTTGTACAAATTCACTTCATGTACTGACATATCTTGACGCACACTTAATTCGTATATATTTAACACTGATAACATTTTTAAATACACTGGTGTATTCCTTCAGAATACACGACAAAACACTGAAATTATTACTTTTAACACAAATTTATATATATTTACACTTCACAGAATCTAATCACTAAGGCCGCTATTAAGCCTTCTCACGTGATTTCTTGACCTCCCTTCTCCAAGGGTGAAATTTAGTAAATGTCGGCTTCCTATCCTGTCAGAATGTGAAAGTCTCGAACCACCTACTTCTTCCCTGGAATAATTCTCCTTCAAATCCCGTTCCTGACGATCTGCTATTTCTCTGACTCGAACGGCTCCCTTTTAGACCCTATTAGTTGGTCTAGCGAAAGTCTATTCCGTCCACGGTCCCCCAGAAAATCTATTGGTGACCTATTGATTTCTAGCAACTAATACTCCTCGTAACTTAGTGCTTTTTGAATAGTTCGTCTGCTTTCTTGAAGCAATGTCTAGAGTTTCCTTCTCTTTTCCGCTTATTCGGTTCTCGAATTCCTATCTCTCAGGAATACCTTGCGAACCTCGTCCTGTCCGTCCCTACACGGGTTCTTTACGGTTGATAGAATGTTTATCTCGCTGTTACGTTACTTCAATACGTTATGATACTTTTGGTCGTCTACTTAAAGACCTATCGCCCTGAGTTCTAAGTTCGCAGCCTGCTTTGACTGTAATTTCTGAACTTTCCACTGTAAACTTTACACTGTCGGAACTAAATCCTGTAACTAGGATTTTCCTAATTCTCCACACGGCGATAATGTATTAATACTTCTTAGCTACTCCTTATGGATGCTCGTTGTTTATATGTACCGCGACGCTCTTGGCTGTCGGATAATGTCTATGCGGTGATACAGCGTTTCCCCTCGAGGAATACTTGTAGAGTCTTCGGCGTGATGTAGCACTATGACGCCCCCTGGGCTATCGGAAACTGCTTGACGTGTTGTAGCATCTCCCCTCAAGGAGTCTGTCGTGAACTGCATTCGATGTGATACAGCGTTACGCCCCCTCACGGGCTCTCAGAATAACTGCATGATTGGTCTGGCTTGGCCTGGACTTTTATACTATTTAGTCAGAAATAAATAAAATCCTAGTCCTTTTCGTGACCAACTTTTAAAATAATTGTCGCACAATTATAAAATTTATATCTCCAGAAAGCTCGTCTTCCAAACGTAAAATGACCTCACTGCGCATGGAAATCGATCGTGCATTTCCGAGATATTAAATAATTTTTTAGTCTTCAACTGTGTGGGTGTTGCTGTTGATTTTTATTTCCCACTCCTTGGGCTTCGGTAATTCCCCTATGACGTATGGCCACGTTTGCATTTCTTTCCTGGACTATTATTAAAAGCTTTTTCTCCACACAAAAATCTCTACTCCGAAACGATTCACAATGCTGTATTTATTTACTTACTTTTATTCCTGCAAATGGGTTAAATTTAATTATTCTTCTTCTAGCACAGTTGCGGTGTTGCCGTTTTAATGCAAGGTAAGGTTGATTTCCGAGTCGTGCTTCTCTGTCATACAGTCGAAACTTTCCACTCAGTCTATTTATACTCGTGACTGGATCCTAATCAATGAGTCAAGCATGATGTCATTTCCTGGCCACCTGGGTTAACTTCTTGCACAACGTTAGGCTAGCATCCTTGCTTGAAATCTTTCTATATGTTCCATTGGACTGTATATTTCTTTCCTTCCTTTTACAAAAATTACATGGATTCGACCTCCTTTGAGCCAATGGTTCATGGGTTCATCTCACCCCTCCTTAGGTAAATAAATTTTCGAAAACTTTTGAGGAAATTTATTTCAATTATTCATAAAAATCTTATTTTTCTTTTAATTGTCGAAGCCATTCATAACGTTTATCCGTACCTTCTGTTTCTTTATTCCTTTAAAGTCCCTTCCTCTCTGGTTTGTATTTGTATTGGGTCTTTCAAAGATCCACTTCATTAATTTTCCTTAGCGGACGTCTCCATTCAGGGTCATAAATTACTTGTCTCGCTCGGGTGTTTACTATTCTCCCCTAGTCTGGTGCGCTCTCCAAACTTGAGTCAAACAGCTTTATTTCTTTCCTCTTTTCATAAGACGGGTATCTTGCCGGTCTGTTTCTCTTTTCTCATTATGATGTCAACTTATTGACCTTCTTTGAATACCTTACGGGTGCAAATGGCTTTACCCGTTACTTCATCATTATTGTTTTCAGACTCTAAGTCTGTAAAATTTTCATTTGTCTTTTAAGAGCTCGGTCTATCCTCACCCGACACTTCTTGGTTTTCTTCCGGTTTCTTCATCTCTTCCTGAGATGGTATTTCAAACAAAATTTCCTTTCTTCTCTCATTCTTTAACGGGTGCATGCGGCTTAACCCGTTAGCTATGCTGGAATAATCCGTTTTCTTCATCTCGCACCGAGATGGTATTTTCAAAGAGTATTTCTTTTTCCTACTCTTCCAATTCCATAGATCCTTCAGGTCTTCTTCCTGTCTCGTCCTTCTATTTTTCCACATCTTTTTACGAAGCTTCCAACTGAAATACGCTTGAGCTTCCTCTTTCTCCAAGGCATTGTATGTTATCTCTCCTTCTTTCCTAATTTCTAGATGGTGTCTATTCTCGTGTAAACCGACTAACAATTGCGGTGGTCTTCCTCTTTCCTGATTTTCTTCAATGGCATCTCCTCTCTCCTTTTTATTATTTCCAACAATCTCATCTTTCTCTTTGAGGTTTTCTTGGCTCTCATTTGGATCTGTTTCCATTTCCCTTTCCTTTCGTTGCCACTCCTGGTATCTGATCATTAATTCAAGGATCTGTGCTTTCAATGTTTGTCCTTCTAATAGCCTTTTATTTTCCTTACCCTCAGGAATTTCTTCTAGGTTTTCCTTTTCAATTTCTATGAAATCTTGAACCTCTGCTTCTTTCTGTATTTTGACAATACTTTCTATTATTGTTTCATTTACTTTCTCCATTTCTTCAGGAATTATTATTTCCATCTCTCCAACTTTCGTTTCTTTTGTTATTTCCTGTTCTGGGATTATCTCTTGCTCTTCCAGCTTAACCTTTTCGTAAAAATGTTCTTCTTCACTTTGCAGCTCATTTTCTTTTCGGCTGTCCTCCTGGTCTGGAATTCTCATTTCTTCTTGAATTTCCATTGTTTTCTCTGGAGACATCTCAAAGCTTTTATCCGTTTCCACTGGAGTCACCACAATTTCTTCTTCTTTTTCTTCTTCTCTAATATCAATTTCGGGCTCTTCCGGCACCGTTACTTCTTTTTCTTCTTCAATTTCTACTTGCTTTTCAGCTTGGGCAGCGGCTTCATCTGACTGACGGTTCTGCGCTACGATATATTCATCATATCTCTTCTGAGCAGCCTCTAACATTTCTTGATATTCCTGAATCTTGACTTCTCTTACTTCAGCCAACTCCTGAATACTTATTATTCCATTTTCACCGTACATGCTCATTCTGAAACAGTGCATCTTTTCCCGTTCTTTTGTTATCCAATCTTTCTGTTCCTGAACGTAATTTCTTCGGTCGTGCTCTTTGTAAGGCATCTTCCACCATATATTATTCCATTCATTTCTCAATTTTTCTAATTGGTCCCTTATATCACTTACTTCCTCAACGAACATTTTAATCTGTTCCCACGAAGCTATTTCTAGTTTTCCTTCTTTCTCCATACGTTTCGCAAATTTCTTCTTCGTGTCTCTTAATGACCTTTTGACATTAGGAATTTCTTCGTACAACTCTTCTAATTCCTGTTTAGGTATCGTAAAGTTATTTTTGCATGCCCACTTACGAAGTCCGAGTATCTTTTCAATTTCCTTGGAAATACTTTCTCTTTGTTCCTTAATTTCCTCTTTCTTCTCTGGATCAGTACATCTCAAATCCCAAAGTTCATTCCTCATTTTAATGTGCTCTTTTCGCATTTCATCAATTATATCCAAGACTTCCTTTACTTCATCCCAAGTCGCCATTTCTACCTTTTCCTGATCCTGAACGCAAGGACTATCATTCTTTTCCCCTTTGCTTTCCGAGCCTACTTGAACCTGCATTACTACGTGAGACTTTGAATTACCTTTACCATTATTATTTTCTGTACTAATTACATTCTCCCTTGGAATCGGTTTACATTTTTCTTTTTCCTTTTGAAGCTCTAAAGGCTCAAATTTTACCCTGTTTTCTACAGACATGTTACCTTCTCTTTGTGTAACTATGTCTCCAGGTGCACGCATGCTTTCTAAAGAAACCTTTACATTTTCTTTACTTGGGTACTCTTTATCATCTATGGTTTTACATTTATCTTGACTCTCTACCCTTACATTCTCCGAGAGCCTCCGCCTCTCTTCACTTAATGACATCTTATTAAAATACAGTGGGCTACTCATGCCACATCGCTAGAACATGCTTGAGAGATGGTAACCTGAACCATTGTGTCCCAATTTCTTCAAATAGTTTACTTTAGTACGGGTATTTACTACAACGTACCCTTTTGATATCTTTATTCAAACTCAGAAACTTTATGGAAGTATTTAAAAATTCAAAATTTCGAAAAACCATTAAAAAAAATGAAAATTTTGATCTTTCGAGAAAACTCGGGTTTTCCCCAGGAAAACTCATCCCTGCGTACTGGGCGCCAAAATCGAAGATTTTTAGTACGTGTATGATATAATCATACAGGCCCCACGTTGGAAAACGGATAAAATAAATTAACTATTGACCACTCCTACTACTTGTCCAAAGTGAACAAGGAATATATCAAAAAGACGAACTATTATTATATCAAAATAATGGTTGCATTCCAACCAACAACTCATAATTATTTTCACTTCCATAACGTATCTATCTTAAAGTCCAATATAATCACAAGCTCTAATGGCTCGATACTATTCAATATTGACGGTGTCCTTCTTTTACACACCTCATTAACTATTTTATGAGTTTCTTCTCACCAATAAAAATATATAATCATATTTAAAGTACATATTACTTCTCTACTTAAATGTTTGGGCATTCCACAATATTCTCAACATTTCCATCTCTCTCAAGTTTTACAAATTCAATACAGTGATCGGGAAAATACTTGTGTACTCCAGAGTCATAAAAGATTACTTGACAAAGTCAAAAACTATGATTACTCCCGGAATCTAGTTATCTTCATTAAACTCATGGCATCCTACATTCATACAACATTACATTGGGGATTTTTCTTTGTTTATTTGTCTTATAAGACCATTATCACATAAGAAAGCTAACGATCTGAACAGGCAAGCGGTACTTTCATCTACAAGGACCTCGGTTCAAATCCCGGGTCATTTACAACTTTTAAAACACTCACGGTGTATATTTACTTCTCTCAGACGGTCTTTTTCCCGTCCTAGGACACTTACAATAACAAGGGTAGACCGTAATCACTTGGGCGAGATTTATGACTAAGAGGGGACCCTCTAGCCGTGCAAGCGTGGCAGCTCTATTCAATGCTTTTAAAACAGATCTTTCTTTCTTCAGTTCTCTGGAGAGACCTGGCGTTTTTCACTTCTCTCATTCACTTTCAACAAACATTATTAGGTTCATAAACCACTTTCGTAACCTTGGCATTGATTAATTACGAAGGGTCCTCATTGATTGGTAAGATTAATTCACATACAACGACGAATATTTAGGGGCTTCACAATTTGACGAGTCTAGGTTCGACTCTCTTTAACATGCCTCGGGAACCATTCCCATACTTGAGGACATATATAAATGCAACTAGGGTCGGCCGTGGCCTCCATTACCTGCGCTCATAATACCATACATTTGCTCCCTATTACAATAACATAACACACATAGCCTCGTGATCTACGTCACTATTAGAGGACTTACAACATAGTTCAATTACCGTAATCAACTACACCTAGTAAGTAATTTACCAAGTACATTTCGATTCTACGCATTCCTAGCGTGACAATTTACTTTAATGCGCTATATTGCGCTCTACATTATTTTAAGCCTAGCGTCTTCCAAAGAACTGATAAATTCCACATTAACAATTGATCCATATCTCGATTTTTACATTAATCCTTCCCCTTGACTATATTTTAAGAACATGCATTAACACCATGTCTTTATACTTTTATTAAGGCTCAAACGCTCTTACTTTCATATCATTCAATTTTTATTTTTATTTATATTTCTTTCATTATTATTATTATTATTTATATTCATATCATGCCTTCATTCCTTACAAAAGCTCAAAAGCTATTTCTTTCATATAATTCAAATTTATCTTTATTTATATATCTTTCATGATGATTATTATTATTACGCTTGCTTTTACAGTGTTTGTCAAATACACTGACATTTTATTTCATACATTCCTCTACAGGATTTCACATAATTTATTAATAATTTCTCAAATTTTATTCGTTCAGACCACGCTCCTATTCTGTTATTTGTCAACTAGAAATATCCCTTTATCTCAAACTCCGGTGGATTGTACACAAACACTTTCCCAACACAAACATAATGAAAATCTTTACTCACATGTTATAGGTCTTCCTGACCTTCTTTTTCCTGCGACGTTTCATTTTTGCCCACTATTTTGAAATTACTCCATTTTGTACAAATTCATTTCATGTACTGACATATCTTGACACACACTTAATTCGTATATATTTAACACTGATAACATTTTTAAATACACTGGTGTATTCCTTCAGAATACACGACAAAACACTGAAATTATTACTTTTAACACAAATTTATATGTATTTACACTTCATAGAATCTAATCACTAAGGCCGCTATTAAGCCTTCACACGTGATTTCTTGACCTCCCGTCTCCAAGGGTGAAATTTAGTAAATGTCGGCTTCCTATCCTGTCAGAATGTGAAAGTCTCGAACCACCTACTTCTTCCCTGGAATAATTCTCCTTCAAATCCCGTTCCTGACGATCTGCTATTTCTCTAACTCGAACGGCTCCCTTTTAGACCCTATTAGTTGGTCTAGCGAAAGTCTATTCCGTCCACGGTCCCCCAGAAAATCTATTGGTGACCTATTGATTTCTAGCAACTAATACTCCTCCTAACTTGGTGCTTTTTGAATAGTTCGTCTGCTTTCTTGAAGCAATGTCTAGAGTTTCCTTCTCTTTTCCGCTTATTCGGTTCTCGAATTCCTATCTCTCAGGAATACCTTGCGAACCTCGTTCTGTCCGTCCCTACACGGGTTCTTTACGGTTGATAGAATGTTTATCTCGCTGTTACGTTACTTCAATACGTTATGATACTTTTGGTCGTCTACTTAAAGACCTATCGCCCTGAGTTCTAAGTTCGCAGCCTGCTTTGACTGTAATTTCTGAACTTTCCACTGTAAACTTTACACTGTCGGAACTAAATCCTGTAACTAGGATTTTCCTAATTCTCCACACGGCGATAATGTATTAATACTTCTTAGCTACTCCTTATGGATGCTCGTTGTTTATATGTACCGCGACGCTCTTGGCTGTCGGATAATGTCTATGCGGTGATACAGCGTTTCCCCTCGAGGAATACTTGTAGAGTCTTCGGCGTGATGTAGCACTATGACGCCCCCTGGGCTATCGGAAACTGCTTGACGTGTTGTAGCATCTCCCCTCAAGGAGTCTGTCGTGAACTGCATTCGATGTGATACAGCGTTACGCCCCCTCACGGGCTCTCAGAATAACTGCATGATTGGTCTGGCTTGGCCTGGACTTTTATACTATTTAGTCAAAAATAAATAAAATCCTAGTCCTTTTCGTGACCAACTTTTAAAATAATTGTCGCACAATTATAAAATTTATATCTCCAGAAAGCTCGTCTTCCAAACGTAAAATGACCTCACTGCGCATGGAAATCGATCGTGCATTTCCGAGATATTAAATAATTTTTTAGTCTTCAGCTGTGTGGGTGTTGCTGTTGATTTTTATTTCCCACTCCTTGGGCTTCGGTAATTCCCCTATGACGTATGGCCACGTTTGCATTTCTTTCCTGGACTATTATTAAAAGCTTTTTCTCCACACAAAAATCTCTACTCCGAAACGATTCACAATGCTGTATTTATTTACTTACTTTTATTCCTGCAAATGGGTTAAATTTAATTATTCTTCTTCTAGCACAGTTGCGGTGTTGCCGTTTTAATGCAAGGTAAGGTTGATTTCCGAGCCGTGCTTCTCTGTCATACAGTCGAAACTTTCCACTCAGTCTATTTATACTCGTGACTGGATCCTTATCAATGAGTCAAGCATGATGTCATTTCCTGGCCACCTGGGTTAACTTCTTGCACAACGTTAGGCTAGCATCCTTGCTTGAAATCTTTCTATATGTTCCATTGAACTGTATATTTCTTTCCTTCCTTTTACAAAAATTACATGGATTCGACCTCCTTTGAGCCAATGGTACATGGGTTCAATACTAACTAATGAATTTCATTCAAAATTGACACAACAATAGGTCATATTATTTCAGATTATTTCTGACCAATACATGTATGTCATTGTTGCCAACATGATTTTACGCGCGCTGTTAGTTCCAATGTTTAACTGCATGTAACGTCCATGCTATCCATTGGACTCAACCAAATTTTGTATTCTGTACCTTAAGAGTTGGAGGTAAGAAGATATTCAGTCATCAGGGCTGCCAACTGTAGTTCTCTATTAGGCTACATTATGCCAGGTATACAGAATTTCGAAATAATTAGAAATTTCGATATTACCAACTTAATTTCGTCATTATTCTAGATAGATCCATATATATTAATTATTGGCATGAATCTTAAATTTTAAGAAAAGTAGGCTCTTTAGTTCGTCACGGAACTTCTTGTTATTTATGAGAGATTATATTTTTGTAGATGCAACTGGGGTGGTCCACGTATTCCCAACAGCTTTGTGATATAGCTGGACTGAAAATTGGTTCAGGGTTGGTATTCTAAACCCACGATTACGGTCTTCGAGCTAAACTAAAATGTAGCACAATAATCTATCTCCACGTGAAACTTATAATTATTGACATAGAGCGTTATAAAGTTTACACATATCTAACTGTGAACTTAAGGATGTACCAAGAATGATCATAAGGAACGAAGGTAAGTACTCGGGTAACAATTTCTCAACTATTACATGTAGCTTACTCACGTCCTATAGCAAAGGCAGTTAGAATCTGTCAAATCGATCAGCGAGTTACCTTGATAGTTTCATGGCCATCCTTTCGTTAGACGTTGGTGCTAAGCCTGGCAATAGTGCATCAAGGGAGACCATTTGGGTCCCATTCTGCCCAATGTGACCAATACCAAATGCGTCGTGCTCTCTAGTAGTGTGGCTCGTGTCTACTGCATTGCTTCCGAGTCTGCTCACCCTGGACGATCTGGCAGAACTTGCTGCGTCTCAACGATTTGGGTGGGTCCCATTCAAGACCATAGCAAATAACCAGTTGGAGAATGGTTTGAGCAAACATTCCCGGATGATAACTCATGTACCAAATAAGCAACTGATTAAATATTTTCTAAACGTATGAATACACTGTACACACCAACAGCATATAAATGATTTTTTATTTATGTGGTTCCAGTACTGTCAAAGTTAACTAATGTGTGACACCAACTTAAGTATTACCTTGAATAAGTCGAAAACGATTTACCTTGTGATCACCAATCCTTCAAAGAACATTGTGCACACGTGTTGGAATTTAATTCGGAAGTACTTGGAGGCATCTTCTTAACTGCTGCAATTTAAAATATCTTAAACTTTATCTCTCATAAAGTTTTAGATATCCCCAGTACTGTAGACAATGATTGCTGCCAGTTTAGCGGGTAGGATACACTTGAATAAGTCAGGTCCTGCCACGGTATTTTCCATCATTTGGTCGAAGAAAATGAAATAAAATAAGTTCTTACAATGGTGGTAAGAAATGTAAAGTTTTGAATCCATTCTTTCAGTGTTGCCTATACAAACTGTTTTTTTAACTCTTCAGTCGGTCAACACGAATTTGCCCAATGACTGGGTGGGGTACAATGTATATACTACGAAGCATGGAAATAGGTTCTAGAGAGAATTGACAACCCCATTAATCTACCTCTTGACACACTCAACGATTATTTTACAACTACCGGACACTCAGTTGACCCTGACATGAAACACAGAACTCTGATCAATAACTACAACACCCCCACCCCTAACAGAGAAACATTCCATTTCTCGCATGTTACCCGGTCACAAGCCAGACGTGCTATTATTTTCGAATAAAATCAAAATCAAATGGGATTGACAATATAGAAACCGAATTATTGAAACGAATCATTGATATTATACTTCCCACAATAACACGCATATTCAATCACTCGTTTATATTCCATCGCTTTGGAATGCGGCCTTCGTCATCCCAATCGCAAAAAAATACATAGACTAAACAATATGTAAGTGATTATCACCCAGTCAGCATGCTATCATCCCTCTTCAAATCAGTGGAATTTATCGTCCACGAACAACTCTTCTCCTATTTGCGAGAGCACAATATCCTTGATGAACACCAATCCGGCTTCCGCAAAAGTCATAGTACTACTACTGCCCTACACAAGGTCACGGATGACATAAGATAGGCTATGGATAGTGGGCTAGTAACAATCTTAACACTGCTTGATTTCAGTAAA